>JARFJB010001243.1:527500-1225000 GCA_036346205.1 Vesta saturnalis | reverse complement strand
AATCGATTAAAGCAATTATTAAACACAGCAGAAACGCACCAAAGGATTCAATTCATAATAGTGATGATGATTACTGTATTTCACTAAAATTATGGTAATTGCTATGCAATATAGATGTGTAGGTGGTATCAATAGTTTTAGTTATGTGAAATATGCAAAACGCAGGTTTGGTTTAAAAAATGGTTAACTGTCTTTTACAAGTTTACTACTTTTAACCAAATTTATCGAATCTATTTTGGCGCTAAAAATAATACATAGGGTATAGTAGGGTAATGGCGGTCACAAGGAAAAATGGCTCACAAAATAGGATTTCAAAAATTGTTTTCTTATCTTTTTTACAGAAACATAAAAATTGAACTCACAAACTGAAAACGGAATAAAACAAATTACCAATTTCTAATCCTTAAAAAATTACATTCAAAATAGAAAACAGTACATTTGACCTCATGTGATGGAAACGATAGTCTCTATAGTGGGCAATGTCGTTCAAGTTATACTTAGCACTATACAGGGTGCTCCAAGTTAAACACCATTAATTTTGATAGGTGATGACAAGGAAAAAGTAGACTTTCATAAGAAAACTGAAAATGTTTCCTAACAAAGATACAGGGTTGTCAAAGTTGTAAAAAAACTGGCTTTCTTATCATAACTTCTAAACCACTCGATCGATTTCCATCAAATTTCTCACAGACTAATGTAGTACATCTCTAAGAAATGACTAAAATCATTTAAAGGAATTTTCCAATGGCGTAGTAACCCTCTCCCATTCTTCGACGCCATGAGATATTTTACACAGAAGATTCAATTTTCGGATTCCCTGTTTACTTAGAAAACAAATTACGTTTGCAAATTTTAGATTTATGGCTTCGTTTTTGCGATACTTATTTTAATTTAAAGTGTTGCAAGCAGACCAAACTTATGACCACTAAGAAAATACTGTATGAGAGGTCAAAATTTTTTTAAACATTTTATTACTTACGAGACATAATGTACATCAAAGATACAAGAAAAGCATATAAACAAATAATTACATTAATAACTTTGCAAAATTTCCATTTTTAACCAGCTATTCATTCGTGTAGCAATAAAGCTGCATTGAATAAAAACAATTGAGTACGCCTTGACTAATACATTTGTTACTTGTTGTATCTGTTTAATAGAGTGTGTGTACATAATTTCTTGTACATATCCAAATTTCTTAAAGAAAGATACCCCTGTTTAGCAGTCTGGAGTATGCAGACATGCATTTCATTTATGGACTTAGCGATGGCGGCTGCCGTCAAGGAATACCGAAGATGGTATCCAGGCATCAGGCAACCAAGTGGTCGCGTCGTTTTTGTATCTATAGCCATTTTCGAGAATTTGGTTTGAAACATACTCGAGATCCAGAGCGGCCTGAGAAAAGAAACAATCATGAAAATGCCATACTAAGAACGTTTGACAGTAATCCACGATTGAGTTCTCAACGGACAGCGTTACGTTTGGAAACTTCATAAAGATAATAGGAAGCTACACCATTTTCAGCTAGTACAGAATCTGCTCCCTGGTGACCAAAACCGTTGCATGACATTTTGTAACTGGCTACTTGATTCCATTGGAGAGAATCTAGAATTTTTGGAAACAATTCTTTGGACGGATGAAGCTACCTTCACTCGAACAGGGGTTTTTAAAACCACAATCGTCATGTCTGGGCTCAAGAAAATTCAAGAGAAACCCGTATTAGGTCTTCTCAGCGTGAGTTTAGCGTGAATTTATGACTGGGCCTTATAAACGGTTATGTTATTGGTCCATTCTTTTTACCTCCACGGCTTAATGATAACTGTTCTTTGAAGTTCTTGACCAATCATCTTTACGATTGGTTTGATGAGGTACCCATCGCTATACGAATGAATTGCTGGTTCCAAATGGACAGTGCTCCCGCGCATTTTGAAAAACAGGTGAGGGAATGGATGAATGTAGACGATCCAGAGAGATGGATAGAGCGGTTAACACAAATCGATCAGCCAGGAGTTATAGGAGTAGAAATTTGAAGGGGGCCAGTGGCGTGGCCTCCAAGTTCATCAGATATTACGCCTTTGGATTTTCATGTGTACTTAAGAGACATTTTTTACGAACTATTAAAGAGGCGTGTCGTCAACTAAAGGGAAACCGTCCTCAATTCTTCGTGGCACTTAATTCCGTGGCCAAAGAGTTCAAAAATGCATTGAGGTCGGTGGATACATTTTGAGAACTTATTGGTGTAATTATTTGTTTATTTGATTTTTTGTATCTTGGATGTACATTATGTCTAGTAAGTATAAAATGTTTAAAAAAACTTTGGTCGCTCATATCGTATTTTCTTGGTAGTTCAGTCATAAGTTTTGGCCTGCTTGCAACACTTTAAATTAAAACAAATATCTCAAAACCGAAACCATGACTCAAAAATTGGCAAGGGTGATTTTTTGCTCCAAATTAAACAGAGAATCCAAAAATTTAATCTCCTTTGCAAAATATGTAGTGGTACCGAAGATTGGGAGGGGAGAAGGAGATGCCGACCCCCAGTATCTACGCCATAGGAGAATTTCTTTAAATGATTTTAATCATTTCTTAGAGATGTACTACATTAAAAATTTGATGGAAATCGATCGACTGGTTTAGAAGTTATGATAAGAAAACGAGCTTTTTGACACCCTGTAGATTTGTTAGGAAATATGAATGAGCAAACTTTTCTTCCTGTTTCTGATGGTTCTATCACCTATCAAAATTAATGACGTTTAACTGGACCACCTTGTATACGCTGAGTCCTTTCCTGACCATTTGGATGCGTCCACATTCCACGAAGGGTGTCTGTACTATAATGATCGCAAATAACGCATATGTTTAATTTAGGATTAGTTTCTGAGTCACTGTGTAGGTCTTGCGTTTCAATGTCTAAATAGAGGGTAAATTTACGCTTCTGTGGTTTGGTAACACTCTTATTATTTGTAGATCCTAATACATTATTTTTTGTCCCATTTTACTTCCAGCATGTCTTTTAAGTGAAAAGATGTCATAATCATAAAATGCTGTTTCTCTATCTTAGGTTTGGTTTTTTTACGTAGTGCAACCAGTAGTTTTGGCGATAAGTTACTGGCGCTGATGTTTAGACCTACCCTTCATGTGGATGGTTTATCACGGTTTACCTCTTGCTTATTAGTACCTTTAAATGAAATTCCCTTTCCAAAGCTGTTAACACCAGAACAATAATTTTAGGCATATCTATTTTAACAGCCAGAGCCTCAGCTGCCAGAAATTCTTCTTCTTGAAATACAGAAGGATCCACCGGCAGGTTCCTGTAGATTTAAATCGCAATTCTGTTTTTGCAATAGAAGCACTTTCAAAGAAGACCTTGTCAAAATAAGAGACTACTTCGTATAGGCTAATTTTCTCCCTCTGGGGAGACTTCGTATAGATGTCGCGTCACATTCATAATTGTAAACAGATTTCAGTAATCCATAGAAAGAAATGTCAAGTGAATAGCCTTCGGTGTGGGCTATTTTTCTCTAGAAGCGGCGAATTTCTCTTCCGGGAACAGCAATCATTGGTGGTATGAACCAACTCTTCTTGTTGCTTTAATTTAACAACTATGTACAGATTCATGCACAGCTAAAATTTCAGTCTCATCGACATCGCATTTATTTTCCTAATAATTAGAATTTTGGTTGAGGTTATGTTATCCGTGAAGCTTAATTTGCAGTGTAGTTTGTACCGTGTACAAACGGAATTAGAAGAACGCACGGCAAATAACCAAAGGTACCAGCTATCTCGTTGATCCCGTGGATATTATTAAAATTTTGTATATACGATAATGCCCGATCAGGTAATGACTTGGACGCCACCCTGTCTTAATCCGAGTAAAATGTACGTGAACAAAAAGCGGCGCACTAGCATAAAACAGAGAAAAATACTTAAACCTACCTTTTTGCTCGCCACCAACGGCTTCCTCCTTGAAAATTGTTGCTAAATTAGAACCAAGAAATTTTCCCACTTTTGAAATAAACTTTAGTTTGCTCTCTAAATTCAAATAACACTACCCCCGTCCCTATCTTATATGACATAAACTCAAATTATATTACAGTAGACACATAAATGATACAGAATTCGAAAAGGCTAACTCACTTCACCTCGTTTCATTTACAAAAGAAATTTAGAAACAGTCATTTAATCAAACAAACATATATTAAGATACTTTAAAACAAATAATCGTTCAGATTGAATATCAACATATCACCAAAAGCTGTTATCGCCGAGTGCGGTTTAAAAAAGTGAAACATACGTTAAATCTATTAAAAATCTCACAAGATTAAAAATTCCTATCTTCCGAACTTATCAAAGAACTTTCTAGATCTGAAGATAGGCGGAACATGCTCTTTTATTTAACTCTAAATATTTAATTATACCATAGAAAGAAGTGAACACAAACCAATCAACTATGACTCTAAAGATTAGAGAAGTCTGAGCGTATTCTGTAGAACTAGATTGTAGCCTTGCATTGGAGGATAATGAGGAAAATAATCAAGAAATGATAGATCTGTTACACCCGGCAACATCGAGTCAAACCGAATTAGAGATAAATCATAACCCTTACTCATCAGTATCAATTATAAATGCCGTTTCACATGGAGCGTATGATCAGGACGGATTGTCAGGACGTATAACCAAGTGCCATGTGTTTAAATGAGTATTTTTACATGAAGCGCGTATGACCAGTCCGTATGATTTCATACGCCGGGCATACGTTGAGCCCGTGCGTCGTCGTATCGTCAGCGCGCGCACGAGTCGTTGTTTATTATCAGTAGCTTCACATGAGAACTGATGGTCAGGCGCGTACCATTTCGTTTGTTGCCAGCTTGTCGTATTTTTATCCACTGAATAAATTGAAACTCTTACTGTGTCGGATAAATGTCAAACCATTTTCTAGTTTGAGATGTAATTCGTCAAATGATTTAAAATCGACATACGAAGATTATTCAAAAATTTCGTTTCGTTTTCTCGTAATTTGGAATACAAGGTGACAAAAGCACCTACTAGGAGCCTTTCACTAACGATAAGGTGCTCCCATAATGTCTTTTTCTTTCCCTTTTCTCTTCTTCGTTTTATCAGCCAAGCTACTGCAACATCATAAAATGAATATCCGATCGGCAAAAACGGCAACAACGACTTATCGGTTGCTGACCATACGATATGCATGTGAAAGGCGAACCTCGCGTATGGAAAACGGAGTGCATGGTCAGCGCTGACAATCCGTCCTGATCGTATGCTCCATATGAAACGGCACTAATAATAATATAATAAATTATAATTTACATGCAGGTAGCGTATTGAATAAAGAAGTGAATCTAATAATTTTCCCTTGTGACGATGTTAATGGAGTAGAGAAAGGTGCTTTAAATAATGTTGTTCGAAATTCTGAAACGGTCGTAGATGATAATTTTTTAGTTAGGAGTACTGGTTCCAATGGGGTGCATGTTAATTTGCCATTGGTTTTTACGGACAATGAAAAAGATAATTTGATAATGAACGTTTCAGCATTAAGAATGCGAATTAGTAACGCGTCCCTTGTGTCCACTATCGTAGCATAAAACAACGACATCGCCCATCCCCAAAGACAAAAATCTAGAGGAGTGAGATACCATGATCTCGGTGGTCAAGGGTGTGGAAATGGGTATTCAGAAAATTTACATTATTTGTAAAGCGCTCCATCAAGTTTGAAAATAACACGTGGTCGAGTATTCAAAGGAACTTCGTCCAATATTTCCTCTAAATGATCTAAAAAAGATGCAACTAACCATCTCCAGTAAGGCTATCCCTATCCAATTCGATAGGGCCGAACAACTAATCATTTAGGATGCCGCGCCATACGGTAATACTAAACCGATGTTGAAAGTTGTATTCTTGCGTATCATGGCGATTTTCCTTCGACCATCGACGATTATTGTGGAAATTGTTAATTACATCTCAAGTAAACTGAGCTTCGTTCGTAAATAAAATGCATTTAAATAATCTTCTGTTTACACCAATCCATTGACAAAATTGTAATCTTAAAGGAAAATCGTCTTCTTGAAGATTTTGTACTTGTTGCACATGAAAAGCGTACAAACGTTGTTTAGTGTTCTCCAAACCATTGTTTGTGGAGTTTGAAATTGGAATGCGACACGCCCTGTACTTATCTCTGGATTATTGGCCAATATATGCTCCTCAAGTCCCAAAGCGAACTCGTGCTGTCTTTCAGAAACAATACTTGCACTTGGAAACACTCCAGTTTCCCCAGCACGTCAAAAAACAGTTTGCCTGTTAGGAACTATTCGATGTGAAAAACGACCTCAGTACTACTCTACTGCACTAACAGTACTTCCATTGCAGAAACCATAAAAAAATAAATCTGCATACTTTACAACTAAATTTATGAGGCATTTTGACAGTCTTGTAAAATTATCACAACTTCCAGTTTTGAAGATACTTGTCTACTATGTGTTTCAAATTATCATTTGGGACAAGGTGATCAAAGTTAACTTGATCAACTTTTTATTTGTTTTCTTTTTTTAGTTTTGAATAAACATTTCTTCAGTTTTTAAATTACAATTAATCAAAGTGTCTCTGAAACAAACAAGAATCGATTTGGAACATATGAGATTATTTTGCTTACTTTGGCCTCCTGGACATGCTCTTAAAATACTTCTGTTTCCTCCTGACTCACTCGGTATAAAATATAAATATAAAGATACGGCATTTAAAAACCCAAAAGTATTTTAATTATGTATAATAATCGTGAAAGTTTACGTTTTCATGCTTTGTTAAAACTGCAACGCACAAGTTATTAGGCGTACTTCCTTCTCCGTATAACCATAAAAAACGTTGGTCAACTATTTAACACGATATCCATTTCACTCTCCTCTTCTATTAAACTCTGTTTTAATACCTAAGGTTGGGGGCTTAAACAACTTGTTTTTCTTCAGTCTTTCTTGTAAGCCAAAGTGTGGAGTGCCACATCTTGTTACCGCCCTACGAATAGAAATACCTTCTGCAACCAATTTTCTCGCCGCAGTTAGACAACCTGGTGTCTATTTTCCTTTTTCAGTTTTCTCTATTTTATGTTTTAGGCGTATAAGGTACGAAGAATCAACATAGTTTATAGATATTTGGTAAGACCTGACTATTGTAAACATTAAACAAGCTTTAAAAAAATTGTTACTCCATAAATGTGACAAATCGAAAGTAAAATGGTAGAGGGTATTAAAAACAATACTACAAACCGACCACCATTGCCCCATCCTATCCTACACAGGTCATCTATATTTATTGGTCAAATAAGTTTTCATTAAACACAAGTTTGTTAATTTTTGGATTAAGTGAAACCACATTTTTGCTTTAGCTAACGTATCGTTTTTAGGTGCATTTGACTAATAATTTTTGTTGTTTGGTTACTGATGTTATTTTCAAAAGGAGTATTTATATACGGTGAAAATACTAACGTGTATTGTGTGTTGCATACACAGAGTGGCGCATGTGCCAGTTTAATCATGAAATGGTATATTTTGTTTCGATAGGTTGGTAACAACGTTACGTTGGCAACAACATTTAGATCAAATGCAGATGATTGCTGAAGCTTTTGTAGTCAGTCCCATTAAATCGACCCGTAAGGCACCTGCTGATCTAAACTTGTCACGAAGAAGCGTGCAAATGAGGTTAAAGTAATTAAAATTTAATCCATATTGGAATTCTGTGAGAGAGTTTCTATCCGTGCAGAAGCCGATCCATGTTTCAAACTCAATGCACGTGTTAATCGACATAACTACGTGTACTGGTTGGAAGTAAATCCTAATCATGTAAACCTGCTGTTATGCTGTGGGGATCCAAATTTCTTGCGATCAATTTTGTTTCAAACTCAATGAACGTGTTAATCGACATAACTACGTATACTGGTTGGATGTAAATTCTTATCATGTAATCCTGTTGTTATGATGTGGGGAGGTATTTCGAGTACTGGATTAATAGGTCCCTACTTTTTTGAGGAAATATGAACTCACAAAGTTACTTATAGTGCTGCGAGAAGTGGTATTTCCCGAACTTGAAAACAATCCTGTTTATAGAAGTACATCGTTTATCTAACTAAATGGGGTCCCAGCACACTTCGGTATTGAAATTAGAGAGTTTTAAATACGAAATGTTATGAATGGATTGGTCACCGTGGGACAATCGAATGACCTTCGTACTCGCCAGACCTAACCCCATGTGATTTTTCACTATGGGGTATTATAAAGTAATTTGTATTTTCTTCAAAACCGTAAAACCTAGACGAACTAAAAGGCAAAATTGAAAATGGATTTGACTCGTTAATGAAGATAAACCTTTAGTGTTAAAAATTTGTGATTCAATTTTAAGTCGTTGTATGAAGAGTACAGACAATCAAGGTGGACATTTTGATCACTTGAAACAATGATTAACACTAAACAATAATAAAAACTGCTATAACATTTTTAAGTTAAAACATAATTACTGATCATGTAATAAACTTCCCTTTGTAAAATATAAGAATTTGGGAAACTGACATATGCGCAATACATAATTACAAATAATTTATGGGTTCAATATTAAAACTTTAGATCACTCTCTAGCACAAAGAGCTGGCTCGCTTTATGAAACAGAGTTTTTTTAGTGTATTATTTATTAATATTTTATGATGAAAAATAAAAGACCCTGCTTTAAAAATATTTTTTACCTTATTTCTTTAATACGTCTTTCATTTAAGCACTAAATTCTATTTTACATCTGATTAACTTTACTTATGATTTATTGAGGTCTATAGTAATGCTACGTCATTTAACTGTTTTTGAATGAGATTATACAATTAAGGTTTCCTCGGTCGAAGTTATGGGAAACATAAACTTCTAGAGCACTATAGAAAATAGAGAGAGTTATGTTCATAGTATGTGTGGGACAGGCTAGTATTGGTGACTCTTGGAAAGTAGTTACCCATAGTACCAATTATACCGATGGATTTAACCGCAACGAAGGTGTTGGTTTGTCTTAACTCTTGATATTCTAATTAAGTTTTATACTGAGAAGGTAATTTAGCTGAACTCCATATCACAAATGATCCTTCCCCTTGCGCAATGTTGAGACTACTTCTAACTGAAGAGGTTTCTGTACTTTCAGTCTTTACATTTTACCTTTGCCAAAGTGGTATGTTACACCATCGATATTAGGTACTTTAAGGCTAAATTACGATTGTTTGTTTTATTGACAAATTTTTATTTATCTTTATCATTGAAATTGGCTTAATTATCGCTATTTGATTAAATTCTATCTTAGAAATTAGTAATAACTTGTTTTTGATTTGATTAATGTTTCCACAATTTTCTCTGCATTTGTTTGATTTAAACGTAGCCAATTAATTTAGGGATATACAAATTTAAGCCACAATAATCAGTAAGGATTAAAAATGTTTTTTTTTCCAAGTGAAATTTCGGAAATATCACACATTTCACATTAACGTAAGGGTATAATGGATAGATTATTGAACATCAAAATTACTTAAATGTTTCTGGATTTTAGTTTACAAAATATAGAATGTAAATTATGCTCCGGGTATAACGTTTTTACACAATTTGGATGCAGAGGCAGTACGTAACGGTAAAAATATTGCTAAATATAGTATAAATCATACACGATTAAGTTGATTATACATGCATATGAATGCTTACTTCCTGATGAGTGAAAATGTCATATTAGCTTTACGAATAACGTAAATCTTCTAGTTTAATTTTTTGGCAGATCTAGTTTATGTAATAGATTGGTAGTTAACTTTTAGTCAGGTGCTACTTCAAGCAAGCATTCCATGTAAAATCAAAATCGTACGTTAACGTATGTAAGAAAAACGTTTTGTATAAAATAAATTTATAGCTAAATGAATGTTCAAGTTCAAATTAACGATTGAAGAGAAATCAAATTTGGTACCCTACGTAAAGATTACGCGTAAATTTTAGTATGGAAACATTTATGCAACTTGAGTTGGTCCCAAAGTGTTATTGTAATTAATTTCGCAGCAGAATACAGCGGTGGTCAACTGAAAGTGGAACGGTCTGGTCTTATTCAAGGACTGATAAATGGACAAGAAAATTAATTAATAACGACATTAAAGTCAAGCTAGGTTACACAAGTGCTGATGGTTTAGAAATTGTAAGTTAGGCGTTACTGAAACTAACTACTGAAAGATAGCGAATATTTGGGATTCACTTTTTAATTTGAGTAAGAATAATTTGTTGCTTTATGTAGTTGAAAAGCAACCTCTGTTTATCGTTTTTAATCAATTACTGTTTAAGGACGATTACTACTTCACTACTATTTTTAAGGTAGTATTTAATTAGCTCGGGTAGATTTCATACCTGAGAGTAATATATTCTGTCATTTGTTTCAAAAAAATTGTAATTTAACCTGATTGATAATGGACAATTAATTTATTAACGTTTCCTTTAATGTCAACAACCTCGAACAGGTATTATTTTTAAAAATTTACGCTTCATTTGAAAAAGATTGATATTGAATCAAATCACGATACATTTCCTTGCGAAATTAAATAACGAACTTTGTTTGGATTTCATATTTTGACAACACAAAGTCCATTTGAATGTAGTTTAAAGTGAATAATTTACTGTATGCTCATAAATTAATCGACAATTTGAGGTTTGGAAAGTTTATTAATTGCAAACATACTTTTTTATTTATGTCAGTCAAACTTTTTACAACAGTCGACCGCTGATGGTAGCCTAGCTATTGAAAAGCGTTCGGTGTTTTTTAATGTTGTGTGGTTCGTGGGTGTATTTTGTTAGTTTTCATCACAATTAAATCCAGTGCAAGAAATGTAGCACATCGTATATCTCATTATTTCATCTATTGAACTGCTTACTAACGCCCACAACCTTCTCGATTGAGTCCAGGCCGATAACCTTGTTTTAGGAGCAATCACAGCACTTCGTGCAAATCAGTCATGTAGCGTCATTAATTGGAAACATTTCTCCAAGTCTTTATAGATTATATACTAAGGACCACCTATATCACTATCGATACCATCTATGGACTAAATAGTCTTCCTCTACAAACAAATTCACTGATATCACAAGGTTACAGCCTTCTAGCTACAATAACGATTACTTTTTTTAGCTCTTAACTCCGCCAATCCTCTACATAGTCCAGATTTCAATTACTTGGTTCATTAAAGAAATGTTTGTCTGGGGTATCCTAAACAAAAAGGAATTTCTGGACAAATATTTAAAACACATTGGACTTGCAGTACACTTCTGTAAAGAAGTGCGTAAACTGTATAATGCCAAATACCAAATTTGGACAACTTTATAGTTCAGGATAGCAAAAGATAGATAAGTGAGTAAGTCAAAAAGGGTACATGAAAGTATACAAGGTTTAGAAAAACCAATGCAACAAATAGTGACGTCACTGCGTAAATGCTTATGAATGTTCTTAAAAATAATAACTGATATTTTAATAGCCTAGTTTTATACTTGATTAATGTACTCAGAAAAACTGACTTTAACATTGAAATTATCATACATTTAGGAACGCTTAATTCACGACCGACCTTTTCGGTGCCCTATTTAATTAAGCAACAGTCCCAATTGTTGATTTACATCGTCAGCAAACATAAGTAGGTTAGACGAGATATTGCAAGTTAAGACGCTAATAAATATACTGTTCGTTCGTCTCCTCCAAATAGTTCAAAATTGGCTTGCAAATATCTTAGGACTCATAGGTTTTGACCAAGAGCGTGTCAAAGGTGCTATTTATGCATCAATCCCAGCGAAATGGCTCATCCCAATGAGTTCCAATTTGGTACAGAGATACCTTAGAATCTAAAGTTGTGCACCTGCAATTTTTGTGTTAAATGACTACACATTTTTGATCAAGAGCGTGAAAAACGTTATTTGCACCAATTTCGACGGAAAAACGTCCGAACGCTTTGTATTAATACCCAATAAGTGAATTTAGCGCATTTCCCGTGGTCACTTAGGTTTTGTGTCAAGAGATGCTAAAAACGTTGTTTATGTACGAATTTCGATGGAAAACATCAGAACGCAGTGATGAATTTTGTGCATTTTTGGTAATTATGTACGTTTTGACCAAAAGATGTCGAAATCGTTCTTTATGCAACAAAACGGCCGAGCCAATTAATGCCATCCTGGTAAACAAATGAAAGGTCTCGGCAATCCCCCTTAAAATGACGGAACGGTTCCGGAGTACGGTAAGGGAGATTGACCATTAGGATTAGATTTTGAGCAAAGAAAATCTAAATTGTCATTATGCACCAATTTCGATGAAAATGCGACTGAACTCATGGTACCGATGTTGGTAATATCTATAATTAAAATCGTCCTATAAAGAAACGGACATAAAATTGACATTTTTTATTTCTGAAAATATCGAACCTGCATTCATTTCTAAATATAAATAAAAATGAAGCAATTCGAAGGACTTACGTTCTAACTAAATATATTATCATTTTCAATAAAGACGGATTTGGCAAAAACTAAGACAAGAATGTAAAATGTAAACTCATCCCGATTGGCGAATTCGGTATTTCTATAATCTTACAGTGTATTTAAAATTGTTGTTTTGTTAGACCACAAAAATGTTCACATTGAGTTGAATCTCTCTCTATTTAATAACCCCTCTTAACTAACAAAGCTACTACTTTAATGAAAATGCCACTTAAAAATTAACCAAATATTTAACGAAAAAAATTTGATTTTTGCATTAAATGTACCGAATTTAATTTAATTAGCTCTTAACTAGCTCGTTACAAATTTTATGAAATCGTCTGTTTTTAATGGTTACAAGGACAATTTCTCCTAATGCCTTTAAATCGTGATCATAAAGTTCGTCTAAAGAAGTGTGAACACATTACTTATGTTGTGGATTAGGTTTGTTGAGAAATGGAATTTAGTTCATACCTCACTTTATTGTTAGGATTTGAAGCTTGAACACAAGTGTGAACCAAAACGGTGTATAACATTCATTAAATATTGTATGTGATTAAAATATGTCATATTCAAATAAAGTGATAAACAGTTGCGCTTCATTACTGTAGTATAGTGTGTTTTTCAGATTTAAGTATAATTTGCAAAACGTTCTTTAACCGATTAGAACTACCTACACAAAAAGATTTTACAGGTTTGGAAATACAGGGATTTTTACCTGATTTTGTTTACTGTGTAAAAAGAAACTATTAAAGATATCTTAACCATGTGAATATGCTAAATTGAAATTGTATTGATATAGAAAATCAATTTTCATTAATAATATCCATTTATTCAGCATAACATTCAATAACAAGTCGATAACTGATAATACCAATATTTCTCTTTTACATAGACCAAAATAATACCATCAATCTTAATGAGATAGGAAACCAATTACGCAGAGAATACAGAGATGTTGAAGAATAAAATACAAATTACTTTTCTATAAAATATTGCTCTCATTTATCAAAATCTCCTAAGAAAAAAAGATGAATGATTATTAAAATTTCACCTTCAAAAACAGTGATAATCATATATCTTTATAAAGACGTTTCAGCATTAATCAAGTCATGTTCATCTCGCTAGGGATTTGTTTTCTTCTAGAAACTCAACAGAGACCTATAAAAACGCAATTTATGACACCCAACCTTTTTCTAACACATCCACTTCGCAAAAAATAACCACGGTAATCTATCAAATTTTACAAAAGATTTGTTGTAATATGTGATTATGTATGTAAATCTTAAAAAGCAGGTTCGGTGTAAAAGATAAGCGAATGGATAAGTTCGTGTTATGCTTTATACCACTCTATAAATATCAAATCTAATCGGTTTTTATGAATCTTTAACTATTCGAAATGGAACAAATATGTAAGTGCCTATCTTATTTTTAATATTTAATTGCACAAAAATGAACAATAGTTACAAATTTTAAATGATTGTAAGCTTGTTCATATAAAATGATAAATTATGCAATATTTATCATTGGTTATTTGTAATTAATCACAGCTTAATTTTTTTAAAATAGCCAAAGCAGTCATAATGCAAAGTGAAACAATCGTTTTAATGTTACATGAAAAAAATATATGTACAACTCAATTTACGCCTTGAAAAGTACTAAAATATCTTAAACAGTAATATTATAATAAAATGCAAAATTCCCTTGTTCATTCACAGAAACCTACATTCTTTCAAATTTAACAGTATAGTAAAAATATACACAAAATGGTACAAAATGGAGATATTAATAAGTAAAATACCTTATTTTCCAGCTAATAGCAATCACGATTAATATTTTTAAACAAATACTACAAATTTAAAATGAGAAACAAGTTCACACATTTTATACAAAATTTGAGAAACATTGGATATAAAATAGAATAAGTCAACCTGTACATGTATGTGTATGTGTATGTGTATGTGTATGTGTACGTGTACGTGTACGTGTACGTGTACGTGTACGTGTACGTGTACGTGTACGTGTACGTGTACGTGTAAGTGACGTGTACGTGTACGTGTACGTGTACGTGTACGTGTACGTGTACGTGTACGTAATCGTGTACGTGTACGTGTACGCGTACGCGTACGCGTACGTGTACGTGTACGTGTACGTGTACGTGTACGTGTACGTAGTACGTGTACGTGTACGTGTACGTGTACGTGTACGTGTACGTGTACGTGTACGTGTACGTGTACGTGTACGTGTACGTGTACGTGTACGTGTACGTGTACGTGTACGTGTACGTGTACGTGTACGTGTACGTGTACGTCTACGTGTACGTGTACGTGTACGTGAACGTGTACGTGTACGTGGTTGTCAACCGATGTACAGGAGGTTATGCGTTAATCATACGTATAATTTAAAATATGATAGTAACTTACGATCGTGGATACAGTTAACAACTTTTAAGCAGCATTGGAAGAAGATATTTCAATTTAGATTTAAATTATAGGTGAAAATCGATTTTTGGAAATATATCATTATCAGAGTTATAAGAAAAACAAGGAAAATGGTTATGAAATCAATGTATAGGTAGATATCTAGAATGTGATTGTGTGTTAAGTGTAAAAGTGTTATGAATGAATTGTTTAGGGTTTTTGAATGTCTATTATTACATAGGACTCTCACTTCTACGTGAGAATTCTAGAGATTAAACTAAATGAAAACAAAACATAATAAATCCAATTCATGATGTATATATATATATATATATATATATATATATATATATATATATATATATATATATACGTCTAAATAGAGTTATTCATGATAACCCTTTTACACTAAACAAAAAAGGAAAAACCCACACAACATAAATCAAAAACTAAGGGTTAATCCCTTAAAAGTTCATCCTATGATTTCTTTGTTTATCTAGATAAAGTGTGTTAGAATAAATTATATTTAAATTTTGTATGATGTTAACGACATCATATGTGCTGTTCCCGCAGATCACTATGATGAAATCCTTGAATTCTTCAACAGGTATAACGACTTAATCGGTAAAGAAACTAATAATAGTGTACCTTTTCTGGACACTCTGTTAATCCGAGATGACTCTAATGTCATAATCCTAGACTGGTTCAGGAAACCGACGAGTTGAAGAAAGTACCTGAATTATTTTTCAGATCATACATATACAATGAAAGTCAATTTAGTATTGGGTTTGAAAAACAGGATCACAAAAATATCCCGTCCATCAGTAAGACAAGAAAACTTAGATTTACTTTTTATATTAGTCAAAGACAATTCGTATCCTGAACCAATGTTATAATCTACTCCTAACATTGAAGACCAACTCAATGTCAGTAATCATAGTCTTCTTTTACGTAACAATGAACCATTGGATGACGAAGAGGTGGAAACTGAAATAAAAAAGTATAGTTCAATATCTTACATTAGTACTCTTACTCCTAAAATTAATAAAATTCTTAAACTAGATAAGAACATCATCGTAGTCCCTAAAAACCTTAAGAGAGTTAACAATCTATTCACTCAGATTAAAGATGAGACCGGCACTTTACATAAAACAAATGTTATATATAAAATCCCTTGTAGGCATGACTTCAAGGAATCTTAGATGTACACCTTCATCACTACGCAGTGACATAAGAGTCAGAAAAGGTGCTTTTGCTTTGTCACAACACGTAAATTTATTCAAAAGAATGTTTTTAGAAATGGCAGATATAAGTTGTATATCGTAGTATGAGTGTCACTTCTCTTATTCATTACACTGTCTTAATGAATAAGAGAAGTGACACTCAAAATTTAAATATAATTTATTCTAGCATACTTTATCTAGATAAACACAGAAATCATAGGATCAAATTTTAATGGATTAACCGGATTGTTTAGTGTAAAGGAGTTATCATGAGTAACTCTATTTAGACGTGTGTCTATATATATATATATATATATATATATATATATATATATATATATATATATATATATATATTGTGTGTGTGTATATATATATATATATATATATATATATATATATATATATATATATATAGAATTTTAGTGATCTCTTCGAACTTGAGTACATCCACCTCGTCATTGAATGCTTTATACCTAATACCTCTTATGCTCTAAATATTTACGCTTTGGCTGCTCGAGCGGTGCCTGCAGTACTTGACAGAAATAGAGGCAGAGTTACTCATTGAGTTGATTTCAAGAAACACGGTGATGAAGCCATCTACTACGACCGCTTCGGAGATTTAGCAGCACCACTTGAAATAATTAGATATTTAAGATAAGGTTGTAAAATTACATATAATTATGATAAGGAGCAGAATTATAATACATTTATCTGTGGCCATTTATGTTTAGATTTTCTATATAATAAATAGCTTGCAATATTATTTGTCTATTTGTAGTCATATCACAAACGTTCTGGTTAACGGGTGCGCGAAACGAGCTCAGTGCAAAGTATTTTCCGCCAATCGAACTTGATCCCAATTACCAGTGTGGATAAGGATTGGTGGGATTCTACGGATGCAATTCAATACGAAATATTCATGAGAGCAACAAGTTTTATTACATTATGCAAAGTGACACAAGGAGATTACGATTCCAAGTGGTGTACATGAAATTATGGAGATTACCAGATACCTGCAGCCTAAAATTAACCCGCATAACACGATCGACTTTATTTTAAGAGCAAATAATAATACGCTAAAATTCGATGTTAAATCTAATAACGTGGACTTTAGACAGGAGGATTCTATTGGACGCATACTCTGCTTCTCACCTAAAGTGTACATGGCAGGCCGCGCCCATGAATCTGATGTAGATGTTCATATAATTAATGCTACAAATATACACGTGGAGTGTAATTTAACTGGAGGCACGTACATGAACAGTGAGCAGTCGCATATCACCTTCGAATTTGACGCACACGTTGAACCAGGTTATAAATTAATCAAGGGGCCGTCCACAGTTATTTATTTACCTGTACTTACATGACGTATAGATAACATAACCTTAAAATTGGTGATCAAGAGGGTCGATTCATTGACATAGGGACGAGAAAGTAACTATTAGATTGGAGCTGAAAAAGTATGGGCCTTAAGATTCTCGGTAGTAGGTCTCTATCTGCAAACGACAGCACATCATTAACCGAAGACGACGTCCAGTGTCTGTAATAGCTTGTCTATAAAGTATTAAGACAATATGGAAGAAGCGTTGAAAACTGTATTCACAGGGGTCAGGTAATTAAAAATTGCTTCCCATCCACTCCTTTTCACCTTCCTGTGCATCTCGAATGCGTTGCTGCCAAGGTGAACTTTCCCACTCCTATAGTATTTATTTCATACTACAACCCGCCCGGCCACAACATCCTATCTGATGACATTTTAATCTACTCCTCTAGCCTCCCTAACGCAGTAATCCTAGGTGACTTCAATTCCCACCACATCCAATTCGGTGACACCGCAAGTAATGGCAATGGTAACAGGCTATCATCCGCTCTGTTGGAGTTGCCGCTCTTGCGAATCGCCGACACACAGCCAACATACTTCGAACATTTAGGTACCCCAATAGTAGATGATATCGTAGTTTCCGAACCCATAGCTCACTATTTCAATCGTGACTGCTTTCTAGGCACGACGATCACATCAGATCACATACCACTACTCGTCAAAAGTTTATTTTGTCCAGCACCCCCTATACCTCCTCAATACACAGTCATTAAAGATTTTCCAAAAGCAGACTGGAATGTGTTCTCCGAACACATCTCCAACAACCTTCCTACACTCAATCTTCAAACGACGCAAGACCCCGAGAGACCCATTAGATTATTCTGTAATTACGGTAGCGGTCGATATCTCTGTACCATTAAAAAACATCCACATTTCCTGCAAACCGCTCCCATAGCACATTGTGAACTGGATCAGAGAGAAAAGACGAATCTATAGTCAATTCTTGCTATCCAGGGATCCGGCTCTCAAGACCGAATATAATCGCCTTAACGCCTTAATCAGGCGAGAAGCAAACAACCATGCCGAAGACACCTGGGCCAAAGCCACCTCTCAGTTACATTATAGAAATGGTAAACTCTTCTGGCAACAGTTCGATAGACTAACCAGAAGAAAAGTTAACCCTAAATCCCACGTAACCGACCTTCAGGGCAACCTAATCTGCTCCGCCCAAGGTAATTTTGTTCACTACCTCCAATCCATTTTCCGATCCCCAGATGATCCCCAATCCGATAACCCGTTCAAGGCGCTCCTCGAGGGTCGCCTTGAAGAATTACGCAACCTTAATCTTCCTAAAATCCAACTCGATAACAAGAATCCCTTTTACACCCCAATCACGCCCCCCACAGGGTCCACAAAAAAGGAAAAAATTCTACCCAGGTCATGACGGCCTAAATCGCAACATCCTCCGTCACTTACCCGACCCAACCCTCCTATTACTCTTCAACATATACAACCAATGCCCAATCCCATCCCATTTCCCGACAGACTGGAAATCAGTCTCCACCGTCATGATACCAAAACCCCACGCCGACCTAATCTCACCCTCCTTCTATAGACAAATCTCCCTCCTGAGTTACCTCGGAAAGTGTTTTGAGCAGATGCTAGCCAGGCGACTCGGGGACCACTTAGAATTAAACGACCTCCTAATAGCCAATTCGGCTTCCGTCCCAACCGAACGTGTCACGATCCCTTGCTGAAGCTGCTTACATAGACCACCACACCATTCAAACACAAGCAATGCAATCTGGCTATTAAGCAAGCATTCGACAGGGTCTGGTACGCCAGTCTCCTGCATAAGATCCAAAACCTCAACATTCCCGACCCCTTCTCCAAACTCCTACTCTCGTACGTGACCAATCGGTCAGTTAGGGTCAACGTAGTGAAAACCTTCTCAGATCCTTTCCAACCTACTGCAGGTGTACCGCAAGGTTCTGCCTTAGCCCCTATCCTCTACACCATCTTTCCATCAGACATTCCCGAAGTTACACAACGCCGAGTGGTCGTTGCGCAGTTTGCGGATGACACCGCCTTCTGGACGGTTAATCGGAACAGCGAAACGGCCTGCCGCCCCATATCCAAAACCCTACGGAACTTATCCAACTGGTCGAACCGGTGACTACACCGAAGATAAGTTCCCAAAGCTTGCCTCCAGAAATGTTTCCCTCGCCCTAAACCAAGAAATACTCACACTACAAGATGAAGTCACCTACCTAGGAATTCTCTTCACTAGAATCCTTAATTAGCTTCCCGATGTAACAAGAACACTCAATAAGATTAGAAACCGCGCAAACCTACTGGTTTCCCTCTGGGTAGAATCAGAGGTTGCCACCCTAAAACACTTCAACACACCTATAGAAACCCCGATCACCTTTCCTCTATCGCCTACTGTGAACGCCGAATTTTTAGACGAATACACAGGTTACCCCTCAAGTACCCTAGTGACCTCACAACACAACACGCAAACATACCACAGACAGGATCCAAACACTTCAGAAAAGCTTCGCGCATAAAATAATTTTCGGCGATATTATCCCAACGAGGAAAACCTAAATTAAAATTCAAGCGTCCCCCAACGATCCTTACACAACTCCTTGACGACCTCCCCGAGGAGACAGAAGAATCTCTAGATAACATCCCATATGCTCTCTGCATCCCCCCGTCTATTCGATGACCACCTAGCATGATACCGGACAAGGAATCGGATTAAGCACCACTAAACAACACGCACACTTAAACCAATTAACACATTATTCAATATTCAAATAAACTTAAATCTTTTTTTTTCTTTTTTTTGCACCAAAAATAACCACACCTCATGATTGTAACTATACAATAACACAAAGCATCGCAACAATACAACAAGAATGGATTGACCAGGGCTGAAGAAGAGAAGGACTCCTGAACAGTCTACGTCAAAGATATATATATATATATATATATATATATATATATATATATATATATATATATATATATATATATATATATATATATATATATTAAGTAGAATACTAACCATAAGCATGAGCATACTAACAAAAAAAAAAGGCGAACCAATTCAGTTTTTGATTAACAATCAGTAAGTATTTATCTAAGGGGATAAGTAAATGGTTTTTAGATGCCTTCGAGAGTACGCTTTCCTACATTTGAGTGTATCTCTTTGTCTTTTCCTAAATTCGTAGGTAAATGGAAGGATTTTTATTAAGTAATCAGTCTTCAGTTCAAGTGAGAGTGATCAGGAATCTGCAAGTAGTGGAATCGAAAACGAATGAGAATATCGTAATAACGTTGATAACTATTTCAATTTTGACCTTACTTCAGTAGAAGCAAATAATGAAGAGAGACCGCAGCGTGTGCTCTGCGTAAAGCTTCTAACGGCCAAGTGTATGAAGTCAAATAAGCTAATGCGTCATCTCGAGACCAGTTACTCTCTGGTTGAAGTCGAAGAATAACTTGTTCTACAGGTTGCTCTGGACGTGGTTAATATGCTCGGAGAATTAGTGGAAAAATTAATTTCAAAGGAACACCACCATTAGTCGAAGAATCCATTATATAGCTCTGGATGTCAATAATTAATAGAGAAGGTAAAAGGCAGGAAATATGGTCTCCAACTTGATGAGGCTACTGACAGAGTAACGAAAACGCACACCATACTATTATGTACGCTTTCTCATTGATATTTTTATCGTTAAAGACGTTCCGCTCATTAGAAGCGCAATCCAGTTAATTTGAGTTACATCAAGAAATTCACACATTTACACAAAGAGGAGGCCATGGAAACTGAAGCTACGTTGCCGTACCCGCATTTTTACTGAAATTTGCGAACTAACTGTATTGAATCAATTCTGCACGATGAATATCGTGCACATTTTAAACATTTTGGTAATGCCTCTGTGTTTCGGAAAAAGCTGCAGTTGTGGATGACGGTCCACACTGTTTCCCTCAATTTTACAAACACATGTCCACTATAAGGAAGAAAATTTCAAGAGATTTTCTTGTATTCAAGATGTTTTCCACTCGCTCAAGCTCAAAGACGACATCCTGAAAACAAAGTTTTCTTCTTTAGATTTGGCGAAGTATTTTGATATCAATCAATAATGCGTTCAAAAACTGTAAGGATCCGTATTCTCTTTACGACAAATTATTTATGCAAATCCAGATTTGCAGCTGTAATAAAAGCAAATATTGGTCAAAAATCTACGTCGTTGAAGGTTTTCACCACTTATTTTTTATTTCATACTTTTTGTGGTTTCATATTTTAGTTTGATGGTTCTTGTGATTCAATTTTAATAAATGAGAGTTTCACATTGTGAGGTTCATGTAAAGATTTGTTTTCATTTCTATTATTGACTTATGTCATTATAAACACATTAAAATGTCACATAGACAAAACACTTCACTAGTATATATATATATATATATATATATATATATTTTATATATATATATATATATATATATATATATATATATTTATGTTGTGTGTGTGTGTGTGTGTGTGTGTGCGCGCTGGTGACTGATCAAGTTTGAGAACCCCACCCTTATTCCGATGAAAGTTAACAAAGGAAAGTTAATAATTTTATTAGAATTGATCATCTAATCGTTACAATTTACTACTACTGTGCTCCATTCATTTTTAATAATAGATTTATTTAAAAATGTAAAAAAAACTTACCAAATCTGGAATAATCCAAAAAAGGACCTGTAATAAAAAAATAAGTTCAGAAAATTGTATGGTATGTAAAATGGTTAGCATGAAATTGTATTTCTTACTTCATAAATAAAACTTTTGATTTAACAAATTGGTTTGGAATTTTGTTGCTTGAGGTTGCACCATGTACATATGAAATAAATAAAACTAAATCTTTTGTATTTCACCCTAGCTATTTTTTTTCTGGATAATTGAATTGTTACGCAATTTAAACTATTATTCCGATATTTAAAATAAAATATGATGTATCGAGCACATAACTTTCTTATACTTGTGTCGTGGTATATTAGCAAATGGGGGAAGAGATAATCAGTTGCGGTACGAATATTTTTAATTTATTCATATTTCCTCATCCTCATATTGAATGTACAAAACACATGTAATTAATTAAATATATACACATATGGAAAGTTTTTTATTGTAAAAAAAGTAATAAATACTACCTGCTCCCTACCTGGCGAAATTTATTTATTGATTAAACGTTTTTCTTTTCATATAATACAATATTACGTTACGACATAATTTTTGTTTGTGGTTTAGAATAACTACGTACAAAAAATAATTAATTTCATATAAACTATATTATACACCGTGACCACATTTCGATGCTCACCATTGGTATCTCGGTTATTAGAAGAGATAGGGAAACGGTTAAATGGGGAATGTTTTGCAGAATTCAGTACTCACAACAAATCCTGCTTCAAATTCACCGTAACTTTTTTCAATTTTAAGATATTTTAAAAAAACCAAAATTTATCGTTTTCAATTTTCCTCAATGACTCGAAAACGTCTAATACGACCGCTATTAAACCTTTAGATTATTCAAACACTTCTTTAACATAAATTTTTCGGTGTAAACAGAAACCTCCAATTTTCAATTGTTTCCAGGTTATTGGCGCTATCTTTTGTTTTTCTTATAGTGGCCATATCGGATTGTTGGTTAGTTAGGTAGTCCTTAAAAAGAGTTTTTCAAGTATGTATAATATGCCTGGAAAATCTTTATTTGTAGGGGTGATATTAACAAAAAATTAAATTAATCTCTAATATGAAATTAGTAGGCTTTGAAATTAAATACCAATGAGAAATGAAAGCGATAGAATACGCTAAGAAATGCTGTAAAATAAATAATAATTAAAATAAAACGAAAAGCTACTGACGTTTAACTTCATATTAACAAAAATTTCCCAATAAAATTAGTAATCCATGGAATTAAACGCTAGTGTAAATTAAAATGATAAGCTGTCAAAGCACAATTAGTGATACAGATATTAGTTAGGATTGCTCCTTAACTATTAGAGATATCAAAACCAATGTTGGTGTGGTAATTCACGATTATTGGACCTACATTATAAAAATATTTAGGTATATACAGGGTGATTGACAAAAATATGCCATCCCAAACGTGTTTTTTTAAATGGCACACTGTATATTTTTGAATTTTTAGATTCACTGTTACATTTAGAATAAAAGTATAGAAATTTGTATCTGTATAACTAACAGTTCTGCAGATATCGTCACTTTAGTATCAAAATAGAGTTAACTTTGGAACCACGATGCGAGCATTGTCACCACGATTTTGTAAATCTGTTTATACCACCGACTATTAATGATAGTCTACTAACTAACAAACAGAAATTTTTCGAAAACATCTAAAACTATACAGAATGATTAACTTACGCGAAATGTAATTTTTCTAAATTTTTTCAAATGCAACATCCTGTATATTTTTTCACATTTCGATTCCCCGTGAAAAGTAGATACTAATTGATGATAGGTTTTATAGCCATAAGACAGACACTTCTTGAGATATTGACGCTTTTACGTAAAAATATTCTAAAATACAAGTTTACTGACAATTAAGTTCAACAAAACAAATCAGGTAGACTAGCCGCCGTAATAAAGGAACAATTGTATCTATTGTTTTAACGTTTGTATAATCATTAAAATATTGTTCCATTAGTTTGTTTGTTTTTGGATTGTCGTTTTGTTAATTTCTGTATAAAACGATTTTTTCCAAAGAAGAAGATATGATCTTTATTTACGGCGAAGCTCAAAGGAATGCTTTGCTGTCTATCCGTTTGTACTGTTAACGATACCCAGAGAGAAGACAGCCGAGGAAAGAATCGTTTATGAATGTAGCTGAGAGATTTATAAATTCTGGAAGTGTGTGTTAGTCCAAGCGCACAAAAGCAAGCCCAAATGAAGAAATTGAGTTTCAAGTTGTTGAATCTCTTATAGAAAATCCGCAAATTAGTACCAGAGAGCTAGGTATACACCTAGACCTAAATAGAAATACAGTTCGCAGCTTTATTAAAAAAACAAATTGCATCCTTATCATATCGAGCAACATCAAGCTTTAAGTGAAATAGATTTTCAAAATCGTGGATGTTTCTGCCAATGGGTAACTACTAAAGTCAATGAAGAACCCAATTTTGTTAATCTTAAGAGTTGTTGATCACCAGCATCGATGGTCAGTTAATGTGTGGGGCGGTATAATCAATTTTAATGTGGTTGGTCCTTTTTTATTTGATGGGAGTCTTACTGGAGAAAGATATTTACAGTTTTTCGAAAATCATTTACCCGAGCTTTTGGAAAATATCGTTGTAGATAATATTCGTACGATGTGGTTTCAACTGGATGGCGCCCCTCCACACTATGCAATCAACGTTAGGCAATATCTAGATAGAAACTAGCTGATGAGATACATAGGACGAGGTTGTGTGCAAAATTGGTCAGCCAGATCACCGGATCTTACGCCCCCTGATTTCTTCCTTTGGGGCTACGTTAAAGAAAAAGTTTACCAACATCCTCCCACCACAAGCGAAGATATGAAAAATTGAATTAGAGCTGCGTTTCAATCCATTTCTATTTCGCCTCTAATATTGTTGCGAGTGGATCTTTCGTTTACCGAGCGAACTGCAGCGTGTTTAGCTAGGCGTGGTCGGCATTTTGAACATTTAAGTTGAATTTAAGGTTTTATTCGTTTATGCTTACTTGTTCAACTTATTTTTAGATGAAGAGAATTATTTTATTGTTCAGTTATTAATTAAGTTTTCCTATCAGTTAAAGAATTTATTTGCCATTCGTATTTTCTTGTTTGTTCTGGAATTTGGTTTATTTGTTCTTCTGTATGTCAATATTTTCAAACAAAGCGTCAATATCTTAAGAAGGGTCCGTCTTATGGCTGTGAAGCCTACTATCAGTTAGTATCTACTTTTCACGGGGAATCGAAATGTGAAAAAATATACAGGGTGTTACGTTTGAAAAAATTGAGAAAAATGACATTTCGCGTAAGTTAATTATTTTACATGTTTTCGAAAAATTTCCCAGTTTGTTCGTTAGTAGACTATTATTAATAGACGGTGGTATAAACAGATTTACAAAATCTTTATGACAAGGCTAGCATCGTGGTTCCAAAGTTAACTCTATTTTGGTATTAAAGTGACGATATCTGCAGAACCGTTGGTGATATAGAAACAAATTTCTAT
Source organism: Vesta saturnalis (assembly GCA_036346205.1). Taxonomy (NCBI): domain Eukaryota; kingdom Metazoa; phylum Arthropoda; class Insecta; order Coleoptera; family Lampyridae; genus Vesta; species Vesta saturnalis. The sequence goes on along the minus strand of JARFJB010001243.1, from coordinate 1,199,268 downwards.
ACTTTTATTCTAAATGTAACAATGAATCCAAAAATGCAAAAATATAAATGGTGTTCCATTTAAAAAAACACAGGTTTGGATTGGCATATTTTTGTCAATCACCCTGTATATACCTAAATATTTTTAGTTAGTTTTTTGTTAGTCTTCTCAAAATAACATATTAAGGGCCGAGATATCTTTCAGCTAATAAATTGAATTGAAAGTATCCTTGGAAACCATTGTTAATCCGATTGTTTTCTAAAAACTTATTGAAGTATAAATTAGTATGAGGTGGATATCTAGGCCCTTAATATAGTTCATTTTCGAACTACGCTCAACTTTACACTCGTATAATTTTTGTAAGTTTCAAAGCGTATCTTCTATAACTTTAATAATAAAATTTGTATTTTAACTTTCTGAATGTTACCTTACATTTTGTTAACGCCGTAGGTGTCTTTTGCATACTTTGACGTTTTATCAGATTCGAAATAAAATTTAAAAGTTTTACGTTTCTTTTATTCAAGTTTCTTGACACAGAATTTAATAAAGAAAACTTTTTTTTTGTTAAAATACGTCTTTGAAAAATTCAGTTCTATTCAAAGATTTCTCAACCTTGATTGGAAACATTGTTAAAAATGGTTTATTACCTAATTTTTTAGGCTTTATCGGTATCTAATTCAATTCGACCGATGACTATACGTGTGTTTTCTATTCAATCAAAGAAAAGTTCAAGTAAAGAAACCTTACGTTTCAAAAATTTAATACTGCTCGATTAGTTGAAAATATGTTTTCATATATAAATTTAACTTTGTACTCCTATGTCAAGATTGTAATACATCTTAGTAATAATATTCTTTTTGGGATGTTTGATATATGTACAAAGTTGCGTTAACTTTGAAAAATGAGGAAGTTATTATATATCTTATTTACTGTGAAAGCAAAACCATTTGTCGTTTATGAAACTATTACATTATTATTTTTCATCCTGGATGAAAGGGAAGTTATGAAGAAACTTTTTAAATTGTATATTGCTGTTAAAAAGTTTTGCAAATATATAAACATTTTCAAATAAATTTATAAATACGATAATACGATATACTGACCAAAACTTTGTTTTTGAATCGAAGTACTATTTTTCTTTTATATTGTTATGTAAATAAGCCCGTTGATTATGATACTAAATATTGCAATTGTCACGTGTGTTCAAAATCTACCGAATATTCGATGTTTTGTCGGACTTAAGATATTCATTAGTATCCAATATCAGGAATGTAAATTAGACATTTTAGAGTATAAATTTTGTAAGCTTAAATTTAATTAATTACCTTAACTAGTTTTCAGTTCTTGTCTATCGTTATCTTAATTTAAGTTTTGAATTTGTATTATTATTGGTAAATATATTTACATTACGTTGGTGTCTTTTTTCTTCCCATAATTAAATTTTGGGATGTATTTCGATATTTTCACTTTAGTCTACATAATTAGGAATCCGTGTGTATATTTAGTAACATCTATTTTTGTTGTTTTATGCACAAATGCGATCAGAACAGCTTAATTCATTTCCTTTCCGTTTCTTCTACCGTCCAGTTCAGTACATTACCTTTTTTAAGTTTTGCTTCCCTTGTATAAGGTATGCAAGACTTCTAATTGCATTTTTGAAAATTATATTTAATGGGGTACATGGGTACGCCTCAGCATTAAGGAAACCGCTTGGGTTAACAAGAAGCTGAAACTTAATGAATTTTGTACTTGCAAAGGCGAGGTGATGACGTCACGATGTGAATATTCATAAAATGGCGTGCCTGGCTATGATGGTGCAAATTTAGTCTTCAAGAAATATATATGGAGATACCTTTGTTTTGCATTCTACCGCATGCTGTCAACGTATATCTGCTTCGTTGTCGAATACCTGCCAGCTGTCGTGTTTTTGGAGCTTTTGTAGTTCACCTACATTTCATTACGTTCGTTTATTTGTACGTTAAAGACAAATGAAAATTACAGTACCTTACCTTACGTTCATATTATGGAACTTACGTTACCTTCACATATGGTCTACAGTTCGTTTATTTGTACGTTATTGGCAAATGGAAATTATCGTATGTGTATCTTGTGAATGGAAAATGAATTTCTATTGCTACAGTTCGTTTTAGGACGAAGTTATATTTCTTTAAGTACATATAAGTAATACGCATCCTTTTAAAAAGTTTAAGGAAGCAAACAAATCAGTATGGTGTTATTTTGATACGATTATGAAGAAGCATCAGAGTACTATTTCTAAGATAAAAACATTTGAGTTCATAACGTATAATACTGTAGTATTTATTGACGTAGGTCAAGAACATATTTTATAACAATAATTAGCTTCAAACGGAAGATTAAAATTATAACAAAAATACTAATGTTGTATAATAATGTGCCTCTGACTCAGTGGTAGATTGAGATAGGGAGAGTTCTAATAAATAATTAAATTAACCTACCTGAAATGCTAGTTGTTTCGATTCTGCTGGATTATTTTCACTTACTGGCAAAATTGTCATCAAAAATTATGAATAAAATAATCAATTCTCGAGCGCCATGTTATCTTTGTCCAGGAAAATAACAAAACCCTAAATAATGAATACTAAAACATTTAATACATTTAATAGAAATAAAAAATAACAAGTTACATAAGTTTATTAAATAAATGGTTGTTGAAAATGAGAAAAAGGTTAGAAGTCTTAAACTAAACTATATAAAAAAACTTTACCTTTTAACTGTTCTATTATAAACTGTACGGGTACTATGAAGCAGAAAGGTTGATGTGAGGTTAATGTCTAGCTTAAGTATCCATTAAGAAATTTCCTTGAAATTAAATCGCCAAATTTATTTGTAACAGGATATAGTTCTAGCGTTGTAACGGTAACTCATGTAAAACTTGCCATTCAGACTAATAATAGATTAAGGTATACACTTTTACGTGCCATTAAGATTAGTAAGTATACAAATTAAATACTTGAAAAATTGCATACTTTAAAAATTAAGTATTTAAAAGTGTAATTAACGTGTTTAATAAAATTAAAAGGTGGTGAAAAGATGCCTAAAAAAATCAAACAAATGCTTAGTTTAAACTATACTGAATTAAAAAATAACTTACCATCAAAATTTTCTTGATGGCACGAATATAAAAAATTATTTAAAAATCATTCTAATTGCTGTTAACATTCAGCATTAACTGAATTACAAAAAGCTTTCTCATAACTCAAGTATATATAATATTCACGCTTGCGCGAATACAATAATATAAATCCAATTTTTTTAAGAGAGGGAATTAAAACTATTTATGTAATATTACACACAAAAGATATGTTCTATGAAATGCAATTTAGGTTGCGTTTCTCAATTTTACATGAAAATAATTAAAAAAACTCTAATTTTACGCCAAATAAATTAATGATCTCAGATTAATGTACTTTTTAATACAACCTCAAAAAGGTTGTTACACACCCCCTCCTAAAATTTGGACTCGGAGATCACCAAAGCGGAGATTCCAAACACTAAGCTAATAAATGAAATTATTAAAATTTAAAAAAATACATAATGGTAAGCTAATTAAAATATAAGCAATATTTAAAAAATAACAAGAAAATGTACGAAGAAGTACGGAAAATGTGGTGACGTCGGTCAGGAAAGACCCCTTGCAACACCATAAAAAAACTAATGACGCGCTACCACCCGCACACGCCACTAGTCGAGAATCAAGGACCCGAAACCTTAAATAAAGTCAAAAAACTTTAACTGGTGGGGTTAGTGAAGCAAACCACCATCAGAAGAGCAAAATGAGTATCCGGTAAGAAAATTTGAATCTAAGGTAAAAAACGAACGGAAACCGTAACCTACCATGACCTGAAGGGGCAGTGGGCAGAGAACCCGGAAACGGTCATCGTGCAACTTCATATCAAATCAAGGCTAAACGCCACTCTACTCGAGAGTATAAGTATTAAAAAAAAATCCTTGCGGACTAACAATAAATAATCGCGAGATTTGAGGTCGAGAGAGAGCGGTTCAATTACCCTACCCCGGTGGTCTCAAACCAAGCCTCCTAGGTACATAACACAACTACCACAGTCACGTTCGATAAGTGAGTCAAAATCGGTAAACCCAAGATACGACTATTTTCATGGCAAATTAGCTCAGGATGCTTCGTCGTGGAGAACAAGAGAGGCCAATCTACCCTTCACGAGATTCAGGTTTCATGTTGTTCCACAGTCATCGTCCAAGACTCAACATACCCTAACTAACACGCACATTTTATAAATAAATCGAAATCTAGGTGAGATAGCAAAGAGAAAGGTGATGCACTCTTACGAACACAACAACCCCCTCCTAAAACTACCAAAACGTCATAATCAGGAAGTGAACTAATCGAGGTTGACACGAGGCGAACCGAAGTCCTCAAGCACCGTCCAAGAATAGTAACACTACACAAATCAGGAAAAAATAAAATAACTAAATTAATCAAAAAATAAAAATATATAGAAGCATTACTAGTTTTCTTATCAATGGTAAAGAGTTTACACGTCAAATTAACGATCAGAGGTAAACTCAAAATAGTTATCTTCAATTTTACTATTGTAACAATAGCAAATGGAAAATCCAATAAAGAAAGATAATCTGCCTGAGAACTAATGTCCCACAAAGTCAAAATAAACGCACGATGTGATCTAAATATCAAACATCATGCTAAATCAATCACAAATGGGATCTAAATATCAACCATTGTGCTAAACAAATGTAGCAAAAATCATGCTAACAAATGTAAAAAAAAATAATTAAGTGGTTTGTAAAGCCACAACAATATAAAATAAAATAATGTGCGAAATAAGCACAAAATAAAATTATTTTGAAAAATTATCAAAATAATTAAAAAATATAAATAAGAAAACCAGAATGTAAAAATACTAAAATCGAAAAATAATTAAAAGAATACTAAAAATAAGAACTAATGTGGTTTTAAATCCTTAACATGAAAAACACCTAAGGGTTTATTATCAATAGGTGGCCAATCGGTACGTAGTTGGACCTACCACTTCAATAACTTTCGCTTCAATAAATTTTGGAGCTAACTTTTGACTATAATTTTAGTCGCATCAGATAAAGTAAAATTCTTTTTCCAAACTAAATCGCCAACTTTAATTTCAACGGACGACGTCGCAAATTGTAAGATTTTGAATTTCTTTCGTAAGCTGCATGTAAATTTTGTTTAACATGTTTAAAAATGGGTGAAAGTTCATTTAAATCTTGAACTAATTGTTCACGGTTAGTAATAAATAAATCATCCTCTTTGAAATCCTTTAGTCGACCATAAAAATCTCCAGAAATCGGAACTGTCCGACCAAACGCCAAAAAGGAAGGTGAAAATTTCGTAGACTCATGAACAGCGTTACGAATAGCATGCGCAATTTTGTGAATTTCAACATCCCATTCCTTGTGATCATCTTGAATATAAGATCTAATCGCATTACCTACTACTTTATTAACTCTCTCAACAAAATTTACTTGAGGGTGATAATTTGCATTAAACCAAACGGATTGAACTTTGTAAAAACTCATTAAATTTTTAAATTGTGAACTTTTAAATTGAGGACCATTGTCCACCATACAAATTTGAGGAACACCGTATACTAGAAATACATAATTCTCAATATATTGACAAATTCTTTTAGCAGTAGCACTGCGCATAGGGTGAATCAAAGTAAATTTAGTAAACCAATCACAAATAACTAATAAACTGTGTTTCCACTCTTCGATCTAGGAAAAGGACCCACTAAATCAATAGAAATACATTGAAAAGGATAAGAAACATTTTCTCTTTACCCATAAAACCATAATGATTAAATTGTGAAGACTTGCTTCGATTACAAACATTGCAATTCCTAATATATTTGGAAATATCTGACTTCATTTTTGGCCAGTAATAAAATTCTTTAATTTTTGAAAAGTTTTAAAACACCAAAATGTGATGATGTAGGATCATCATGAAATTTTCGTAAAATATCTTTCCTTAAAGATTTTGGAACAACTAATTTCCATTCCACTAAATTCGATTCGATGTCTAAATCATTAGAAATAAATTTGTAGAGTTTATTATCTTCAACTCTCCAATTAGGAAATAATTCAGGATTTTTAGAAACGTTGGCTAACATCTTCTTATACCAATCGTCTAAATCAACAACAGAAAATTCTAAAGAACTAACTTCCAAAGGTGCTCTAGAAAGTGCATCAGGAACTACATTTAATTTACCCTTACGATGAATAACTTCAAAATCAAATTGTTGAAGTTTAACACTCCATCTGGCTAATCTACCAGAAGGATCTTTTAAATTATTGAGCCAAATCAATGAATGATGATCAGTAATAACTTTAAAATGGGTACCTTCAATATAAGGTCTAAACTTTTGAATACCAAAAATAACTGCAAGTAACTCACGTTCTGTAATAGAATAATTTTGCTCGGCTTTATTTAAAGTACGAGAACCATAGGCAATAACAACTTCCTCCTCTCCTACTCCTTGTGTTAATACACATCCAACTCCACAATTAGATGCATCACATTGTAAATAAAATGTTTTAGAAAAATCAGGGCTCGCTAAAATAGGAGCATTAACTAATAAAGATTTAATTTTCAAAAATGAATCATTCGCTTCGTCATTCCATAAAACTTTCTGAGATTTCTTCTTACCTTTCAATAAATTATTAATCGGAGATAAAATAGTGGAAAATCATGAATGAAACGTCGATACCAAGAACACATTCCAATAAAACTTTTAAATTCTGTAAAAGTATGTGGTTGAGGAAATTCAGTAATAGCTTCCACCTTTGAAGGATCGGTGTGAAGACCATTCTTATCAATAACAAAGCCTAAATATGATAAACGAGGTTTACAAAATTCACATTTATCTAAATTAATATTCAATTGGGCATCCTTAAGCCTTTTAAAACTTCTCTTAAAATCGCAACATGTTCCTTGAATGTACTTGAAAAATAATAATATCGTCTAAGTAAACAAAACTGATTGAGATAAATCATGTCCTAAAATGGAATCCATAAATCGTTGTAATGTACTGGTGCATTTGTAAGTCCCATGGGCATAACAGTATACTCAAATAATCCTCTACGTGGAACAGTAAAAGCAGTTTTTCACAACTCTCAGCGTCTAAAGGTATTTGCCAAAAGCTTTCTTTAAATCAATTGAAGTTAAATAACGAGCATCTCTTAATTTATCCAAAATATCGTTTAAAAATGGTAAGGGTAAGCATCTTTTTTGTAACAGAATTTAATTTCTTAGCATCAAAACAAACTCTAAAATCACCTGACTTCTTTTAACTAAAACCATTGGAGAATTCCAAGGAAAGAACTGGGTTTAATAATTCCTTGCTCTAACATATCATCAATTTCTCTGTTCGCATGCTCCAGCATAGCAGGAGATAATGGAAAATAACGTTGTTTAATTGGTACTGCATCACCAGTATTAATTGAATGAAAACTTTATTTGTCTTACCTAACTTTGAGTTGATAAGGTTTTAAAAGGTCAATAACTTGATTTAATTCAAAACTTGATTATTATTAAGATCATCAATACTCTTAATCATAGAAAAGTTGTCTCCGCAGAGTTTGCAACAAAAGAATTTTCACCAAAATCAGCTTTAATTTCAAATAAACGACAAAAATCTACCCCAAAGTAATTGCAGTAGTAATAAATTCAGAAACAATAACAGAAATAGTTTTAGTAATACCATTAATAGTCAAAGATAAATCAACACTCCCAAAATGGATTGTGAAGAACCATCAGCAATAACCAATGATGAAAAAGGCGAATTCCTATTTAATTTTAAATCATATTTATCAATCAAATACAAAGCAGGCTTACCTAAAATTGTCACGGTAGCTCCACTATCTAATAAAGCAATAAAATTCTCATTAAAAATCCTTACATTAATAAAAGGTCTAACATCATCATTCTTCTCTACAAATTTAGAACAATTTTCGAAGTTCCAAAAATTCCTTAACAGTAATCAACCACTCGTTAAAAACATGCTTGTCAGCCTCTGAAAAATCATAAGAAATGTGTCGACTAACGGAACACTTTTCATTTACAAGTTTTTGAAAATTTACACCTCGGACAATTAGAAAAGTAACATTGGAATAACCACATCTAAAACAAAAGATTCTATCATCACCCTTATCACAGGTGTGAAAGGTATGACCCAACTGTCTACATTTAAAGCATGTTGTTGAAGACTTAGCTGTATTAATTTTGTTGTAGTAAAAGTAGAATTCATATTTTTTGGTTTAATACCTGAAAAATGGACTTTAGGTTTAATATTTTGTTTCACCGCCGAAGAAGGCTTATAATCAGATTGCCTTTGTGAATCTGAATAAGAATTAAATTTGAATTTAGAATTCTGAGCTTTCACTTGTAATTTTTACACAAATCTACTAAATGAAAATATCATTTACACTAACAAGGGCTAATTGAGTAGCAAACCAAGGTTGTAAATTTTTCATTATAATCCTTAATTGTTCACCTTCCGAAGGAGGAATCTCTAATTGAGAAAATAAATTAACCATTTCAGAAATAAAAAGGGTTGGAATTTCATCAAAAGCCTGTTTACGATTTTTAATATCATCTAACAAAACTTCGTCATGTCCTTCCGGTAAAAAGTCGCTTTTAATTTAGTAATAAGATCATCCCAAGTATGCAAAAACGGTTTAACTGCCCTATACCAAACCAAACCTTTCCTGCAAATAAATCAACACCTGATAAAAGCATTTCCTTCCTAGAAATATTTCGAGCAATCATTAGCTCCTCACATCTTTGAATAAATGTAAAAACTTCTTTCTCACTACCATTAAACATTAAATTTAATTTATATACAGGAACAAAACCTTTTGAAATTTGCAAGTTATCTATTAATTTTGAAAAATCTTCTGTTGGAATATTAACTGAAGTATTAACAGGATCATTTTGTGACATCGAAATATTGGAAGTATCTAAATTTGAAACATCATTATTCAATTCAATATTTTCATTTATAGATTCAATTAATTCTAACGATTCATTACATACAGTCAACAATTGGTCATGTAAATATAAAAATTCATCATCAAAAGTTATGTAATTCAAGCGTTTCAATATATGCAATAATCGTGTGTGTAGTCTAAGATAAACTGATTTCGAGGGCTTATGTTTAAAAAGTTTAATTGAAGACTGAATATGATTTAACTTTTCCTTCAATAATTCCAATTCTACTGTTTGATCAATATCGCACTTCGGGTATGAATCAAGTAAATTTGGATTGATTTTTTCTGCATTCAACAGACGTCTTAAAATTTTACGCTTCTCTTCCACAATTAACCGTTCTGCTCCACTTACATTGCGAAATTGTAGTTCAATTAATAATTCATCACTATAAAGAACATCAACTAAATAATTTACAGTTGACATCGTAACATATTATATAACACACTCAATAAAGTTCCTTATATAAACACATAAAATAGTAACCTAAATCGTAACACTCCTTAAAATTCGGTCTACTCTTAACATAAAATCAATTAAAAAATATAAACAATCACAAGTGAGAATAATTAACATTGAAACAACAGCATGTCCCTTTTCTGGCCCCACAAATATAACCCAAATGTAAATAAAATATCAAATAAGTAATAAATTTCAAGTAATAAATTTCAATGTCCCTGCTCGGGCGCCACTTGTAACAAAATAATTAGCTTCAAACGGAAGATTAAAATTATAACAAAAATACTAATGTTGTATAATAATGTGCCTCTGACTCAGTGGTAGATTGAGATAGGGAGAGTTCTAATAAATAATTAAATTAACCTACCTGAAATGCTAGTTGTTTCGATTCTGCTGGATTATTTTCACTTACTGGCAAAAATTGTCATCAAAAAATTATGAATAAAAATAATCAATTCTCGAGCGCCATGTTATCTTTGTCCAGGAAAATAACAAAACCCTAAATAATGAATACTAAAACATTTAATACATTTAATAGAAATAAAAAATAACAAGTTACATAAGTTTATTAAATAAATGGTTGTTGAAAATGAGAAAAAGGTTAGAAGTCTTAAACTAAACTATATAAAAAAACTTTACCTTTTAACTGTTCTATTATAAACTGTACGGGTACTATGAAGCAGAAAGGTTGATGGAGGTTAATGTCTAGCTTATATCCATTAAGAAATTTCCTTGAAATTAAATCGCCAAATTTATTTGTAACAGGATATAGTTCTAGCGTTGTAACGGTAACTCATGTAAAACTTGCCATTCAGACTAATAATAGATTAAGGTATACACTTTTACGTGCCATTAAGATTAGTAAGTATACAAATTAAATACTTGAAAAATTGCATACTTTAAAAATTAAGTATTTAAAAGTGTAATTAACGTGTTTAATAAAATTAAAAGGTGGTGAAAAGATGCCTAAAAAAATCAAACAAATGCTTAGTTTAAACTATACTGAATTAAAAAATAACTTACCATCAAAATTTTCTTGATGGCAAATATAAAAAATTATTTAAAAATCATTCTAATTGCTGTTAACATTCAGCATTAACTGAATTACAAAAAGCTTTCTCATAACTCAAGTATATATAATATTCACGCTTGCGCGAATACAATAATATAAATCCAATTTTTTTAAGAGAGGGAATTAAAACTATTTATGTAATATTACACACAAAAGATATGTTCTATGAAATGCAATTTAGGTTGCGTTTCTCAATTTTACATGAAAATAATTAAAAAAACTCTAATTTTACGCCAAATAAATTAATGATCTCAGATTAATGTACTTTTTAATACAACCTCAAAAAAGGTTGTTACAATTTCACTCTTGAATACAGTGTTAATCATATTGCAGTTTGAATTTTAAGTAAATATGGATTATAAGCTTATATAGTTATGTTAAATTTAGCAGTTTTAGTATCGTAAATCTTTACGAGAAGTATCATTTGAGTTATTTTATGCTGATATTAATCAAACACTTTGCTTTATTAAGCATACATATAAATACAGTTGTTTTAGTGTTTATTCAGATTACCTGTTATGCTATTAAGATACAACTTTCTCAATTTTTGTTGTATTTTAATTATTAAACCTATAAATTGAATGGCGTCTAACTAACAAATGCCTAATATTGTTTACACCTACGGATATATCTCTGTCTCCCTCACGACCTGACCTTTTTAATATACCGATCAATCACACCCTAATTTTTTATTTGTTATGGTCTGGATTTGTTGTAAATTGAAGTAGTATTTAGTTTCCATTTCTATGAACATTGTGTAGTTTTTTTCGGTTGTTTCCATTAATAAATTGAAGTCCTTTGTGAAATTACGAACCATTTCCAGGCGTTCACTTTGTATATAAGGCAAATATTTTTGTGTTATTAATGGTCCTAGTATTTGTATTTCATGGATAAAATTAAAGAATTAAAGAATTCCGTCATTAAAAATTGTTACTTTGTGTTAAAAGTAATGCAGAAAACGTAGTTTGCGATTTTAAGCGTCGCCGACAGTTTGACGAGTTAGTTAGATAAATGGTTATTCTACGGGCAAAGAGTTTGAAGTCTGTGTACGTGACTTTAGGGTTCAGTATAGAAAGGATTTGGTTGATTACGTTGATAAGGTACCGTGGGATTTTGTGCAGAATGATGTGTTTCATGGCGTAATTTTCTGTTTTTTTGCCGGTGCGTGTGATTCGTTGTTGCAGATAAAATTCAATGCACCGCAAACTGAAACAATTTTTAATCAGTCCTGATTGAGATGTAGAAGTAGCAAGTTGTGGTTGGCGGCTTTCGCCCTGTGTACCCGAAAGGGTTGTTTGAGCAGGGTGGAACCTATTTGCGTCCTTACTGGGGGGATTATCGGTGGAAATATTTACAGTTATCCCTATTTTGGGGATATTTTTGGAAGTTGGGTTCGCCCCGGAGTTTAGTACCGTTTACTGTTATTAGAAATAACAGTTATATGTTTCCATGAAGAAAGCCCAGGCGTTTGAATTAGTGCCGGTTCGAATTTAGAGTGACTGGCGCATTAATTAATTGGCGGATTAATTGTAAATGGTTCCTGTTTATTTTAGTTTCGCGAGTACACAGTAAACGCTCATAGAATGAAAAGACTCGCTGTAAATACTAACGCTTTAATTAGTTTGATATAAATAAAAGTACAGAAGCTATATTTGTGTATACATTAACGTTAACCACATGAAGAAGTGATCGTAGTGAATGGTTTTTAGTTTAAGGATTTGCTGTTAATGAAGTTTTTGTAAAGATAACTTAAGGAAGTCATAGGTTCACACTGATTATATACCAAAAAGGTCCATTGCCGTTATATCGTTGTGAAACGGAAAGGAGAATTTCGATTAATTATTGTTGGTTCAAGTGAAGGTAACTATAGTGCTGGGTTTACTTTTGTGGTTTCAGTAAAGTGTTTATTTTGTATTATTTAGACGGATGAATATGCTTCTTGCTTATCATATTGTTTAATGGTCCTTCAAACGTTTTACTTCATTTTACGAAGTGTATTCACCCGCATATAAACGAATTTCAGATTGTGCATTGTTTGTTTTATTCTTATTACGACATACAGAATTACTGCAAATTTATTTATTCCTTTGATTTTAATTAAAATTTAAAGCAGATATAAAATAGATAAATTTTGATTATTGGCGTCCTGAAAGAAATTTTCCAAATCAGTTTGCTAGACCGTTTATTTATTGCTGCTGGAAGATTCACGAACAATTTTGATTAAAGTAAAAGCGAACAGTTTATTGGATTAGAAAATCTAAGACCGAGGGTAAATTCTTTGAGGTACAATGTATAATAGATCAAAATTCAAGGAAACATTACTCTGGCGACTTACGATTTAAGTAAGCACACGCAATAAGTATTCGAAAAGGGTTGGAATTGAAGTTTTGTTTAAGTTTATTCAGGACTAGCCAGTCTCACAGAACTTTTGGCCACAAATGAAAGTATGATTATGCACAGACCCTCATGAATGCTTAAGTTCTTTATTTTTTTCGGGGAATTTAAGGCGAGTTCACTATTTTCCCAGCCTCTCGGTGCTCCACTCTTATCTGGGAAAGGGTGGCACCTATTTATTTTACAACCCCAATTACGACAGTCATCTAGGCGAGTGGTCTTTGCTGATTTTCCTGTTAGAAAAAATAACGCCCGTCAGTCTCGTGACAGCGTTAGTCTAAAATGGGAAAATAAGGAAGACACTGTTTAGATCAGAAATGAAATATACTATGAAAATTTAGTTGTAGATCCTTTAACATACTTTACAAGTAGCAGTCTTTTGTAGTAACCAATATACTCCAAAAATGGGAAACTGTATCCTGTTAGTTAAAGTGAAGTTTTGAGATTCCATTCGTAAATCATTCATTTGTCAGACATAATTTTTAACTGTACACGGTTTAAGACATATTTGTATTTTCTCTGTGGAAAACGACATATGAAAGTCCCGAACCAGTGGTATGTGCACTGTGCAACTCGCTTGTGCTAAAATAATATACACAAAAGTATTAGAACAAAATAACATTAAACCACGAGACGTGAGTCGAGTGTGTTAGTTACACAATCGTGTACCTTATATCGAACGTGCATCATTCAAAATTTAATCTACGACGATCCAAATAGATTTTATTCACATACACTTAATTTACCAGAAACGATTTCATAAATTAATGTTCAAAATTACCAGTTGCCCATTTTGATGTGCTTGTTGATTGTTTCAATTTTGACTTTCATTGTTGATTACTTAGTAATAATTCAGCCCTCTTTCCAGCTGCTGAAATTAATTTAACCAATTGTTCAGAATTTGTAATTAATGTCTACAACAAATAAACGTAACCAATTTTTTTTATAATTAATAACAAGTAAAAGTGGTGACTAACTTTCTTTTTGTTCCTTTTTTATTTTAAAATTTACGTATTTTTATGACTTCATAATGGCGCTGAGTGTTATTATGAAGGCCATAATGACATCCAAATGACAAAGCTAAGTGTATCATAATGACACCGTCCTAGATTAATTAATTCAAATTCAATTTTTAATACCTTCGCCATTCATTTTTATTAAATACTCTGATTTATATCCGTCTTCCTACTTGAATTAATAAATTTTTAAAATAAAAAAAAAACACTACATTAAAATGTATAAGACACTGGTTGTCCTCATTACTGGCACTGCTAATACTTCCATCGAATTAAAACATTCAAAACTGTATCTTATATAACAACTATATTTATAAATTTCTTTCATAAGACCGTGATGGCGCTGTACTAAATTAAAAATAATTTTCTTTTTCGATCAAAACTGTAAATGCACGGATGATTACTAACTCATCTGTATTATTTTAATTAACGCAGCATGTTTCATTTCCTTCATCTAAAATCTAAACGAAACAATTTATAAACGGTGCTAACATTAATATTTATCAGTTCTTATTCATTAAACAAAATGAAATAACACCATCAATGAAAGAAATGAATTTATTAAGGGTAAAAAATAATTATTTGAAAGAAAGGGTTTTGTTATTAAGCACATTTAAATTTGTAAAGGATTATTCTACAAAATACAGTACGTACTTCTTTTGCATATCATTTATGGATTGAATTATAAAACCTTTAATGTGTTTGAGCTTTCTTGCTTTAACATTTCTTTTAAAAATTATAAATAAAATTGTAACTCCTTTCATGAACTCGTTAAGTCGTTTTATTTTCAATGGTACTTGAGTTATAAAACGGGGCTTTGTAGCACCATTCTTTCGTGATAATTGACACTATAAAAATGAGATTTTAAATGTTACATTTTATAGATCCATTAATTATGTCGATCTGTACTTTTATTACCAACATTAATTATATACTGTCACAGTATGATAGTATTTATTAACCTTTAATGCACATATTCTTTCAATTTTTTTTTTCACCCAACGAATTTGGTTCGGAATAAGAACATGTTTAATTAAAATTTTTACTTTTAACTTCAACGAGGTTTTCTAATTAGGCCACCGAGGATAGTAAAAATTTTCATATGAGCTCATATAGTTAGAATAATGTTCTATAAAAAATAATTATATAATCGTAACGTAGGTATGACCGAATTGTTACAGGCCAAATACTCGTTAGAGAATCCAGCCCGTAAAGGAAATTGTGCGCCTTGCATAGCTCAGTGGTGTGGGCGGGGTTCATACTTAATGCTGTAAGAGGGCACTCGGAACAACTCCAACAACGTCAAAGTCGGGTAAAAATTCTCAAAAAGGCGCCACCTCTTAAATACATTTAAACGGGAAAAACGATCTTAGAATAGCCTAACAGGAAACCAAAACGTGCATTCAAAAATAAACTACCCTACTACTAAAAATTCTATTCCAAAAATCTTGACGCGAAGTTCACCTAAATTCCAATTAAATTCTAAACTTTAAATGTATGCCGCACAATGCGTTATACGTTACGGTACTGTATTCATCTTCACGGGAGTGTAACCCTAGCAATAATTCTAATTATTAGTAATACCAACGAAATAATTACAAATTTATATATATATATATATATATATATATATATATATATATATATATATATATATATATATATATATATATATATATATATATATATATATATATATATATATTCTGTCGCTTCTGTGTTAACTGGGTAAATGTTTTTGATAGATTATTTGTTTTAAATTGATTTTTCTTTTTTGAAATTTTTTTAATGGCAATAACATCGCTCTATGTACTAATGATTTATATGCACCTAACTTGTTTGTTTTATGTATACATGAATCTTATGTGTACGTTTTAGAGATATGGGTAACGCAAACTTGCTTTGTGTATTAATCTATCTAGAAAATTAATGGTTCAATTTTTCTGCCTCTTTAATATAAATTTTATGTTAAGATGTAAATTGTTATTATTAATTAAAAACTCATTAATAAAATCTGATAAATATCAAAACATGCTAAAATATCATCAACATAACGAAACAAAAATACAGCCTTATAAAAAATTTGATCTTTTAGATTAACCATAAATGGGCGAAATTGGTCTGCCCATAGGTAAACCATTTTTGTTTGGATAAATCTTATTATGGAATAGGAAATAATTTTGACTAACGTAGAGATCAAATAAGTGAATTAACTCAATTCGTGTAACTAATTCAATATGATTATTAAATAAAAAAATATTTAATGAACTCATACACTCTTGAGGGGGTCTTTTAGAAAACATACATACAAACTTACAAGCATATTATGTAGTGTAATTTTATGTTTTGTAGTTTATTAACTAGTTCTAAAGAAATATTAACGGGATGCTTTGCCTTATACCTTAAATTGTTTGTGATGATATGGTTTAGATTCTTTTCCAAATATGTTTAGGTACTTGGGTATCAGAAACTGCTTATCTAATGAGCATGATTGGTTTGTGTATTTCTATGAGACCGTATAGTTTTGGTGCTTATGCGTTCTTGTATAAAATTTGTTGTCTAAATCAGTAGATATAGCAGTTTTGTAAACTTTGTCCCACATCTTTTTATAATTTTGTTGTAGATTCTCTATACAAAATTTCTAAATTTTAGTTAATAATACTTTCTCTTCTGAAATCACCACTCAAGAGTTACTATTCTGCTTTAACAGAAATATTCTAAAATACCCCCTCAGAAATGTGTGCGTTTAATAAATATTTTTTTATTCAATAATAATGTTGAAGTTACAAAAATGGAATTAATTCAATTATTTGATCTCTGTGTTAATCAGAATTATTTCTCATTCCATAACATTTATGTACAAAAAAAGTGAAGTTTTATGCAATACACATAATAATTTTATCCTAAGCAAACCCCTATGTTACGCCGTAGACACTTTTACATCATTTTTATTAGGTATTCTCGAATTAAATTGTAATTTTCTATTTTGTGGGTATAAATTATTATTTAACAAGTCGTTATGTATATTTATCTTCTTATTTCTACATTGAAATTAACTTAAAGACTTATCATTATGAAAATGTTTTTATTAGGATATAATCCAACGCATAATTTATATTGGATAAGGGCTACTATACACATTTTTCAAAGAAAAGAGAATTTTGCATATCAACATACGTCCTCAAGTTATGTCACGTTTCTTTAAGTACACATCAAACTTGTAACTGGAATTGCTTTAGGACTTATACTTTTCCTTTATTGAACTTTTCTGTACTACTAACTATAACTTATACAACTCCTACTGAAATTACAAGGTCACCATTAATCTTCCTTCCTGTAAATCCAAACTCCATAATCTACGCACTACTGGTATACTTTTAACTTTAACCTTGATATCTTTCATTGAAAACAACGAAACAGGTTAGTCTACAATTACATGTACTTCACCTGATTATTCAGGGAATCAATTTATGATAACTATACACACCAGTCTACTGCCTCTTTGCACAAGTGTAGCTGAATATAGTGGGTTCCATAGAACTATTTAGTTGTATTAGTTGTACGATTATCTATAATACTGATAGTTGATTAAGTGAACCAATTCTGTCTATAAAATTGTAGAGCTGATCTTGCAACTATGTTTGGTGTCACAATGTCATTTAGAATTATGTATAAGAAACTTTAATGTAAATTCTATTTTATTTGTGTTTATCCTTTATTTAGGGTAGACACTTTTTTTTTCTTCATTATTAACTTTAAATACAGACAGTTTCACATAAAGATCGGCTTAATTAAAGTAAAAATACTAAAATGTAGTACGTAAACCGTTGAGCTCAACGTTCTACGTTCCCTTTTAGTTTTATTTCTTAATTATTTAGTAAACAATAATGTTAAAAATAACAAGCTACTTTGTTGTATAACTGCTTTCTGCAGTACGGTAATCTGACTTTGATGGCTACAGTTTACATTAATTTGTGACTTATTGAATAAAGCGATAATTTGAGCAACTTAATATCTGCTTTTCTTTTTTATGTTTATTAACTAATCGATTATTTAATTACTGAATACCTACTTTCTTATTTTGATTAATTCGTGTCTTTTTATATGTGCTAATTAAAATTTTCTCTTTCGTCTCTCTTCTCTTTTTAGTCCCATTTTAAATTTTTACCTACGACCACTGTAGAAAATAGACGAAAATACACGACACACAGCCTCAGTAAATTCGTCATTACGCAGGGTAAACAAATCGCACAGTTTTCGTAAACAAAACGCACAGTTTGACTATATTAACAAATGAAAATATTACAATGTGATATGAATCGGCAAATCGAGATACTTCTAATATACGTGATAATTGTACTGTCAACTGTTTGGGTATACCGCACCGGTATGCAAAAATCCAAAGATATGCGTGTGTGGTAAAGCCTCACACGAGGGCACAACATGTGAAAATCCAAAGCAATGCCCAAATTGCAAGGGTGACCATTTAGCTGTCTGGAAAGGGTGTCCTGAATTTAAAAAAGAATCTAAAATCAAGGAAATCATGGTTTTAAACAAAGTAACTTACCCGCAGGCTAAGCAAATGGAGGGATCAGCAGTTACCAGTCAGGCAACCTTCGCTCAAGTCACAGCTGCATCCAATAGTGGTACTACGTTGAATAACATAATTCCAGAAATTAAAAAAATAATTAAAGAAGAAATAACCTTACTTAATAAAAATACGAGTCCAATTCCACACTCCCTCCAAAATTCTGAAATAGTTATAGAAATCAGAAAAATAATAAACGAGGAATTAAGTGCATTACACAATGCTCCATCTACATCGTCCATCATTGCAGATGTGGAAGGAATGGATGCGGAATTTCGAGGAGAAAAAAGAAAACCGAGCCCCAGTTGCTCCTCACCCTCTGTGTGTGACGAGGACATAAACCCCATCTCGGAGTTTATAAACCCAGCCACCCGCAAGGAAAAGAAAAAGATCGGTCGGCCTAGGAGCAAAACTAGGAAGGATAGTGCTAGTCAAAGCAAGTAGTGATATTTAAACTGTGATATTTTTAATTGTTAGATCGATCTGTGATATATTTGTGTTTGTCTTCCAATATACATGTCCGTTGTCATATAGTATTTATCTTTATTTATACAATATACATTTTATTTGTCCGTCCTCATATAGTATTTATATTTATTTATTATTTATGTATACAATTTTAACATTTTACATTCAAATTCTTGCAATGGAATATCAATGGCTGTATTAAACGATCGGACGAATTTAAACTCCTCATAAGCAAAGAAGATCCAATAGCGATCAGTTTGCAAGAAACGCATTTCAAAAACACCGATGAGTATATACTCAGAAATTATGACTGTGTTCGATTGGATGCATCACACACTAGCAGAGCGAAAGGAAGGGTCGCCATTTTTTACACAATAGCTGTTTATTCAGTGCACTAAATTTAACAACAAACATCCAAGCAGTTGCAGTCAATATACGCTATCCAATAACTATTACACTATGTAACATCTACCTACCAGACGGTAATTGGACAAAGAATGAAATAAAACAACTGATAAACCAGTTACCTCATCCATTCATTTTACTGGGTGATTTTAATGCCCACAGCCCACTGTGGGGTTCTACAGAGCAAGGCTCTCGTGGAAAGGAAATAGAAGTACTGCTGGATGAATTAGACATGATAATCCTAAACAACGGAAAACCCACGCACTTTAATACAAAGTCAAACAGCTTTGGTGCAATTGATCTAAGCTTTTGCTCATTACAGGTAGCAATTAATTATACCTGGGATCAAATACCAGATCTTTATAGAAGCGATCATTGTCCTTTAACTATTTTTATAGACAAAACAAAAAATGAACGTGTCCTCACAAAAAAATGGTTGTTAAAACAGGCAGACTGGGTAAAATATAAAGCAAACATCACCCCCATAAATAAGAATCAAGAGACAAAATGTTTAGTGGATAATATAACAACAGTCATAACAGAAGCAGCGGAAAAATCAATACCACAAAACAAGGCAACCCAACAGAAACGTGCGGTTCCTTCGTGGAATGTGGAAATTGCAAATGCGATAAAAAATAGAAAAAAGGACCTTCAAATATTCAGCAAATATCCAACTATAGAAAATCTAGTAAAATTTAAAAAGTCTAGAGCAGTAGCGCGTCGACTAATACTAGACAGTAAAAGAAAATCCTGGCAAAAGTACGTAACAGAAATGAATACCAAAACAACGAACACGGAAATTTGGAATAAAATCAAATCGGTGTCCGGGAAAAATTCAAATAAAGCATCACTCATCCTAGAAGAGAATGGAAATCTTATAACCGAGCTAACGGACGTATCCGAAAAACTAGGACAATATTTCGAGAAACTTAGTAGCTCCAACCAATATACAGCAAAATTTAAGGAAACAATGCATAGTAGAGAAATTTGCTTAAATTCTACTGAACAAACAGAAAGTGACTACAATTCAAAATTTACAAAGGAGGAATTAAAGCAAGCGTTAAGATGTGCAAAAGACACTTCCCCCGGTATTGACAAAATCTCATATTCGATGTTAAAAAATTTGCCTTATACTGGAATTGTAGATCTTCTTTACGTGTTTAACAAAATATGGGAAGAAGGAGACTATCCATTAGCATGGAAAACATGCATTATAGTACCCATCCTAAAATCCAACAAGGATAAACTAAATACATCTAACTATCGTCCCATATCACTCACCAGCTGTATGAGCAAAATATTAGAGAGAACGGTCAATAAAAGGCTAATAGAGCACTTAGAAAACAACGAAATTATCGACAAACACCAAGCAGGTTACAGAAGAGGATATTCGACAAGAGATGACATAATGCTTCTCTCAACAGCCATACAAGAAACATTTAACCAAAGAGAGCATGGCACTGTAGTGTTTTTTGATCTTCAAAAAGCGCATGACACAGTATGGCGCTATGGGGTACTAGAAAAAATCCATCGTTGGGG
Source organism: Vesta saturnalis (assembly GCA_036346205.1). Lineage (NCBI taxonomy): Eukaryota > Metazoa > Arthropoda > Insecta > Coleoptera > Lampyridae > Vesta > Vesta saturnalis. Next base: position 1,178,290 of record JARFJB010001243.1, on the reverse strand, counting down.
CATTAGGGGAAAAATGTTTAATTTTATAAAATCCTTTTTAACCCAAAGACATTTCCAGGTAAGAGTTGGCAATCATCTATCCTCTAAACACCGATTCGAAAATGGCATACCCCAAGGGTCACCGATCAGCGTAACCTTGTTTATTATTGCAGTAAACGAATTGACAAGATCACTGCCTCCCAAAATAGGCCGTTGTATGTACGTGGATGATTTAGCCGTATACACTTCATCTAAAGGAAATACGTCGCATAATGCAACAATGCAAGCCACCATTAACGCGGTGCTAAAGGAAGCGGAGAATGTAGGATTTCGTTTCTCCCCGGAAAAAACGGTATGCATGCATTTTTGTAAACTCAGACACCCGCATCATCCTCCAAACCTACTTCTAAAAGAAAATAAAATCAAAAGTGTCAGAAACCATAAATTCTTAGGAGTAACATTCGGCGACACACTAACATGGAAAGGGCATATAGAAAGTATCGTAACTAAAGCCCGAAAAAGGTTAAACATCATCAAGTTCCTATCCAACTCTAAATGGGGCGCAGATAGAGAGATTCTAATAAGGGTTTATAAAGCATTAATTTTAAGCCTATTTGACTACGGATCTACAGCTTATGGATCCGCTGCATATTCCACCCTCAAACCCCTAGACGTAATACAAAACTTGTGTATAAGATATGCGATTGGGGCTTATCAAACGAGTCCGATAAGTAGCTTACATATAGAATCAGGAATGTTACCACTAAAATTAAGAAGAATGTGGCTGCTACTAAAATACGTAATAAAAATAAGAAACCTTCCAAACCACTTTATAAGTCATATACTTTTTATTAGTGAAACTGAAAAAAGGTCAACAAAACAAAGTACAACTGTTACTAATCTGAAAAACATATTACAGCAGCTTCAGTTAGATTATCCACCCGAAACAAATGATATAGAAGTAAAAAACCGGGTATGGCAAGAATGGGAAAACGAATGGACTGCAGAAAACAGGCTTCTAAGATTACATACACCAAAACCCAAAGAAAGAAAAAGGTATCCCCAAATGACAAGAAAGGAAAGTGTAGTACTTACCAGAATACGAATTGGCCATACGAAGTTAACACACTCACACTTATTAAACAATAAACCGCAACCAACGTGTACGTATTGTAATGAAAAGCTTACCATTCAACACGTTTTTGAATCCTGTAGAGAGCTAAAAGAAACCAGAACAAAATTAGGAATTAAGGGCAAAATGCAAATAGACCTTGAAATCGATAAAGAAAAAATTACCAATGCACCAATGTATCTGAAAGAGATAGGAATTTTCCACCAAATATAGAATAAAATAAAAATGAATGAAGCATAAGTAGAGTACCGAAAGGCTAATAACCTAGTAGTTACAGCCAAAACAAAACAAAAAAAAAAATTGTACAGTAACCATAAATAATTATTATAATGTTTCTAATGTTAATTAAACCAACGTAGTAGTAAATAGAACGAATTATATAGTGTATGATCATCAAAGTTGTGAGACATAATTTTGTAAAATTGTTTGAAATAAAATTGATCAAAAATCTAAAGATGCAATAATGTACAGAGTATCCCATTTAAAGAAATGAAGATTACTAGTTTTTAGATGTCTATGTATACATAAAACGAACAACAAAAAACAACGACTAAAATAAAAAATCGACGTGTTTAAGCATCATCTACAATACCTGATAAAAATGAATACCTGATAAAAATGAAAATATTAAAAGTAGTCCAGACTTTTTTGGCACAGTGTCTATGGTCGTAGGTAAAGTATAGTACGTAATACGTATTATGCACTCGCCGCTACGCGGCTGCGTGCATAATTTTTCCATTCGTGCGTAATATGCCTTTTACAACACTTATTACGTAATATACTATTAGGGTTGTGTTTTAGAAAATTCGTGCACCTTTTATTACTACTAAAGAGACTTACTCTTACCAACATATATACTAGTTCAGTGCAAATAATAAGTCTTCTGACCGCACATCCAAAGTGCTCTAACTAGCTGCTGGGTTATACTTTCTAAGTTATGCACGGTGAAAGCTTCCCAGTCACAGTGGTTCTGCGGTATTGTAAAGGAAGGCTCCTTTAACTAAGATTAGTAACCGTTACAAATGGTTTACTTATGGACAGTTAAATTTCTCCCATTTTAGCTAATACTTTTACAGATAATTTACAAAATCAAATTTTTGAATGTTTCTGATCATAGCATTGTATTTTACTTTTGTTGTGTTTATGATATTTTTTCATGTTTTGATAATTCATCAGGTTCTATTGAAGAGTTTTTAAGTAATATTAACAATTTACATCCTAACATAAAATTTACGAACAAAATAGAGCTCAGTCTTCCAGATTTAAACATAAAAATTAATAGTCTATATTCAGAAAACTTACACATACGGACATTACAATTCCAAACGATTCATGTCACTATAACACATAAGTTAACTGCATATAGATCATTATTTAGTACATAGAGCAATGCAATTACCATTAAACCAAACAAACTGCAATATATAAATATCAATTATCAAACAAATGGCACAAACAAATCGTTACAGTTCACATATAATCGACATTTTAGTTAAAAATCAAGAGTACACATTATCTACCTGACAGAATATAAAAAAGTATGTTTCATATTTTGAAAAAATATCAGAGAAGCTACTTCACATATAACAAAATAACAAGAAGTACAAAGTAGCTTTCAAAATAATGTTTTTATACGTTTATTTAATACAAAAGATTCCACTAACGACGTTTTGAAGTCAAGTATTTATAAATTGAACTACACATTCTGTAATTCTGTTTATATTGGACAAACACTTAGGAACTTATATTAGATACAAAGAACACATTAGATGTCACAAATATTAACACAAGAAAAATCAAATTATGCCAAACGTTTAATACTAAATAATCACCATATGACTGCACAAACAACATTACATTTTTACATTTTTCTAATGAAAATAAAAATTAGATGTTTTGTAAACATTCGAAATTGATAGACATAAACAAAAAGTACCTTTAATGAACGAACAGGTTTGTCCTATAGACTCGCCTTTAATAGATATTTTAAATATAGAATCATAATTTACATTAAGTTTGTTGTTTTACCCTAATGATTTGTAATCATAACTACGTGTTATTTTACTTATACAGGGTAGCCCAATAGTACGTGGACGGAATATGGTGGTTTTATTAACGCATATATTTGAAGTTTAGCGCTGGGGTATGGTAAGTAGCCCTCAAGGCTACAAACTCAAAATACTTTCACTTCAGTCAAACTGCGTATACAGGGTGATTTATATCAAAGTTGCATATTATATATTATACCATATTTGGATTCTTCGGTCAAATTGACTGAGACTTTATGTATCACGCATGATATCTAGAACGAACCGTTTAGCCGTAAATCGTAATTTTTTGAAAGACTTGATGGCTGAAAAAAATTGAATATCGAAGTGACTATAAAACTTAGAGGGTTGTGAATTTGTGGTATTACTAACCATGAAATGTACCAATGTAGGCCGGAAGTGTAATTTCAAATATTTTTTGTGTTTGGAGAAATCGCTGTCAACTTAAAAAAATGCAAATCGCTGTCAACTTAAAAAAATGCAATCAAAGGTAACTTGATCTTTTCAAATAGAACTACTTTTCTGTATGTCATCAAATACGAAATTTGATTATCTTTCTCAAGATTTTCTCTGGTAGTTTAAAGTTGTTATTATTTCATTATTTGTAATGGTAGTAGTTTTCTCTTAATTTCATGTTTTCTGAATAATATGGAGGAGTGGCTAGTAGGAATTGGAAAATAAACAATCCAAATAAAAAACATTTATTATGGAGTGATCCAGCACTTACCAAATATTTACAAATCAGGAGACAAAGCAAAAAAAAGAAAATGACATTATAATGATAAAGTTATAGTAAATGTTCAAAATGACGACTGCCTTGTTCTATGCACAATTCAATCTTTTGAAAAAAAGAATGCTTAACTCTATTTAACATTTCTGGGCAGACATTCTCAAAAACGTTCTAATTCTAATTTTCATGTCATCCGCCGTCTTTGGTTGTTCGGTGTATACTTTTTTCCTTTACGTACCCCCATACAAAGAAATCAATTGGGGTTATGTCTGGACACCTCGCTGGCCAACGCGTTGTTCTGTCCCTTCTTATCCACTTTTCGTTGAATGTATTATTAAGCCAATCACTCACAACACAGGCACGGTGAGGAGGTGCTTCATTTTGTTGAAAAACTTGTTCCTAATCTTCTAGAAAGTTAAAAATTATTGTTGAAGAAATGTAAGTACGTGTTCGAATTTAGAACGCCGTCGAAAAAATGGACCAACGATAGATCTACCCAATATGCCTGCCCAGACATTAACTGACCATTTATGTCGACTATGAACTCTGAAATGATGAAGGTTTATATCAGAGTAATAATCAAAATTGTGCCGTTTAACAAATCCATTGCGGTGAAATGTACACTCGTCCGTAAACATAATACTATCCGAGAAATTTCCATTTTCATTCAGTTTTCGACCTATCCAATTGCAAAAATTAATTCTATTTTGGAAGCCCAGTTCTTGGAGCTCTTGATCTTCTTGAATGTGGTAAGGATGAAAGTTGTTATTTCTAATTATTCTTCTAATAGATGTTCTACTTATTTCAAAATCTTTTTCGAGTTTTTATTACTTCAGTTAAAATATTGTATTCATGTTCTTCAGTCTCTCCTGCTTCTGTGGATAACAAGCACTCCCCGTCTCAATAAATCTTTCCAAAGTATTTTTAAAAGATTCTTCCCTTGGATGACAATCCCGGTTAGGATATCTTGCTTGGTACATACGACTCGCAAGCAACAGATTTTTAGAGCATTCTCCAAGAATAAAAACCGTATTAACCATTTCATTTCAGATAAATTACTCATTGCACTCAATTATTCAATTAAATGTTAATTACTAAACAAAAATGGCTATCAGAAATAACAGCGCGAGCCTTTACTCAACGATAATAAATAACTAATGTCAAAGTCATAGAACTTTTTCATTTTCCACTGCCTACAAGACACTCTGAAATTGCACGTCCGGCCTACATTGGTACATGTAATTTTATACGAAAATTGTGAAAGAAGAAATCAATCAAACTGCCAAGAAAAGATTACGTGTCACTTGAGAATTTACCCCTTGTTGTTTTTGGGTTTTCTATGTCTATGTTGGCAATGGAAGAAAGAAAAATTGTAGTTGAAGAAGGGACAATCAATCACAAGTCACTGCAATATTCAATTGTTTACATAAACTTTTTCAAAAAATTACAATTTGCGGCTACACGGTTCGTTCTAGATAACATGTGTGATACATCTCTCACTCCATTTGACCTAAGAGTTCAAATATGCCATAATACACAGGGGGTTCCATTTAAAAAAATACAGTTACCTTGATTGCATTTCCCTAGGTTGACAGAGACTTCTCCAAACACAAAATATTTGAACTTGCACGTCCGGCCTACATTGGTACATTTCGTGGTTAATAATACCACAAAGTCACAACCCTCAAGTTTTATGGTCACTTCGATATTCAATTGTTTTCAGACATCAACGTTTTCAAAAAATTACGGATTTGCGGTTAAACGGTTCGTTCTAGATAGCATGTGTGATACACAAAGTGACGCTAAATTGAACCGAAGAATCCAAATATGCAATAATATACACGTATTTCTATTTAAAAAAATTCAACTTTAATATAAGACACCCTGTATAAGCAGTGCGATTGAAGTGAAAGTATTTTGAGTTTGTAGCCTTGAGGGGTACTTACCATGCCCCAGCGATAAACTTCAAAGATATGTGTTAATAAACCGACCACATTCCGTCCACACACTATTGGCCCACCCTGTATATTTTCATTTGATAATGATAGATGATGTATTGAAACGCATAGAGAAATAAATCATGATTATTTATAATTATTATTAATTCTGGAATTATATTGTATTGAAAACAGTAGGGCTACTAATTATAGCAGATTACGAATAATTACATGCACTTTGAAATTTCAGAAGAATTGGGAAGCAAATACATGGTGTGATTTTTTATTAAATATACAAATTAGATGAACATGTGACAAGATACTATTTTTGCATCATAATTTGCTTAATTATTTTAATAATCTAGTAATTAAAACACTTTCCCTTTGAGTATGTAAATATAAGTCTACTGTAATAGTTTGGGAACGTATATGAAAAAGCCAACTACGGAATCTAATTTTATTTTAGAAAAGATCTTTCTATCAAATTTGGGTAGCAAAATCGTTGAAAATTGTCAACAAAATGTTTTGCATTTGCGCTTTCCACGACGTTCCCTGATTGCAAGATCGGATATAGCTGCGAAAATTCCACTTCGATCTCTACAAATTTGGAAAGGAACTGATTTCATTTTCTATCTGTAACTGATCGATCTTATCAAGAAGCATAGTAATGATTTGTATTAGATTTATTTAACAACGGTTTTTTGCACGATTTTACTACTAGTTTTATCATACAAGAAATACCGTTTTATTCGAACCGATTGAACTAAAGCATAGATAGTATAATTGCATTAAGCAAAATATTACTAAAAGCTTGAAATAGTTTTAATTTCGATGCTATGGTGAACAATAATTTAATAGGGTAAATAAACGTATATATAAATTGAAACAAATTTTAGCTTAATGTAAGTTTGGGTATATTTCAAATGCAATTTCACGGATCAAATTTTACTATTCCTGTAGTCTACCAATTTTAAACTGCATAAAAAATTTATTACCAAAAATATATAATAAAAATGTATGTATAAAGGTAACGCAATATTTATTTACAAAGCGATACCAAAATATACTTCAAATAACTATTTGGGAACAATTTATCCCAAAGAGTGTTATTTAAGATATCGAGTGGTGACAGTTTCAACTTTTATAAAATATTCTTTAATTTACACCTACAAAATGCAATTCTACTAAAATAATCGATAATAACATTAAAGTACAAAACAATATTTTTCTTTACTTTTTTCAAGCCCGTTACAAAATAAAAAAGATTGCTACGGTCCCAGTTACTATACGTGATTTTTACGTTCTCAGAAGTTCATGTACTGGTTGTAGGCAACACACTCAACCTCCGCAAAAATTTCAGCAATGTATTTCTCTCTCCTCTCCTCCATCCCCTCCATTTTCCTCCCTCCTCCCCTCCTTTCTCCCTCCTCTCCTCCCTCTCTCTCTCTCTCGCTCCTCCCTCCCGCCCTCCCTCCTATTCTTACGATAATAAGAAGTGCTTTCACATGTAACCAATTTTTGTCTAAACAACAGCACAAAAAAAGATAGGTAGTTACCTTGCATTTGTACAACGATGCAAAGGGGTCCGGCTCACGTGCAAATGGTCCTATTATTGTTCGGAAAAAAATAATTAGTTTAATCTTCAACTTCTTCACAAACGAATATTTTTCAAAAATTTCCATCATAAGTAATAGCCAAAAATCTATAACTTCTAATTTTTTAACATAATTTTTGTCTACAGGGTGGTACAAAAATAAAAAATATAGACATTTTCTTATACATTTTTTTTTGTAGACTTTTATACTTCTGTAAGTATGTTAAAATGATTAAAAGGTATTATTTGGGATCTGTTCGATACTTTTTTTTTAATAGAACTACCTTTTATAATTCTTTGGTGATTTTTACAGGGTGCGCAAAAAACATCGACATTTTTGTTTTAGAGCAGTTTTCACTATGGCACTAGAAATTCCAAAATGTTGAAAAGAAATTTAATTTATTTGTGACTATTTGTTAACTTTCAGAACATATCAAAAATAATATTGAAATGGTTAATTACTCCTTAAAATAAATTATTGATTAACATGATCCTTGATCCCCTGTATATGAAAAAGAGATTGTTTTATGTGCGTAAATTTTTGTCAATATGTTTATTTATATGTTGGGAATAAAAACAAAAAGAAATCAAATGGGTTATGTTTTTTATTTAGAAATTGCAAAATTTTAAATTAACTGCATTCTTGATGGACACTTTTTGTAATGGTATATTAAAATACAAGTATCATAATGTTAATATCGCCGGTCGAGTTTGTAACAGGTGACGCAAAACGTCGAGTATTCCAAAGCACGAACACGCAATACACATTGTGAAACGTGTGTTTTGTATAATCTTTTCTAATTCCGATTGTTATAAAACAATTTTAGAAATTGCAATTTGCTAATGTGCAATATTGTCAGATTGTATACTGACATTTAAAAATTGACCATTTTTCGCACAACCTTTACAGGTTAGGGCTAACAGCTGTCTAGAAAACCTACAAATCCAGGGTAGCCAATGCCATAAATCGAAATGCGCCAAAAAATGTAAAATAAAGTTTGCGTTATGCATTATGATCGTTCTGTTTTCAACCCAAAATAGAACGATAATGTAAACTTTATGATACAGAATTAGAGAAATAATATTCCAATAGAATAAAAAAAGGAAACTTTTTGTAGGATTTTAGAAAAAACGAACAACAAAAATAATTATATTTAGCATTTTTTAAAATATTTATATCTTGATACTTGGCTGACCCAGATATTACGCTAGTACGAATTGCTTTATTTCATGTGGGCACAAAACAATGTTTTTCTCTTGTTTGCTTTATAGCACAAATATTTTCGTAACGTTTAAGGCTAAGAGTTCTGCAATTCATATTGTAAAATGTCATGAACATTTTGGACGTAATCATTTAATAAAGAAGCTATGCGTAGGATAAATTCTTTGTCGTATAGTGAACAATTCATGTAAACTTTTTGGTTACAAATTCAATATTTAAGTTACAACCTTGGTCGAAAGTTCCTAAGGAGCTACTACTTTTACGAAACTTTCGACCAAGATTGTAACCTAAATATTTAATTTGAAACCAGAAGGTTTACATTAATTGATCACTATACTATATAGAAATTGTCCTAGCATAGTTTTTTCTTTATTAGATGATTAGTCCAAAATGGCCATTTATCCATTTCAACAATATGAATTGCAGAGTCTCCTTACGTTAAGATCTCATCTGTTCTCTTCACTGCTTCGTTTTCAACAAAAGTAAGTCACTCCCGGGTTATTATTTTGACAGTAGTCAAACATCTCTGGAACATTTAAAATTGGATTGTTAGGTCACTGGAGGCTTGCCTTAGCAACCAGCCTTTTAACTGTACCCCCAACTTCGTAGCAAGGGCCTTTTCAGTGAGATGTTGCAAAAAAGGGCCATTCTGATTTTAAATTTGTCACTTTCATGAAAAGTCAAATTACAAAAGTTTTTTTTATTTTTATATTGCGCATACGACCCATCGGAGACATGTAATGTGTTTCATGTGAGACAATTCTTTAATTTTGGCAATAAGTTTTGTTTGAAAAGTATAAACTACTGACGTATTATGCTAAAGACAACTAGAAATAGTGCAAAAGCATTTGAATGAAGCTTCGTTTGTAAGAGGATAAATATAATAAATTACAAACGGGTGCAGCGTAGCTTGTTTATTTGCACAGTGGTAACTTTGTATTTCGTCCTGAATGATAAATGTACAATTTTTGCAAAACCGCCAATTATTATCTACTCTTCTAATTTTCAGTTTTCCTTTCTGTTTTAGATATTGCCTTTGTTGTTTGGGAACGTAGTAATGTTTTTTTTAATTTTTTAATTTTTTTAATAAATCCTCTAGACATTCTTCTGAGGATTCTACCACAGTTACAAAAACACATCTATCCGTGCAGACCCACTGTTTATACTGTACTTCATTTACACATCTAACACTTCTTCAAAAATTCTTCCTATTCTTTCATCTCCAGGACATTCAGTCACATGCAGTCTTCACTTATCATGCATTCTTCATTTGTAATGTCGCAAACGCCTTGACTTTAACAACTGCTGTTGAACCTCATTAATCCTCCTAGTAGTGTGTTAACATTTTGGTTTCACTTATTGTGTTCGGGTCATTATGACTTGGGAACCTATCGTTGTTAAATTGATATAACAGTAAATAATAATAAGAAATAAGATGTAGTATTTATTATTTATTACATTTTATTACGTTATTTTATTTTTATTACATAACATTATAAATGTTATGTAGAAAACATCTGAAAAACGTGGTAGTTAGGTATATACATTTATTTGTTACAGTCTTGACAGTAATAACATACATGAACTTTACATAGGTATTTTGAGCAATTACAACGTACCATATTAGTTTTATTATCATTTGAAGAGGGACAAAAATTACATCTTTTACGCTTGGTTGTGGTTGATTGGTCCCTTACTTCGATATTACTGGTTGAAGAACGTGACTATACCCATTTCAGCTGCAGGAATACTTCAAGGGAGACGTTTTCTTTCTTGCAATAATGGAGTGATCAAGGAATTACCCAGTTGTTCAAGAAATAGTCGCCGTTTTGTAAGTTTTCAAGCATTCCAGGTTGGAGTTACTTCGTACTACAGAACATAAGAGTTGTAAGCTGTAACGTCCATGATATTGTAAAACGTAGTCATTGGCCATATTTTAGTTTGCCGTCGGCATGTGTACGTTATTAACTTGTTTAACGTGTCCATAGCACCTTTAGTTTTGTTGTAATCTAAAATCATAAACGTCTTTTTATTATCTTGATTACACCCTCCGTTATCGTGGTGCATCGTGCTCATGAGCGTAACATTTTTAGTCCGTTTCGGAATATAGGAAACTATCGACGTGTCCTTGATAAAGTAAAATTTTGAAGAAAGAACTTCTTTCCTGTTGCAGACCAATGAGGTTGGAAATTCAGGCTTGTTTTTGCGAGCAGTGCCAAGCATAGTTATTTTTCTTTTCAATAGGATCTGCCCCAGATCGTACGAGAAAAAAATTTATCACACGTTACGTTATGACCTTTTATACCATAAATAAGATCTAGTATAACTCTTTTACCTTGACCTCTCTCTGGAGGTTCACCTTATTTTTCCCGAGGTAATCTTGCATGTTATATGCATAAGCAGTTACATAATCATATAAAGTCCGAATCTTGACTCCGTATTTAGCAGTTTTATTCAGGACGTACTGTCTAAAAGGACAACGGCATCTACTGTTACGTTTTCGTGAACATTATAGAGCTTAGGTAGAATTGAGACCCACTCATCCCACAAGTCCCGTATGGGAGCTAATTTATCAGTTTGGCGTCGTTGTGGACGAGTTTTTTATCGTTAAAGCGTACGACCATTCCTGCAATTACATGAAATCGTTGTAGGGACATCGTTGCTCTGAATATTGGACGACCTACATTTCCATCCCACAGACTGGCTGTTGCCTCTCCAAGAGATTTATACACTCTAGCTAGAAATAGTAGGCCAAAATATGTTTCTAGTTCAACTAATGTTAGTTCTTAAAACGTGTCGCCACAAAGTCTTTTGCCTTCTAAATTTGACATTCTCAAAATTAGGTTTACAATTTTGGGTGTGAAATATAAGAATTACGCGGATTTTATATCAATCATTATCCGATTCGCTGTTATATATCTCGGTTTCGGACAGATGGTCTTCTTCTCCAGAAGCATTAGAATCACTATCAGAAACACCCATAGTTTCTCAAGTTCACTATCCGTAAGCACTCTCTCACTACACATTTTCAATAATAAATTTCAATCGTTAGGTATCTCTTATTAGAGTATAGCATCAAGTTTGATATTTACTACAAAACTAACACACAGATGCTCACTGGCTGCAGTTATACGCGGAGCCACAGACAAGTCTGAACAGGATTAAACTTGTTTACCGGTACGTAAATAACGCATGAAATATGCGCAATATTAAGCAATAATGTGGCAATATTATGTAAGTTATTTATATTTATGAAAATAAAACAAAACTGATAAAATACATTCGTCTACGATAATAATCTGCTTCTTGTTCTTCTAATTTTAACCACACAAATCACTGGGTCATATAGACCCAAACGCAGTGGGTGTAACAGGTGCATTAAAAAAATTTATTATAATTTTCTAATATCAATCTAGGTACACCGTTATTAGAGTAATGAAATAAAAGTCATGCAGTGGCAACAAAATATTTAAATAAATTAACGAATTATGCACATTAGAAGAACTCGATTGGGTCATATGGACCCCAACACAATAGGAGGCTTAAACTGCTCTAAATCCTAAATTACTAAAAGTATGTTTTGTGACATATTTCATTTATGAATTTGCTGACGGAACACTGGGCTTTTTATCTAAATAAATTCATAAAAAATCAACAAACGCAATATGGCTGACTAAAACAAGTAAATTAGCCACACAAATCATTCCATGCACTCTTTGTTATTAGTATTGTAACAACCCATTTTGAGTTGTATTAAAACATACCGTAATTTACGTTCTTCGTTCATTTAGTTGTAAATATAAGTAAAAATTTTAATTATTGATTTATAGGTATGTGGTAGGTAACTTAATTTGCATTTTGGTGTAACTTAAGTTGCATATTTTCTTAAGGGTTTACACTCCCACTTCTTCAAATTATTTTTTTTTCTGCTCAATATTTTCGCGCAACGCGTCATCTTTGACTTAATTCTTTGCGCAAATTTTTTCGCGCACGGCTATATGACCAGATATTCGGAGCGTCCATTTTGTTCACTTGTTGTGGTACGCTGTTAGATGCAGAAAGCCATGTTTTTGGATTTCCCCCTAAATTTTGTGTAAAGTGCCATTGATTTAATGGTAAGATAATTTAACTCGTAATACAAAAAATTAAAACATTTGCTGTTTGCAGGCACTTTTTTTTACTTTTATTACTTTTACTTTTCTACTTTAATTACACGTTTAATTCTATTTTTACGTATGCTTTCATTTTATGATTGCAATTCTTGCATTCAAAATTTCAAGAAAATGCAACAAACGGATTATTCAATTTCATGAAGATAAGTTTATAAGAAGGAAAATTCCATTTTGGGTGTGGTTTACAACGTAAAGTATTATTTCGGGATATTGTGCAACATTGATACAAGGATTACATCACCTTGGTTCGCATTTCCGCATTTATTTTTTATAATACCAGGGGTTCTCAAGAAGATTTATTGTATTTTGTACAGGTATTTATGTTTATAACAATTATTTAGTAATTTAAGGCTATAACTAGTTTTTAAGATATATTTTATTTAATCCTATCATTAACTGTTAATAAACATAGTTTGTATATTTTTTATTTTTTTACATTTTGGTAGAATTTTTATGGTAAACAACCTCGGTTTAGGTATTTCGAGCATAATTAAAAAATAACTTGGCGTCCGAGATCATTTTTATTAGTGTTACATGGCAATTATTATATTGATGTTCAGTGGAAGTAATCGAGCAGAAATTGTGGTAATTAAGCAAATCAAAAGATTGAATCGGCCCTACTTTAATTTACCGACTGAGTCAAAGGCATTATTTTTGGTGCAGGGTTGTATCTCTAGTTAGTTAACGATTTGTCTTGGAGAACATTTTTACACTTATTTCTTTATTATATTATTAAAACACTTTTTATACCTTATACCATTACACCACTTACTTATAGTATATTCAAAAAACCATTAATACCATTAACAATATAAGTATTTAAATCATTTTATTTTTATGGTGCAACAATAATCCCAGGGTAATTGTTAGACCTGACGTAGGAACTGAGTCCACTAATGGGGTCAACTCACCTAACTAATAAGCACCAAGGTAAAGGGATTGAGTTGTCTGCATATCTGACTTGAATACCTATACAGGGTGTTCCTTAATGATATGCGAATATTGAAGTGGATGAATCTACACGAAAAAATAATTATAGTTTGCTTAATAAAGTACGGTCCTAAACTGTACCATTACGGAAATACGGGGTGTCAAATATACACGAAAAATACGAAAATTAATCGATATCTTCTAAACCGCTAAACATTTTCCAGTGAAATTTAGTACGAAGGTAGAGTGCATGAAAGTGGATATTTTTCGATACGAAGTTAAATTCCAGCTTCAGCAGTGGCGTGCGTACGGGCACTCACTTGGATATTTTTGAAGAAATAAAATTATACGCCACTGATTTCTTGAAAATCAAAATTACATTTTAATTCCTCGTTCAATTTGAAAAATAAAAGCTCTCTTGAATTATGTTCCTAGAATGTTCCGTTTGGGAGTAATAAAATAAAAACCGTTGTATTTTACGAGGAAATTATGTAATTTAATGATTGAAAGAATACGTTACAAATTGGCATCTGCCTTCACTGAACAACAACAAAAACAACAAATGGAAACATACAGCATAAACATAATCTTGGGAACAAGTAATATGGAACGGTAATCACAAAAATTGTTGGAAATGGCCTCCTTCACTCAAAATGCATGCTTCTGCCCTCCTTCTCATGGAATTCCGCACTCGTTCAAATATTCCCGGAGTATGTTTTATATTATTACATGCTGCAACTATTCTCTCTTTCAATTCTTCTACACTGTTAATGGGACTTGTGTACACTAGCGTTTTTAGATAGCCCCACAAGAAAAAATCTAAGCTGTTAAGGTCGGGGGACCGTGGTGGCCATTCTTGAGGTCCCCCACCGCCAATCCAACGATTAGAATAAACAATATCTAGATGATTGCGAACCATTCCACTGAAATGTGCTGGTGCACCATCATGCATGTACCACATATGGGGTCTTATTAAAAGCGGAACATCCTGAAGCAGCTCAGGCAATTATTCACGAATGAAAGTAAGGTAAGATTGACCATCAAGTTGTCTCGGAAGAAAGAATGGGCCAATAAAGTAATCGGCTATAATTCCTGACCAGACATTCACCGAAAATTGATGGTGGATATGGGTTTCAGTTGTGGCTTTGGGATTCTCATCCGCCCACAAATGGTTATTGTGAAAATTCTGAATCGCATTTCTTGAGAAATTACATTCGTCTGTGAACAGGATATGTGAATCGAATTGTGGATTATGTGCAATATTATGAAGATACCACCGACAAAAAGTTACTCGCTTAGGAAAATCTCTTGGGAGTAATGCCTGTACTTTCAAAATATGGTATGGATATAACAAATAATCCATTAAAATTCTCCAAACAATTTGATGGCAAATATTCGAGTTTGTAGCTGTATTTCTTGTACTCGTTTCAGGCTGTTCTTCGACTGCGTGCAGGACTGCTTCCTCAATTTCAGTTGTTCTTACAAGAGGCCTACCTTCAAATGTACCTCTTCGGACGCTACCAGTTTCAACAAGACACTGATGAATATTCGAGAAGGTTCGACTATCTGGTAAAGCACGATTGGGATATCTCTGGCCAGACACATAATGCATATCAACCATTTCAGCAATTGTATACGTCATCATTAATAACAAAATTGTACAAAAACAATGGGAAACGTTAATTTACAGTGACTTAAATTGAACATGGAAAAAGCAAGTGTTATTTTGAAAGGCAACTAGACTTATTGCGAAATTGTTATTTCATTCATTGAATTAATTTTCTCGTACAATACAACGGTTTTTATTTTATTACTCCCAAACGGAACATTCTAGGAACATAATTCAAAAGAGCTTTTATTTTTCCAATTGAACGAGGAATTAAAATGTAATTTTGTTTTTCAAGAAATCAGTGGCGTATAATTTTATTTCTTGAAAAATATGCGAGTGCCCGTACGCACGCCACTGTAGAAGCTGGAAATTAACTTCGTATCGAAAAATATCCACTTTCATGCACTCTAGCTTCGTACTAAATTTCACTGGAAAATGTTTAGCGGTTTAGAAGATATCAATTAATTTTCGTATTTTTCGTGTAACTTTGACACCCCGTATTTCCGTAACGGTACAGTTTAGGACCGTACTTTATTAAGCAAACTATAATTATTTTTTCGTGTAGATTCATCCACTTTAATATTCGCATATCATTAAGGAACACCCTGTATAAAGGTGGTTCTGCTGGAACATTGCGGATCTCACACTCCGGTGATGCGAGATAGGTGGTCTCTACGCTAATGTAATCCACTATGTTTATACTTTACTAGATAGTATTTTCATTACTATCTTAGTGGAACACAGTGTGGTACGTGGGTGCACCAGGCCCACTAAGGTGGTC
This sequence comes from Vesta saturnalis, assembly GCA_036346205.1. NCBI lineage: Eukaryota > Metazoa > Arthropoda > Insecta > Coleoptera > Lampyridae > Vesta > Vesta saturnalis. The sequence goes on along the minus strand of JARFJB010001243.1, from coordinate 1,162,156 downwards.
TACGTGCTCGGGTGGCCTCGACAGAGTGCCAACTACCACTAGCTACCATCCAATATTCAACCAGTATACCCTACAAAGCAAATCATGTAAACAAAGTGTGTTAGAAGAAGTGTGAAGTAGATATCTAAAATAGTGCTTTTTCAAAAAATTTAAAGTAAAAATATAACCCTTTTTTTTGTACTTCGATTATACTAGTATTAGTCAAAAATTTGACAAAATTTATGATTTTTAAAATAGAAGTAAAATGTAATTTTATGTTTAGTGACCTTACTAATAATATTACCCAAAGGAGTAGTGGCGCACTAAAAATAATTTTTCCAATTTAGATTGAATCAAATTAGTGCATTTCACGAAAACACATGCTTTTTGAATTTTATTTTATAATTTAAGTGGCCTTAAACTTACAGCAAAAATAGTATTTTTATGAGATTTCTTTGTTTTTGTCACACCCTGTGTAATATTACCTAAATTTTCATGAAAAAAAAGTTTAAAGCTAAAATCCATTATTCGGCAAAAATCAACGGAATGGCCCTGCAGTGAACGAAAACCGTTAGCCTCGTCAAGTATCGTTATTTAACTCTTATAATTTACAGTGGCAAACTAATAGCGAAATATTTAAGTCTAATCCAGGCGTCCGGTTATTATATGTTCGCCCTGTTTGATTATTAATAAAAATACGCTACTAAATACTCTTTCTTCTATACACAAAATACTTTAGCAAGTTTTATACAAAAGCAGTTTATTGTCTATTTTTAAACAGCTGTGAGTACACTATAAAATCCTCCATAAAGAAAACACCAAACACGGTACATATGTCAATCCGCTTAAAGCGTAAAACTAATCCAAGGAATAGGAAAGCAATAAAAATCAACACTTCCTTCTCAATGAAAGCGAGAATGTTACTAATAATCGACGAAACACCAACACAAAACACAAAAATCTATAAATAAAAGGGCTTGCTCCCTTATGATATCTTCAGGTAACCACCGGGTGAATCGCAAGTATAATGCGCGCATTGTATACATCACCAGACCCCAATCTCTTTCAACCAACTCTGACTGACAACTGCTTCTTACTGACTAGCACAAAAAACGCAAAACAAAAACCCTTCACCCACCAAGATCACGTCATCTTCCACTACTATTAAAAAATACTAAAATGCAAGCTAGACATTTTTCAGGAGAAATACACATTAAGCTACGCGTGTGTCAACTAGACTCTGATAACTAGAACCAAGATAACAACCTTCTTTTTATTCCAACAACCCTGAAATGTTTATATATATATATATATATATATATATATATATATATATATATATATATAAACGAATTGATAAACTGTAATGTACGTAGAATCCCTTATCCACTTTACGAGATTTAAAACATTCAGCATGATAAGCTTCAATGACGGGAACTCTTACAAAGCAGTTTCCCGATAAAAAAACATGTATTACTACGTTTCTTCAAACTCTTCGCAATAATAATAAAATTTAATTCTCAAAACAATCCATTCCCTTTAGCGAAATTACAATAGCAAAGTAAAATAAAGTTCACAGAAAACTTTATTTAAAACTCTACTTATAGTACGATATCTAAATATATTAAAAATCAAAAAAAATTCTAAGCCATATTTACCACACGTAACATTTTGTTGCAGGACCATATTGTTGGGGCGAATTTGAAATAATTTATGGTGTTGTAGTACCTCCTATAATGCATAAAAACATACTGATATTAAGCTTAGTATTTTATGTTCGAACATGTAAAGTATACGTGATTTCATCAAATACGGTCATACGGTTTCAAAATAATGCAGAAATGTGCCTCTGCGTGATCAGTTATGGTGGTAATTATTTTAGAAGTAAAGAGGAACAGTATTTAAAATTTTCCTTTCCTTTGACCTTTTATATATCTGATGATGAAGGAATTGCATTTTGAACGCACAGTCCAAAACTTAAGATAATTAATAGTAATTATTTAATGTTTGCTCTCAATACAATGTAGTTGGGTCCAATTTCCATGATTGCCAATGTTATGTTCATAACTTGAGAATTAATGAACAAGAAAGTGGCATGGTTGAGGATTTATTTTTCAATAGGTATTTATCTTTACATTACAAAACATAAAAAGCTGATTGTATTAATAATACAAAATAAAACATTAAGGCTATAGGAAAATATTTCCATTACAAAGTGTATTGCGTACATGAGTACGAAATCCTTAACTTTTGTAATATATAATTCCTATATTTATAAAGCAATTACTTGCAAAGCACACGATCTTTACAAAAGTCTCAAATGCCTTAAAAATAATCTTCAACGGAATTAGGAAAAGAGGATTTCACCTTTACACAGGAAAGCACTAAGGCTTTCTACAAAGCAAAACAAACAAGTTCTCTAGTAAATCACCGTAACGTAGTTTACAGAAATTTCGCTATGAATGGTGTCGAAGTTTATAGAGAATGTTTAAAACAATTATCTTGCCACTATTGCTTTTACCTTAAAAGTGTATACTTACAGTAGGAACACTATACTTAACAAAATTATTGAACTTAACTCGGCAATTTTAACTGAAGTGAAAAGCTATAACGAATTGATTTTACAATTCCACAAGAATGTAATTTTATTCAAGCTGACGTTTTTAAAATTTTAAATTAAAGAATACACCATCAATAAACGTAAATTTAATTGCTTTTGCATTTGCAAACATTTTTTGCGAAAGTTGAAAGTTAAAACAAAAATGTGTTGTTTAGCAAGAAAATATATTTTAATTCATTTAATTAGGGCTGGTGAAAAGTTAAAAGCTTTTACATTTTTCAGGTTAAATGGTTATTAACTTATTCCTATAAACGATTATTCTTATTATACACGGTGTCCAAAGAGTCACGCGACGGAAGATTGTGACTTCGCTGTTGATTTTTCGTTAAAATCATTTAGACAAAAGTTCCAATACGTGCACAACTTAAAAATATTTTAGCACCTACAGGGTGATTCGTAAAAGTAAGTGTCAACTTTTTTATTTTAAATGTCATCATATATCATTACATTTTTGGATATCCTAATGAACAAGCTTTTCAAGTTATGTAACAAAAATGTATTGTTTTCCTGAATGTAAGGTTAGCAATAAAAATTAATTCTTGGTTTATTATCCAAGGTGAGACAAATTAGTTCGGGATATAATTAAGTTAGGTATAGGCTTTGAAAAGATGTAAACGTTTTATTGATATATTGAATAGGGGAGGGATGGCTCCGTGTGAAACTTCAGCGTATATCAATTCTCTTATTTCAAATGGAACACCCTGCATATTTTGATATGGGCGAATAGTACTCTTAAAGACCTAACTTTTATCTAAATACATTGATACCGCTAAAATTTATAGTTTTTAAAATATTTCCATTTTTTAATTTTTCTATAATTATTTTATAACGTAACGATTTAATAGAGTGCCATGATTTCAAGTCACAATACCAGATTAGTAATAGTAATAATTAATTTTATTAAATATTTTTAACAATAAACTAAACAATGTAATATTGAAATAATAGACAAACAATTAACAAGAACACGAAGTAGGTAAGTCAAACATATGCAAATGTGCACTTAAAAAAATCATAAATAAGGTCCTCCTCTTTCTCAATGCACTGATTCAATCGTTGTCTGTAGGAACGTTGTAAATTATGCAACATTTGTTGGGTTACATTACGAAACGCTTGTTGAATTCTTTCCCTCATATTTTCTGCAGTAGTCGGCGATGTTCTATAAACTTCATTTTTAATGTAGCCCCATAAAAATAGGCCATGAAAGTCAGATCGGGTAATCTAACTGGCCACCTATAGCCCATAACGACCTATCCAACGATCAGGAAACCGTCACATCACGAGCCGAATGTATAGCGCCATCTTGTTGGAACCATATTTCCTCATTTCCAATTCATTTTAGCACGTTGGTGCGCAATAGATTTAAATAATCCTTGCATTTAAACTGTTTTCCAAAAATAGGGTCCAAATAATCTGTTGTCAATAATACCAGCCCAAACATTGAGACTCCATCAATGCTGATTTTTTTTTTTTTTTTGGAAGGCATCAACTTCTAGATTATTTGTTTTTATACTAATGCTATTACTATAGTCTACAATATGACGCTTTTGTCACTTTATAGTTGTTTTAATAGCTCTGTCTCGTGTAGTAAACTAAATATTCTGCACAATTAATCTTGTTCTACTTTCATATCGTTTTCTATGCCGTAGGTTATACCCAATCTGGTTCTAATATCTTTGTATTTATCACACGGTTCTAAAATATGTTTTATAGTTAGTACTACTTTGCATTTATCACATAATGGCTGATCTAAGTTATTAAGTATATATGTGTGGGTAAGTTTCGTGTGACCCAGTCTGAGGCGTGTTAATATAACACTGTTTCGTCTTGTCATATGAGAAATGGTTTTCTTTGTTGGGCTATGGGTATAAATGTTTTTAAGAACCTGTTTTCTTTTTCCCATTCTTGTTGCCATACAGCCCATAATTTTTGCTTTATTTTGATTTCTTTCGGTTTGAAGTGATTTTGTATACTTAACGTTTGCTTAGCCTCCTTTATCCGATCGTATAAGGTTGGTTTAATTTTGTGTGACCTTAACTCGGCGTTTGAATAAAATCTCGTTCATATAATGATCAGGTTGATTCTGTATTGTTGTTGCATATTTCATTAGCAACCAAAGCCTTCTGTATGTTAGTGGCAGAATTCCCGCTTCAACACAGAGACTACTAATTGGAGTAGTCGGAAAGCGCCTATCGCGTATCGTACACATGCATTTTGAAGAATGTCTAATTTTGTAGATTACTTTTGGCCGCAAAGATATATAACGGACCCATAGTCCAGAATCGACAATATTAATGCTTTATATACGCTAGAAGGACTTCTGTCAGCTCCCAGTGCATTGTTTCTGATCTAATTATATGTGGATTTTCCATCTCGTAATAATGACAATTATGTCTATTTACAAAATAATTATGAAAAGTAGATTCGTGTGTCATCATAACTGTATTAAAAAAATTATGTGGTTGTTGCAATCTCCAGCGACAGTAATTTAATCTATTTTCAAAATCATGTTCATCCAATGCCTGGTGGAGTTGGATCTTGTATGGATGGTATTTATATTCATTAATTATATTGTGTATTGTTGATTTCTGTAAATCATGTTCCACTGTAATTTTTCTAATACTTATTTGAGGGTTTTCTTGTGTAGCTTGAAGCACCACTAGTTGAGTTTCCTCGTTGTTTACAGGTTTTGGACAATTGTTCTTTTTATATGCAATGGATACTTTTTCTTCAAATCTGCTTATTAAATTTTCAAAATCTCGTTCATCTGGACAACGGGCATCGGGAAATTTTTGTTTATAAATTCTAGAAGCAAGTAAACAATTAGCTTGGGCTTCTCCTATTATGTAAGTCATTTGAATTAATTTGTTCTTCGTACATTTCATTTCCAAATTTAGAGTTAACTTCTCTTAATTCAAGTTTTGATCTAAATACAAATTTAGTGAAAAAGTAGTTTTTTAAAGAAATCAAGTTAAAATACACCTAATTGACATATTAAAATTTTGTTTTATTGTTTTTAAATCATGGCACCCTATTAAATCGTTACGTTATAAAATAATTATAGAAAAATAAAAAAAAAAGAAATATTTCAAAATTTTAGCGGTATCAATGTATTTAGATAAAAGTTAGGTCTTTAAGAGTACTAATCGCCCATATCAAAATATACAGGGTGTTCCATTTGAAATAAGAGAATTGATGTACGTTGAACATGCTAAAGTTTCACACGGAGCCTCTCCCTCCCCTATTCAATAAATCAATAAAACATTACATCTTTTCAAAGCCTATACCTAGCTTAATTACATCCCTGAACTTATTTGTCTCAACTTACATAATATACGAAGAATTAATTTTTATTGCTAACCTTACATTCAGGAAAGAATACATTTTTCTACAAATGTCAAAAAATGACGAGGTTCGCGCATAAATAACAATATGCGAAATGACACTTTTTTTTTAATTTTCCTAAGTTACCATAACAACGTGCGCGAAGTAGTGTACGAAATACATATTTCGCGCACTGCATGTAAACTCTATGAGATTATTTTATTTTAACTTTTGTGGTCCTCAATCAAGCAAAAATCCAAAAAACAAATTATTTAAAACAATTTTAAGGGATATACATATTTTGATGGTTGTAGAAAAAAGTTTGTTCAATTCTCGATCACCAAGTCGCATTTCGCGGACTAGATACAAAAATAACTATTTTGTTAAATAACGTGGCAACGTTGCATTTTATATGTACAAATGTATACATCGTTAAAAATCTTATTCATTAGGCTATCCAAAAATGTAATAACATACAGGGTGTTCCATTTAAAATGAAAAAGTTGATATCCCCCTACTTTTACGAATCACCCAGTAGGTACCAAAATATTTTTAAGTTATGCACGTATGGGAACCTTATAACTTTTGTATAAATCATTTTAATGAAAAATCAACCACGAAGCCACAATCTTCCGTCGCGTGACGCTTTGGACATTCCGGTATATACGATTTACTAGATGTTAGCGTATAATAGTGTGTTTACACAGTGCAAACTAGCATGCGGGTTGCTGTAGACAGTAACTGTCCTGCAGCTTCTGTCATTGTGTAAACATATCATGCAAGTTACTGTTAAAGCGGGTGGGACAGCAACTGGAGTGCGAGCTACTACAACATTTTTTGTTTTCACTGTCCACTCGTCTTCCCCCCCAACATCACACGACAGTAGCTTTACTCGCGACTCTCCTTGTGTGAACTACAGCCGAGTTAACTGCCCGGCCAGTGTTCAAGTTCCCTTCCCACGACGCATTAATAGAGAAGTTTTTCTGAATTCATAATAATAATAATTTATAATAATTTTATATTTTTCATCATGTCTGAAAGATAATCCTCCCAACATAATCTACAGTTCGTGATAATGCATAAAGAAGCGGAAAATTTGTGGAACAATTTTGACCCTAATTACAAAAACAGGCATTTCAGAAATGCATCCTTACAACATATTGCGAAAGAAATGAAATTGCAAAAGGTAGCTGATGTGACCAAAAAAATAAATAAATTACGTTCAACGTATAACCAAGAAATTATTAAAATAGCCAGGAGTAAACAAAGTGGTTCTGGTACAGATGAATACAAACAATCCATAACATGATTTGATTTGATGGACTCTATAATGAAAATAATCAATTTGAAAGAAAAAACAACACGTAATCTGGTAAGTAGGTACTAGTGAAATAATCTCTATATTATCGCTCACTTTTTCTCCCATTTTTTTCGATCTGTTATTAATACCTGAACGACGCAAACTTGGCAGCGCACCAATTTCTGATCTCCACTGTCCAAATGTAATCGTAAAGTTTCCAATAGCTACACTTCTTGGTGGTGTATACGAATTTGGTTCAGTTTTGCGCAACCAGTTATCCAGCGTACTTATGGTTTGGACAATCTTTATTACTATTGATTCTTAAAGTTGGATTGGTTTTCGTAATACGACTTGATGTGATACCATTTTCCACAATACGTCTAGTCCTGCTTAACCTGAAATTATATATTCTTTCTTTAATTGTTGGTAAGTTATTTTCTAGAACTGTTTTTAAAAATCCCACCACCTGCATTTCTACCGTATGAACCTATATCTATGTACTGAAAACAGTAGTCATTATCCACAATGGCCAAGAGAACAATACTATTGGTTCCTTCTTCTGCACTTGTAATCTGAAAAAAGTAAATTAATAGTTAATATTTCATTTTCAGCCCAAGATCACTGAAGAAGACCATTGCCTGACATACCTGACATAAATGTAGAATGTTATGCGTTAAAACCTAAAAAAGTCATTGCATAAAATAAAATTGCTATTGATGAATTGAAAGAAAACAACAGCTTAACGAAACCCGCTTTCCTTCAACAGGAACATGAGTGTGAGTTGATCGGAAAACATAGTATATCAACTAAGACAATTGTCATTGCTCGATGCGATGGATGCCAGAGATCAAATTCTTTCAGAATACCGTAAAAAAACGTGTATGCTTATGCTGTAGCCCTATGTAGCCCATCAGATTCTACCCCCCCATGTAGTCCATCAGATACTCCTTTCAGTTTATTAAGTCAGTCATCCACCAACAGAGTTAAAGTTTTTCCGGTTTCTGAGATTTTTTAAAACAGCATCCAAGTTTTTATTGCTTTCCTCTAGGGATATTCCAAAAATTTAAATGTCATCAAAACAAGAAATTACGCCTGGTAACCCATCTAAACTTTCTTGTATAAATCTCTGAAATATCTCAGGTGCCGAAGAGACACCGTAGGGTAGTCTTAAGAAGCGATATCTACCAAATGGCGTAGCTGTGGTGCAAAGAAAGAACTATCTTCACTAATTAGGACGTGAAGAAATGCTGAAGAAGCATCAAGCAAGAAGAAATATTTGGCAACTGAAAGCTTGCTAAAAAGGACATCTTGAGTGGGAATTGGAAAATTTTCTCGCTTAATGTAGACATTAAGGACCGAGGGTCCATGCACATCACCGTTGGCCTTGGGGACTATTACTATGGGGTGTACCCAATCAGTTGGTTCACTTACATGGACAATAATGTTTTCATCCACCATTTCACTTTAGGATTAAGAGCAGCAGGTATTTTTCGGATGATAAACTAAAGTTTCTGAAAAATCATAGGAATTGTTCAAGAATTTCTACGCCCTTTGTTTGAAAATGCAAATCAACAAAAAATACTATAGCTGTTAATTGTTCCTGGAGACATTTATCTGGTGCGCAGTCTAAAATTATTTAGTAATATTTAGCACTGCTATTACATTTAGTGTATGCTTTTTCATTTCATTTGCTAGAAAAGCTGTAATCTCATTTTGAATCTTGTCACCTAAATATGTACGCATGTATTTGTTGGTTTCTTTAAATGTTTGAAGCGTAATAATGTGCTCATATAACGTTGCATCAAAATTTGATATCATTTCTATTGCTTTTAAACAACTTCCATTGTCTTGTTCTAACAACTGATTTGATTCTCCACAAAAAGCTAAATTTTGCCTGATATAACATACACAATTCACAGTATTATATTATACCAGTGCTTTCTTTAGATCAAAAAGTATTTGTACTTGATTTTCAATTGTGGTTTTTCTCTTTAAAGCAAGTACCAGATTTTCAAATGTTTTAAAACTATTATCCTGCACTTCGCATCTTTCATGGCGCGCTAACAGGAGAGATAAGTATTGCTAGTCATTTGTACCAATTTCTGCGAAAGTATTGTTTTCTGAAGTAAATAACTTCCAATAAAAACGAAATACACACTCTTTGGAAACTGAATACAAAAGTCACTTCCTTTCGCAAGTTTCAAGTGCGCGAATAAAAGAGAATTTTCTGCCATTCTCATTTTTTGGATACGGGTATCCTTTAACTTGAATAAAACCATTTTCAACCAAAAGTTGTCTTTCTGCATGTGAAATTGTCTCTGGCCATTTACCTGGATCGTCACATAAGAGAGTTTGTGAAATAGGTCAAAGGGATACGACGTCAGCACTATCTCTGCAGACATCATGAATAGTATCTAACGGAACACTATCCTTAGCCTTATATACCCTTCCCTTACCATTGACACTAATACCGTGACTTGTAGACAGCACCGATTCTTCAGTTTTCATATATTTGGAAATTGCAGCATTCCGTCTTTCTCTCTCTAGTTCTTTGGCCACCCTCTCCATTTTGTATGTACACGGGACTTACTATCGAAACCCACCGCGAACGTGCGTCTTAATATATCTTACAATATCTTCTACAATTATCTGGAGACTACGAGACTCGAGACTGGAATTCGACCGACAATTGATAAAATACAGGATACAGGCGGCTGGTAGTTGCGCCTTGGTCGGTTGATAATCATAGCGGTTAGGATTTCTAGACGTGCGGTGAATGAAAGCTGATGTAATGTGCTAAAAATAACTAAGCCGCGATCCGGCGGCTGTGCTACATCTTTTAAACAAGGAAGTTACAATCGAATTTTGCACAACCCACACGCACTTATTAATTTTGCTTTTTTTTACTTTTGTTATATTTATACAGTGGATTCAGCTCCATTTGTAAAAGACATTTACTTTTTTCAAATCCACTTATTTCCGCCACTCTAATAAACAAATATTGCCGCCTTTTTGATGTACCGCCTGTGTTCAGTGAACACACTTGCCACTAGGGTAGCGCGGACCTGGGACCGCAATCAATGATCTTGACTGTAACTTCCAGAAATGATATTAGAATAAATATGAAAAGGGGCCTAAATATTTTTATAGCGACATTTTACCTTTTTACCACACAACTTGAATTGGCCTTCGGCAGCCTGATTAAAGAAACACGTCTGATTATTTTTAGAATGAGGGTATTTATTCAAAGTTTTAACATAATATCGAGGTATATCCATCCATTCTAACCCCGTAAATGTATATGCGCATTTCATATTTTTTTGGGTAGATCCGTGAAAATCAGATGTCTTCTTTTTAATAAATAAACCCTTAAATTAGCGAAATCGTATTTTTTGTTACTTACTTCTGAATAGCATTCAGAACTCTTGACTTGAAAAATTATTAATATTTCTCAATGCAAACTTTACCACCCCCGTTCACCCTCTTTGAAGCTGAAGTAGCGAGATTTCGTGGGTGGTAGCACCGTCCTTGAACTTTGGCCATGGCCACTAAATTCTGATAACGTTGGCCCGAGACTCTTGCCCCAGCCAATGAGACATCTCGTCGGAATTCTGAAAGTGACGTCAGGGCCAATAGGAGACGTGAGTGGCTTCACTTTCAACCAAAGGGGAAGTGGGCGGCTCCGCTTCTGACCAATGCGAGAGGTGACGGTTCATTTTAAAACGAGAGTTGAGATCTCAAGGATGCTTGTACGCGGCTCTGTCTTAGGCCTATGGGCGATATGGTCATCCATTTTGGTAAGTGACATCAAGAACATCAAGAAATTTAGAGTAAGAATAGAAGCCGGTGATAGCACTGTAAACGAACTTTAGGCAATTAAAGCAGGCACAGCGCTGTTAACAGGATTACACTAAGAATAAAAGCGGGCGGTAGCACAGTCAATGAACTCTAGTGACTTACTTAAAATGAGGAAGGCTTTAATGTTGAATAAGAAACGCTAACTGTTTTATTTAATACATTGGATTTATATTTGCGGAGATTATACCTGAACAATAAAGCCTTAATACAATATAAATAAAGATTAAATAGGGTGAATGTATATTGTTAAGCAGAAAAGGATCTGTACAAGATGTAGTCTTAAATCTCTCTTATATCTAAGTAGGTAACCAATTTAATAACACATAAGCATATATAAACTAAAATATAAATTTCTATTTAGAGCATACGACTCTTTTTTATGTCGTATATCTACAATGAATCATCGATGGATTCCGGATATAGAGGATATGCAATTTTTAGTGCTAGTGCAGATCTAAGCTTGACGTATTCTTAAAAAAAGTCCCTACGTATTGTTCCCTAAACCGGATGGTTGTTATGATATTTACAAGAAGTACTTTAAAGAATATTTTTGTTGTTTCAAAGAATAAAAATTTGTTAGACAAAACGATTAGTCTCATAATTTACATGCAATTCTCCCTGACTTATCCAAGCCAGGAAAGAACAGAAGAATTCAATTAAGAATAGAAATAATAAATGATATTACTTACATAAAAGGATCCACCTCCTATTCTACGGGTAATTTGAAACCTCATAATATAAACCCTTATACTAGGTTATTAGAGTTTGTTGACAGTGCTAGTGTCCGCTAATATTCCATAGAGTTTATTGGTCCTGATTCTACTACCAAAAATTTCCGAACATGTCTCCCATTGGATAGACACGGAGCTAATCACCTCTTCCATTATTCTATAAATCGCTTGGAGCACTTATTCAGCACTCGAAAGTAGTCGATTACGTCTTACTTTCGCGAGCCACCATTGCTAAATGGTCGATCACGTCCCACATTGGCCAAAGGAGTCAGAGTGTTCAGAGTTCTTTGACCTTGATCAAAGTTCAAGGACGGTGCTAACACTCACGAAAGCCCCCTACTGTTGAATTTTTAAGAGCGATGAAATACACGGTATCGCCCGTTGAGACAAGAAACGTTACAGTATCTTTTTAGTGCACACGCAGGATACTCAAACAATATCTTCTCTAAATTGAATAGCCGTACGTATGTTAGTACTTTATTTGCCCTTATTCACTGATACATTAATGTCTGTGAAATTTAATTTCTCAATTTATTTCATTAGTCACTTCGACCGTATTCCTTATCGATTTAGATTCCGCCCATACTTTTCTATTATTGTTCCTAATTTATTCAATTAGCTTTTAGTGTAGTGTATTACCACAATTGCATTAACATAACTACAAACTTTACAACATTAGGATACATAATGAATTCAATTGAGTTGATCCACAGTTCCGTCTTCCTCTAGTGCTAACTTTTGAGAAACTGTGGAAATAGGCCGATCAACTTAACTAATATGAAAACCTGTCGAAGTAGGCCGATCAACTCAACTAATAGGAAAACTGTGGAAATGGGCCAATCAACTAAACTATATGAAAACTGTGGCAAAGGGAAATCAACTAATGTGTATTGTAAATAGGCCGATAAACTCAACTAACATGAAAATGTGGAAAATCGATCAACTCAGTCAATGTGGAAAATGATCAACTCAACTATTATGAAAACTGTGGCCGACCAACTAATTAATATGAAAACTGTCAATGCCGATCAACTTAACAAATATGAAAACTGTAAATAGGCCGATCAACTCAGCCAATATGAAAACCGTGGAAATAGGTTGATTAACTCAATTATTAAAACCGTGGTAGGCCGACCAACAAACTAATATGAAAACTGTAATAGACCGATCAACTCAGCTAATGTGAAAACTGTAGAAATGGGTCGATCAACTCAACTCATATGAAAAATTGTAGAAATAGGTCGATTAACTCAGCTGATGTGAAAATTGTTAAAATAGGCCTATCAACTCAACTATTATGTAAAACTGTGGAAATAGGCCGATCAACTAAACTCATATGAAAAACAGTGGCAATAAACCGATCAACTCAACAATTATGAAAAACTGTGGAAATAGACCGATCAACTCAACTAATATAAAAAACTGTGCGTCAACTGCGGATCAACTCAACTAACATGAAAAACCGTGGAAATCGACCGATCAACACAACTAATATGAAACCACAGTTACAAAACACTTATAATACAGAATAGTGAATTCAGGTATTTGCAGACATTAAAATCATTTGTTAACTACATTATTTCTGTTGCTAAAATTAAAGCTTTGAGATGACTAGCTTTTATATTGGTTGGATTAAGCATTTCTTAAATTGAGGAAATTATTGATTTCGTTCAATCGATTCAACTTAATGTTTAAAATGGTTTTGCGTACATTTAATATAAAAGGGTTGGTTTAAGATTACAAACGATTGTTTATCTGTTTGAACTAATACCCGCTGTCAGAAGTTAAAAAATATGTTTGAGGGTTGATAAAACAGTTGATCCTGTTTTATTAGGTAACTTGTTCACAATAGTGAATTTGCTATAGTAATCTACTAGAGCAATAAAATCCTCTTGGCCCAATGATTTAAAATCGATGCCTATTTTTGCCACAGTAAAACATTGGGATTTCGCGAGGGGTCAAGGGTTCCCTAGGGTTTGAGGCTGCATACTTCTGGCAAGTGAGACAATTTAACACAATGCTTTCAATATCTCCCGAAAGACCAGGCTAGTGTACATAATCACTGGCTAACTTTTTCGTTGAAATAACACCTTGGTGAGTGCGGTGCAACAAGTTTAAGAAGTCTTCCCTCAGACTAGATGGGATATATAATCTATTTTGATAAAAAAAAGCATATCTTTATGTACATAAATGTCCTTTCGAATTGACCAATACAATTTAACTGGACTCGGGACATTCGATTTATGGGCAGGCCAGCTATTTAGGACATAGAATTTGACTTTATGTAGAGTGAAATCCTCGTCAATGGATTTGATAGGCCTAGTCTCAGTTTTACTACAAGTAATATATATCGATTACCAACTAAACTTATCTTTAATATATTTCTAATGTACACGGGACTTACTATCGAAACCCACCACTAACGTGCGTCTTTATATAGCTTACGATAGCTTCTACAGAGATTTGGAGACTACGAGACTCGAGACTGGAATTCGATCGACAATTGATAAAATACAGGATACAGGCGGCTGGTAGTTGCGCCTTGGTCGGTTGATAATGATAGCGGTTACGATTTCTAGACGTGCGGTGAATGAAAGCTGATGATAAGTCTTCTTTTTAATAAATAAACCCTTAAATTAGCGAAATCGTATTTTTTTATTACTTACTTTTGAATAACATTCAGAACTCTGACTTTAAAATTTATTAATATTTCTCAATGCCAACTTTACCACCACCGTTCACCCTCTTTGAAGCTGAAGTAGCGAGATTTCGTGGGTGGTAGCACCGTCCTTGAACTTTGGCCATGGCCACTAAATTCTGATAACGCTGGCCCGAGACTCTTGCCCCAGCCAATGGGACATCGCGTCGGAATTCTGAAACTGACGTCAGGACCAATAGGAGGCGTGAGTGGCTTTCAACCAAAGAGGAAGTGGGCGGATCCGCTTCTGACCAATGCAAGACGTGACGGTCCATTTTAAAACGATAGTTGAGAGCTCAAGGAAGTTTGTAGCCAAGGAAGGCGTACGCGGCTCTGTCTTAGGCCTATGGGCGATATGGTTATCCATTTTGGTAAGTGACATCAAGACCAAGGAATTTAGATTAAGAATAGAAGCCGGTGATATCACTGTAAACGAACTTTAGGCAATTAAAGCGGGCACAGCGCTGTTAACAAACTCTGAGGATTAGATTAAGAATAAAAGCGGGCGGTAGCACAGTCAATGAACTCTAGTGACTTACTTAAAATGAGGAAGGTATTTGTGTTGAATAAGAAACGCTAACTGTTTTATTTAATACAATATAAATAAAGATTAAATAGGGTGAATGTATATTGTTAAGCACAAAAGGATCTGTACAAGATGTAGTTTTAAATCTTTCTTATATCTAAGTAGGTAAGCAATTGAATAACACATAAGCATATATAAATTAAAATATAAATTTCTATTTAGAGCATATGACTCTTTTTTATGTCGTATATATACAATGAATCATGGATGGATTCCAGATATAGAGGATATGCAATTTTTAATGCTAGTGTACTGCGCTGCGCAGATCTAAGCTTGTATTCTTAAAAAAGGTCCCTACGTATTATCCCCCAAACCGGATGGTTTTTGTGATATTTACAAGAAGTACTTTAAAGAATATTTTTGTTGTTTCAAAGAGTCAAAATTTGTTAGACAAAACGATTAGTCTCATAATTTCCATGCAATTCTCCCTGAGTTATCCAAGCCAGGAAAGAACATAAGAATTCAATTAAGAATAGAAATAATAAATGCTATACGGTAGATTACTTATCTAATCTATTTATCTAAAAATGATAAAATTAGAATAACGATTTCAAAAAAAGTCGAATTACTTACATAAAAGGATCCACCTCATATTCGACCGGTAATTTAAAACCTCATAATATAAACCCTTATACTAGGTTATTAGAGTTTGTTGAGAGTGCTAGTGTCCGCTGATATTCCATAGAGTTTATTAGTTCTGATTCTACTACCCAAAATTTCCGAACATGTCTCCCATTGGATAGAGACGGAGCTAATCACCTCTTCCATTGTTCTATAAACCGCTTGGAGCACTTATTGTGCACTCCAAAGTAGTCGATTACGTCTTACTTTCGCGAGCCACCCTTGCTAAATGGTCGATCGCGTCCCGCATTGGCCGAAGAAGGAGTCAGAGTGTTCAGAGTTCTTTGACCTTGATCAAAGATCAAGGACGGTGCTAACACTCGCGAAAGGCCCCTACTGTTGAATTTTTTAAGAGTGCTGAAATACACGGTATTTACCACCCTTCATCGCCCGTTGAGACAAGAAACGTTACAGTAATTTTTTAGTGCACACGCAGGATACTCAAACAATATCTTCTCTAACTTGAATAGCCCTACGAGTGTTAGTACTTTATTTTCCCTTATTCACTGATACATTACTGTCTGTAAAATTTAATCAATTTATTTCATTAGTCACTTCGACCGTATTCCTTATCGATTTAGATTCCGCCCATACTTTTTTATTATTGTTCCTAATTTATTCAATAACCTTTAGTGTAGTGTATTACTACAATTGCATTAACATAACTACTAACTTTACAACATTGGGATACATAATGAATTCAATTGAGTTGATCCACAGTTCCGTCTTCGTCTAGTGCTAACTTTTGAGAAACTGTGGAAATAGGCCGATCAACTCAACTAATAGGAAAACTGTGGAAATGGGCCAATCAACTAAACTAATATGAAAAACTGTGGCAATAGGCCGATCAACTCAACTAATGTGAAATATTGTGGAAATAGGCCGATAAACTCAACTAACATGAAAAACTGTGGAAATAGGTCGATCAACTCAACTATTATGAAAAACTGTGGAAACAGGCCGACCAACTACACTAATATGAAAAACTGTGGCAATGCCCGATCAACTTAACAAATATGAAAACTGTGGAAATAGGCCGATCAACTCAGCCAATATGAAAACCGTGGAAATAGGTTGATTAACTCAATTATTATGTAAAACCGTGGAAATAGGCCGACCAACTAAACTAATATGAAAAACTGTGGCAATAGGCCGATCAACTAACTAATGTGAAAAACTATGGAAATAGACCGATCAACTCAGCTAATGAAATGAGAAAGTCATTAACTGCTGATGAAATTGAAAATAGGCATCAACTCAACTATTATGAAAAATTGTGAAATAGGTCGATCAACTAAACTCAGCTATGAAAAATAGGGCTAAACATCAACTCAACAATTATGAAAAACTGTGGAAATAGGCCGATCAACTCAACTAATATAAAAAACTGTGCGTCAACTGCAGATCAACTCAACTAACATGAAAAACCGTGGAAATCGAGCGATCAACTCAACTAATATGAAACCACAGTTACAAAACACTTATAATACAGAATAGTGAATTCAGGTATTTGCAGACATTAAAATCATTTAGTTAACTACATTATTTCTGTTGCTAAAATTAAAACTTTGAGATGACTAGCTTTTATATTGGTTGGATTAAGCATCTCTTACATTGAGGAAATTATTGATTCCGTTCAATCGATTCAACTTAATGTTTAAAATGGTTTTGCCTACATTTAATATAAAAGGGGTTGGTTTAAGATTACAAACTGATTGTTTATCTGTTTGAACTAATACCTCAGCTGTCAGAAGTTAAAAATGAAAACATATTAAATTAATTCCAAAATGTATAAATACTGTTTATGTCGTTTTATCTGTTGCTTTCAATAGCGCTATAAATTGTTTGCATAAAAATGTACGAAACTTTAATAACCCACTAGTAAATTTCGGTACACTGGAGCTGAAGCTGTCTTTTAAAGTGTGTTTTTTAATAGATATTGGCAGGTGACAATTAATATTTATGGATATTGATTAATAAAATGGTTATTATTACATGTTTCAATATAGAAAAATGTGTCGGTAATTAAGCGTAGAACAAAACTGAAATGCGGATACATTTTATTTAACAAACTTTATATTGAGCACTTTTCGCTTTTTTTTGGAATTATGAACGATATTCTGGACCACTAGTTACTTTACAGTCATCGACGTTTTTCCACACATCATCATTATTATTACTATTACAATTTTCAATTGCGTCATTCCCTTTTTCCTCCGATATTCATCAATATCATCGTCAGTTTTATTAAAATCAGTTGCTGAAAGAAAGTTGTCGGATAAACATGTCCTATAAACTATTGAATAATTAATCCTTTCACTTATAATACTCTCCGACTCTTGACAAAAACAGAGATCCTTTATGTTAAAATCTGTTATATCATTCTCTACGTTTCTTATAAATTTTGAATTTTTTTTGCGCATATTAAAAAGAAACAATATGTTTAAAGAAGAGTTTCCGCCAGTAATCGTACTTTTTTTAAAATATTGGGGCAAGTACTTCCAATATATTGTTACACTATTTGAAAATCGCAATATTGCTTATAGGCAACCACACGTGGGCATAAATTAGACTTTATGACACAAAGCAATACAAAGTTGCTAAGCAACAGGAAATTAAACGCCGTCGGGCTTTAAACATTCCTCCGTACTATAATAAATTATTCCTATATTTTTTATAAATGCCCATACTTTCTCTAATTTATAAATGAATTTGGAGGATGAACGTACCAAAGTCTCCAATATTATCTGAGATCAGTTTAAACGTTCATAATGCTCATCGTCCGAGCAGGCCTTTTCTTAGTTCTTTGTTTTTGTTTTTTTTGCTTAAAAGCTAACTGAATGAGAAAGTTAAGTAAAGAAATCGAAATCATCGAGTAGTCATGATGGCATGCATTTATCAATATACAATAAATAAACAATTTCTACTTCTTTCCGTTCAAGCGGTAAGTAAACCATTTACCTGCCATGTTTACTTTTAACAACCATAGTACCAATCATGAAAAGTAAAGTCAACCTACGATCTAAACGAGCGCATGATCAATTATTAAAAACTACTGGTTAGACGAATATAGTTGAGGTTCGTTTATCTTCAGTCTTATATATTAAATAAGCCTAGACGGTGTCACTATTTTGATTGCCGGTTTAAACACTTAAAGTGTCATATGTGATGCGTTGGCTTAAATTATTAGTGAATTGAATTCGCATAATTCAATGTTTTAATGTTAACATTAACAAGCCTTGAATTATAAAATTATAAGAGATACCTAAATCAATGGTTACGGATATTTGTAGATTTCAGAATTCAAATTTATAATAGCATTATGTTATTGAACGTTCTTTAGTTTTCAAAGTAATTGAAAATAAATAATTTTCTCAACTTTTTGTTTTTCATGAAATCGCTTCAACAGAAAAAATTGTTATTTGTATCACTAGACCAGAAACGATCATTTTGCGAGTATGAGCAGAATTGCGGTCCGAGGCGTCAATCGAGGCCTGCAACTACGAATACTCGCCAAAAATAGCTTCTGGATGTGTGATACACATTTTTTTGTGCTGTTAAATCAGAAGTACAAATACATTTTTATTTCAATCTTTTAAGCCCACAAGATCGCGTTCATCAAATTCCTATCATAAGTTTCTTGTACAAGAAATTAATAACATGAATTTATTTATATGGAATTTTTGTATTTCATTCTCAGAAGTAATTCTTATTGTTTGAATATGGTAAACCGTGTTTCCAATACTCGGATATCTTTATCTAACGAAAAATGTTACTATACCAACCAACCTGGTAGATAGAATTGAAATAACTTCTGAAATGCTAACAGAGCTTTAATGAGATTTTTTTTTATTTATCACAATTAAAAATGAAATGTTAGTAGTACATTTACATTATTTTTTAGACAATAAACATTACTTTTACATTTTGTAAAATATTTTTGTATACAGGGTGTTCAAAATGAAGTCGGCATTTTTTATTATTTGAGCTACAATGTTGATTAATTTACCAAACTAATAGGATTTTCTCCGCTGATTAAAATAGTAAGACCAAAAGAAATGAACACCTCGTTTTCCAACTGTTCACAAAAATGAGTTTCTTTTTTTAAAGAACACCCTGTATATTATTGCTAAGTAGTCACTCATGATTTAGCTATTGCATGGCAATATCGAACTAGACAATTTTTTTATCGAGTCAACCATTAATGCCACCGTAATGAATTTAAAAAGTATTATAAACGTATTCGCATACTTCACTTACAGACAGGGAAGGGCTGGCGCGGGATTACTTTAAATAATAGGAAATCGACTTTTAAATAACAGTTTTTTTGAAAAACGTCAAATAACCAAGAGATTTGAATTTTTATTTTTAAATTAGTACATCATGTTTTACAAAGCATTAGACAACGGAAAAACTAATCAACAATATTGCTACAATAGTTAAACTAGAAAATTAACCATTAATAATTAAAACAACTTTTTTTGCTCGATGTAATTTTGGGCACGTTTTGAAAACGTTCCTGCTGCAGTTTAAAATGGTTCTCGAATCCGTGTTTTGTATAATGTACACCTCGTTCTTTAAAATAACCCTAGAGTTAGGTCTGGCGACCGATGTGGTCAACGAAATGGTCCGTGTGTACTTAACCACCGATTTTCAAACATTTCAGTTAAAATATCATTAACACGTTGACAATTATCAGGTGGTGCACCATTTTGTTGAAATACGATTGGGTGCAACTCAAACAAACTAAGATAGCTGATGTATTCATTTTTCATATTATTATGCATACCGTTCATCCGTAAGAGTGGCTTCGCATAATATTGACAATTATCTTTGAACGAATTAGTCCATACCACATATTTATGCTAAAACGTCTCTAATAGCATGATGTATCTATTGAACATACCTTTATTTGAAAAATTACTTTCAGTACTCCAAAAAACAGTACGCCTTTCTAGGTTTCGCAACAAAGACTGGGCCAGTCTGTATTATATGGTACATATATTATGATTCGCTAAAATTATGTGAATGGCACTCAAACAAATTCTCATATCAAGCACATAATCCCTCATTGAATGTTCGAAACACTTTAAAATATGCCTGCTGTAAGGTTGCGTTGACGCACCCTGTATGTAGGATGTTATAATGACGTGTATTACGTGTTTTGAGTGCGAGCTGTATTGAGTTTGAACGGAAAAAAAATTTTGTGTATATGCATAATGTATGTGGGTGGGTGATACGCCACTGGAAATTTAGGAGAATATTATTCAGTATGCAGATACGTGTATTTGAATGTTATAGAGACATTGGTGTTGAATAAATAGATTCTGATGAATGTAAATGTGAAGAGAAATTTGTCGATGGGACGATAATGTTTGCTACTGTTTTGCTACTGTAAGGAATGGAATGTTGGAGGATAAAGAGTAATCTTGGCCAGAAGATGTGAATGTATAAGTGTAGAATGTTTTAGAAAATATGTAGAGAAAGATTTGGTGTGTTTATTTGATTATAGAAAGTTTTCGTAATGTTGTGCAATAAGTTTTGAGAATACGTGTATGTATATGGGATTTGAGACCTTAGACTGTACTTATTTTTGCAAATGTTGCGGAAGGAGACGAGCGCAGGTGGAGATAAACGTTGAAAGTTGTATAATGGTCCAGAGTGGCCACTGAATGAATGAGATGACGAAAATGATTTCTTCATAAAGTAATTGTAAAATTTGTAAGTAAAACAAACATGGCGATGTATTGTAGTTATAAGCGTGGTTGTACAGATGGTAGCATCTGTCGGCACTAAGAAAGTTTGAATGAATACCATTGGAGAATATAGCAAGGAAGTCGGACATGTTTAAAGATGGATGGCTTAAGGTATAAATAGGAAAGTCAGAGATTGACGTTAGCTTTTTGGCTTTTTAGCTTTGGCTTTTGGTGAGAGCTCGGTGAGAGACGCGCGAGGTGATGTGTAAATCAGAATGGGTTGAGTTGGAGTTATATTTGTGAATAATATTGAAGGCAGTCATTGTTTAAACAACTGCGTAACCCGAAAGGGGATGAATCGTATAAGACATTCATAAATAAAACAATTAATAAAATTGAGATTGAAGATAAAATCAGTTTTTGTTCTTCAAAAGAAAAAGTGCGTAAGCAGATTTATAATTAGTTAACAGTTGTTACGTTATAGTGTTGTTGTGCGGCTCGTGAGCTTGTACTGGTCTCTAGTATAAATTATTTATGGAACCACCTTTAAGTGAGCGAAGTATTGGTAGTAAATTAAGCCAATGTTAAGGTAATTTTGTGACATTAAAAGTTTATTTGTGTTAAGGAAGGACTAAATTGTCCTAAAGGTTGCGAGAAACTTCTTAAGAGGCAACCAAATGTGTACAGTTTATTACGTATTGGAGTAATAACCTCGCATAGTTGGACTAATCGCGAGTGCAGAAAGGAATAAGTGTTGGTGAAATTGTGGAGTACTTGTTTTATGTGCCTTCAGGCAATTTAAGGAATACAAATGGACTACAAATAATTGATTTACGGGAAGAAAGGAGAAAGAAAAACGTAGGATTAATGGACAATTTTAAGTAAGAATTACATTTAAGGATTTTAGAAAATTCAGATAAGCACGATTATCTTTTGTGTTTAGTTTAATTTGCGTATTGTGGTGTAATTTTTTTTTTTTTATAAATAGTTTTGAAGGAAAAAGATAATCGGTCTCGAGTTATGTTGTATTGGTTGTTTTAGTAGTAGGAATTTTTGCAGAAACGCAAATTTGTACTGACAGTGATTTGGTGGTTATGTAAATATTTGTTTATTTTGTGCAGAACAATAGATATTTATCGTTAGCTTTTATTTTGTTGTTTATTTAACCAGTTATGAGACATATTTGTGACGTTTACTTAATTGGTGACCTAGTTTTCGACAACGTAAATGTAAACTTTGCATATTTTGGATTTTAAGATTAATGAACAACCTGAAAGGTTATATTTGCCAGGTTGATTCCAAAAATTTTCATGTTAGTTTCATTAACGCAGTACACTAATGACGGATCAGCTGTTAATTAAAATTTCATTAAGTATCACTAAGAGATTGAGTTTTGAGAACTTAAATATTTACGAATGTCACATACGATTCAGAAGTGTTATAAAAATTAAATTAAATTTAAAAGATATCGTTCATGTTAGGAATACTAAACCTTCAAGGATTATTCTCGTTTGACTGTTTTGCAGCACTTTATCACTATTATATTGAATACAATTATTAAATGACATTGACTTTCTTTTGGTTAGAATTTTAAAATTAATTATCGATCATTGAATGAAGAACTATTTATTCATTAATAAGTAGAAATTTAACTTTATATGTATACGAGGGATACGTAGAAAATATAACGTAGTTACGTGAATGCAGTTGAATTTGAGTGATAAATTTTGTTTTGGAAGTTTTGGTATACGAGGTGTATTCAAAAGTTTCTAATAACCTGGGTAGTACTAAATATATTTGAGTTTGAGTTGAATTGTTTGGGACGAGTGTTTGTTTAGAACCCTCGTGGAGTTTACTGAGTAAGCACAATCCTACTTTCCACAATCAAGTAGGGTTAATTAACACCAGCTTAAGACAATTATTTTAGCAAAGTTTCGATTGTGGTGGCGCCTAGAGACATATTTTCCCGGACTGAGCTGTTTGAATATCGGTGTAAGGTGTTTGAGTTTATTAATCATTCATTTTACTTATTATTTCGACTACGCCCGTCTCCCTGTTAGCTGGCTTGGCAACCCGCTTACATTAGTAAGCATACACGACGCCTAGTGCGGTTTGGACGTGTAACACTGCACATTGGTTATAATTTCTTGCGTAATTATAAATTCTTTTTTGATAGTTACTTCCCGTATAAAGTTAAAAAACATTTCCGGTCTGGTAGATTTTTTCCAGGTTGAAGAGCGCGGTATGAGCTTTTCTAGCACACTATGTTGTATTCTAACACGTTTCATTTTTCTGAATGTATTCTAAATTGTAATTGGCATCAAAAATCCAAATACTTTCAAAAAGTGTACATAACGCCAATCATTTCAAATTTGATTCCCTATCGTTTAAAAAATAATTAAACCGCACTAGGTGTCGTGGTTTACCAATGTAAGCGGGTTGACAAGCTAACTGAGGCGGAAATCGGCGGATTCAATATAAACGTAAAATGGTTGAAATTTAGATTCAAACATCTTACACTTGCCATAAAACAAACAAATAACAACTTTCAGTACGGGAAGAATAGTCTCTAGGCGCCAATACAATCAAAAATTTTTAAAATAGGTATCCCTAGGCGAGTTGCTAAGTTAATCCTACCTGACTGTGGAAGATAGAATTATAGCCTACTCGGTAAAATCACACACAATTCAAACTCAAACATTCAATTCCATTTCACTTTAAAAGTGCAAGTTAAATTTCGTCGCAATAATCATATTACGCGTCAATTCTATTTTGAAAATCTTTAAGTTAATGAGCAGGAACACTATCGTGCATAAACCACATATTGTTTCTAGTATTAAGCGGAATATCTAGTAAGATGGGCAAAGTATTTTCCAAAAAGTTGAGATATGATTCTGCATTCAACAGAGTACGAAATTCACATGGTTCTATTAAAGAATCCCCTACAATTCCATACGTTAATTAAAAATTCGTGCTGAAAATGCTTCATTGTAACTACACGGGGATTGTCTTCATTCTATGTATGAGAATTGCGGGTATTAATTATGTCTAGATGGGTAAAGGTTGCCTCATCAGTAAAGAGCACACGGTTAAAAAATGTTGGGTCATTATTTTGTTTATTACGCCACCACTGACAAAAATTCAATCTTAGTGGGAAATCAGTCGGCAACAACTCATGTACATTTAAATGGTAATACGGATACAGAAGTTGGGCACGAAGAACTGTATGTATGGACGCCCGGAGTACAGCTGTAGTTGCAGATAACTGCCGAATACTGATTTCAGGATTTTCTTGAAATAGACGTAAAATATCTTCTTCCTACCCAACGGGTAGAGAAGTTGTACGTCCAGCATGGTATCTCGCTTTAAAGCTATCATATTCTTTTAATCGTAGGAATAAGGTTTGAAATAAGTGTCGGTTGGGTTGGCGACGATTTGGGTACAATTCAGTATATCTTCTTGCTGCAGCTCCTCCATTAAATTGCTCATGGCAATAAGTCGCAACCATATCGGCCATCTCAGAGTAGGAAAATACATTGTAATGGGGCATTTTACAATAAAAAAGAAAAGGTATTCGGAGCGGGAACAAGAAAAATGAATGGAAACTGTAAAAATAACAATAAATCCGATAATATGTATATATGTATATATATATATATATATATATATATATATATATATATATATATATATATATATACAGGGTGAGACACAGGGAGTTGAATATAATTTTTTTTTCTCAAATTTTCATTATAACTCATAAACGAATGCTTAGATTTTTTCATGTTGGGGGATAATGTCTATTAATTAAGGGGCATAAAACAAGCGATAAGAATGTTCACAAACTTGCACAGTGGCGAGTGGAGGGTGCTCAACCCTTTCATAAACAGAACTTCTACGCCAATGACTATTTAAAAAACTGTTATTTTCATTATCTACATACAGTTTAACAAAAATAATGTATCTTCTTCTGTTTCGAAATTCCTGTGCGTTTCGAGTTATTTTGATTTTAGTGTTTGATGTGGTACTAAGTTAAGTAATGTGCTTTATGTGAATAATTGAATATAAAGTTTTAATAAAAGATATAATAAAACATTTAGAGCCATTTTAGTACCTAACGATCGTTTCTTTAAAATTTCAAATACATTTTCATCTATAAATAGGTAGGTTATCGGTTTTTAGTATCCATTGTTATTATCCTCGTATAAAAGAAATGCATAATTATTATTGTTATGCGGTCAATACTTTCTGTATAATTATGTATGTATCAATTTCGCCATAAACATGTATGTAGTTTTTAAGTGAGATTCTAATAAGTTATAGACCGCTGCTCACTTTCTCTCATTAAAGAGCCGCCACTGTATCAAGCCATACTCAAATACAAGACTTTTGTAAATTGAAATCTGTTTAGTACACTAAATTTAACAATCCTTATTTATTATTGTAACAATACTTAATTAATAATTATGAAATTAATAAGAATTCTTAGCAATAAAGATTTATAAATAAATAACAATAACACTAGTATAATAAAATTAGACACTTTGTTCAAAATGTAAACCGTTTTTTTCAATACACATTTCACAGCGACGTACAATAGAACGTCTTAAGTTAACTAAATGATGCACCCTTATTTCATTGCAACAAAATATGATACTCCTTGGAAAACATGTAAGTATTAAATTTTATATTTTGAAACGACAGTTTGACTTTTTACAAACACTTGCTTCATCTTGAATAATTTCACTGTTATTACTTATTGTTTTTAAGTTCAAAAAGTTATTTCATTTGATTTGCCAGCTTTTAATTAGTGTAACATGCCGTTTTCATTTACAAATAGCGAACAAGTCGACATTCATTTTATTTATGGGTTCGCAAATGGGAATTCAAGGTACGCAGCTAGGGAGTATCGGAGAAGATTTCCAAATAGCCGACAACCTCATCATTACGTTTTTGTGAGTATCCATCGTCGATTTGTTAACCAGGGTTTGAAAAATGTACATGGGGGCCGACAGAACAACCGTAGATGAGATAGAATTGGATAGGGTATATTGCGTGAATTTAATAGGAACCCCACGACAAGTACTCGACGTAATCCTGTTGCTCTTGGTATTTCCCAAAGTAAAGTTTCCCGGGTTTTAAAACGGGATCACAGACGCCCATATTATTTTCAACCTGTTCATGGTTTATGTCCAGGTGACGCCGAATGAAGACTTAATTATTGTAGGTGGGTTCTTAACTCCATTCAAAATAATAGAGATTTCTTATCCAACATACTGTGGACTGATGAATCCTGTTTTACTCGTCGTGGTATCGTAAACTTTCACAATCTGCATGTATGGGCACATGAAAACCCACATGCCATTCGACCAAGAAGTTTTCAACATGAATTTAGTACAAATGTCTGGATTGGAATTTACGGCAACCACGTGTTTGGACCTTATTTCTTGCCACAACGTGTAAATGCAGAAAATTTCCTACAATTTTTAGAAGAAGAACATGTTAATATGTGGGAAGACATTCCTTTGAATTTAATAGGACATTTTTGGTTTCAGCTTGATGGATGCCCGGCCCATTATGGCAGAAATGTAAAAAATTGGCTAAACAATAACTACCCGGGGAGGTGGATAGGTCTTGGAAGTCCAGTGGCGTGGCCTCCTAGATCCCCCGATTTAACGCCACTTGACTTTTTTGTATGGGGATTCATGAAGGAAAAAGTGTATACCACTCCGGTTAATACACTTGAAGAACTTCACAATCGCATCAGAGATGCTTGCAATGAAATAAGGGTGCATCATTTAATTAACCTAAGACGTTCTATTGTACGTCGCTGTGAAATGTGTATTGAAAAGAACGGTTTACATTTTGAACAAAGTGTCTAATTTTATTATACTAGTGTTATTGTTATTTATTTATAAATCGTTATTGCTCAGAATTCTTATTAATTTCACAATTATTAATTAAGTATTGTTACAATAATAAATAAGGATTGTTAAAATTAGTACTAAACAGATTTCAATTTACAAAAGTCTTGTATGTGAGTATGGCTTGATACAGTGGCGGCTCTTTAATGAGAGCAAGAGAGCAGCGGTCTATAACTTATTAGAATCTCACTTAAAACTACATACATGTTTATGGCGAAATTGATACATACATAATTATACAGAAAGTATTGACCGCATAACAATAATAATTATGCATTTCTTTTTATACGAGGATAATAACAATGGATACTAAAAAACCGATAACCTACCTATTTATAAATGAAAATGTATTTGAAATTTTAAAGAAACGATCGTTAGGTACCAAATGGCTCTAAATGTTTTATTATATCTTTTTATTAAAAACGTTATATTCAATTATTCACATAAAGCACATAACTTAACTTAGTACCACATCAAACACTAAAATCAAAATAACTCGGAAACGCACAGGAATTTCGAAACAGAAGAGGTACATTATTTTTGTTAAACTGTATGTAGATAATGAAAATAACAGTTTTTTTTTTAAATAGTCATTGGCGTAGAAGTTCTGTTTATGAAAGGGGTTGAGCACCCCCTCCACTCCGCCACTGTGCAAGTTTGTGAACATTCTTATCGCTTGTTTTATGCCCCTTAATTAATAGACATTATCCCCCAACATGAAAAAAATCTAAGCATTCGTTTATGAGTTATAATGAAAATTTGAGAAAAAAAAATTATATTCAACACCCTGTATCTCGGAAACGAAGCCTTCTACGACATATGTTTATAGGAACTTTTCTTTTTAGAAACATGTGTTCTATCTCCTGTTAAAGTTTGTCTACAAAAAATTGACTCACCCTGTATATATTTAATATAAAATAACTGACAGATTATAACTTGCAAATAAAGTAACAAATGCATTAATATTAGTGTGGCAGATGGTAACTTGACACAATCGTATTTCGTGAAAACCTTTAAATTAGTGAATTAAACTGTTTAGGTGCGTTTTCATTGAAAACGGTACATTTTGTCGATATGAAACAAGTACACCTTTCTTATGCAAAATTAGTATCTCCATCATAAACTTTGCCCGCAGAAACGAAAGTGTTGATCATAAGAAAAATATGACAGAAACATACGAAAAAAAATTTGTCGACAGCGCCCTCAATATATGCAATATGGCGCATAAACAGACAATATTCAGCTTTCTCCGAAATGGATATGTTCCAATTTTCAGCTTGATACATCATGCCATTTCTGAAATATACCCAATGTTAAAAGTATTTTTTATCACTTTAAAGGGCCGTAACTTCTTCAGGAAGCACATTTGTACTAAGGCATGTTTGGCTTAATCGATCCTATTTGACCTAAGGAAGCTGTAGTTAACCTGTGTCCCTATACTTTTGGGGCACCCTGTATATATAATAGTTTTAAGAATTGTTTAAGGTGTTAGAAACAATTTATAAAGCATAAAAGACGAAAACTGTAATTGTTATAGAAACGTATAGATTTATCTAAAATGTAAATACAAAAATACACAATTTAAAAGGTGTAGTAATGGTGAAAGTTTACATTTTCATATACTCGTTTTCGTGTAATTTTTTTCTGAAAATGTTTTGTTTATGTAAAAACCGTTATTGAAGTGTAAGTGTTGTTTATAATATTGTAAAATAATGGGATTGATATTTATTACACCTTTCTCATAAATAAAATCAAATGTCTGCCACATAAAATAGTTGTAAATGTAAACAATTCAATTATTTTTCTGTTTTTATCACAATACTTGGATACGAGCTTTCATGAAGCGTAAATTTTTTCTGGACGACGGTATATCCAAAGATAAATTGTTTGTAGTCCCTAGGTAATCACTAGTCTTTGTCTTTTTGGATGATTCAGTTATTTAATGCTTCCATAAATAACATCAAAACTGTAAGCGTAAACAATAGCTATATTTATATTTGACTCACGCATACATTGGAAATGATTTTTTTGCTAATCAAGTACTTTGCTTTTTAAAGTTTAGTTATTTATAATCATCATGAAATATAGCTTTAACTAGCAGTAAATCTTACTGCCTAAGCTTGTGCTTTCAGTTTAATTTGAATAGTTTAACAGTAATAATTCTAGAGGAAATAAAATTTTACACTAAAATGAAGTGTATAGATATAATTAGCTCGTTATCCCAAATCTACATAATTGTATAGAATACACTACTTACATTATTGTATTAATGCTATTTGCTACCACTGGAGTAAAGACAACCAACTGATTCTAATTGTGTATTTGTCGAAATGAAGTAAGAAGTTTGCGTAAATATGTAACTGAATTACGGTATTAACGACATAAGTTATAGACAAAGCTACATTAACACTTACTAGAAAATTAAACTCCAGAATAAATTTATTAAATTGACAGTAACGTTCAAAATCTGTATTAATGATAAACAACATATCTATTTCCTTATTATTGTCGAGAAATTCTTCATAAGATTAATATAACTTTGTTGTATCGGTTCATTCGAGTTAGTCATTAAAATAGTACAAAACTAAAATCATCATCTGTCAAAAAACTTTTATTTAACAACAAATTGGATTACATAAACGACTTAATTTTTATGAGCTATAATTTCTACGATTTTCAAACGAATTACTCTCTCATACTAATTAATTAGGAAGGATCTTCTAGGAATTGCATTACAGTACTGAATCTAGTTGAAGTGTGTCAAATTTCAATGTCAATATTTATTAGATTATTTCAAATTGAACACATTGTATACTATTTGCCAAATCAATTGGTCTTTAAATGTGCTTTAATGGTTATTTTTCTACAACCACTATGCAAAACACGGTTTTCTACACAAACTATTATAAGCAAAGCAGGCCTTTTCTTAATTTCTTTCATATCCGTTGGAAAAATAATAATTTAGAGTGGTAAAAGTACACGCTATGGCACTTTTCCCCATGGAAATGTCAAAATTGTATAGTTACAAACATACAACCATAATCAATTGATTTTGTTACAACTATGACCTATCAAAATTTTTTTGACAATTTAACATTATCATTATAGTGAATTTCAAACTTTAAATTTAAACTAAAAATTCTGTAAGTAAACTATTTATTTGATTATTTATTTTAATTTATTAATTATAAGTTCTAAACAAATTAATTTATTACGCAATGTTTTAGGAATTATGAACCAAGATCAAAATTTATTTTTCAAGTAGTCGAATTCCGACACTGAAAATACTCCAGATATTATCAAAAAGGGTCGAAATGCAACCGAAAATGTCTTACCTGAGGTTTCGAAAACAATACAGCAAATTTATGAACTGGAGGGAAATAACAACATTAAATCATGTTCAGAAAATGTTTTGTTGGCTTATTTTCAAGAAATTTCTCAAAACTTAAAATGGATTAACATCCTAATTCTTGTAGCACACTTATTACAATGTTTTGTAAATAAACACCGAACCTTTGTAATCAATCTGCGAATTATTTTGAGCACATTATGGATATGATTGGACTGTATGTTTTAAACCGCCTTATTGGGTAAAGAGATAAGTGTACTTATTCAAACCAATAACATAAAATAAGAAATATTATTAATTAAGTTTAATGTAAATATGGATTCTATCAAATTAATGGAGCCGAATTTTATTTGACTGAATACAGATCCAGATTTGTCAAAGAAGTTCAATTTTTATTTGACTGTAATGTGATAGAGGGAAGCACGTACCTATTTTTGACTACGTAGGTACACCAAACAATAATTTCTCAAATTAAAATTTTTATCATACAAATATTAATTTAATGAATTAAAATTACACTCATTATAATTTCGGCGCATATCGGAACCAAGTAGGAAAAACGCACATTAGGTGCTTTGCGGCCATCTCCTCGATCGATTCCGAGTCGCTTCAAACGTATTCGGGATTAGAGAAAATGCACATTAGGACAAATGCACTTTAGGATGAATGGAGCCATCTCTTCGCTTCTAGCCGTCTCGTGTCGTCTCGCCAAGTCTCGTCCCGTCTCATCTCTTCTTGTTTCATTTAGTTTAGTTTCCTTTCCCTTCCTGTACATTCTATTGGTTCTCTTTCCTTCTACGATTATTTATCTTTTGTACTTATAATTATTTTTTACAATTCATTGAAATTTTTATATTATGAAACTAACCACTGATTGTTTTGTTTGTTAAAGCTTTTTAAGTTAAATACTTAGTCTTATTATTTTTGTATTTATTCAGCGAGGGAATCGCAGTTTGGAAACGACTCGACTATTAGTGGTGACTTACCGTCGCCATAAACAGTATGCCCACTATTTCGGGTACTTTTTGTACCAAAACCTTCTGTAAGTGTTCATGTTTTGTAATAAGGTTGGGTATGAATATTAGAATGTTTAGATAGTAGTCCCAGCTGCTGGGCTGTTGATTTTTTTAAAGCTTTTCTTGGTTGTTATGATAGTACACAGTCAACTTTTGTTTTATTCTAGTACGTCCCAAAGTCGCACCTTCTAAATTTAAATTTTTCAGAATTGATTCTTTTATGCTTTTTTCAAATATAAACGCCGGATTTGGGGGTTTGTATGTAACTCTCCACCTTCTTTCGTTGACATTGGCCACGCATCTGTATGCTTTACCGTATTGTGTCTAGGAAATCCACTACCGTATTTTTTGTCAGTGCAATACAATACCACATTGAAACGTTACATCCACCACATCAGTTATCAAGATTAAAGGGAACAAATTTTCATATATAATACGATAAGTACTCAAAGTTATGTCGAGTCCTATTTCCAAGTGTATAAAGCATGATTGATAAACCACCACAAAAATTTTCTACAGAACTTTGAGTAAGCATCGTATTCGGAGGACTATCGTACGAACACACCTATTTTACACAAACGTTATTATTAAAAATATCAAAA
Source organism: Vesta saturnalis (assembly GCA_036346205.1). NCBI lineage: Eukaryota > Metazoa > Arthropoda > Insecta > Coleoptera > Lampyridae > Vesta > Vesta saturnalis. The sequence continues at coordinate 1,129,852 of JARFJB010001243.1, read as the reverse complement.
TCCAAATTGTGAAGTAGACCTTTAATTTAACTAATCTTACAATTAATTAGTTTTCTATGTGATACCTGAAAAATATAATAGACTAACTGGAAGGACTTGTCCAATATTCGCTGCAATTTGGTAATAGTACAATATACCACATAATTCGATACGGTTGGCTGCGCAACAGAAAATATGACACATTTATTGGCCAAAATTTGACGTATGTCGTGTGAGTACAATAATCAAAGTTATTATTACGTATAAATTTACATTTAATACGTAGATAATAAATGTATGTGAGGATAAAACTATGGATTGCCAAATTTCTAACAAAATAACAAAACCAATAAGGAAATAGCCATATATACAGACAGATTTAAAGAATCAGAACAAGTAACACCAATTTTTTGTACCCTATATTTGCTTCTCCGTTTAGATATTTTATTAATGGCTTTAAGGGTCTTTGGACGTTATAGAATTGATTGCACTCCTACTCTCTCACGTCACATTTAAGTTATTCTTATTACATTCAATTGAAGACTTACAAAAGCAGTCCCCTTCTCCGGTATCAATCGGTACCTCTTGCAATCTTACTTTTTGCTATTAAAATTAATTTACTTAACACTAACTTAATTAACATCATCATTAAACTACACCTTTTTTTATTGACATTCAACATATCGTTAAATGGGGAAGTAATAGTTAAATTTTATGCTAATAAAACTCCACCAAAAAAGATCAATTTCCTGTTGTAAGTATGAATAGCTCAGACCCTATTGCTACATTAGGAATGACTGTATCTTTGAATCTATTATGGATTGACCATCTTCTGTCAGCTATAAAAGCATTTGATTGTAAAATAGACTTTTTGTACAGATCTAATCCGTACAACCCGTCAACTCTTTCTGCTGTATAAAACCCAAATTCCACCTTATCTAGAATATAATTCTCACCTCTGGATTGGTGCTCCCCAATACGCTTTCGACATCGTTGATCGTACTCAAAAAAGAGCGATTATGATTATAAATGACCCATCCTTAACTTTTGACATACACTCCCTTGAGCATAGAAGAATTCTAGGAATACTCGCGTTCGCTCATTCAAATCATGGATATACTGTAGAAATCTGCACTTGTCGTACACGCCTTTTAAACTCTGGAATAAGCTTTCCTAGTTCCTTGTTTCCTCTTACTTATGCTATTAAAAAAAGTTAAGGTTCATAGGCATCTCTTAGCAATTCAATATCCCCTTATCCATCCTCCTAAGTGTTCCTAAGTGCATTAGTTCTAATACTATTGTAATATATTCTTTACCTCCGATTCTTAATTCCGGATAAAGCATTTGGTACTACGCTCTCATGACCTCTTTCATATGATTCATGATACGATTCATTTCGTTATCTGTAAGCGTTAACTTATTTAAACAGTTTGCTATGCCAACAATTTTTTGATAAACCTGTAATAGTTAATAAATACAATGTACGATTTGTTTCATTTGTCGGTTTTTGATAAATTTCATTTACATCCTAAAGATGCCACTGAACGTGAGCTGACTACGACCCGTTTACCTTTTGCAATGAAATACCATGTCTTAGTAATTTAAAAAAATAAAATTATGGCCAGTTTTGATGTAGAAAGCCTATTCACGAACATGTCTTTAAATGAAACCATTCAAATCATCTACAATTACTTTTGTCTAATCTCGGTATCAAAATTTCTGGACTTAAATACCAATTCAAAGACTGTCAATGCTTAACAACACTAAAAAGCTACATTATCCTCAATGGCGAGCTCTATAACCAGATTGATCATTTAGCAATGGGACATCATCTGGGGCCTAATTCACATTCACTGCTAATTCAATTTCACCCCGACAAATTGTGGCTTGATAAATGCCCCAAATACATCAAACCAGTTTTGTATAGACGATATGGACTTCTGTTTATAGAAAACCGAAATTTACCGGATTACACACACACGCACATACGGACACCCACGCACACGCACACGCGCCCACACCCTGAAACACACACAGACACACACATACGTACACATGCACGCTCGCACGTACACACGTACACACGCACACACGCACACACGTACACACGCACACACGCACACACCCACACAAGACCACACGCACACACGCACACACGCACAGACCCACACACGCACACACGCACTAACGCACACACGCATACGCGCAGATACCCAGACACGCACACACGCACACGCACACACGCACCACGCACACGACACAACACACACGCACACACACACACACACACACACACACACACGCACACAGCACACACGACACACACACACACACACACACATGCACACACGACACACACAGCACACACACACAGCACACACACACACACGACACACGCACACACCACACACGCACACGCACACAGCACACACGCACACACGCACACGCACACACGACACACACACACACACGACACACACGCACACACAGCACACGCACACACACGCACACACACACACACACACCACACACGCACACACACGCACACACACACACACGCACACACACACACGCACACACACACACACACAGCACACGCACACACGCAGCACCACACACAACACACACACACACACACGCACACACGACACACACGCACACACGCACACGCACACACACACACCACACACACACGCACACACAGCACACACGCACACTACCAGCACACACGCACACACCACACACCACACACGCACACACACATGCACACACGCACACAGCACACACGCACACACGCACACAGCACACACGCGCACACACGACACACGACACACGCACACAACAGCACACGCACACACACACACACACACACACACGCACACACGCACCACACACGCACACGCACACACGCACACACGCACACCACACACGCACACCACACACGCACAGCACACCACACACACACACACGCACACACGACACGCACACACACACACGACACACACACACGCACACACACGCACACACGACACGACACGCACGCACACGCACACAGCACACACGACACACACGCACACACGCCACACACGACACGCACACGCACGCACACACACACACACGCACACACGCACACACGACACACGCACACACGCACACACACACGCACACACGACACACACACACGCACACACACACGACACACGCACACACGACACACACGCACACACGCACACGCACACACGCACACGCACACACACGCACACACACACACACGACACACGACACACACACGCACACGACACACACGCACACGACACACACACGCACACACGCACACACGCACACACGCACGCACGACACGCACACACGCACACACCACACACACGACCACACGCACACACGCACACACGCACACACGCACACGACACACACACGCACACACGCACACACCACACACACACGACGCACACGACACACACACACACGCCACACACCACACGCACACACACGACACACACCACACACGCACACACACACGCACACACACGCACACGCACACGACACGCACACGCACACACACGACACGCACAGACACACGCACACACGACACGCACACGCACACACGACACACACGCACACACACGCACACGCACACCACACGCACACGACACACACCGCACACACACGCACACAGCGACACACTACGCACACACGCACATACGACACACACGCACACACGCACACACACACACCATCACGCACACACGCATCACACGCACACCACATTCACACCCACACAAATACACATAGGCACACACATACACATAGGCACACTCATTCACATAGGCACACACATACGCGCACACGTACGCACACACACACATGGAAAGCGTTGTGCTTAATCAATATAAGTTTGGTCTACCAACATTGAACTTGATAATATTAACAGAATTCTGTGCAGCAATGGCTCCTCTTTGGGATTTATTAAAAGTTGTATACGAAGATTTCAAAAAGGTAAATATAATACTACAAATTCTACTCTAACAAGATAAACAGGTAAACATCTAATGTACATTAAACTTCCCATCACTGACCAAGATAGCTTACCTACTGTGCGGGCCATAATGACATTCTTCAAGAATTCCTTGCAAACACTAGATCTAAAATTAAGGAGAAAATCGGTTCCTGTTTTGGGTCAATGCTAAACTTCCTAATGATATTGCTTCGAACATAATTTAACTTTATTGTTGTAGTAGTCGTAATGCTACGTACGTTGGAAAAACTAACGTCATTTTGTTGTTCAGAGTTCTGGGCACTTGGGAATCACTTCCACACTCCGTAGAGTTACAATTCCAAGTTCTACTTAGTTTTATACACGGCGTGCAGGAAGGTCATGTTCTACAGGAAGAAAGCTTCAAAATGATTGGTAGAGCACAGAATTCCGACGAACATTGAGTAATAAGGGCTCTTTATATATTACAATCTCAAACCCGTTCTTAATTCTCATCTTGATATGGCAATATTTGTACATACTCACATAGTTGTTGAGTGATATTGTTTCATCTTTCATATAAATGATAATCTTCAATGTGACAAATAATTATTTCCTAATGGCTTTTTTGTTAAAGTTCATACCGATGTGTTTTGTATTTTGATAATGGATTTAGATAAACCGAAACTTTAATAAATTTAATTTATTGCTTTGTTTTAACATGATTAATTCTCATGATTTGAATCAAGTAAAATTCTTTTTTGCGTTATAAGATGATTTAAATATAAAATTTCTTTATTATAAGTTTTTGTTATGAACGAATAAACTCAAAGGTAAATATGTAATTAAAAATGATTGTTAATTTTATTAAATACATAAATAAAAAGTTTACCTCGAGTAGGATTTGAACCTACGACCTTTACTTTGCTAGAGTACCGCGCTAACCAACTGCGCCATTAAGGTTCAAGCCCCAATCGATGTAAATTTTGTCTTTATGTATGTAGAACTGATGTAAATTCTAAATATATTGAGATTACAATCAAATTACTTATATTTATGGAATGTGAGCCTGCAATGTCGCAAGGATTCACACATACCAAAGCTTTGGTACTCTAGCAAAGTACAGGTCGTAGGTTCAAATCCTACTCGAGGTAAACATTTTATTTATGTATTTAATAAAATTAATAATAATTTCTGATTATAAAATTTTTTTCACTAAAGCTCTTAACTAAATTTTATGCATATAGGATGTTATTTTACGTTTAGAAAAATTTCCTGAACACATTATTACTACAATCGGCGTGAAGCTTTGCATAAACAAAAGCAATAAATTGATAAGGTTGCATAAGTAAAAATAATGTCATCATACCTTAAGCTATTCATTAAATTTAATACATACGGGATATTATTAAAATGGTGATATACGTACAAGTTGTATAAAACGGTTAACATAGGAAAACGGATGCAACAAAATAATATATTATTTCTTGTATCGTCCAAGCAAACTTAATCCCCAGAAAATGTTTATTAACTTTTATCGACTCAGATACTCAAAGATGGGAACGTTTTTCAAGTCGAGCTACTGAACGTCCGTTTGTTAATGTCGACGCGTTAACCAAAGCATAGGTTTTATCCAAAAAATTCATAAAAGTTCTACTCTTATGTACGTAAAAAATGGATACTCTTCATCGTAAACTTGATTTTGCGGTGCATAACTGGGAATAATGTAAATGGAAAAATATTGCGCGTTACAAAAGAGCTTGGTAACCATTGCATAATATTTTTTTTTTTTTTTTTGAGCATGTATTGACGTAATAAAATAGACACGTTTTAATAGGCGATACTAATAATTATTAAACTTTTAAATTATAAAATAAATATTTCTGTCAATTTCTGATATTTAAATTACAAAAGTTTATTAAAAAGTTTTCCATACAAATTTGTTTTTATAATAACGTATTCAGCTAAAAAGGAAATAGAAAAACTTTGCTCAAACAGACTGTACAAAATAATTTCCTACACAAATATGATTTAAAAGTTTTGTTTTCATCATAAAAAGGTTTTATATTTAGATTTAATCTATATCACATCAAGCATTAACTATTCACGACTGCTTCACTTATTTTTCCGCTAGAGTTACTTAATTTGGTAACCGTTTTGAAAATATATCCAGTACATTTGACATGATAGAAATAACTTATGTTAAACTAAAGGTCAATTTAAAAATCTTTTTTCCGAATCAATCTTGCCAATGGTCTTTAAGAAACTCGTCCAAATTAGATCAATAAAAAATATGATCTCCACAAACGATATTTGAATTCGGATGAACATAAACAATGACAAATACAACTCGCCAATTTAAAAGATTTTCCTTCAAGTATTTATTGAGTGAAGTTTTCTTGTTATAATATACAGGGTGAATCTTATCTAATCCGCCAAAATTAAAGGCGTGCTAGAACTCATCATTCTAAGCAAAAAAGTTCATATGTACATGGGTCCGGAAATGATTCCTTTCCGAGATACAGGGTGTCAAAGTTGAAAAAAAAAATCGCGTTTTCTTCAATATCTTTCGACTGTTTCGAAATAGTTTCATGAAATTTCGTATACGGGGTTTTTTGGGATGACAAATTCAAATTTGTGGTCCATTTAGTTGTGGTTTTTAGAGGGCGCCAGCGGCAACCATTTCGACCACTTTAAATCTTTGCAACTTCTTTGTGCTACACTGTATGCCATTTTGGACTAAAAAAATCAAATCTCTTATCTTTTCTTCTAAAAAAAGGTATATTTTAGAGATATCGCTAGGAGCAACCCTTTCCGAGAAAAACGCTTTTAAAACTCATGATGCATATACATTTTCGGAGGGTATTTTTTTGACAGGTTTATCAATAGGAATTTTTAATTGTTACTAAGTAACTTACTTGTTTACTTATGTACTTATCTGTCTCTTTGCGTTCATTGATAATAAAATTTTAATAAAAAATCCATAATTAAATACGATAGAATGCCTAGACATACAACATGTATACTTTTAATATTAATTTTTTTCTTTTTTTAATGTCTTTTTCTCGGAAAGGGTTGCTCCTAGCGACTTCACTGAAAAATACCTTTTTGTAGCAGAAAAGATAGGAGAATCGATTTTTTTAGTCCAAAATGGCATACAGTGTAGCACAAAAAAGTTGCAAAGATTTAAAGTGGTCGAAATGGTTGCTGGCGCTCTAGAAACCACAACTAAATGGACCACAAATTTGAATTTGTCATCCCAAAAAACCCGTATACGAAATTTCATGAAACTATTTAGAAACAGTCGAAAGATATTGAAGAAAACGCGATTTTTTTCAACTTTGACACTGTATCTCGAAACGAAGCATTTCCGGACCCATGTACATATGAACTTTTTTGCTTAGAATGATGAGTTCTAGCACGCCTTTAATTTTGGCGGATTAGATAAGATTCACCCTGTATAGGCTGTTCAAATAAGGGCTGTATCTCGAAAACCGTTAAAGCTGTAGCTTTAATTAACATAAGTAAAGTGACTACGAGAAAATGCTCTAAATTATTTTCAGCTTTCTAAATCAACCGCCAGGTGGCGAAAATGCCACAGCCTATCAAAAAATCTTTAATTTTTGGAAAATCTTGGTGCATAGCATAAGCTACTTTTATGTAATTTGGAATCACCATTTACTTATCTATCCTTTTGTTAAGAAGTTTTTTTCCTTATGCATCAATGGCGGGGTAGAGGACAAGGATTTTTTTATAAACAAATGCCTATAACTTGATAACCAGTATCACGAATTTTTTAGCTTATTGGAAATGGTTTGCAAAAGAGATTCAAAGCATTAGTATTTCAAATCACGTATACACAAGGTACAGAGCGCGTTAGAGTAGAGGAGTCTAGTTTTATCAAATTTTAGGAAAATTTTCAAAGGACAGCATGGCATGACGATATGTCTACCAATAAGTAGGTGAAGTATGTTTTCCCGTTTCAGAGAAAACTCGAATTTTATGTATTTTACTGTTTATTATGCCATTTCGCAGAATTGGAAAATCTCTATAGAATATGTGTTTTGAATGATTGTTGTACAACTTAACGTAGTTTTCAATAACGTTTAACCACTTTAATATGAAATTAGGTATTATTACTTTATTATAAAATTATGGTACAGAAGCAATGAAGAAATAAAAAAATTAAATGATTGTATTATTAAAGGAAAACACTTTTCAGTCGGCGTTTAGAAAGAATGCTCAGTATTTATTTCTATAATTCATTTATTATAAATATAATTATCATAATATAGTAATAAATACATTGTCTAAAATCATTTCTATATTTCGGCAATAGAATATCTCCATTCCACCACTGAAAACAGTGTTAGAATGAGCTCACTCATTGTTTTTAAATGCTATAACAACGTTTTCTGTTACAGTGGTGCCTTTTTTGCGTACACCAATTTGAGAATTTCACATACTCTTTTTCGTAGATTGTCTTATATTTTAAGAATACTATATTTTTAACTGTATTTTCGCGTAGTTATTGTGGAGTTAGTGACTCTAGCACTTCCTGGTCAAACATTTTGAAGAATGCTATAGTAAATTCAAATTCGAAACTTATTTAAAAATTTTAAGTTGACATTTGTTAAATGTCAGAAACGCCAACCCCACAAAAATAACAAAAAAATCCCCAGATGAATTCTTGTAAAATTTCAACATTGTTTAATGGAAAACTATAAAAATAGAGTCGAAATATAGAAAATACTACAAAACACACGTTACAGAAGACCTTTCCATCACTCGCCGCGCTCGTGTACGAATTTTCCACAATGTGCTGGAATGAAGGCCTTCTGTAACTTGTGTTTTAATATACTATTAAACACTTGTCAATGTGCATGTGAAATTCATATGCAGTTTTATATTTCAATCAATGTAGGGTAGGCCGTGTCTTGTCAACGAAGGTAAGGAAATTGAAACAATTTATTTTATAAACGTCGATTTGTTGATTCGTCTTTCGTTATTGATTTTCGTGTTTTATATTTGTTAATTTTCTACAGTTTGGACGTTTCTATTTCTTCAGTTCAATTTGTTACTTTTGTTATTAATTAATTGTAGTGTTACTGAGTGTTTTTTATCAATAATTAGCGTTTTACGTTTTCAAGATATTTTATTAAAACGAGGAAGCATTTGATATGGTTGAAATTTATTTTAAATATTTTCGGAATCTTGTTGTCGCATCAAGAGAATATGCTGTAAGGTACCACCAAAGAATACATTACACAAGAGATGTGTTTAGTCGCATTGCACGATATATGCGGAGAACCGGATCTGTAAGACGCACCGGCAGACAAATCAGAGCTCGTAGGATTAAAAATGAAGAAAACATTACTAATGTGCTTGCTGAGATACACATTAGTATACGACAAATTTCTAAAAACTTAGGTTTGGCCGTAGGATCTGTACACGATATTTTAAAAGACCATATGCACACATATATAGTATTGCATCAACCGCTAAATGAAGCTGATTGAAAAAGTGGTTTTCTTACCACCCAACTATTCTTTCCTAAAACCAGTGGTAAATCTGTTACCACTCACTTTATTAGCTTGCGTTCTGAACGTTCCAAAGGGAACCACAAAACTTCTTGAAGCCCCCAGCCAACCTATTTGTTTAGCTCCAATAACCATTATGACTGCTAATAAGTACTACTAATAAAAACTTTCTCTTCCGTTTATTCGCAAAAAAATCCGTCGTTCTTAAAATACGCCAATGAAACACACCGATGTAACTGCTTTTTGCTATCAACTGCTTTAAACGTACACTGCGTTTTAAGCGCGAAATATAAACTGTCATAAGAGAAACACGCACTATACCATCTCCGGCACAATTCCTCTAGTTTAGTATATTAAAGATATCAAAAGTCATTTCTGGAAAAGGAATGTAATTCTAAAGTTGTTATCGTCACCTCATTGAATATGACATTACGAATTTGGTAGCGCGTTTCTTTTTATTTTTTTTAATACTCCTGTGAGAAATTATGAAACAAGTTCTAATTTCCTAAATATTTTGTATGTCCCATTATATTGTTTATTTTGATGTATATATTTTATCATTCCCATGGTGATATGTGACAGTTTTGTTATTGTAATATTTTGAAGTGTTGAACAAATAAATACTGTTGACACACAAGAGTTTTCTTCAAGTTGAATTAATAGTACTGTTTAGCATCTATTTTAAATTTGTACATACAAGAATACGTCTTCCTAAGCCAGGTCGGCAATAAAGAAGGCGACCGTGACAGGCCTTCTTCAGGTCTTCTGCGATTCAACCTCCACCGTATCCTCTGAAGATTTCTCGTTATGAACTAACTGGTAAAACTGATAGATCTTCACCGTACTTCTTTTTCGAGATTATATGAAGTCATTGTAAATGATTTAGATAGTAACAATCCTAATATTTACAAAATCCAGGGCAATATAATAATATTAGAGCAGAAAGTTGATGTGCTAGCTAATCTAAACAAGGATCTATTAGACTTTTTGCTGAATTCTGATTCATATGATGTAGATTTTTAACTAGTTTTTTAAAGCTTAAAATAAAAGTTGAACATAAGATACAGAAAGGCTCTTTAGCAGAAACACCTAGTCAAATAAGGGAGACCAATTCTGATTTCTGTGAAAGAAAAATGATTACCTGTCATAGAATTTCAAAAGTTTGGGGGCGACATAAAAGATTGGTTGGCATTCTGGAATCAATTTAAACACATTCATGAGGATGAGCAAATAGACAACGAAGTCAAATTCCTGTACCTCATTCAAGCAACTACTCCAAAATCACGAGCACGACAGTTAGTCGAAAGTTTTCTCCCGAGTAGTGAAAACTACATAAAGGCTGTTGAAAGTATAAAATCGCGTTTTGGCAAAGAGGATTTACATGTATACGTTCGTGAACTTTTAAAACTAGTTTTAAGAAACCTAACTAATAAATCAAAATTAGGCACTCTTTACGATAACTTAGAAACACAACTACGTGCTTGAAAACCCTTGGAGTTATATCTAATAAATATGCAGCTATGCTCTATCCACTCATTGAGTCTTGTTTGCCAGAAGAAATCTTGCGCGTTTGGCAAAGATCTTCAAGTATTAGTGGAGAGACTGGTCCTAAAACAAGACTTGACAAACTCATGAATTTTCTGAGAAAAAAAGTTGAGAACGAAGAAAGAATATCATTAGCCTTTTTAGGTTTTGGACTGCTAAAACAAAAACCTAAAGAAGTAAATATAGTATATCCAGAAATACCTACAGCATCCCGACTACTTAACAAGAACAACTCACTGATGCGATATATTTTTTGCAAGCAGTCGCACTGTAGCGGAGATTGCACTGAACAGCATGACATTTCTGGAAAGCAGGAAGATTCTAACAGAAAATGGACGTTGGCATTTCTGCTTAAAATTCGGTCCTTTGCACGAAAATGCAGATCCTCTGTAAACGTTAAATGTGGAATATGCACAGAAAAGCATGTCACTGTAATTTGTCGCAACGATAACGCACAATATGAAATTGAGACTTATCATCTCAAAACAACAGTTTAGTGCTTGATAGTGAGCCATCTACGTCGATCACTGAGGAAGGCCTTTCCAATGTATCATACACTGAGGTATTTCTTCAGACCTTAGTAGTAAACACATAGAAGGATGTTTTCAGAAAAGTAGACGTGTAAGGGTGATATTTGATACCGGCTCGTCAAAGTCATACATAAGGCACCGATTACTACATGAAATGGAGTATGAAACGTTCTTTTTGGTAAACTACAAACAGAAACTACCGTATATAAAGGTTGCAAAATAAAAGTCTCTAATCTACAAACTAAATACTCATGTTGTTTTGAAGCGTTAGATGAACCTATAATTTATATCAGCGTTACGAACGTTACACCCGGTCCGTGGTTTTCTGAAATTGCAAACAAAGATGTGATACTTACCGATACAGAAAAGGGCCCACGTGAAATGTTAATGGGTACCGCTAAGCAGCGGACTAGTTGCAATGGAGACGCTGCTTGGATGGACGCTTATGGGAAAAATACAACTTGAAGACAGAAAGACAAATACGTTATTAGCCATGACAGTTTCTTCTCTTTTCTGCAATGATATTAGTAACTTATAGCGGTTAGACATACTGGGTATTTGTGATCCTACGAAAGTCAAGAAAATAACTCGAAATTGCAGTAAAGAACCATTTCATAAAAACAGTAAAATTAAATAGTGAAGGCCGGTATGAAGTCAATGTGCATGGATCGACAGTCACCCTCCGTTACAAATTAATATTCTTTATCAAAGAAATGTTTAGATGGATTAATGAAAAGGCTTGAAAAAGGCGGTTATTACAGAGATTATGATCAAGTTTTTCACGTTACGGGAACTAACGTTTTTGGTCCAATGATTATCCGAAACAAGCAAAAAGTCTGGATCTTTATCTTTACTTGTGGAATATACAGAGCAATACATTTACAAGTACTCAACTCGTCATCAAGCGAAAGTTTCTTATTGGCGTTAAGACGATTTATTACAAGAAGAGGTCGAGAACATGTGATTTATAGTGAGAATAGCACAAATTTTATAGGTGCCGAAAATGCCTTTAAATCGTTGAACTGGAATGAAATTGTAAACTACAGTAATACTCATCGAATTACATGGAAATTTAATCCGCCTACTGGTAAAATATTTACTCAGAAGGGTACTGGAAAGATCTTCTCGGCCGTAAGAAGAGTTAAGTTCAGTTTTATGTGATTGCGAAGCTGTCATCAATTCCAAACCACTTACGTATACACCGTTTCCAAGATAAGGATGCCCACTATGGGGATCTCGGAAACGGTAAGAGGTGGAAGGTCGGTTAAATGGAACAAAAGTTACGCATTTCAGAGGATGTATTTATGGTCTTTGTAAAACTCGAATATCTCTTTTAGTTTTTGAGATATTTGAAAAAAAATGAATTTTTTGATTTTCGTTTTTATTTTTTCCTGACCTTATTTGAAGAGCTATCAAGAAAATAAGAGCACATTTTGATTGCCACTTTTCTAGCTCTACTTAATGCTGTTATTCAATTTTTGATACAACGTTTCGTTTGTTAGCAACCATCATGAACTTTATTTTTTTAAATACACGAAAAAATTATTTTTGCCATATTTAAATTCTCTCCTTGATTCTGAATTCAACGATATATCACACTTTATATTTTTTATACGTTTCGGATGAGAAAATTCATATTCAATGTAAAACATGGAAAACGTACAGTTAAAACTAATACTAGAAACATTAGAAAACCGTAAAATTATTATAAAATTATGTTTTGTAATTTTAAATGATAGACAAATAAAAAACAAATTTATTTTAAAGGTTAATAAACTCACAAAAGATGTTCAAAAAGATTCCCGTTATTCTCTAAACATAAACAGCATCTTCTAACTGTAGCATCTAAAACATTCTCCAGCATTTGAGGAGTATTACTAGCAAACGCTTCGAGAACTAATCTTTGTAAAATTTCTTCGTTTTCTATCTAACTAACATGTATTCTCTGACAACTATGGAATTATGTGCTGGTGCACCGTCCTGCATAAACCAACAACCTTCAACTTCTTGGAAAGGCAAATCATTCAAAGCTATCTCTAATTCATTTGGGAGTAAAATTTGGTAACGTTCAGAATTTAAGGACTCGTGGTAAATGAAATCACCTATAATTCGAGTACCGAATATAGCAGCCCACATATTAAATCCGAAACGGTGTTGGTGTTTGGCCGTTTTGTACAGACGTGGATTTACTCTTGCCCAATAATGAGCATTTCTACGATTAAAAATTCCATTATTATTAACCATACTTTCATCGGACCATATTATTTTATTCGGAAAATATTCATTATCTTGAGATTGACGTGTATACCATTCACTATTCCAGTTGCCTGTTCATTTTCCTAGTACAAACCTCTGGATTTTCCGCTACAGCTAATAAAACAGTATTGGCTTTTTCTTCACTGCAAGGTTTTTTGCGAGATTGTACAGGTTTTTTGAACGCACCATATTCTTTTATATTAACTGCTAATGTGCGAAAAGTTCTTTTGTGAGGTTGACGCCTTTCTGGATATTTGTTTAAATACATTATTTCGGCTTCAGAACAATTACGTTGACATAAAATGTAACACGTCAGTATATCGAATTTTTCATTATTTGAAAAATATACTCCTACCATACTGTTTTTAGGTAAACACAAAATGTAATTAACTCAAAGACCACCAAACAAACGTAATACGGACAACAAATCAATTATGACAGGTAGGTAAACAAAATGCAAAGCCAACTTATTTTTATCAAATGCGTCAGTACGACGGAAGATGTATTTTAACTGTTTAATTAATAGTATTTTCACTAAATGCATACTTGTGAATTATTTTATTCGCAACAGGCATTAAAAAATGAGAAAACATTATTTTATAATAATTTTACAGTTTTCTAATGTTTCTAGTATTAGTTTTAACTGTACGTTTTCGATGTTTTACATTGAATATGAATTTTCTCATCCAAAACGTATCAAAAATATAAAGTGTGATATATCGTTGAATTCAGAATCAAGGAGAGAATTTAAATAGGAAAAAAATAATTTTTTCGTGTATTTAAAAAAATAAAGTTGATGATGGTTGCTAACAAACGAAACGTTGTATCAAAAATTGAATAACATCATTAAGTAGAGCTAGAAAAGTGGCAATGAAAATGTGCTCTTCTTGTCTTGATATCTCTTCAAATAAGGTCAGAAAAAAATAAAAACGAAAATCAGAAAATTCAATTTTTTTCAAATATCTCAAAAACTAAAAGAGATATTCGAGTTACACAGCTACAAAGACCATAAATACATCCTCTGAAATGCGTAACTTTTGTTCCATTTAACCGACCTTCCATCTCTTACCGTTTCCGAGATCCCCATAGTGGGCATCCTTATCTTGGACACGGTGTATATCAGAAGACAACACTGATTTAGTGGCGTCAACTTCAGCTATGTTCTTATAGGATTTAACAGAAACCGGAGTTACTGACATAGATGCATTTGAAGCTAGACAATTGAACAAGGGATATACATATAGATTAAAATTTAACTAAGATTTACGATGGTTATATACGGTTGGTTCGTCTTATTACAAATTCTGGTATTATATTAAGACCAGTACAACTAGTATATCCCTTGGAAGTTAATGATGACACATTATGGAAATCACGCGATAAGTATACCAAACCACAAATAGATGATAAAGATAAGTTACCAACTGATAATACTTACCTGAAGCGGTAGAATAGTAAAACTTCCTCAGCGTTTTAATCAGTAAACGTTTACCTTTTCACTTGTTGTTTTAAATCGCTAATTATTCAAGCCGCTCTTTAAGGTGGGAGGATGTGAGAAATTATGAAACACTGAAGTGTTAATTCCCTAAATACTTTGTATGACCCGTTATATTGTTTATTTTGATGTATATATTTTTTCATTGAGAAGGTGACATGTGATAGTTTTGTTATTGTAATATTTTGATGTTTTGAAAAAGTACACACAGTTGACAAAGAGTTTTCTACAAGTTGAATTAATAGTACTATTTAGCATCTATTTTACGTTTGTACATACAAGAAGACGTCTTCCTAAGCCCGGTAGGTAATAAAGAAGGCGAACAAATCACAACTCCTTCAATTCGATAATCATGTAAAATGTATTGAGGATTTAGTTATGCTATTGGATTCTGGTAGTGAGAAGCGTTTAGATGTTTACAGCGACGAAAAAACGATAGCTTTTATCGTGGTCTCAGATAATCAGGAGTTTCTTATTGCATGTGGATTTCTTGAGTAAATTTCCATGTAGCAGTTTGCTTTTTCATATCGAGAATTTTTATTGCTTGATTTGTTGAGTATGATGTAGTACTTAGATCTTGGAGTCGCGATATGTGCACCAATACCTCAGAATAACCCGGCGTATTAATGAACTTACCGTCAAGAAATCATCGATCATTGAATCTAAATTTATGTTTAAAGCATTTAATCGCCTCGGGGGAATTTTGGTGTTTGTGTTTAGTTATCTCCGTTAACATTCTTCTCTCCGTTGCAAAAGGAAAGCGTTTATAGTTACCGCTTCTCCATTTAGCGGTGTTGAATATGAAAGTACTTTGAGGTTTAACTTATTAAAGATCTAGCGCCTATCTCTTTATTGGTACTAAGTGGAATTATGTTAGTAAACTGTGTACTCCCGGCTAAAGAGTTTTATATGTAAAGAACATTTAAGCGTAACTAAGTATAAATGTTTCTGTTAATGAGACCAGATTATTCGTTAAATGAAGGTAACCTGAATTAGGATTAAATTATTGTTACAATAGCACCTTCCGTTAATTTATCTGCCGTGATTGACTGTAACGTTCGCTGCGGTGGTTTGCATATAAAAAAATGATTGAATGCTCGAGCTAATGACTGTTCCCGATCGATAGTAAGAATCAATTGAACGAGGACAATA
Organism: Vesta saturnalis; assembly: GCA_036346205.1. Taxonomy (NCBI): domain Eukaryota; kingdom Metazoa; phylum Arthropoda; class Insecta; order Coleoptera; family Lampyridae; genus Vesta; species Vesta saturnalis. The sequence continues at coordinate 1,113,364 of JARFJB010001243.1, read as the reverse complement.
CCATTCTATCGTCCTGCAGCAATGTAGTTGTGATACACGAAGAAAAGATTATCCGAAATCTGTATAGAATAGCATCTGCGGACTTAAGGTAATCAAAATTGTGTTTTGGACTTTTTTCTGTTCTTTATTTTGAAACAGGTGGAAAACGCTTTGTAAAAATGCTTTATAATTCGGGCAAACATCATTTAGCCCTATTAACGCAATTTTCCGATAAGAGAATATTAATAAAAGTGTTTTTCATTCTGCCTTTTGTTGTTTTTTTTTGTGTATTCGTATTCACGCCCTAGAGCTGGCAAATGTAGGTTTTAAATGCATATTGTTATAAACGTTTGCGACAAGAATCATGGTATATTATTAATTAGATTTTGTTACATCAATTTGTAAAATTACTTTAATCTAGCAACATTCAATAAAATTTATGTATGGAATTTATTTACAGCGAGGAATCATATGATTAAAATTTACTTAAGAATTTAACGTACAGTGTACAAGTTTTATATGAAAACCGATTGTTTCCATTGTAAAATGATGATGTTATTGGAACTCGTAAGTGTATTATTTTGTAGGTGAGTGTACTTTGGGGATTTCCGCCCAACTCACAGCGAAGAATTTTTTACCAGTTCAGTAAACAGAATTTTTTTTTTTTTTTTTTATGATTGTGGACCTGAACAGGCTAAATAAGGCCTATCGTGCTAAAGCACTCAGGAACACTTAGGAGGATGGATAGAGGGATAATGGATTGCCAATAGATGCCTATGAACAGCTACCTTAAATTTTCTCATATCATAAGTGAGAGGAAAACAGGAACTAGGGAGATCATTCCAGAGTTTAGAAGCCGTGTAGAAAAATGTGGATTGTGCCCGTTTGGTACGACAAGTGGAGATTTGTACTGCATACTGATGATGTGAATGAGCGAACCGAGTGTTTCTCGCAAAGATAGCCGGAGATGGTATCAAAGAATGTAATTCACCAGCACAATAGCCGTTGTAATAACGATAATACAAAGAAAGAACTGAAACCATCCTTCTATGCTCAAGGGACTGTATGTGAGAAGTCAAGGACGGGTCATTTATAAGCCTAATCGCTCTCTTTTGAATACGATCAACGATATCGAGAGCGTATTGGGGAGCACTAACCCAAAGGTGAGAATTATATTCCAGATGAGGCCGAATTTGGGCCTTATACAGCAGAAGGTAAAGAGGTAAAGTACTGCTTAGATCTGTACAAAAAGCCTATTTTACAGTCATACCCAACAGAGTAATAGAGTCTGAAAACTTAAGAACTGAGCCATTCATACTTACAACAAGAAATGATCGATCTTTTTTGGCGGACATAAGGCAACACTGAGTTTTGTTAGCATTAAATTTAACTGGATTATTGCTTCCCCATTCGAGAATACGTTGAATGTCTTTGTTGATTGAATTTGCCATTTCAGCTTTAATTTCTTGATTTGACATAGAAGGTGGACTATCACTATGAGTAGACTGAGATGAACTACAGTGAAGAGTGCTATCGTCAGCAAAGCAATGGAAATATTTGATTTCTATTCTTTTGTAATTTCAGGATTGAACAACCTGTGCAATGATTCTTCAACGGCTTAAACAAGAGCATTAAGCCATGCTTATTACATTAATATAGGTATTATACGTGTATTGCCCTTCTTGAGAATTAATAGTTAAAGTTAAGGTTTAATAATTTAAAGATTTTTCGATACGAAAAATATAGTTTTAGTAATTACATTTGATGACCTTTACGTACCGGAGATAATCAGTCTCACGGCACACTTAGGTTATTTTAATGTCTCGTACAGTCTAGGAGCACCTTTGCGGATCCATCTGATTGAATGGTACAAAAAGTAAGCAAGTTTTTGTTTGTTTTTAAAATTTACCGAAGACTACTATCGTTTATTTAGTTGTGACTCTCACCAATATTCTGATTCCAAACGGACTGGTGCCGTTCATATAGTTACTACTCCGATATTGATTATTTACGTTTTTATTCTCCCTTCACGCAGAGCGACAATAGCCTTCCACCCTCTTCCACTGAGCTGCTGACGATTGCCTTATATGTTACGCAAGTCTTGCCGCCATTTTAACCCGTAGCAGTAGCATACATATAAAGCAAGGCATATGGGCCTTCACAAGCGGTCACTACTAAAGAAAGAGCCGAAAAAGTTCGCGCAGATGGACGTGCCTAGTATTATGAAACTGGTTTAAACCTTGTTCTAAACTAACACAGGAACAAGGGCGTTTTTAATTATCATATGAATGTGTTGGTTTTAGTGTGGTACTCTGTATTTAATCAGAATAAATAGTAACAATATTGTGTCATAAGTGAAGAATATGAGAAGTTTGTCCAACTTATTAGAAATAATATTTATTAACATAAATACAACATGACATTGTGTCGCACATTTCGGGTTTTACTGAGTGCGTGAAATAGTAGATGGTATATGAATTTTTATTGAATATGTTCAAAAGAGTTTACACAGACATTGATATATAAAAAAGGTATCGGCAGATGTGTGCCACACTTACTACCAGAGGATCAAGTGAAAGTTCGTGTACAAGATTTAACTTAATGTTTGGCCAATTTCTAATGTAATCATTTTTAGACGATACGTTACTGATGACATCTACACCACCATAACTCTGAAGACTAGGAACAGTCAATGCAGTGGATTTAATCATGCCAAAGTGCTCCGAAGAAGCCTAAAATTGCTACTTGACTAACAAGATTATTATTTTTTGAGACACCAACGGCATAGGCCACATTGGCTATTTAGAAAAGGAAAAAACCGTAACTGAACAATATTACCCCGATTTATTGACCCGCACGTAAGGAGGTGATTTTTCTTCATGACAGCACCCCATATCGTTCGTATGCAATTACGTGGTTCCACATCCACCATATTCTGCAGATATGAACCCAACTGATATTTTTTTGTTTCTATATTTTTCTATATTTTCCGTCAGCTTGAAGAAATTGAAAAGTCGTTCAACGAACGTAGGATTATGATGAAAAATAATAGACAAAATTGCACTAAACGTGTATTTTATTGAAATGTCAAGCTTCTATCAAACACCCCTTGTATAAGTGTGTAATTCGTAAAGATCTATTATATGAGTTTGGATCTGCCAAGATTATTATCCTCATGCTACTTTTGGTCCCCTTTATCGTGTTACCAGGTTTGCTCCTTAGCTAAGATGTGTTGCATCGGGTTTGTTTTTCGACTATAGCCTGGTTTATTTGTAGGGTAGGCAAATGAACAAACATCCGGTTTATCTCTTACCTATGGTTCTATTCTTAACTAAATGGTTTGCTCTTTAACTAAAGTTCGTAACTCCACTAAGCTGAAGGATATCCAGGCTAAAGCGTGTAATCCATAGATAAGATAAGGAACTCGCTTAAGGTACTCGCTTCTGTATTAAAGAAGAGGGTTCATATCTCAGATTAGTGCGTCTCCCCTAGAAAAGTTGTCTCATTCAGAAAAACCTAGTGGATTCGTTTCGGTACTAAAATCGCGGGGGTTATATCTCAGATAATTGCGTATCCACTAAAAAAGCTGATACATAACTCGACAAAGGTAGGGGGTTGTGTTGCCTCTAAAGCCTGGTTCGTTTCTAGACTAAATTTGTCTGTTGAAAGGTTGGGATATGAATTGAGATATGTTTCTAGACTATCTGTAATTCTGACATTTTTATTACGATCCCCGGGTAAAGGTATGATTCATGTCTGACTAGATTAGATTCGTGGAAACGATTACAACCTGTTGAACAAAAGCAAATTTATGCGTTGCTTCTCAACAAAATGATGTAACGGCTAGGGCTAGGTCTATTTCTAGACTAGTCTCATCTACGCTGAAAGGTTGGTTTATATATAGCTTAATACTTGTTTCTAGACTAACTATAATTCCAAGGTTCCTATTATAGCTAAAAGGATACTGAAATCCTTACAATAAATCTTCCTATCCTGGTAAATAATTCCCATCAATACTTGTTTCCTATTTCTTTCAGAAACTGTAATAAGATTGTTAATAAGTGTTATCAGCTACAGACTCCTTCACACTCCAATCAAATCTTCCTATAGATACCCGACCGCACACATTCCAAAATTATTATTATTCTCATTCCCGCTATATTTGATTCCTTAAATATAGTTACCTGCATATTAAAAATGATTAAATCGTGCTGTTAAACCGTACCATAAATTACCTGATATCCCGATTTATTAATTCCTACATTTTGCCATACAATCCAGAACATCATCTCAATCAACTTAAATTATTCTTCTTTGCACGATCCTCTCGGAGTTTTTACCGCGAGGGAAATGCTTAAGATTTCCTGAGGGACGTCATTCTTATCGACGGTGATCAAGGCCGCTGAGAAATAATAACCTCTTGACACAATCTTAATTCGTACCCTTCCACTCCGATTAAATAGCGAGCAAGAAGTAATCTCTTACACGATGCTTTCGGAGTTTTTACCACAAGGGGAGTGTATAGATATTCCTGAGTGACGTCATTATTGTCGACGGTAGTCAAGGCCCCGTAGAAATAATAACCGTCCTATCCTACAGCACAGTTCCCTACTTACAATGTAAGTCACAGGCATTCTTGATTCCATCTTCTCGGAGTTTTTACCACGAGAGGAGTGTCATGAATTACTGCGTGACACTATTATCATAGACGGTGAGCCAGTCCCAGAAAAGGTAATAGTTTTATGATTAATATCGGTCAATATCACCCCAATCCACCGTTATCCAGCAGTACCATATCTCAACTCCACCAAGTCCAGTACATACAGCAACTCCAGTTACACCTACCACCGCCCTGAATCATCCAGAACCATCTCACTCTCACCGTCTCCATATACCCCACACCATCCACACACCACCTCAATCTGATTCTAATCACCTCGAAATATCACGTTTATACATTGCATTCATTGAAACTTTGTCAATTATAAACCTCCATTCGTTTATCATAAACTTCCCGTTCAAACACCATGTATATCTTAATCGACCTGCATTTATGTTATATTCATTTCAAATAAATGTACAAGGCCACATTCAATTCTCATTGAATCTATTTTCATTATAAAACAATTGTGAATGACATTTTATTAATAATTCATTACATGTATACGCTATAATTATTTAAATTCCATTCGCAATTTTATTTATCAGATAATATACCTAACTCTTTCTACATTATTCAAATTATGTTGCAATTTGAATAACAAGATAATAGGCAATAATATTGCTCACCTGTAAAAAAAACTTCCCGAAATTCCGTAATTATCGACTGACCGGTATATTAACTTCACCACTCACTTTGTTTATCACGCTCACACTCACTAATACAAAAAATCGTAAATTACACTCCCGCACTAAATTCTTTTGCTAGCTTTTGCATAATTTTAGTAATTGCAGCCAGCGACGCCTATCGAGAAGATCCGGAGCCAGCCTACCAATTCAAATCAGGTCAAGGAGGGCACAACAACGTATCCGAAGACTAATTAGGAGATTGATTAATTCAAAATCGTTTATTTTGATTAATCAATTCCAATTCATTTATTAAGAAATCTTGTTGTTCCTTTATATCGAATACTGTTGTTTTATTTTATACTTTAGAATTTTGTTTTATTTTATAGCCAAGATACCGATTTACTTTATAAATAAATTTGTTAAAATTTATCTGTTTAATTTTTTTCTATAACAGACAACCAACAATACACCCATGTAGTGAAAGTTAGCGAACCCCCCTGAGATCTCAAAACAACAAATAATTAAAAATATAAATTATACAAATAAAGAAGGTTACAAGTGAAATGTATCTTGGAAACGAGATCAAGCATAACCTGTTGGAGATACAAAAGATCCATCTGATGCGACCTAATTTGTTCCTAGGCTAGGGTCGGGTTTGTTCCTAGGGTAGATGAAAATCCGATAAAATGTGCGCGAAGGTGGGTGTAATGTAGGTTCACTAACACACTCAATTCTTAAGTAAATTGAGTGGGGTTCTGAGTACACATCCATACTGAAGCTAGGATTCACTCTCGAGGCTAATACCAGGGCAATCCTTAGGGAAAGTTGGATAAAGAAAGATTCATGGTATATAATGAGGTCTGATTTGTCTCTAGACGAAAGTGTGGGGTTTTATTTCTTGACTAAGTGCAACTTCGCTAAAATGTTCACGACTATGTGAGTTTCTCTAATATCACCTGGCTTTAGCTGAGAAAAAAACCATACATTCTGTCCTAAACTTTATACATTCGCTCTTTATTTTTCCATGGTATCACCTTCAGGTTATAGCTTGCAATTGATTACAGAATTTAGTCTAATCAGGTTTGAATCACATTTTTGCTGAGAACCACGTTCTACTTTAGCTATAATAGGAATCACAAAATTGCAGTTAACACAGAAGCAAACCTCTATACGACTATTAGTTGAGGACCCAACCTTTTAGCAGATATATACAGGGTTGTTACAAATGATGTTCATGATTTCAAGTGCACATAAATCTAGTTTTATTTATCATACAAAAAAATAAAATAGTTACATTTTAAGAAAAACTTAAAAAGTTTCATCCCAGGTGCCAAGAATTATAAATGTTCCATGTGGGAACCCCTTGTGATACGACAGATGTTAAGCGTGTAATCAAGCTCTTGCCATACTTTGTTAAGAGTGTTCAGGTTGATTGTTTCGATAGCTCTGGTAATCCGTTGTTGGATCTCAGGTATGCTTTCTGGTGGTGTATACACTTTATGTTTGATGTATCCTCACAAGAAAAAATCACAGGGGGTGATGTCCGGATATCTTGGAGGCCAGTTCAGGAGTGCACCATCACTTGGATCTGCACGGCAGATTCATCTGCCAGGCAGCCGATTTTGAAGTCCAGAATGAAGTTTAGGGATTCTTGTTCTAATTTCGGTAGAAGCCATTCCGCCATCATGTCCAAGATTTATTCCATTTATTGTTTGTCCAACAAAGAAAAAAGGTCCGTACACTTTGTCGTACATGATAGTACAAGACAAATTAACTTTCGGAGTGTAAGTGCTCGATGTAGGTGTGTGGGTTCTCCGAACCCCATATTATGGCATTATGTCTGTTCACGGTACCACACAAGTGGGATGTGGCTTCATCACTAAACATTTTACACAGTTTTAATTTTCCATCAATGCCTACGTGTTCTCACAAAAAGAAAGTCTTGGAACTTTGTCCTTTGGTTTTAATGCTTGAACAAGCTGAAGTCTGTAAGGCTTGAAATTTATACGTTTACGTAAAATTTTCCAAACTGTTGGCTGTGGTATACCAAGCTGTTTGCTGCATTTAACAGTAGATTTCTGTGGACTACGCGTAAAACTTTCCCTTACCTGCTCTACAGCGTCATTGCTTACTGACTGATTTCTTTTTACAAATGCACCAATTTCTCTTAATATTCAAGTACCACTTGTGACTGCTAGGAGGATCTTCATTAAATTTGATTCTAAAGTAACGTTGCACACTAATAACTGATTGGTTGATGTGATAATCCAACACATAAAATGCTTTCCTGCCTTCAAATTCAGCCATTACACAATTGACAACAATTGACTTTAACAAATAGCTGATACGTACTTAAATCAATGTAAACAAAACTTTGAGTTTTTCTTTCCAGTGGTACCAACTGAAATGGTCTTAAAACAGGTTAATCCAGTAATATTTATAATTGAAATCGGGAACATCATTTGTAATAACCCTGTGTATATATATATATATAAACAAAGAGAAGGTACTAATGACTGATAGTAATTAATAAAACTAGTTTGTTGAGGAGGCAGTCAATTTATGTAGGTTTAATTGCTGATCTCTGTGTAGACGAAAAATTTTAATGCTGCTTTATTTATTAGTCTCACGACATGTAAGTTCTTTATAAAAAAATTTTTAGTATTACTGACATGTTCCTATGTAACAATTTTCAGTTGTCTTGAAAATGAGAATAAACCTTCTCGAAAGCTCGACACATATCAAAGAGTCTGCTTAACCCTGGCCTAATTAAACCTACATAAATTGACTGCCTCCTCAACAAACTAGTTTATATATATATATATATATATATATATATATATATATATATATATATAGCCTTGAATCAAACCAGGCTTAAGTGGAAATATGAACCGACCTTTTTGTCGTTGGCTCACTTGTCTGAGATGTGTACGACTTTAGTACAGAAACAGACCCTTTATGAGAGTTTGTGGATAAATCAATATTTTCAACGGAAGCACACTCTCTCCAGCTTAGTAGAGTTACAAACCTGGCCACATCTTAGCTAAAAAACAAAGCACTTAGTTGAGAAACGAATCATACCACATCTCACCTTAGCTGAGAAAATAGTTGGTAACACCGCAAAGTGGTGTTATTGTTGTTAATTGGTTTAAGTGAGTGTGTTGTTTAGTGGGGTGTAGCGTGCTTAGTGTGGTTAACCCGATTCTTTGTCCGGTTTCATGCTAGGTCGTCATCGAATAGACGGGGGGATGCAGAGGGCAAATGGGATGTTGTCTAGGGATTCTTATATCTCCTCGGGGAGGTCGTCAAGGAGTTGTGTAAGGACCGCGGGGGATGCTTGAATTTTAATTTAGGTTTTCCTCGTGGGAATTGGGGAAAACGGTAGTTGTAGGGAGTGGTAAGGATTTCTTTGGTTGGAATAGTATCGCCGAAAATTCTTTTATGTGTGAAGTTTTTCTGAAGTGTTTGGATTCTGTCTGTGATTGGTAGTATGTTGGTGTGTTATGGCGTGAGGTCACTAGGGTACCTGAGGGGTAACCTATGTATGCGTGTAAAAATTCGTCGTTCACAGGAGGCAATAGAGGAAAGGTGATTGAGGTTTATATTGATGTACATGAGTGCTCCGAAATCCATAACTGGGCGGATGTATGTTTTGTAGGTGTGTTGAAGTGTTTTAGGGAAGCAACCCCTGATTTTACCCCGCAGGGTGTCCAATTGGTTTGTATATTGATTGTTCTTTTTACATCGGGGAGCCAATTGAGGGTTCTAGTGAAGAGTATTCCTAGGTAGGTGACTTCATCTTGGAGTGTGAGTCTTTCTTGGTTTAGGGTGAGTGAAACATTTCTGGAGGCAATCTTTGGTGTAATTAGGATGTCGGATGTTTGGGTTTTGGTAGGATTGACGGAAACTCTCCACCGGTTCGCCCAGTTGGAGAAGTTCCGAAGGGTTTTGGATATGAGCCGGAAGGCCGTTTCGCTGTTCCGATTAACCGACCAGAAGGCGGTGTCATCCGCAAACTGCGCAACGATTACTCCGGGTTGTGTGACTTCAGGAATGTCGGATGCGAAGATAATATAGAGGCTAGGGCCTAAGGCAGAACCTTGCGGTACGCCTACTGTAGGTGGGAAAGGATCTGAGAAGGTTTTCCATACTTTGACCCGAACTGACCGATTGGTGAAGTACGAGAGTAGGAGTTTGGAGAAGGGGTAGGGAATGTTGAGGTTACGGATCTTGTGCAGGAGACCGACGTGCCAAACCCTGTCGAATGTTTGCTTAACGTACAGAAACACGGCCAGATTGTATTACTTGTGATTGAATGCACAGATGGTCTCTGTAAGCAGCTTAAACAAGGCATCGTGACACGTTCGGTTGGGACGGAAACCGAATTGGCTGTTCGAGGTGGTTCCTGAGTCGCCTGGCTAGAATCTGCTCAAAGCATTTTCCGATACAATTCAGGAGGGAGATGGGTCTATGGGAGGGTGAGGTTAGGTCGACGTGAGGTTTGGGTATCATGGTGGTGGAGTCCGTCAGGGTGTAGGATAGGATTAATCATTGGTTGTAGATGTCGGAGAATAATCGGAGTGCTGGGTCGGGTAAATGACGGTGTATTTTTCGATTTAGGCCGTCATGACCGGGGGTAGGATTTTTCCCTTTTTTGAAATATGTGTGGACCTGGTGGATCGTGATGGGGATTCTCGTTAACGAGTTGAATTTCAGGAAGGTTAAGGTTGCGGAATTCTTCAAGGCGACCCTCGAGGAGTGCCTTGAACCGGTTAACGAATTGGGGATCATCCGGGGATCGGAAAATGGATTGGAGGTGGTGACCAAAGAAATCGGCCTTTCCTTGATCGGATGAGATTAGGTTGCCCTGAACGTCGGTTAGGTGGGATTTAGGGTTGACTCTCCTTCTGGTCAGTCTATCGAACGGTTGCCAGAAGAGTTTCCCATTTCTGTAATCTAGCTGGGAGGTGGCTTTGGTCCAGGAGTCTTCGGCGTGTTTGTTGGCTTCTCACCTGATTAAGGTGTTAAGGAGATTATATTTGGTCTTGAGATCCGGATCCCTAGATCGCAAGAATTGATGATAGATTCGTCTTTTCTCTGTGATCCAGTTCACGATGTGTCGTGGGAGCGGTTTTCAGGATAAGTCGATGTTTTTTAATGCGACAGAGATATCGACCGCTTCCGTAATTACAGAAGCTAGGTCTCTAATGGCTATCTCGAGATCTTGGGAGACGTTTGAAGATTGGGTGTAGGAAGGTTGTTGGAGATGTGTTCGGAGAACACATTCCAGTCTGCTTTCGAAAAATCTTGTTTAGACCAGTAAGGGTATATGATCGTGATGCCTAGAAAGCACTCACGATCCAAATAGTGAGGTACCTAAATGTTCGAAGTGCGTTGGCTGTGTGTTGGCGATTCGCAAGAGCGTCATCTGCAACAGAGCGGAGGATAGCATGTTACCGTTGCCATTAGTTGCGGTGTCACCTAATTGGATGTGGCGGGCGTTGAAATCACCTAGGATAACTGGATTTTGGAGGCTAGAGGCGTAGATTAAAAGGTCATCGGGTAGGGTGTTGTGGTCGGACGTGTTGTAATAAGAAATAAATGTCGCAGCAACGCATTCGAGACGCTGTAAGTGCGCAGAAAGTTGAAAGGGAGTGGATGAGAAGCAATTTTTAATTAAAAGGGCGGTTCCGTAGTGGCTATTGTTTAGAAATATGTGATACGTGTTGACGTGAAGTGTGCATCTGTTTGTGAGTTTTGTTACCGTGATGGAAAGAGTCTGTATATTGTGTGTGTAAAAAGTGTTTAAGTAAGGGGCGTTTCCGACGAACGCCCCTGGCATTAACGATCCCTGCTAGGATATCCATTTTGGAAGGAGTTAAGGATTGGGTTGGCGGATTACGGCGACCTTCATTCGCGTAGCGGATACGCAGACATTGATACTCCGTTGGAATAAGTTTCGGGATAGCGAGTCTATTGCGCGGGCAACCCTAGTTCGCCGGTCGGGGATCATCTGGATGAGGAAGTGGGTAAGGACTTGCAGGAAGTTCTTGATGGTATGGGATTCGGTATCAGTAGTAGGTCAAAGGTGGGCTGAGTCCTCCGAGTAGTACTCTTCGGAAGACAGGAGGGGTTCGAGGGATGCCATCTTTGAAGGGGAACTGGGAGGTTCCCGCCGCTTACGACACCTGAAGGAATATGAAGAGTGAGCTTCCCCGCAGTTGTTACACCTTGAGTTAGCCGAGGATTTGCAGGAGGATCTGTAGCTTTCGCCACAGCTGAGACACCGGATAGAGCGTGTAGGACACTCCTCAGCGGTATGCCCCACCAGAGTACAAGTGAAGCAATACTTGGGGACAGGTTGAGGGATAAGGGAGGGTTCGCAACTGTAGTGTCGCCCGAACATGGCGACACAGCGTGCGAGGGTGGTTTGGGAAGAGGTTATGATCCGGATAAGGGATGTGGGGGTGTTCGTCGCCTTAGCGGTGATGCGAACGGCCCTCCTCACGTGTGGAAGATCGATCGCACTGAGGATCTCGGGTTCTATAATGTCCTGATCTACGTGACGAATCACGTAGGAAAAGGATTGCGCTCTAGGAGTGGTGTTGAAGGGATGGGGACCGGATAGTTGGATCAAGGTTACTGTGGGATCACCGAAATGGTGCCACAGCCTAAGCTGTGTACCATCCTGCAAGGGAGAGGAGGTCTTTAAGATCTTAAAGAGACAGATGTGGTTGTGGTTAAACGTTAAGTTTAACCAGGGAAGCTTTAGGGGTTTAAGGGAATTGAATAGGGATTTCTGCGTGCTTGTGGATTTTGGGATATTGCGGATGCAATATCTCGAGGATTGAGAGCGTGTGGGATTAGGATTGGGGGAAGCTGGTGTAGAAATGACGGCAGGTACAGGTGGCTGGGCGAGTGTGGGTAAGAGGGCGGATTTGTGTGTTTGTGCGGGTTGGTGTGGTTTTGTGGAAGCGGTGGAAAGTGTGGAAATGTAGCAGTGTGTGGATGAAGTGGAAATGGATGAGGCGTTTTAATAGGAGCGTGTACGTGAGGATGATGGTGGCGAGGTGAGGGTGTGTGCGTATGTGTGTATGTGTTGTGTGTGCTGTGCGTGTAGGTGTAAGTGGACGGCCGGCGTCGGGGATACAGCTGTTACGGTAGCACGGTGGCGACCGTACCATCGCGGTTGTTGTTAGTAGGGGAGAGAAAGAGTAAAAGAAAAATAATTGTTTTAAAGAAAGGCCGGGTCTCCGCCGAGGTGCAGTCTCACACCCCGAGGAATAAAGACTTGGAAACCAGAGACTCCGAAGCGGTTAAGATGACGGTACTGAAACGAAGTTTTTTTTGGAATTAAGAGATTTGTAAAAAAAAGCACAAGAGCTCTTACGCGAGAAGGGGCTTCCGTTCGATGCCGAGGTTCGGACTGCCCTGACCATAAAGTGGACCAGATGCCGCATAATTATGCTACTATCACAGTCATTTAAAATACGTGTTATATACAATATTTTATTCCAAGGCACACTTTAAGTAAAACTATCGTGAAACAAAAATTGTTAGTAGAAAAGCATTAATTCTTTGGGGTTTGTCAATAAATTGTTTATAACATCCATAATTTATTTATCCATGATCGTTAGCATATTTTATAAATGATTCCTTGCCAGATTCATTATGGTATAATACATATTAGAAATTAACAAATAATAATAATAAAAATAGGTATTGTGCATCTAAGGAATAATCTTTGTTTAATAGAATTACTATTTTATTACAAATTACATTTCAAAATTGAGCAAATTGTAATTTTCAATTTCATTTTAACTCACAATAATGTCAATTACCTTCTGTTCTTTTTCAATGTAAGATTTTTTGTTTGAACTACTTGTTTACTTTGTTGTTTTGAATTAGTAAGATTCCTCAAGGGCTGTTTTCTATTATACAAATGTTTGTTTCGCTTTAATTTACTATCTGCTTCTCGCATACACGCTATTTGAGGTTAGGTTTTGTTTGTAAAGAAATGGACAAGCGACAGCGGTCTAAAACAATAAAATTAGTTATTAAATATACAGTTCATTCTTTAATTCAATCTTACCATCCACAAATTTCTCTGGAAATCATTTCGTAAAAACGTAGTTATGGTAAATACGGAGAACAAAGAATAAAATAAGTACTGCTAAATTTAGTCAGTTCTCTAACTTTTTAATTTTACTGATGTATCAAAGCTTCTTTCTAAACTAAGCTGTGATAAAGTTTGCTTAAGGAGTAAGTTTTAATTTGTTGTACTTAATAATCAATTATTCATACCACAAGATTTTTCAATAATTACTCTTGAAATGAATTTCATGTTTCATTGTAGCTTTCTACAATTTTATATAATTAAATAATTGCGCTGTAGGTAAATAATTATTTGCAATACTTACAATCCATCTAATGATAGGCCATTGACTTAGTAGTTTACACAAAATTTATCTGATTGTTGAAATTTGTATTTCGGGTAAATACCAGATACTTATAATTTGAATGAATGAACAATGAACTTTCAAAGTTATACTCGTCTATGCGTTTCCATTGAAGCATTTGGTGTGTACTAATTAAAATTACAAAGTTCATTACGTTGCACATGAAAATACCCATTTAAATGTTAATTTGCGTTTGCATGACAGTTCACCAGATCCAAATTTTAAGATATCTGTAATTTTTTTTAATCCACAAGGTGTAGAAGGATTTATTGCAAGCGTATTCAGAATGTTGATTTTTCTGATTGGATTTTGATTGACATTTACTGCCTTTACAGAATTATTACCTGACATTTAATACTTGATAAAATTAGATCCACGGGCTGACTTTTTGGTAAAAACTCTATCAACCTTTCACGAAATTATTAGGTTAATCATTGAAATGGCACAAATGTATTACTTCCGGCATTAATTTATATTTTCGTGTAACATATAGTTAAAGCCAAAGTGACGCGCATGTCATCAGCGTTTGATGACGTTTACATTTACAGTATTGCCAGATTGATCAGGAAATATTAATTTCCCAGCAAATAATATTTCTTAATCAACCACATATAAATATTAATTACCCAATTGTTGGTTGCATAAATAACGACACATATATTTGTAACTATTCTCACATTTTTTCAATAAGTAAATAAATAAATGAACAAGTAAATATCAAAATGTAAACTTTCACCATTATCACACATAATAAAATACTTGTCTTTTTTGGGTTTGTTAATGGTGTATTTTAAATTTTACAATCTAAACGTGTCGATAACACTTACAGTTATCTTCGTCAGTAGTAATATCTACTAAAATTGTTAAAGATATTAAAAACAATTTTGTCAAAGTTGAAAAATTGAGATGTAAACATCAGCCAGCTATTAATACAACAATTTAAGAAACGTATAAAGCCAACCATAGAATTAAATTTTAGTAAAGAATAACTAGGTCATTAAAAATTAAATATTGTTAAACTGTCTTAAAGATGACAAATCAGAACACCCCCTAACGGCGAAGGCTAACAATGAAAAATATCAGCCAAAAAACACATTTAACAAAATATAATCAAGTTATGATGTAGGTGTAAAGTTGAGAAAAACCTTAATTTGAAAATGACAGTAGCATTCACAAATATAAACATGACATCAAATAAAATAATCCAGTTAAATCTAACAAAGAGATATCTTTGTCAATGATTAAAAAATTAAAATCAAAATCAATACGTATCATTATGCCTCTTTTTAATTACAAGATGCCAAAACCTATTTAAACGGAATTTTCTTCTTGTCTATTAAAATTATTAGGGTCTTTATATATCTCAATAGTTTCACGTTGTAAACGAACGTAATACTTCTAAAAGAAACTATTGAATACATTGATCATCTTTTTCCAAAGGACATAACCATTCTTTTTCAGCACTGTCTTACTGCAACTTGTTTTCTGTGGAATAGTAAATTTTATGAACAGATTGATGGTGTAGCAATAGGTAGTCCCCTTAGTCCTGTTATAGCTAATTTTCACATGGAAAAATTTTGAACACTAGCGTTACAAAATACACCTAAAAAACATTCAGTTTGGTATAGATATGTAGATGACACATTTGTTATTTGGAGACATAAAGAAGAGTCACTGTATGAGTTTTTTGGTTTTTATAAATGGTATACATCCTAGTATTCAGTTTACCATAGAAAAAGAAACTAATGGAAGTTACCATTTCTTGACATATTAATATCTAAAAATAATAATTCACTATCTTTTAAGGTTTACAGAAAGCCGGCACACACTGGTAGATACCTTCATAAATTATCCAACCATCCACGTCAAGCAATTAGTGTAAATAAATGTAAATAATTAACAAAACCAACAAAGATAATGGATATTCACTTACAGATATTAATAATCTTATTACACCTTCTGGACATAACCTTAAAGAAAAACCAGTTCTTAATGTTGGTGCTGCATTTCTTCCTTTTATAGTTAATGTTACAGATAGAATTGAAAAAATTCTAATTAAATATGGCGTTAGGACTATTTTTAAACCTACAAGAACAATTAAGATCACCTGAAGATGTGTAAAACCCATTATCATCTTCCGGAGTGTATAGGCTATCTTGTTCATGTGGAAAAGTATACATGGAACCACAAAACGTAGCTTTGATACAAGACATAAGGAACATATGAGATTATGTAGATTAGGTCAACCAGAGAAGTCTGCGGTGGCTGACCATGCCTTAAATAATCTAAATCATGACATTCAATTTGACAATATGGAAATATTGTCAGGCAAACTCATTATGTTCGTTTACAACGTGAAGTTAATAATTTTAATAGACAAGAAAAAATCCCCGTTTAAATAGGTTTTGACATCTTCTAATTAAAAAAAAGTCGTAACGATACATCTTGATTTTGATTTTAATTTGACTTTTGGTATGTTTATAGGTTTTTTGCTGTGTTTTTCCCATGACCTCGAAGCAATATAAGCACTATAATTTAACATAAGTAGTTGAAATTAAGATTAAAATTAAAAAATTACAAAAAACGTTCTGCATTATGCTTTTCATTGTTAATAACACTTGTAATTATTGACAAAGATATCTCTTTGTTAGATTTAACTGGATTATTTTATTTGATGTCATGTATATATTTGTGAATGCTTGTATCATTTTCAAATTGAAGTTTTTCACAACTTTACACTTACATCATAACTTGATTATTGATTAAATGTTGTTAAATGTGTTTTTGGCTGACGTTTTCCTTGTTAACCTTCGCCGTTAGAGGTGTTCTGATCTGTCATCTTTAAGACAGTTTAACAATATTTAATTTTTAATGACCTAATTATTGTTCACAAAATTTAATTCTACAGTTGGTTTATACGTTTCTCAAACTGTTATATTAATAGCAGGCTGATGTTAATGTTTTAATTTTTAAACTTTGAGAAAATTGTTTTCAACATCTTTAACAATTTTAATAGATATGACTACTAACGAAGATAGCTGCAAGTGTTATCGAAATGTTCAGATTATATAATTTAAAATACACCATTAAAAACCCAAAAAGGTGAGTATTTTAAACAAGTAAATAATTAAACGTTTTATTAACAGATAGGTAAGCTATTTCAAAATTTTCACTAAAAGCGTCAAAACCTGATTCATTTTCTAAATCTGATTCGTTATTAGTGTCGTTGTCATCACTTTCAAAATTTACAATCAGGGGACGAACGAACTTCTGGGCTTCTTTCCTATGATACCACCTAAAAATTTCTTCTTCGGTATGTTTTACATAATTTTTCCACATATGAGTAACCAATAATACCTCGTGCCACATATTCAGGCAGTCATTCTCACTGTTATCATCCCTACCAATATGCCTATTGTAATAATTTTTGCTATGCCCCAAATTAAATCAATCGAGTTGAATATGCAATGGTACGGAGGAAGACGTAAGTCTTTGTATCCATACAGTTCTGCCAGCTCGTCCACTACTTTACCGAGAGACAATATGCAAAAGTTCGGCTTTAAACATCATATTTGTGTAGGAGATGTTTTTATTTATCAATCACTCCTTAACGGTACTTTTTTCCATGCAGTGGTAGGCGTTTTCTCCGAGTTTTGACTGAGCTGGTAGCGTAGTGGTGACACAACCTGCTTAGCATTCGGGAGGTAATGGGTTTGACTACCGTTACCGTCTACTTTCTATGAGATTTTTTCAGGGAGTTTTCCTCATGCACATGTAGCGGGATGGTTACTGCTTATATTCTCAGCATGTGCGGCTACTTAGGCGAATACTGGGGTAGTATGCTGGGAATCCATGATTGTGACTGAAGGAGCTCGGAGAGCTCGAGCAGCCCGCCCTCCCCCTTGGGGAAGGAATGAAATACGTGGCCTTTTCCTTTTTTTCCTCCAATAACATGCTGTGATAAGATGCATTATCCAGAATAATCAGAGAAGGATTCTGTAGGTTTTGCAACAACTGATATTCGAACCATTTCAACTAGTTTTCCTGGCTCATTTCCCCAAGTTTTTGAACAAAATATTGCTTCACAACCCTCAATAAATTCATTTTCGCTCCCTGCATAATGTATAACATATCTGAAAGGGAATTTTGTCTAAATTTTAGTTAAAAACTTATTTGTATAGTAATACAACCTTTTGCCATTTGTTTTAATAGATCTCTTTAGATTTTCATTTTTTCAAGAACGATCGATAGTTCCATTTTGAAATATCCAGGTCTCATCAAGGAATACAAACTGGTAGAGAGCATCATCCTTACCTTGTTTATGTGATCTCAGGAATTCCACTCTTTTCACAGCCACATTCGGTAGTTCCTTGAATCCACATCGTGGATTATCCTTTATTTTAAACTCAAGTTCTTTGAGCAATCGTCTCAAAGAAGTGGTACTGCCATTGAATAATTCTCTATCTTTTAGTTGGGACCACAGGGATTGAATAGTTATGTGTTGTTCTAAAACCATACAGGTTAAAACGTTTTTATTATACTAATGTCTTTAATGATAAACATAATAATAAATTCAATTTTATAAAAGACAATTGTAAAATGTATATTAGCCGTTATTACTTCTTTGGTATATATTATAAGCAGTGTCACGAATACCGCTTGTATTTAATGTTGCTGTGTTTGTAACTCGCTTAGAATAGCAACGATCTTTCTTTGGCGAGTTTAACTTCTCATGGTTTTTCTCTGCTTGAGAGATTCTGCTTAATGACCTTAAACTGGCGTTTAGAGCAGCAGCTGCACGCTACAATAAAATACTCTTACAGTACAATTATTTTATATGTATTATCCAAATTTTACCTCTAGAACAGCATTTAAGGGCAAAAGAGGCCCATTATATCCCGTTTCTTGCTCAAAATAGCTAACTAATGATGCCACGAGTTCTTCGCATCGACCATCCATTTGCTTGGGCATTTTGGCAACCGAAGAATGAAAACACATCTCACTATTACAAATTTTTGACGACAAAATTCAATGAAATATTCCTGTCAGAATAATGTCATCCGTAACCTCAAAACATCGATGAATCGAAAACAAGGCAAGACAACACCATATCTGACAGTGACTAGGTTTACGTCGTTACTTGCTGGCCTTTTGATTAAAATTTTATCACAACATTTTACTTTGAGAGGCGTCTAAACCCAATAAAAACAAGCTTGTGCACATACATTAGTTTATCTTAAAAGTATTATATTAATTGCATTACCTTTAGAGTAAATTTTTTTATACAATTTGCGACAAAAACGTAGCCACATAAGACATGAAAATGCGTCATTGATGACATGGCTGTAACTATAAATACATATTTTTACAAAAATAGTGTCCAAAAATAGACAACAATGAATCACAATAATAAAATTGTTTTGAAAACGGGAGTTTCTTTAAAAGTTCTTTAAAGGGATATCGAATAGTAAAAATATATTTCATTTTTGAACAAATCCTGCAGTTGCAGTACATCTATTACTAATAAGGGTTAACAATGATTGTCACGTGATCGTGATTTTATCACATGTATGTCGCTAATTTCGAAATTATAACGTATTTGTTAGTATCGTACATCTGAAATGTAGTATAAATTCAATGCAATTGAATTTAATAACGCATAATTTTTCGAAAAGCCTTAGATTGTAACGTTTTATGTTTTTTCTTTACGTATTTGGAAGGTATTCGAATTTTTTTTTTACAAGTAGCGATCGTATTTAGAGTTCTGTTCTAAAAACGAAACATGTTTCGTTGTTTATCAAGTTTAGAATTAAAATGTGATTTACGTATTGGTACCAATAGTTAGTTAGTTACTAATTCGTTGGAGAATTGAGTAGTTTTTGAGTAAATAAATGTTCTCGTTATTTTAAATTTTAGTGAATTTTGTTAAATGGGTTTGAAATTGAATCATGTAAAACATTATTACGCTGTATGGTACATATTTGATGAATTTAAATTATAGCCGTCAAACTGTCACCTTTTCTTTTCGGTAAAATTTGGTTTTAAACAAAGAGTTTAGCTTTTATGTACGAGGCGTTAAGGTTTAGTGGCGCTAAGAAATCTTCAATTTACAGCATATCGGTTATATTAACACTAGCTAGTTGCTTTGAGTGAGCAATTTTTCTGACGGCTTTACGTTGACACGCATTTGAAAAATTTATGTAATCTTTTTATGATTGGTTAATTCACATAGAAGGAAGATGATATTAAAGATGGCGAGAAGTTAATGTAGCTTAAAACAGTCTTGCTGGAGATGTAGTTCAGGGCTGGCCATTGTTTATAGCTCCGCCGCCTACACGAAGATTTGTTTGTGGTGAACTGTTTACGCTCATACCGGGAGACTTAGGAAGTATATCGTTGGAAAGTCTTTTCGTTGGCCTTAAGTTGGGGGATATTTTAGCGACTTCGTTCCTCCCGGATTAGTTGACCTTTATCGTAACCGCGCAGCGACATTTTCTCGTCCAGGGAATTGGTTTCCGTGTGGATAAGTTCCGATCATTAATTGCTCTTGAAGTTTCATCGCATCTTATGTGCGGATTAATTGTAGTATAGTTCAGGTTTCGCATAATTCGCTGTAAATAAATACTTGTATATAGTTACAGTAAACCAATTGTAATATCAATCAAACGCAATTTGGAAGCGTAACATTCACGAGTTGGATCATACACAAAGTTTCGAGCGCAGTTTCAACTTCGACCATATTGCCGAGGCCGCCGCAGAGGCCATCCTCTGGATTTTCACCAGGTGTCTGTATAACAAAGGGGCTGAACTAAGTCAAGGTAATAATTTCTGTGCATATTTTTTATTGCTGTGGTTGACATAATGTAATAAATATTTTTTTGTACTTATTATTTTTTGTATGTACTAACGTGTGAATACGGTGTCTTTTGAAATTAACGTCTTAGTATTTTAGCATTTAAATTTTAATACAAGCGTATTCATGCGTATTATAATGCAAAACTATATTAGTCTTTTTTTCATTTGTTAGACTGACGAATTTGTATCGAAATAACCAGTGTCGAATGCGTTACAAGGAGAACACAATTTATTTGTTATAACCTTATGTTATTTTGGCTCACGAATAATATTTGCAGAATTTTGGTAAAGATCGACGTTGAAACTAGCTAGTATCACCGCCTACTAAGTAAACTAGATGATTTAATTTAAATAGAATGATTTGATTAATGTAACATTTGTGTTGACTTCTCGATGGAGTTTTTTTATTCATAATACATATCTTTAGGTTAATGTACTTATTGTGTTTTCTTTTAAATGTAAACCCATTTATTATATAGTACAACATTTACGCACATTTTAAATGTTTGTTTTTGTATGAGACTGAGTCATTGAATTAATGTAAATATGTTTGTGTTTACTTGAAGCAACGTAATTATGTTCGAAAGATGTCATTGATTATTGAATTATAACGTAACATTTAAAGGTTGAAGAGTTAATGCATTATATTATTTTCTTGAATTTGAGCATGTCTTATAGCGGATTGATTGATTTAATTTCAAGTGATTATTATAAGTGAAGTTAAAGATAAGTTTTAATAGACATATCGTAAGGTAACTGTAATGTAAATAGGTCGTTGACCGAACAGCTGGCTTATTTCCATGCCAGTGATATTTTTTTAAGCTCTTTTTATAGGAATCAACATCCCGATTATAGACATCATTGATTGGCCTGATTTTGCTAAACAGGTAAGCGAATTTGATTATTTGTTATGGCGAAACGTGTATTTTCCCTAATTGAGGTACTGCATCCCGATGATATCGAGGTTTAGTAAATTTTAGGATTCTATAAAATTTGGATCGTGTTTGTTTAGTTTTATTGTGACGTATTTTTCGTTGTAAATTGAATAATTAATTACCGTTTTGATCAGTGGTTTTTGGGTATTTGAGCCGATGATTTTAGGGCTAAGTTTATCGAAATATTTAGTGATTTTTGTTTTATTATCGCAATTGTGAGACTTTCCTGTTAGGCCATTATTAGCTCTAGTTCACAACGTTTTCCTGCTATAAATGTATTCATAACAGGTGGCGTCTTTTTGACATTTGTCTGCTAATTTTGACGTTTTGGAGTTGTGACGAGTGCTTTTTGCAGCATTAAGTAAGATCCCCGTCTACAACACTGAGCTATTCCGTGCGTGCAATTGCCTTTACGAAGTTGGTGCTCTAATGATTATTTGGCCTGTAACAAGAAATACACCATAGTTTAGTTAGGACATTATTTTCAAATGTTGCATGAGCAAGAAAGTTTTTAAAATTTATTCCGAAAAGTCGTGGGAACTTTCCATTCACAGTCAGTTTTGTGGGTTAAGTATCCATAAGTGTTACTTTAGATCAATCGATAGATGCAGCAAAAAAGGAAAAGTATGCAATAGCAGCTATGATCAAGGTGTATTGGTGATGATCCTCCAAAATCCTATTTAACAATGCATAAGCATCAAATTCACTGTACCCAGGTAATGAGTTTAGTGATTTTCTTAACAAATAGTGCATGAGTTGCGGTTTTTACATCTCCTGGACAGAAACACACGAAGTTCATTTCTTGGACATCGATGCAATAAACTTAGTTGTTTAGAGCATTAATAACGAATTTGAGAACTTTCGGACTGAATTTTGTACAAATAAGTAATGACCTCAGAGGGTAGATATTCGAAATCTCCAGCAACAGTCCTTTTCGTACGCCACCCATATGGCTTAGCATAAAGCGCCAATTGGACGCTTTTGATGTTCACCTACATCCTAGCTCTTGGTTCAAGAGGGGACATGCGACTGACCTCGAAATAAGAGATGAAGATACTCCATTGGTCTGCATGTGATTAGCGAAAACGTATTTGAAAAAATTAAGCGGTTTTTTAATCGCAAACACGGGGGAGAAAATCAGCTAATATATATTTTCTTTTTACTTATAGTATTCCCGAACAGGTTAAGATTTGCCTAACGTGCTAAAGCACTCAGGAACACTGGGAGGGTTTAGGGATATTGTTAGGCTGCCGAGAAATGTTTATGAATGGCTAGCTTAAATGGACTTAAGTCAAAGTTTGGAGGAAAACATAAACTGGGTAGTGCATTCCACAATTTGGTTGCCGTGTGGAAAAATGTAGGTTGAGCCCGTTTGATGTGACACGATGGAATTTTGAGTGCGTAATTATGGTGTGAATTGGCAAACCGGGTGTTCCTAGCGAACATGGCCTGCGAAGGTATTAAGGAGTGTATTTCGGAAACACACTTGCCATGATAATAGTGATAGAACAAGGAAAAAACCGAAACTATTCTTCTATGCTCAAGAGGCTGTAGGTCAGAAGTCAGAGACGGGTCATTTATAAGCCTGATAGCTCTTTCTTGGATGCGGTTTATCATATCAAGGGCGTATTGGGGAGCACTGACCCAGAGGTGGGAATTGTATTCCAGATGAGGTCGAATTTGAGCCTTACACAGTAAAATGAGTTGTTGCGATGTGAAGTACTGTATAGATCTGTATAGAAAGCCCAGTTTACGGGCATCTGTTTTGCTGGCTGACAAAATGTGGTCAACCCATGAAAGGTTCGATGATACGGACATCCCTAACATAGAAATAGGATCTGAAAACTTGAGCTCTAATCCATTCATATTTACACCAGTAAATGATCGGTCTTTCTTGGCGGACACAAGACAACACTACGTTTTTCCGGCGTTGAACGTGAGTCGATTATTCCTTCCCCATCAAGGACACGTTCTAAGTCACTGTTGATTGTGGCTGCCATTTTCACCTTAACGTCCTGTCTGGACTTATTGTTGTGGGAAAACTGAGAAGAACTACAATGGATCGAGTTAGTTGTTTAGGAAATGGTGTCATTTATGTACGGCAGGAAAAGTATGGGAGCTATCACTGATCCTTGGGGTACTCCCGCGTTAATAGTAGTTTTTTTCGAAAAGAAGCCATCGACGACAACGCGTATACGTCTTTTGTCAAGAAAGCTGGATATCCAATTGATAATCGTATCAGATAAGCCGAACGAAGTGACCTCGGCTAGTAGACACTTGTGCCAAACCTGGTCAAAAGCTTTTGAAATAATTAAAGCCACTACGGCTGTTTCACCGGACCTCTCTAATGTGTTATTCCAAAGTTGGGTGACATATGGAACAAGATCACCCGTTGAACGACTCTGTCTGAATCCATACTGGTGGTCGCTTAAGAGTTTATTGGACTCGAGGAACGAAAGTAGTTGGTAGTTGATGGCTTTCACCATGATTTTCGACAGAATAGAAGTGATAGCTATTGGTCGATAGTTTGAGGGATCGGTTTTGTCGCCCTTCTTAGGAATAGGCTGGACATTTTCCAACTTCCACGATGAGGGAAACTCTCCAGATGACATAGAGATCAAAATAGTTTGGACAATACAGGTACTAGCTCGGGGTAGCATCTTTTAAGGACGATAGCTTGAATACCGTCAGGTCGCCTTGTTTGGGTCAAGTTTATTGATAATTGATTCAAGGAGATTGTAACGAAAGTGGATTGGTTTAATAGCATATGGGGTAGATTTGGGAGACGGCACAGTTTTACCAGAATCATTGAGACATGAATTTGACGCAAACTAATCTGCAAAGAGGTTGGCTTTTTCAGCATGATCAGCTACTACAGCTCCGTTGCGAGACGTCATGGGAGGAAAGGAAGATGTACTAAAGTTTTTACTGATGGCTTTAGCTAATGACCAAAATTTACGACTACCCAAAGGACATAAGACTAGTACTTTGCATTTACGTTCTTCAAACATCTTTTTGGCCTTGGTGATGATGCTTTTGCAACTATCCCTTGCCGCAATATAGTTTGCGTGATTTTCGATAGATTTATTTGATTTCCATTTGATGTAGAGTTTATGCTTTTTCGATAATATATCAGTGCAAGCCCTATTACACCCGGGTTGGAAACGGGCGTGACCTACACGATTATGTTTTTTGGGAATGTTAACTCCATACCCATCAGGATAACTTCAGTTATTGAAAGAGCAATTTTTAAAGAGGAGGACCATTTAAAGCAATACTCACGCCAGGGGAAGGTTGCAAAAAAAAAATCTCGCAGTTCGCTCCAGTTATCTGATTTAAAACACCACATAGTTCTATCTGTTTTTCGAGTAACAGTTGGATTGGGTACAGAGGAAGCTATTTCGATTAGGCAGTGGTTTGATTCACTAAATGGGGAAAGGACTCTTGTTTTATAGACAAGTGGGTTAGTTGAAGGAATAGGTCCAGGAGATGTGGAGTATGATTAGGGTTGTCAGGGATTCTGGTTGGTTCGGAAATGATTTGTGTGAGATTACAGGATACAGCAAATTCTTCTACACTATGACCTGCGGGATTAGTAGTAGATGAAAAGTGAAGCCAATTGGCATTAAAATTTCCCAAAATTGAAATATCGAAAGATGGAAACTGTGATAAGAGGTGGTCCATTTTCAGACTAAGGTAATCAAAAAGATCTTGGAATTTATTATCATTGGGAGACCTATACAAACACCAGTAGAATTTCACAAATTGAGGCCCAGAATGTTTGAACCAAATCGCGTCAAATTTGTCGTTTTCAAAAGTGGACATCCTCTTACAACCTACGTTGACGAAATATGAGGTTATACCAAGCACAACCTGGGATTCACGTGGAGCCGCGTTTATACTTCTTTGAATAATAACGCGCTGATCTTTGGTATAGTATTATATAACCATTAATCGCAACAAGCAACAGTAGGGGTCAGGGTGTAAACCCGATAAACACCAGGGAAAAAAGTTTACTGTAATATTGTGCACTCCCCCAAATCCAAATGATACACCTTATATTTTCGCGATACGAATTACAAATCCGGTATCATTTCGAGTCGACTGACATATCCAGTCTCAAAATTGGTAGAGAAGATGAAGCATTCTTAGAATACGTAAAAACAGACGGCATTGTGGCAGAATTACTGAGAAATTGCCAGCTCGGTCCTGTCCAGCTAATTACATGTACACTATTATTCATTGTGCTTGGTTTAATACACAAAGACAAATTTGCTACATGACTCAGGAAAAAGTTCCCCGAATACTTGGAGCGAAAGCAAATATTCAGATTACTACATTCATCCTGTAGGTGAATTGGTACATCGAACGTTTGGATAGGGCAATTTTCAGTTCAATATCACATTGTCACTACAGGAGAAGATGGTGCTCCTCCACACGAAGAAGTGATGCTTACAAATATTTAACAGCTATCCCAGTTCGCATCTTATTTGGATTACTAGTCTTAATATTATTTTTCAAATAAATCGTTTTCTTGATGACCATGCACCTAAATGCTTCACTCGAAACGAGCTGTGTCATACAGTAAAACTTATGACTTCGTAGCCACGTTTCAAAGGAGCGAAAAAGTTTACATGGAATTTTATATCATACTGTACTGTAATATTGGGTTTTAAGGTAAAGTGTAGCCGATAGTAAACACATTTTTACGATAGGGTAGACGCATATCAATCCATAACTGGCTTTATAAGGAAAGTTTATTTATTAATTATAACATATTTATCAAAAATAAGCCAAGTTACAACCTCCAATTAGAACTAAGAATATTTTGGGATCTGAAAGTTAATATTAATTGTGCAATTTTCGTTTCCATTAACTTGGAATGGACAAATTTCTTCATAACGTATTGTTGCGGCTAAGGCATTATTATTGACATTCGAATTTGTATTGCAGACATTGCCTTCTGATGGTACTGTTTTTGAAGAGGACTTTTTTTCTTTAAACACCTTGTATTCTTTACTCTAACGCTCCTCAGACTTGAGGGGAGTAAATTTTGCTGTAGCTGCTTTGCTTTTTTCTAAGATTTCGTCAGAATTTTTCATATTTTCATCACACACATTACTTTCTTGACTGATCGCAATTTTTTTTTTTTTTATGATTGTGGACCTGAACAGGCTAAATAAGGTCTATCGTGCTAAAGCACTCAGGAACACTTAGGAGCATGGATAGAGGGATAATGAATTGCCAATAGATGCCTATGAACAGCTACCTTAAATTTTCTCATATCATAATTGAGAGGAAAACAGGAACTAGGGAGATCATTCCAGAGTTTAGAAGCCGTGTAGAAAAACGTGGATTGCGCCCGTTTGGTACGACAAGTGGAGATTTGTACTGCATACTGATGATGTGAATGAGCGAACCGAGTGTTTCTCGCAAAGATAGCCGGAGATGATATCAAAGAATGTAATTCACCAGCACAATAGCCGTTGTAATAACGATAATGCAAAGAAATAACTGAAACCATCCTTCTACGCTCAAGGGACTGTATGTGAGAAGTTAAGGACGGGTCATTTATAAGCCTAATCGCTCTCTTTTGAATACGATCAACGATATCGAGAGCGTATTGGGGAGCACTAACCCAAAGGTGAGAATTATATTCCAGATGAGGCCGAATTTGGGCCTTATACAGCAAAAGGAGTTGTCGAGACGTAAAGTACTGCTTAGATCTGTACAAAAAGCCTATTTTACGAGCAGCTGTTTTTGTAGCTGACAGAAGATGGTCAACCCATGAGAGATTTGAAGATACAGTCATACCCAACAGAGTAATAGAGTCTAAAAAACTTAAGAACTGAGCCATTCATACTTACAACAAGAAATGATCGATCTTTTTTGGCGGACATAAGGCAACACTGAGTTTTGTTAGCATTAAATTTAACTAGATTATTGCTTCCCCCATTCGAGAATACGTTGAATGTCTTTGTTGATTGAATTTGCCATTTCAGCTTTAATTTCTTGATTTGACATAGAAGGTGGATTATCACTATGAGTAGACTGAGATGAACTACAGTGAAGAGTGCTATCGTCAGCAAAGCAATGGATGGGGTTAGTTGTTGAAGAAATAAGGTCGTTTAAGTACAGCAGAAAAAGGGTAGGCGCTATAACGGATCCCTGTGGTACGCCCGCGTTAATGCTAACTTCTTTTGAAAAAAAGCCATCAACTACGACACGTATTCATCTTTTATCAAGGAAACTAGAAACCCAGTTGATGAGCGTATCATTTAACCCAAACGAGGTGAGTTTGACAAGTAAACACTTATGCCAAACTTGGTCAAATGCTTTTGAGATATCTAAAGCGACTACAACTGTTTCACCGGACTGCTCTACTGTATTGTTCCAAACTTGGGTCACATATGAAAGAAGATCGCCTGTTGAACGACTTTGCCTAAACCCATATTGGTGGTCACTAAGGAGTTTGTTAGTTTCAAGGAACGTGAGCAGTTGCTGATTGATGGCTTTTTCCATGATTTTAGACAAAATGGAAGTGATGACAATTGGTCTGTAATTTGAGGGATCGGTCTTATCACCTTTTTTGGGAATAGGTTGAACATTTGCTAACTTCCATGATGAAGAATTCAGAAGATATAGAGATCGTATAGAGCTTAGATAGGACTGGTACTAGTTCAGGGGAACATTTCTTTAAGACAATAGCTGGGATACCGTCTGCACCAGTCGCCTTATTGAGATCAAGCCTACTGGTGATCGATTCCAAGAGCTTGTACCGAAAATGAATTGGTTTCATAACGTATGAAGAAGAGTTGACTAGAGGCACATCTTTTCCAGAATCATTGTGACACGAGTTTGATGCAAACAAATCCACAAAAACGCTGGCTTTGTCTACAGAATCAGCAACTACCGATCCGTCAATAGATGTCAGGTAAACAAACAACCTTAGTGTCCTTAGCAACCCCGCTAACCACGATAATTATCCATTTTTGCTTGACACAGGTTTGAACAAATGCATTTTCGGTTCTTCTTAACTTTGAGTGAGTTTCAGTATGAAATAAAGTACGTTACGTTATTCGTTCGGTACCCGGATATTACGTACTTATTACGCAAACAAACTCTGAGTCGGCTTCGTCTCGTCCGGATTAGTTACTTATTCGTCCGTAATATCCGTTGTACCGGACTTATAACGTAAATAACTATTACATTCGAGTTTTATATCAAGTAATCGAATGTAAGCCTACTGACGACGGGAAATGGATACTAATACACATGTTTATTGTGGCTAAAAGCACGACGCACGGTGTAAACGACAACGGCACTAACACTAACAGAACAGCAAAATGCTTTTGAAACAAAGGACTGCATTAGACAACACAATTAGCCTGGTTTAAAATAAGAACAACGTTGCAGCAGAACAATACTTTGCAGCACCATTGTAGCTTGTCCCTTGGAAGACTTAAAAAACATGTTTTCTCAAGCCGCTCACTTCCTTTCGTCAAAATGAATTCGTAAGAAACATATTTGAGACGCAGAGACATTCGACTAAGAGTAACAACATTCTCAAGAAAATTACATTACCAGAAAAAAAGCGTTGCATCGACTGATTATGAACAGGATTACGTGGCAGCGACAGACGCTAAGAAATCACAAAAAGGGAATCTTGCAACAAATCTTGCCATACATGAAATAAGCAAGTTATACTAACTGTAACCATTACAAAATTATGTGCAGTATCTCTGCAATATGGAATTGTGTTTATATTATATTATACATATGATCCGTCCAGAAACAAACGCGGGGCCGAGACGCAGTTTGACAACAGTTATGACTTTTGACGATTCGATCACAAACAAACTTATATGTGTAAAACCAATGTTTTCGAACATTTATACCAAAAAGATAGATTTACATCTTGGGTTGTTATGACTGTAATTCCAAAAGTACACCTTTTGAGAGGTGAAATTGTTCTGAGGTCGATAATGTGTAAAGTTTTAAAAATTGGGTAATGTGTGAACTTACGAATTATGGCAATAATATTCCACACCCATCGATCTTCAAAATTTCGCAAAACGTTCTTCTCATTATGATCATCCAAAAACTGCCCCTGTTGTATGATCATATCCCAGTCAACGACCACGCAATTAATTAAAACTTTTACATCATTAACCAGGACATGATCAGACACTCGAATAGATAATGTACTCTTACAAAAAAATACTATGCCGGAATGTTTGCCCTATAAATTGACCTTTTTTCAAGTACAGGAATTCACAGAAATGTACATGATAATCTTAAATGTTCGTATATAACTCAAACTAATGATGAAAGTACGTGTATTTTGGAGCTTAAGAAGTCCGATAAGAAAAAATCCCAAATATTGAAGACCCAGAAAATGGACAATCGGAGGGAGCGATTAGTGAAGCAGCCTCTTATTTTGAACCCAATTCTGAGTAGTATGTTACGAATATGTGGGATGAGACCAGAATTATATCCGTTGGCCTTCCAAAAAGGAGAAATAGTGAGCAGTTAAAAACCGTGACCTTGTTCCGCTTGAAGGCTTGTGTTAAGTAACAACTGCTACTTGGATTCACTGATACAGATATTGAATTGATACTGATATTGATATTGAATGGGGACGAACTAGTCTTGTTCAGGAAACCGTAAGTGCCACCCGGAAACAAACCAGTGTTTATCGCTTACAAGCCCTAACCCAAAGAGTTGATTAAAAAATTTGAGACATACCAAATCAAATGTAATGTTATAGGACCAGAACTACCATGACAAATTTGAACAAGTCACATATATGTGTTGAAGTAATTGAAATTGTCCCATCTAGCAGCAAATACTCGAAGTGTGCACACCGACCACGATAAAACAGAAATATACAACCCAAATGTAGAAAGTACATCCCAATTACTAATTTACACAGTTTAAATGTGCATGATATATTTTAAGTATTTTAATTTTAGGTTATCAACGTTTTTATGTACATTAACTGCGTTTCTATCATGCTACGCTACTAATGTGTTTATCACTATATATTTCATCAATAGGTTAATCTACAGCTTCCTTACTCAAAATGTAGGTATCACCCGGGACTTTGTTCGGAAAACAACCTTAAGTCTACTTACAACGGTTGTGACTATTGGACGTAATTTTGTGCAGCAGACTTTTTTGGTCTTCACATTATAGTGGGTGTAGTATTAGCTAACAACTACTTTTACCACAACCCACTAAATGCAGGTGACCATCTACGTATTAACTGGGATTCTAAGTTTGATCAGAAACTACTTACAAACAGCACAATGCCATGACGTAGATTTCAAATTAATTAAAATACTTATCATTTGACTAAATTGTGTATTTTTTATTTATATTTTATGTAAATTTACGTTTCGACAATTACAGTTATCGCCTTCACTAAATGAAATTTAAATATTATTAAACTGTCTAACGCACGAAGGCCAACAATGACCAATATCATAACCAGAGAACGAATTTAACAATATTTCAGCAAGTTATTATGTACATATAAAAAAAAATTCAAATTGATAAAAGCATTCACAATAAAAACTTATATCATTCTGCATAGCGAAAGGTTGGTTGCGCAGGGATCTTAGTGGGACGTCTTAAAGCAGTAAGGCTGAGCGTATCTCGTTTTACAGAAGTACAGAGGCGTAGGTACTACTTTTTACTATTTCAATTTATTCATTGTTTGATCACTGTGAATAATGTTTTTTTACAGCTGCAATTCCATAAGAAATAGATATAGGAATTTTAACTAATTATTAATTTAATTATATTAATAATATTAGTATGTAATTGGTATTTAATTATGAATCAAGTAAATATGTTCTATGCACAACTTTAATCCACTTTTAACAAATTTCGATCTCTACAAAAGAATGTGTCATTACCAAAGGCACTAACGTACGTAGAATTTAGTATATGAAATCGAATAATTACCATCAGTTTTGTTTTAATTGCTTTTTAGATACTGATGAAATTTATGACAGTGATCTACGACTGGTTATATTTATTGTGTAAGTGTGAATATTTTAAAGTATAACTGTGAAAATGTCAAAAGGTACGTAGTGGAAAGGCATGTATAGGCGATCACGTGAAGTAGTGTGCAATAATAATTTTAATTATCTTGAACGGATTCTGAAAGAAGCAAAGGTAACGGCTGCGGAAAATAATGGAAAGCCAGTCTTCAGTTTACCAAAAACGCGGGAAAATAAGGTAGGCGTGATTTCAATTTCAATTTAATACGGTTGTGGGAAAGATTAATACTTAATTTACCTCCCAGATCTGTATTGGTGAACGATAACGCATCTTATAATGTAGAAGTAAATAAAGCCCCCACACCCAACTCCTTGAAGGCGGTAATTATAGAATGGCGAACTATGTACAAACCCCAACTTTATGAGTTCTGTCATACAGTTTTACGACTGCTTCCATATCACCAGGATTTAAATTCAATTGAAAAAGTTTGAGGAATAGTGAAATGTGATGTGACAAAACATGACACTATATTTAAACTCGACAATGCAGAATTTTAGCGGAAAATTCATTTGCGAAAGTGTCTCGAGAAACAAAAAATGGTTATTTAGAGCAGGGGAATGTACTTGCCATTATAGTTGTACTGCTTACCATAAACAATGGTGAAAGGAGCAGCAGTGACAGTGACGATAGTTTTAGTGAAGACGAGTGGTTAATTATGATGTACATATTTAATTGAATTATTTAGTACGATATTAATTTTTAAATTTTATTTTTTATACCTCCGATAATTAGCAATTTAAACAAAAACTGCGTTGCGTTTGCGTACGCTACTGAAAGTAGTAGCACTCAAGGGGGGAGTTATGGTGAAAAATGTCCGCGTCGCCTGCGCTTTCTTTCGCCACACAGAATGACAGAAGCTCTAGCAATTAAAGGATGTGTCAAATCTAACGAAGAATAGCTTTCTGTTTTTAATAACTGTAATTGTTATTTTAGATTGGACATGGACATTAACGACTTATTTAATAGTGAAACTGAATTTGCCCTTGCTAGTAATAACATTATTCCGAATCCCCTGATTTATATCAACCATGTTTCACTATTACTGTACTGACCATTTCCTTACTTAATTGTTCTAAGAATTTTTAGATTTCGGATTTATAACTTTTTGACCAATTTGAAACGGTTGGGTCTTTTTCGTTTTGTGACTATCAAAAATAACCACTGGTTAGATGAACCATTCACTTAAATAATAAAACTAATATCTTTATAACAAACATAAATCTGACGTAGTGTATAGGCAGGCGGTCCTACAGCGCTCTATATTTCTGATTGGTTCTACAGCAATCGGTGGGAATTTCCGTATCCTAGACAGTTGTCTGCTGCCCAAGATGCAAAGTATTCGTTGGCAAATAATTCGTTTCACGGGATCAGCAGTGAATCTATAATGATAATAAAAGCAAATCTTGCTGTAACGGCAGTCTGGCAATTAAAAGAAAAAGGTAATCTGGAAAAATTAACGTAATTACAGACACAATTTCTGTGCAGTGCAAATGTATGGGCAATTATATAAAATGTATACAGGGTGTCTCAGCGAGACTGTTGATTAAAAGATTATGGGGTTATGGCCAAAATAAAAACTTGAATTACTAAAATATTTTCACACTTCTAGCGCTTCCGGTTATACCGGAAGTCGCCATCTAGTTATTTTCAATGGAACACCCTACATATTTTTGTATTTTTAGATGGGAACCATAATTTTGAATATTTTATAATCCTCATCTTCACTCACGACGCTAGCAATTTTTTACGTGCATTTCTTTTTATGAGAATTAGATCATGAAGTAACGTCGATATTTTTGATCTACTATCAACATGTAATGTCAAGTTTTACGTCATTTAATGACATATCGTAGTGTCTTACTTTACCGCACTGGTGTGGTACTTTTAAAACTGTCTATAGGAATAATATTGACAATCTGAGCTTGATTAACCTTTCCAATCACAATATTATATAATACGCCTGCTTGGATAATACCATGCTTAATACATTTCGCTGATTGAATTACTTATTTCTCTGTATAATTAAAACTGATAGTAGATAAAACGTTGTACGATATTCGTATCGTAATTTCATATTACGATACTTGCTGGGTTATCAAACTCGGCCTTCGGCCTCGTTTGACAATTTTCCCATCGCTTATCGTAATATGAAATATTACGATACTTAAATCGAAAATAAGTATTACGCTCATTTGAAGTAATTACGTTCAAAAGTTTACATTGATCATTGAATTTTAACGTAACTTTTAAAGGTTTAGTGCAATATTTTTTTAACTTAAGCATATTTGATAGCGGATTGTTTGATTTACTTACCACTGGTTGTAAATTAAAGTAAATAGTTTTTTTTCCAGCAAGGCGGAACCACCGCTCATACCGCCCGCCGATCGTTAGAAACTTTACGTAACATATTCCCTGGACGTTTAATTTCACGTTGCGGTGATATTCTCTGGCTAGCGTGCAGTCCAGACCTGACAGCTACAGATAATTTTCTTTGGGGGTACCTTAAAGAAAGAGTGTTTTCCGTAAAATTAATAACTTAAACGAGTTAAAAAAACCGCATTATTGCCGAAATTGAAGCTATCCCTGAGGAAACATTACGACGAGTTATGGCAACTTTCCGCAACGTCTTCAATCTTGCATAGCAGAAAATGGTGGCCATTTGAAAGATTGTATCTTTAAGTCATAAAATCCAAAGATATGTAGATGACTTTATGATAAGAATAAAAATGTATTGTTTCGTTCAATAAATATTTAGTGTTAAAAATGGTAACAGTGCTATACCGAACCCTGCAGATGGAATAGAAACATTGCAAGTCCACCAAAAAGTTTAAGGCACAGCCTTCCGCAAGGGATTCTAACTTTCCAATCGTGTCATTTCACTTCACAACACGGCCTCATGCCTAAACGTAGTAAAAGAAAATTTGCGAAGAAAAAAAGTGAGGGTTTTGGAACATCCACCCTACAGCCCAGATTTATTGCTTTGCGATTTCCATATCATTGGCCCACTGAAAAAAGTATTGAGAGGTAGATGTTTTGAATAGGACACTGAAATATAAAATGTCGTCAAGTAAGTCTTCAACCAGCAGCCACGTGAATTTTACGAGCAAGGTATAAATCGGTTGTTGAAGCAATTGGATATGTGTCTTAATTGTAGAGGTGATTATTTGTACATTTATTTCCCAATGTATTTATTATAGACCAAAGATGGGTTTCAATTGAACAACCTAGTATGATCCAAACAACTTGAATAGAATTTTTATTCGCTTCACCAATACTGTATACCATATTAATTAGTTCTTAAGGAGTAAATTCGCCTTGAGACATAATCTTTACAGAAAAATTGATAGATTGTAACAATGACAGAAACCCACTCAATTTCTATTGTTTTAAGCAGAAAAGTTTCTCGAAATTTAGTTATTTTATGACAGTAACCTGGATTTTTACATTGGCCGATATAAACCTTATGTTGATGGAAAACTTGTCAAAAAGGCTTTTGACCAGTACAATAATAAATAGGGGGTGCCATTCGAAAAAAATGCGTTCTTGATATTTTTAATTTGTCATGTTTAAAAAATCTAAGTAGACACGTGCGACTGAACATGTTGTTGAATATACACTTAAAATATGCCAATACGTTCAGGAATTAAACGGCGTTAACTAGCTGTATTTTTCTCGAATTTAGGTATTACATCCCGATATTGACGTTTAATAAATTTTAGGATTTTGCAAATTTTCCATCACGCTTAATTTTGTTGTAGTGACGTTAATTATTGTAGTTTCATTTGTTTTTGGTTATTTGAAATAATAATTTTAGCGTGTAGTTTATCGAAATGTTTAATGAGTTTTGGTTTTATTTTCGAAATTTTGCGGCTTTTACATAAAGCTTAAAATTTCATTGGAGTTTAGGTGAGCTTAGCGTCAAACGTATAAAGCGTTTTGCAAATTCAGTGTTATTTTTCTCTACATTTAACTTGATTTTATCAGAACCTTTTATATCAGCCGTAATGTGATTTATGGCTAACTTTAAATTAGGATGTAATTGTGACCTTAATAGTTGTGCTGAATGAATGCTGACAGAAAAACTTTTTGGGCCTCCAGCTCAAAATGTTTGTGCCGTGATAGCAGTGGAAGGCGTTCTCCCTTCCAATTTACAACTTATGTTACCTTTTTCAAAAAAATATTCAAAATTTGATTCATTAATACTAAATGCGTTGGCGAATTTAACTATTTTTATTAATTGACCAATTTGCGATGTTTATCATTGCATTATCATTCTCAGCTTGATGATAACAATATAATTATCGAAACATGTCACTTTAAGATCATCTAGTTATTATGTAAATGAATAACTTTCATGGGGAAGGTTTTGTGCATTAATCCATACATTTGGTTTTTTAGCTTCATACGGTTTAAAATCAACAAACATGTTTTGTTCACCTGACAAATCTGATGTACATCCACTTTCTAAACACCAAAAACTTTCGTCATAAATGTAACTTAAAGATAGACATTCTTCTATTTTAAATGTAGAATTTTTATTCTGTGACGCGTGACTTCTGTCAGGGATTTTTGTTCTACAACATTTTGACATTTAATGCATTTGGTCTACTATTCTATTTATTTTTATTAAAATTATGGAATTTTTGAAAGTTATTTTGAAATATAAATATATTTATTGAATTTGTGGTTGTTTCTCACTTCGCCCTCCTCTATAATCTTTAAATTTTCAGGAGATGGAAAGTCATCCCGTCTTGGGGGTAATGAATGCATCTTGATTTATATTAATATCCGTATCTAATAACTTAGTAACAGTATTTATAAATTTGATCATATGATCACGGATATTGTCAGATTCTGCAATTTTGTATAATACTACATTTTAATTCCTGTTGGGCCCTTTACTATGACACTTCTTACGTAAACTGTAACATACGTTTTTTGATGTGGTACAATTCTTTATTTGTTTCAATTCTCGCGGCGCATCAATCGAACTTAATTCGGATTTTAAATTTTGATCGCCCGTATCCCAATTTTTTATATCTTGGACACTATTTGATATTTCTCTAGGTCGTTACTTCTTACCAAAAATGTGGTGCCATAACCCAATTTCAATTTCCAGATGTCAAAATTATCCCTTTTCAGAGATTTAATTCTGAAGCTGCAGTTGCTTAATTGTTGAATTATCGTAGGACAGTGGAAGATTAACTTGCTTTAAAAATGCATCTGGGCCACCATAACCTCTCAGGGTTCGGCATAGCAATGTTACATACATTTTTTATTCTTACCATAAATTGATCTACATACCTTTGGATTTTATATGTCAGTAGTGGCAGTTAAAAAATGGATCGCTGGACTTTGCAATCAAAAATTTTTGTTGTCGAAAAATTTGCAAATTTGCATTCAATCACTGCAGTACAACGTGCGTTTCGTGCGGAATTTGGAGACAGAGGCAGAGGGGATACACCAACTAGGCTGACCATTCGCAGATGGATCAGAAAATATTGGACGGGTGAGAAGTGCATTTGAGCAGTCCTAAACGTTCCGAAAAAAGGCATTCCTTAATTCTCAATATTTCTGAAAGAAGTCTTCGAAGAATTTTGCACTTGGATCTAAATTTCCATCCACACAAATGCAAATTGTTCAAGAACTGAATGCACGTCATACAGAAAATAGACTGCAATGTTGTCAGAATATTCTCAACGCTATTGAAATCAATCCTCATTTACCAAATCAGCTTCTAATTTCTGACGAAGCCAATTTTTATTTATTAGAATTTCTCAATAAACAGAATTATCGCTATTGGTCTGACAGAAATCCTAGGGAAGTTCATGAAAAACCACCGCACAGTCCAAAGGTAATTGTTAGGTGTGCTGTTGGATCAATGGGAATCATCGGACAGTACTTCTTTGACGATGTTAATGGTCGTTCGGTAACGGGAAATTCAGAGCATTATGTTAAGATGTTGATAAATTTTCTGCAACCAGAGCTACATCAGCGAGGAATCCGGAATGTTTTTTCCAGCAAGACGGAGCAACCGCTCATACCGCCTGCCGATCGTTAGAAACTTTACGTAACATATTCCCTGGACGTTTGATTTCACGTTTCGGCGATATTCCCTGGCCAGCGTGCAGATAATTTTCTCTGGGGGTACCTTAAAGAAAGAGTGTTTTCCGTAAGAATTAATAACTTAAACGAGTTAAAAAAACCGAATTATTGCTGAAATTGAAGCTGTCCCTGAGGAAACATTACGACGAGTTATGGCAATTTTCCCGCAACGTCTTCAATCTTGCATTGCAGAAAATGGTGGTCATTTGAAAGAGTGTATCTTTAAGTCATAAAATCCAAAGATATGTAGATTAATTTATAATAAGAATAAAAAATGTATTCTGTTTCGTTCAATAAATATTTAGTGTTAAAAATGGTAACAGTGCTATGCCGAACCCTGTTGATGCAATAGAAACATTGCAAGTCCA
Organism: Vesta saturnalis; assembly: GCA_036346205.1. NCBI lineage: Eukaryota > Metazoa > Arthropoda > Insecta > Coleoptera > Lampyridae > Vesta > Vesta saturnalis. Next base: position 1,075,300 of record JARFJB010001243.1, on the reverse strand, counting down.
CCAAAAAAGTTTAAGGCACAACCTTCCGCAAGGGATTTTAACTTTCCAATGGTGTCATTTTACTTCACAACACGGCCTCATGTCTAAACGTAGTGAAAGAAAATTTGCGAAGAAAAAAAGTGAGAGTTTTGGAACATCCACCCTGCAGCCCAGATTTATTGCTTTGCGATTTCCATATCATTGGCCCACTGAAAAAAGTATTGAGAGGTAGATGTTTTGAATAGGACGCTGAAATGTAAAACGTCGTCAAGGAAGTCTTCAACCAGCGTGAATTTTACGAGCATGGCATAAATCGGTTGTTGCATGTGTCTTAATTGTATGATCCAAATAACTTGAATAGAATTTTTATTTTAATATTAATAAAATTATTGACAACTTTATTTATCTTGACATATTATACTATTAGTTATAATAATTGAACTCTACTAGCTGACCATAATATTCGTGGTACTACAGTAAACTACAGTAAGAATAATGGATGTATATTCTTTATTTTTGTAATAATCCCTTTAAAATCGTCCACCATTTGACAGTAATATGTGACTGTTGAAGTGATCCCCTCGTTTACCATTCCAACCAATTTGAATAAGAAATCTCTGTAATGTAAGGATACATTTTAAACTGGACCTATTAAAGTCGTAAAATTCCAGGATAAGATACAAATCTAATAACAAAAATGTTTTTCGACACTCAGTACCATATAATTATAATCATAATTTTTTTAATAATTGTTGACCTAAGCAGGCTAAGTTTGGCCTATCGCGCTAAAGTACTCAGGAACACTTAGAAGGATGGATTGCGGGATATTAAGTTGGCAAGAAATTCCTGTGAAGGGCTACCTTAAATATTTTCATATCATAAGTGAGAGGAAAACAGGAACTAGGGTACTTCATATTAATGGTGTGAATGAGCAAGCCGAGTATTCCAAGAAAGGTGGTCGGAGATGGTATCAAAGAATATAATTCATAGCACCACTGTAATACCGATAATACAGAGAAAGAACTGAAACAATTATTCTGTGTTCAAGGGAGTGTATATCAGAAGTTAAGGACGGGTCATATAAAGCCTAAACGCTCTTTTTTGAATACAATCAACGATATTGAGAGCATATTAGGGAGCACCAACCTAAAGGTAAGAATTATACTCTAGATGAGGTCGAATTTGGACCTTATAGAGCAGAAAGAGTTGTCGGGAGGTAAAATACTGCTTAGATCTGTACAAAAAACCTATTTTACGAGTAGCTTCTTTGGTAGCTGACAAAAGATGGTCAACCCATGATAGATTTGAAGATATAGTTATCCCAACCTAGTAATAGAGTATGACACTTAAGATCTGAGCCATTCATACTTACAATAGGAAATGATCCACCTTTTTTGACGGACACAAGGCAACACTGCGTTTTTTTAGCATTAAATTTAACTAGATTATTTCTTCCCTATTAGAAAATGCGTTGAATGGCTTTGTTGATTGAAATTGCCATTTCAACTTTGATGTCTTGATTTGAGATAGAAGGTGGATTACCATTATGAGTAGACTGAGATGAACTACAATGAAGAGTGCTGTCATCAGCATCCTTCACATGTTCATCGACTTGGTTTTTGATTTTATACAGTTTTTCTATTTGGCTGGTGACTATGAAGGCTTAGTTTTTTGTAGTAGGTACTAGCTGTGTTAATACTAACCATATAGAGTTCGAGGGTGTGTTAAAATTACTCTTTTTGTTTTTTATATTTTTCTTCATATTTTAAATATTCATGTAACCACATACCTGAATTACAGACTTAAATGGTACAACTATTGTTTTATTATTCCCTGCAAGCAGCTATGCTTGTGATTTAAGTTGCTTTACATAAATTGATCAAACTATCGATTAATTATGTTCTACACCATTTTTTGATATGAAGCGTAATTTAGCGACAAAAAATTCCTAATCCACAATTTAAGTCATTATCTGAGTATCGATTAATTTTATAAGAAAAAGTGCAGACGTATTTTTTAAAGAAAATTTAATTTTACATAAATTTTATTTATAAAGTTTTTTAATGTAAAACGAAATGAATGTAAAAATTAAATAAATATGATTGAAAATATAGAAGCGGGCGGATTTAGAATTTTTTTTATGTTAACATGTATTTATGTGTATTAATCTCTATCCTAAAAAAAATTTAATTAAAACTATTTCATGTCTTTTAGTTTAAGTTAGCATCTGTTATAGACGTACATTAACCTCTATCATGAAGTTTTAAACGTCTGTTTGACATAGATTATCGTTTTTTGCGTTTACAATGTTGCCTGTCTTCGTAATGAACTTCTTATAAAAGAGGTTGCCTAATTATCCTAAAAAAAATGTTATAAAATTATTTTATTTCTTTTAATTTTCGTTTTGTAGGTTGGAAGGTCGCGTGGTGTTCCACATCAGATGTTTTATTAACCGTTTTATATCGATGAGTCATATTATAGCCAACCTAGTTTAAACACATCTTTACATATTTAAGAGATAAATTATTGTATAACGGTATTCACATTTTAGAATAAGGGATTTCAGTTTATGGTTGTTTGCCATTTTCAGTATAATCGAATTGAAACACAAATACAACAGAGACTCTTTTAATAACATTAAGCTGTAGTAATGTACGTTGGAACTATATAAACATTTTGTGAGAAACTGGAAATACATTATTACGATAAACCTAAGTTTGGAGTTAACATCATATTGGTTAATGTTAGAACATGATTCGATGCATATTAACATTGATTCGCGATGAAGCTTTGAAGCAAATTATTATTTTACAATTGTTTGCTTTTAATACCATAATCTTTAATACATTATGGTCCAATTTCATAAACTCTTGGTACATCGCTACTTGAAATCGACGACACGATGTAAAAATCTCGTTAGTAAAAAATTGTTTGTTGTGACGATCCGAAGAGTCATTAAGTATTGATGCTGGTTCGGAAAAATTATGCTTAATGATCCAAACACAAGTAATATATTCTGGTATTCGGCATTTCCATAATAACGAGAACGACAGATTATTATTATTATTAAGTAATCAAAAGAAATAAATCGTTACTTTAACTAATGTGAACATATAACTTGAAAACATAGGATTAAAAGGGTTATGAGATGAACTTAATGTAAAGATATTTATACATTCGCCCTAGCTTCTTTCTATTTAACCTTTATTATATTTTATTTGAAGCTGTTTACTTAAACTATGTGCGAATACCATGACTTGTGTTTCCCTTGAAAACAAAAAGTTATGACGGTAATGTTCAAGAAAGATATCCACCATACAATGTTCCTAGTAATAACAAAAAAAAAACAAAAGCGTGTATGTACTTGCTTTAATTATACGTTATTAAATAATTTGTACTGTGTTCAACTAGTTATTAATAAAATTTAAGTTCAAACCTTACTCTAAGATTAAAAGGCACCCTCCATTGACACAACGCCCAAGAAACTTATTACGGGACAAATCCACAATGTAAAGACTATTATTAATAAAAAAAATGATAATCAACATTATCAACTAATCCTTCATTAAATCAAAGATGATCATGAATACCAAATAACTTGTCCACACTTGCCACTAACTAAAATTTCAAAATTTGTAGCTGAACTGAAAAATAGTGCGTCACTTAGATAACCTGCTGAATTCACTTTGTATTTTCAGTTATGTTCTGCACCAAAAATTGCTTCATAAGAAGTTACTCAATTAAAAATGAGACAAAAGCTTAAGGTTCAGTCTAACTCCAATATAATATGCAAGTAACTATCAACTTTTGAAATGGCACTCTTAAACAGAATAAATTCTCATTGAACATACCATCACAAATTATCCATGCAATTTATATTATAAGTGTAGATAGACAAGTATTAACTGAAGCCAACCCCCTATAATAATAAGATAAACTATAATGATCCTAAAAACCGTGCCAAATTAATTTTCCTATCCTACAAAATAATTCCTTTTAAAACTGCATTACTGTTTTGTTTAAAAATCCAATAAGTTGCATACGCTTTTTGCACTCCCGTCCAATTTCCAGTATAAAAACCTGATCACCAGCTCTCCAGGCCCATTTATTTGCTTTTCGCGCTTATTACCCAATGTATTACCTGACTTATTACCTGATTCATTTACTTTTCATTTGTTGGTACATATTATCCACGTCAAGTTTCCATACACCAATTCTCGATCCCTGGAATTAGTAAACCAAAGATTACGCTTAGTGTATTCTCTCGGAGTACCTACCCGAGAAGATATCGAGTATTATGGCTTTTACTAGCGTGACTTTCGGCGCCGAAGGCAAAGTGATTATACGTGAACTATCCTTCCCCGTCCTTTCAGAGAGCAAGCTCTCGTGAAGGACATTACCTCTTTTCTTTCCTTTTAACTTCAGGGTACTTTTATCCAGGTTTAGCAATCTCCTAACTATAAGATACCAAGCTATATAGTTGTCCCATTCTCCCTAGCTACCTCAAAAATCAAATACATAAAAAAATACATAAATCATTCCTGCTCATAAAATTTTACCATTATAAGCACCACTAGTCACTGTTTCGTTTATATAACCCCCGCCCCCCGTACATTGCACATCATTCCGATCACTATTTCTCACTTTCAACCTGTATATACCACCGATTTATAACCAACACTATTACATAAAATAAAAACCAATACTTTTCTTTATACCAAACATTCCTGGTTAATATAAAAAGTGGCCATTATATCACCCACACTCCCGTTATAACATCTCACTATTTAAAAACAACATAACAAGACGACCACCAATTCATTCAGCAGCATTTACGTTATAAACCTGCTTATTTTAAAATTTTAATGTCAAGGACATTATTATTATTACTACTGTAATTTGAACAAATAAATGTACACTTAAAATTATTCTCTTTTCATGTAGATAGGCAACACGGTGATCTAATGTTAGTATAACCCTCAGGGAAACTTTAATATTTAATTATCCAAAAGTTATAATTAAGATTTGTACAATAAACAAGTAAGGTACAAAACAACAGCAAAGTTTTACAGTAAAACTTTTATAAATGCACGCGTCCCTTCTAATTTAAATTAAATCTGGTAGTAACGTTTTGATACCGTTGTTATTTCACAGATTTGAGATTGAGAACATTGCGACAAAGCGTTTTTATTTTTATAAATGCAGTTTGTTGAGTACTAAAGTAATTTATGCTTAAGGACAACCAATATCAGTGTTATTCTAAACTTAGTTTGTAATATCATTTTATAAATTTGTTTTAACCTCTCAAGTAACTCTAAAAGATATTATCATTTACTGACGACGATAACTGTAATTGTTATCGAAATGTTTAAATATATATAAAAGATAAATAGAGAAAATATAGAAGAAATATACAATATACAATACAAGATAAATACATTCATTGACGGTTCGGAAGAAGAAGATTTTAATTTTAATTCGTATAGATGATTTGTATACCGAAGGAACAAGACAATTGAAAATCTTATAAGATATATTTACCAATGAAATCAAATACAACATGAAGGGATATGCATCCGACGAGATATCAGTACACACAAGATCATACATTCACGATACAGAAATCCAAAAGCAAATAACATAAATGTTAGTAGACGAAATCATTAGGTCATTAAAATTCTCCGGTAGTACCTATATGGATGATAGTTCCAAAAAAATGGACGATAGTGGGAAACAGGAAGTGCCGCATTGTCGTTTCTTATAGAAAAATAAATAAAAGAACCTCGAATGACCGTTATTCTCTACCTAACAAAATGACCCCACAAACTCGAAAGATTACTTCAGCACGTTTGATTTAGCTTATGGTTTTCCAATCGAGTTGCGCGAAGATTAAATAGAGAAGATAACTTTTAACATAAATTTTGGACATTATAAGTACGTTTGCATACCGTTTGATATAAAGAATGTTCTCGCTGTGTTTCAACGAATCACATACAATGTTCTAAAGGATCTCTAAAATAAAATAGTTTGTATGGACACTATCATCTTCTTTACTTTACTACAAAAATGTATACATCTCAAAAAATAAACTAAAATTCATATTGACAAATCACTGTTTCTAGATAACGCAGTTGGATTTCTAGGTTATATAATCACTCCCGACGGTATAAAGCTAAAAACTTCAATCCTTGCAAAAAATTCCGATCCCAAAAATTGTCAAAGAAATTGTGATTTTTAGGATTCGTTAGAAAATATCGAAAATTCATCAATAATTTTGCATTAATTACACCAAAACTATGATCCAATCCCTGAAAAAGAACATAAAGATAAATCATACTAACGAATCTGTCATCAGATTTAGTACATTTAAAATATGTTATTGAACGATATAATATTATAATATCCGGACTTCTCCAAATAATTTAATTTGACCATACACGCTTAAAATTTTGCTTTAGGTGCGGTACTTTTGCGATGTGCTATAAGCAAAAACTTCCCGATCGCTTATGTCTCTTGAACCCTACACCCCGCATAAACTAATTTTAGTACGACAAGGTGCCCGCTTCGTAATTTTCTATTTGGCTTCGCCGGTGCATTATTTAACTGTGTTAACTAATATTAAGGACACTAACTATATTGCAAACAGCTGTTACAACCTATAAATATAGCTCTGAAGTTTGTCGCTTGCTTGTACTTGAATTTTGCTTGTGTAAATTTAATTCTATATGCAAGGTGATCCATGTTAAACTTTTAATACTTGCTAATGTAATTGAATTTTTTATTTGTGTTTTGTGTTTCCTGCTTTATATGTATAAACGTAGGCTTTACTGTGCTTTATAACAAACGTTATAGTAACGAGAAAATTATTAGATATTGATGTATTTGTAAGTGATGCGGCCTTCAGCCACATTTATAATTGTTGTTTAGTGACTCATCTGTCACCTTTGGAGGACTAAAGTGCTTATTATTCAATTCTACGGGTTTTATTTTATGCATTTAATAGTTACCCGTGGCAGTAGTATTTTTCTTCTGCTTGAAAAATTATGCAATTACTACTTATTTCATGTTTGTAAATTATTTAATCTCAGTGGTAAACACCTGGCTAGTATACGATTTGGTTAATTACATTTTATTAATTTATTTTCGTTTAAGTTAGGAGAAACATACTCAAGTTTTAAGGAGAGCTCTTCCTAGAACCACGGTTCAAGAATGTACTTGCTTTCGCTGTGTGTTTTTTCTAGCCTCCCGAGTCAATGCTGGATGTCTGACAGTGCCGGTAATGCTCTGTTCTGTTTTATTTTCTTTGGTTAATGCTATTTGGTATAGCACTGAAAAAGGTAAGTAGTTTACTGTTGTAACAATTTGGTTTCGTTAACGTTTTGCTATAAGTTTGTTTGTGTATTGCCTTGTGCGGGATTCATGTCTATTAGAAACTAATTGCCCTTTTGAACGATGTATTTTGCTTTACAATCTCCGTTAAGAGTTATAAGTACATTACATGTTTTGTTTTAAGGGTATTAGAAATTGTTGCGGGGGTTGGGCTCCGATAAGCAATAAAGACCTATGTTAGACCATCAGTATTTTATTTTTTCTTCGACGTATTAGGATCCGAACCCTAAGCTGACCTGTCCTCTTCCTGGTCAACGTTTACTTTATTTTAACTGTAACGTAGTCCTTAGTGTATCTTAGTCCTTTTCTTGGTTTGAGAGCGATACAAGTACCATTGCAGATAGGAAAAATGTTAAAGAAATGTCAGTTTCGCTGTTTTACACCCAATACATTTATTGTTAAAAAATTTTACAGTGCCGAGTATTTTTTTCTGGTCTATATTTCACTAGGAAATTTAAAAATAAATTAAACGTTGCTATAAGCGCGTTTTTCATATTATCTGATTGATACTTTTCTACCATGCTTCATCTTTTGGTCACCATCATCAACTTTATCCGGAACTTCGACCTTCCTTAAAGTTTTTTTTCCTACTTTCAATAGAGTGCAACATCTCCTTGACAGATCATCATATTTGTATTGCAATTAAACTGTGTATAGTTTAATATTTACATAAGGACCTTTTTGGTATAGGAAATTTTTGTTTTAACTTACAGTTATCTTTATCAGTAATAATATAATTTATTAAAATTGTTAAAGAAGTTGAAACAATTCTGTAAATTTTGAAAAATTAGATTTAAGTATTATCGAAACGTTCAGATTGTATAATTTAAATATACAGATACACCATTAAAAAAAAACAAAAACGGTAAGTATTTTAATATGTGTAATAATGGTGGAAGTTTACATCTTCAATTTTTCAAATTTTACAAAATTTATAGCTGGAAGGCATGTATACCACATGCCCCCCGGTGCAAAACCACCACCCTTACTATGGACTCTTTAACATTGGTGCTCAAATTTTCTGAGTTCGGTAAGGGTTGGGGCCACTATCTCCTTTATTCATTATGTACTAGCTAACACTAACTAGCCAAGCGTGGCGTTTTAACGGCTAAACCCTTAAAATGGCGATTTCTAAAACAGACCCCGGGTGAGTAGGCCGAAACGCCCAGACCAAGACTAATAAGAGCAAGATCTGCTGGGAATAAATCCCTACCCAATTCGGATACCCAGGAGGGCAGGACTCCAGCAACCGCGGTCATCAAAAGTACCAACATTCGTATACATTACTGCAATATACGTGGCATTAAGTCGAATCTTAATGCTGTTCACCTACACCTTAAACAAGTGCAACCGGACATTCTGTTTCTACTAGAAACACAGGTCTCCCCTGGAAGCACTGATTTGCCAGACCTGCAATTTCCCAGATACAACCTCCACTCTAACTTTCGCCTTAAAAGTCAGAGTATGTCTGTATACCAAGGATAACGTAGGTTGTAATAGGATGACCACTTTGGACACACTGTTGTTGGTATAGCTGTACCAATGCTAATTACTTCCAAGATCTTTTTGATTACCTTAGTCTGAAAATAGACTACCTCTTATCACAGTTTCCATCTTGCAATATTTCAATTCTGTGAGATTTTAATGTCCACAATTCCAATTTGCTTCAATTTTCATCTACCACTAATCCCGAAGGTCATAGTGCAGAAGCATTTTCTTTATTCTGTGATCTCACACGAATGATTTCCAAACCCACCAGAATCCCTGACAACCCTACCCATACTCCACATCTCCTGGACCTATTCCTTACATCTAACCCACTTGTCTATAAAACTAGAGTCCTTTCCCCACTTGGCCTAATCGAAATAACTTCCTCTGTACCCAATCCCACTGTTACTCGAAAAACAGATAGAACTATGTGGTGTTTTAAATCAGCTAACTGGAGCGAATTGCGAGACTTTTTGCAACCTTCTCCTGTCGTGAGTATTGCTTTAAACGGTCCTCCTCTTCAAACATTGCTCTTTCAATAACTGAACTTATTTTTATGGGCATGGAGTTATACATTCCCAAAAAACATAATTGCGTAGGTCATGCCCGTTCCCAACCATAGTTTAATAGTTATGCATTCAAAGAAAACTAAATATTTAAATTACTGCTTGTTTAAATTAAAACGTAGCACAAAGAAATTAAAAAAAAATTCGGTGTACTAATGACCTACTTTGATATATTAAATTAACAAATCAAACTTGAGAACTAGGTCTGTATGGTAAATTATTGAATAGAATCAAAACAGAATAAAGTTAAATGTCAAATTTTTCCCTCGGATAACCCAAAGCTAAATGCTTTTTTTAATTTAGTAAAATCAACTTAAAGCACGAGTATAGCACATGTGGTACAGTGTACAAAGCGTTTCGCCAATAATAAAATTAATCAGTCAATAATACATTACATATAACCAGATACTTAAAAATTAGAGGGTTACTATGCATTCAGCAGTAATACACATATGAAGCCGCACGGATGAATGCATTTCCCTGTACAGGTTTTTTCTACATTTACAAAAATAAATCAAATTAAATGAAGCACTGTAAGATAGACTTTGTACGAAAAGCACAGATAAACGAATTAAACTATAAATGGATCATTTAAAACAAACATTACAGATAATTACTTAAAGGTTAGCATAATATAAAGTAATCTTTCCGTCGTCCGATTTGATTATAGATTTTCGGGCTATCCAGAAAGATATGGGTAGGCATCAACGCGATGCGATTTCCAGTGAATGTAGCAGATTACAAAAGAAGTAGTTAAAAAGTTTATAGAATTGTGAAAATCTAACCTTTCACCATTATTACACATATTAAAATACTTTCCTTTTTTGGGTTTTTTAATGGTGTATTTGTATATTTAAGTTATACCATCTAAACGTTTCGATAATACTTATAATTATCGCCATCAGTAGTAATATTATCTATTAAAACTGTTAAAGATCTAGAAACAATTTTGTGAAATACACATACATACAAATACACCATTATTTATTTTAATATGTGTAATAATGGTGAAAGTTTACATTTTCAATTTTTCAAATTTCACAAAATTGTTTCAACATCTTTAACTGTATTTTTATAGAATTGCATTTGTAGTTATCGGGCCCCCAGAGTAGAGACCGCGTAATAATAATTATAGTTATCGGACGCCCAGACTAGAAACCTCTTAACAAGGTATACAATAAGACGAATGTGGAAAATATTGTGTTCCTATAACCAAAGCCTACATATAACGATTACGTTCATAAACCTAATTGATGAGAATTTTCTAGTCGGAGTATGAATGTATTTTCCCTAAGTTAATAATAATTATAACGAGATAACTGTTGTGTTGATGGTGACATCTTAACCTTAAATCCACCTGAACGCAAGAAATAACTAATAACAGTTAATCCAAATAATGAGGAATAAATATAAGTCTGGCCCTAGTCGATGGATTAATTACATCCAGATATATTTTATATGAGGAATTTGTTTTAAGTGTTAGATACAGAGCATAGTAGGCGGTGCTAATCAAATGTCACCACTAAAACTTAACCTCTATCCTTAGTATAACCTACATCCAAACTGTCGCGCAATGATTTTTTACAGCCTTCGGAGACAATTATCTCAACAAGAATGCCTCGTCGAGTTGGTTACTGTTTTGGGAAATAAAGCACCACACAGGTCGACAATTTCTCGGTGGCATGGAGAATTTAAACGTGGATGGATGAATCTTATCGACGATCCCAGGCCAGGTGCAACAAAAACGACCGTCGCCCAGGAAAACGTCGATGATTGAGGCATCATTGGGGAATTGAAAGGCTTCAATTCAAAAAATGTTGCATGAAGAATTGGCGGTAAAAAAAATTAGTCTCCCGTTGTATACTGCATCTGTTGACCGAACAACAGAAACTAGCTAGGGTCAATTGGTGTAGAAAAAACTCTAGACCGCTTCAACGCAGGAAACTCTAAAAACGTGTACATCATCGTCAGTGGTGATGACTCCTGAATTTACTCATATAAACCGGAAAATAAACGCCAGTCGTCTGTTTGGGTGGTCCATGGTGAAGAAAAACCAACAAAAATAATATGTCCTCGAAGTGTATCAAAAAAGATGGTCGCGACATTTGTCTCAAAGACAAGTAATGGGGCAACAATTCCTCTGCAAGATTAAAGTACTGTTACTGTCGATTGGTACACAACCATTTGTTTGCCGGAAGTCATTGCTGAGCTTCGAAAAACCAACCCGGAGCGACTAATCATCCTCCACCATGACAATGCAAGTTCGCACACAGCTCGCAAGACAATTACATTTTTAACGCAACAAAACGTCGAATTGTTAGACCATCCTCCGTGCAGTCTCGACCGAAGTCCCAACGACTTCTTTACCTTTCCGAAAATCAAGAACGGACTGCGTAGTCACAGGTTTCGGTCGCCAGAAGAAGCAGTCGACGACTTCAAAAACGTCATTTTCACTGTACCAACAAACGAATGGAATAACTGGTTCCAGAATTGGTTTGAGCGCATGCAAAAGTGCATTGATCCTCGTGGAGGATACTTCGAAAAACAATAAAGTCTTTAAAAGCTATTTACTGTTTTATTCCAGCTCTATATGCAACACTTAAAATACAACCCTCGTATTTCTCCAGGACTAAAATGTGGCCTTAGCAACCTGCCATTACTAACCGCAATCATGGGCGCCGGCAAGAGGGTGCAAAGGGGTGCACTTGCACCCCCTGTCAAAAAAATGCACAGAAAAAAATTTCTTAGTCACTGAATGAAAACTTAAGACTTCTAGGTTGCCGACTAAATTTGTTTATCACCATATCTTCCTCTACTCCTTTCCTGTGAACACTACACTGGCCACTTAGCCTTCCACGTTTTAACGTACTAATAGTACGATCAATACATGTTATCGCTGGAATACCAATTTTGATTGCTTCGCATACCACTTGGTAAAACGGGGTAACTTGACCAATCAAATCTGCGTATTCAAGGGGTACACTTAAAACCACATCACTCTCATCTTTCTTCAACATCTCATACCAGGTGGTAGCCTCGGCAATAAAATTGTGCAGAAAACCTTAGCAGAGGTTCTGTATATCTCTGCTATGACTAACCTAAAGATTTGTTCGAATCGATATCTCAGATACGCAATGCTAGATTCTAAATATTAGATGAAGATAGATATTCCGAAAAAATCTACATTTTCAGATGGTTTATTTGATTTGTAGTTTGCCTTGCCACCACTCGAGGACGTTTAAATTCAACATCCAGTTCTTCGCAAGACGTTATTTATTTATTTGATTATGTATTGCCTTCATATTCATATATTCTTCTTGTAATTGGTTGCACACGGGATTGAGTTTGGCAAAATAGACAGCAATTACTAAGAGTGTCATAATGTATGTTGAAGTTGTTGCAATGGCGTAGCGCTGGTATGCTTTAATTTTCGTTTTTGAGCTTGGTGCGTCGTGCGAAAGTTGTAAAATTCGTACAATAGTCAGAAAGCATCCTCCTAAAAATAATCTTGCCGGCGCCCATGACCGCAATACCAGTGGTTCTCAATCGTGTAAGTACATGTTAAGTAGGAGTGACCATCAACCATTTCAACAAGAATAATTTAACTTAGGAAAATAGTACATTTGAGAAAACCCTAAACGAGGAAATAATAGAAGTAGCAATAACCTTAAATGATTTTAACAATTAACTGCTCAAATAATATGACATGAGAAATGATAATTTTAAAATCCTCTATATTTCTGTATTTTATATTCTTAAAACTTTTGGAATACTACTGAAATAGACAACTTTCCATATAAAAAATTAGGTACACTATGTATTCCGTAAAAAAATTATATTTCCTTATTACAAATCGTAAAGAAAAGTATCTCTTTTCATTATAGCAACCATTTCTTTATAGTATCCATTTATTTATAAACAATTATTTATTATTTATGGAGTGACAATCTAAATAGAGCCGGTGTCCTCAATATCAACGATGCTAGAAGCTCGTCTGCGGGATCAAAACTAACGCTAATACCTTTGAAACGTCTTATTGTTATTCCAATCTTAAAATTCAACTTATTTAAAGTATCGGAATTAACTTTAGATAAATATAACCACTCATAATTCGTTGGTTAAGGTGAGGTTACCTAACCTGGCTATTAGAGAATTCCAAACCTAAACCCGCTGTATTACCCACCAAGTTCTACTTATTTAGAGTTTCCGTATTAACTATTAATTAGGATACCCAGAGTTCACTAAGATCGGCTCGAGATTACCTTGCGCGCGAGCGAACTCATAAGCAAACCCCCTGTATATGTAATTATACAAACCCAGGCATAACGAAAACGTTCACTTTGTTTTCACGAAAGTGAATAAATAAAACAGGTTGTTTCGTAATGATTTAATACGAGACATTATTTAAACTGTGCAAGATTATTTCCTAGTTTTAATTTATTTAAAATATCCCGTAATAAACCATTTAAAACCATTCCATAAATAGTGAACACTTTACAAAGATTAACTAACTTTCCTGTTTATGCAAATAATAGGAGTTTCATTGACCTTGAGTGATATAAACATCACTTCTGGCGCAAGGTTTCATATACGCATAAACTCCACTAAATGAAAATAAAACGAATGCATTATTTCGTCTTCGACTAATTATTTTAATTACAGCGTAATAATAGATATAGTTATTTGAACCCTTTTCCATGTGTATGTAAAACAAGTATTGTAAGTAGTTCAAGATCCCGATTCAGCGTGACATTAACCTTAAATTTGTCACAATTTAAACTTTGCCTTTAGATTGAATTATACTAAAACCCTCCTATCCAGGTATTCCAATAATTAATCAAAGCTCAATTAATTATTCGCCATTACAGAAAAGAAACTCTATATAAACCTCAATTTCAAATATAATTTGTTACGTAAAATAATAATTTCAAACCTCAACTTACCTGTTAATATTAATTATCCAAATGATCTGGGGAAATATACACATCATCCCGAGTAATATTAAAAACATTTATAACGTTATTTTTCACTTCCAAAACCGGCATATCATTTTGTCTATGTTTTCAAAACGTATAACTCACGTTGATTATAGGTTTAGCACCGACACTAAATCAAATTCCTTAACAGCAGCGTGCCCACTCAAGGAATCCACCATCCACGCACGCCGTCCAGGTTAGTGTTCTAACCATCAGGGGACCACGCGCAGATTAAAGTACCTTAATATAATAATTGGTTTTGATTTATTTTATAGCTTAATTACTTGTTTGTACCAGAACATATTATTTATTTTATCTTCATTTTTATAATACTAGTTTAGTTTCCATTTCCAGAATCGCTTATATTTTTGTTAACCCGAATATTATTTTGTTTCAATATATGTATAAAATTGACTCGTACCTAATTATTTAAGAGTTGTATAAGAGTCTAAAAACAAAACCCACTCCCACACTATACTGTAGCTAGTTGAAGCATATTAACTGAATCTACATAGTGGAATTGTAATTTGTCAAGGACCCGAAAGGGGCTTACACACTGTATAAGCCTTAAAGTTCTATAAGTATACTTCTACACCCATGGCTACAAATTTTAGCTACTTAACAGTTTGAGTAATGACTAGAAGCTTTTGCTCAGTCGTAGATTAAAGTGGGCCAGGTTTATAAAATTATCGATTTGCCTGATTAACCAAAAAATATTTACATGTACCTAGATACGTTGCTTTAAAATCGGGGTTGCTTCTTCCTGAAACACTCGGACGCCAACTTGTTTTTAAATATGGAATAAACAAGTAAACCATGATACAATAAAGTAGAAAGAAAATTTCTACAATAACAAATTGTATTACACAACCTATATTTAATTATAAATGAAAATACCTTAATGCTAATGTTAGTATTATTATAACCTAATGAATAATTAACTGTTATGAGTAATTAATGCAATCAGAATACCTTATTCTTGGTCGTACTGTAGATAACGAAATGGCTGCATGGTGGGTCAGCGTTTTGGAAATTATTGCGTAATATTACTTCAGGGTTGAAATAGATCTGGATTTGTATGCTTTATAATTCCCAAATGAATAAATTTGCAGGATTAAGGGGTTTTAGAATCCCAGTTCCCATTAACGCAGGTGATTACTTCACTCTTGGTCAATCGTACTAATACCGTAAATTGGATTAACGGTAAAATAATTAATTGCGTAGATGTGTGTAAACGGGTGAAAAGTAACATTAAAGGTGAAGTTAAAGTAAAAAAATAAAAAAAGTGCCTGAAAAGCAAGCGTTTCAAACATTGTAAAATAAAAGGCAAACGATATGCGTGGAAAGCTCCACTTTAAATAAGTAAATTATGTTTTATGCAGCTATGATATGCAGCACAAATGGCACGAAATGCACATTAGTTGCCTACAGAGAGGTGAATTATTAACAACACGTTCGAAGTTTGTTACAACGCTTGTCAAAAATTTTGACTCACCACCCTGCGATAGACTTTTTGATTTTTTTGCTTCATATCTCTCACTTTGGCACTTTAAATACAACTGTAACTTCCCATAAATCGACATTTCGACGTTTTCTTTCGCTCTCAACGTACTTTTCAACATGGAATATGTCGACCACACCGTGAAAGATTTCAGTCATTCAGCCTTTAATCAAATATACAGATAAAACTTAAAACAAAATAAATAAATGTATTCAGAAAAACTAACCTTTTCATGAAAAAGCAAGCATAACTTCTTCGTCAATGTTCCTTACATTCTTTGAAGTCCTCCAAGAATTGAAAATATTGTAGATCTTCTCATATTTATCTCTAGATTTCAAGGGTAATAGACTAGCAACAGCTTCAAGTGCTAATGCCGATATTTCAGAATGATTTTCATTATTTATTTCCATTTTCACGCGATAACACTTGACAAAATTTTTGTTTACCTATTTTTGTTTAGTTGCAGCAGTGATGAAAACGGCAATTTCATTCTCGCGCTGGTCATGTATTTTTTAAATAATTTCTTATAAAATGTAATTCATTTCCATTTAGTGTCCGAAAAAATTTTATATATTATTCTTAAAGAAAAGTTCTTCACCACTCATCGCGTTTCTAATCTCAGTAGCGCCTCGATTAGAAAGATCGCGATTCGTAAAGAAAAACAATACCTTTCTTTACTTATAACACAAATAACTATCATTAATTACTATTATTAAGTCATTTATATGTATAAATCGTCTACAACGATTTCCTCGTGCAAAATTATTATTACTTGCATCATTAAAAATGAAACAAATTTGTCCACTCTTAAGTTTACTTTAATTTACTGGTTTGTTTTACATTACA
Organism: Vesta saturnalis; assembly: GCA_036346205.1. Classification (NCBI taxonomy): domain Eukaryota; kingdom Metazoa; phylum Arthropoda; class Insecta; order Coleoptera; family Lampyridae; genus Vesta; species Vesta saturnalis. The sequence goes on along the minus strand of JARFJB010001243.1, from coordinate 1,058,555 downwards.
AACAAATATTTATCTTTCAGTAAATAAGGTTATCTTCATCTTGTTTCATATTAACTTTTAAAATGAATTCCAAATGTAAACTGGTGGTTGAAATCATTTGTTAGGTAGATTTAAAGAGAAACCGACTCATCCAAGGGGAAATTAATCAAGCTTTTAATTAAAACCATAATTATATGCATGACGCTACTTCTAACCTTCATGAATATTCAAAGATTTAATGTTGCTTTCAAGGCTAAACGAAAAAAGCAGCATCCTTGATATCTTCTTATATGTAGAAATTATACTTATTCATTCAAGCTTCATTTGAAAATTTATTTTTCGATCTAAATATTTCGATTTCGAAGTGCATAGATTAACTGAAATTTTGTCTAAACGATAAAAACAATCGAAGTGTAAACATTTTTGCAATTAAAACGAATGAAATAATTTGTCTAATGAGGTCACTGTAAATGAAAAGATTACTGAAATAATAATTAGAACTTAACTCAAAAGAAAATTAAGAGAACTCTAACAAACCGTTGCTTGACTTTAAGCTTGTAATTCTGCTATAATTAAGTAGGTATTAAAAATCTAAGCTGATAAAAATGTGTTGGTTTTATTAACCTTTCTATTAAAAACAAACCTTTATTAATATATTGACTCCTATATAAAGTAAATGTTACTAAAACAATAGCCCACTATAACGAAAATCCGTAATGTTTTCCTTGTCTTATATCACTACCCTTAGCATAACCAGAATAATTTTCTTGATATCCTTCTTTTCCCAGCTGATCACTAAACTTGCTATCGTGAGCATCGTAATAGCCCTTATCATAATCTCCATTTTCACCTTGGTTGACTTCATGAAAGCCAGCTTTAGAACGTCCACCCTTTTCAAAAGCACCACTTTCCCCTTGATGATGTGAATCGGTGTTTGCATGTTTATTAAAATGTCCTTGTTTGTCAGATTCGTCATAAAAACTATGATTCTTTTTATATTCATCCTTATTATAAATTTTGTGATAACCTGTTGTTTTCGATCCTTTTTTATGTCCACTTGATTCGCTATAACTACCTCCATTAGATCTGCTATTACCTTCATAATTCTTCGCAAATTGTTCCGAATTTTCATTATGACCATTAGTGTCACCTCCTACTTTACTATAGTAACCTTTTTGCTGTTCTTTGTCATATTTTCCTTTCAAACCTTTGTCGTAATTTTTTATAGCTTTGTAGCCACTGTGTCCATCGTTTCCGCTTTCTTCGTAATGCGAACTATCATCATTATCCCCTTCTTTAATAATATGTTTATTATCTTTATAATCTTGCTCGTAGCCGGGTCCGTAATTTGTAAAATGATAGAGTTTTGGTAAATAATTATATCCCTCGTATCGAGTGTGATGTAAGGGTTTATAATTAGGATAATAATGTCTAAAACTTTCCAAATTTTGAGCGTACCCTAGGGGATAAGGAAAATGTAAGTCGTCTACTCCAACACCATTAGAAAAGTGAACATAACTACTTGGACCCGAATGAGAACTATACGCGTATCCCGAAGACGCAGACGTTTGATCTTGCATTTTAGCTTCTCGTTCATACATTTTCTGTGTAGCTGATACGACACATAGTATTACTTGTAACGAAAGTATCAATAGCATTATTGTCGAATATGAAACTACAACTGATATTTATATTTAATTATACCCATTTTATACCGTTTATGTTATTGTTTTTACTAAAATTATTGCAATACCACCATGTAAATCCGAGGACACTTACGTTAATTTCTCTTTATTCAGCAGGATGTGACAATTCAATAGATCGATGCCCGATCTGCTATCGTGAACGTTTAATTAATAACCGTGTACTTTTTTCTTGTTAGTATTACGAAAATTCGAGGACATTACGGTTGGAATTTCTTAAAGGTCGTAACGTAAACATTCTTTAAGTTATGCAATTATCTAAAATATTTTTATAAGAATTTTACTCCATATCAAAGTATACGAATAAATCACCCAGCTCTTTATATAAAGTCCGAATGATTTACGAGAACAGAATCGCATTAATAAAATGCACTTTGCTACTTCTGTCTTTTCATATAATTTACATCGTTATAATTAAGTTCGTGGTTAGTTTAAGTGAGAAAATCAACGGTCGTTAATCAAGCATAACATTTATGTGTTGTTATAGCAATGGTAGGTATTTAATTTAACATTGTAAGAAAGTAACCATTAACTTTGTATCACACATCAACACGGAATAAGAGAAGTTATGTAAAATAGCACCGATCATTAATTCGAGGTAACATAAAGCCTAAACTTTTATGGTGTTTTCTAATATCTCCTTAATTGATCTGAATCTAAATTATCGTATCTGAGAGATAAGTATTTTTGCAGTAACAAGTTCTAAAATAAATAAAAGTGGCCAGCACATGACTTTCTTATGCTGGTGTCTTATTGCAAGAGTACCTATACAGGGCAAAGAAACTACAGCTCACCGAAGCAAACAAGATAGTCGGAATATATGTAAACTATAACAATTTTATTTGATATATTTGAAGCGGCAAGATTTTAGCCAATTTTACAAAAATATTTATTTTAGTACATTCAGGCTGAATGTACTCTGAAAAAGACGACCGCGATGGCTCCGCCCTCTCAGCTGTCATGTTTGCTTCGGTGAACTGTAGAGAGAACATCTTTTTATACCACACCTAGTATAATCTTATTTCTTACAAATATCAACATAATCATTTAAAAACTATAAGTGCGGAAACGACACCGACACAATAGCAAACAACAAATATCTGTTGTGGAACACCAGAAGACCTTTCAACCTGCAAAATGGAAATTAAAAGAAATGAAATAATTTTAATAATAATTTTTTTAGGATAATTATGCAACCTGTTTTCAAATAAGTTCATTACAAAAATACGAAACATTGTAAAAACAAGAACAATTATCTATGCCAAACAGACGTTTAAAACTTCATGTCAGACAGAGGTTAATAGAAATCTAGATGCTAACTTAAAATATTTGGTGTGGAACACCGTATAAGTACAGTTCAGTGGGAACCCCACACTACCTTCCCACCTACAAAATGGAAGTTAAAAGAAATGAAATACTTTTAATAACATTTTTTAGGATAATTATGCAGCCTCTTTTATAATAAATGCATTACGAAAATAAGCAAAATTATAAAAAAACAATAATCTATGTCAAGCGGAATTTCATGACAAACAGAGGTTAATAAACATTTAGATGCTAACTTAAATAATTAAAGGAAATAATTTTAATTATAATTATTTCAGGGTAACTATGCCACCTCTTTTATACGTTCATAACGAAAACAGGCAACATTGTAAAAATAAAAACAATAATATATGTGAGAACGACGTTTGAACTTAATGTCAGATAGATATTAATGCCCGTTTGCAACGTTCATAACTTAAGTGCTGCTTCCGTAAGATATGCTAAATTTAAGAATCACCTAAGTTCTAGACATATTGCACCGTTTTAGAGCACAGTGTTCTTAACAAAGCGTCGCTTAAGTTTCGCCGTAGTAGGCAACAGCGCGAAATCTGGTGATATTTTAGTAACTTTTCGTACTATGTTTATTTGTGTACTTTGTTTCTCGCGTTTTTGATTGTTCAGATGAGGTGTTCGGTGTTCTATATTTTGTTCAATTTTGTGATAGTAATGATAGCGTGAGTAGTTGAACCAACGAAACAAGTAGCAAGACAGTAAGGATAAGGTCTAGTTATCTATATAAGCCTAGTGTATTTTACATTTCAGATCAAGCAGAAAGTTCGCACCAAAAATTTTTCAGCGACTGAAAGGCATCTGCTCCTGAGCATCGTTGGAAAGCATAAGAAAGTTATAGAAAATAAGAAGACGGATGGGGTCAGCGTCCATGAGAAGACTAGGGCTTGGGAACCGGAAGATGGAGATTCGCAAAATTGTTGCAGATAAGCGAAAGGGAAGATATTTGACAGCTGTGAATGTAGCTATTGGCAGTACAATAATAATTAAAATTTGTTTTTTTATGGAGGAGGTGGAGCAGAATACGTAGTCCGTTGTCCAGACAAGGAGCTTCTGCTTTCCATTATAAATAATAAGACAGTGGAAGGTCTAGAGAATCCCTTTGACAGCAACGAGGACACATTTATAGTTAGGAACAGTACGGTAGGTACCCATGATATTTATGTTAATTATTTTTTATTTGCCCTACAGTAATCAAGATAGATAAAGTTGCATAAAATTATAACCCATTACAAAAGAATGCGCGATATTGCATCACGAATAATTAATTTTAATCCCCTCCGACGTAGATATTAAAAAGCATGAAATGCTCTTACGTCAGAGAACCCTCAGCCAATCACAGCCAGAGGACCCCTGCATAGAAGCCGGATCCACCCAATGCGAATTAGCTATAAAAACCGCGGCGCTACCGGAAGAAATTCTACTCCATTCTACTCTCTGCGCGCTCCGTTACTCTGCTACTCTCGCGCCTCTAGCATCTAAAATCTAGAACCGAAATCCAGACCGCGCGCGCCTGCCGTAGTTAGTTTCATTGTGTACGTCGCCGACCTGTCGATTGCCACATCCGTTCATCCTGAACCGTCGTGTATCTTTAGTCGCGTTACTTCGCCGCCGTCACCGGTAAATCAGCGTTATACCATCAAACTGCTGGTTGAGATACGCTAAGATTAACAGCACGTAAGTTTTATTGCACCACTTTTCTTAAACATTACACCAGACACCTAGAGAAGCGACGGGCTGCAGAGCCCGTAACCGTTCCAGTACACACACCAGAAGTCACGACAGGCTGTAAAGCCTGAAGTCACCTTCTGCGAGGATACACACAAACCAGGACGTTGTTACTGAAGTCATCTTCCATTTACTCCAGCGGCAAGAATGGTACTCGCTCTAATTCTACCGCTCCCCGGAAGATCCCTTTATACAGCAGTCGACGGGCTGGACCCAGAATCTTATAAAGGGCTCTCCATTAAACATATATTACACATACAATACATCGACCAGATCCTGAGGAAAATTAGCAATATAAACAAGGGACGCCTTAACCAGGAGATAGTCTCAATACCAGAAGCCGTATTCTTAGAGATCACCCGGGTGAGCCCCTAGTTAAATAAAGACGAACTCGTGGTACGTTTACGTAATAAATTGCATCAAACGTGTTCCAGCGTCTCGCAAATCGCATATAAATTTGTTAGATATTCTTCTAATAATATTTCTTAATAAAGGAAATCCGGTAAGATAAACATTCCTATATCGCGAGTATATTTTCACGCGACGGAAAAACTCTCCACTATTTCGTCCTCGAAGGCCTGACTAATTTACCAGCCTCAGAATAAATTACGTACATTATACGTGTAAATTATCTCATTTTAATCCCGAGAATAATCGTGTACTTAAGACACCTGCATTCCGTCGGGAACAATTCTCAGAATTGTTTAATTTAGTTCACGCAGTCCTAAAAGGTCGTGTAAACTCGCCTCAGATTAATTCGTTTACAACAATTAATAATAGAAGCATGAAAATGTAAACTTTCACCATTAACACTCATAATAAAATACTTATCTTTTTTGGGATTTTTTAATGGTGTACTTTAAATTATACAATCTAAACGTTTCGATAACACTTACAGTTATCTTCGTCAGTAGTAATGTTTGTTAAAAATTGTTAAAGATGTAGTAAACAATTTTGTCAAATTTGAAAAATTAAAACATAAACATAAGCCTGCTATTAGTATAACAGTTTGGGAAACATAAAGCCAACTATAAAATTTTTTTTTTAGTAAAGAATAACTAGGTCATAAAATTAAATATTATTAAACTGCCTCAAAGATGACAAACCAGAACACTCTCTACGGCGAAAGCTAACAATGAAATATGCCAGCCAAAAAACACATTTAACAAAATTTAATCGAGTTATGATGTAAGTGTAAATTTGTGAAAAACTTCAATTTTAAAATGATAGAAGCATTCACAAATCCAAACATTACATCAAATAAAACAACCCAGTTAAATCTAACAAAGAGATATCTTTATCAATAATTGGAAGTGTTATTAACAATGAAAATCACTATGCAGAACGTTCTTTGTAATTTTTAATTTCAATTTAATTTCAACTACTTATGTTAAATTATAGTGCTGTGGTAATTTAACATATAATTGGTAAAACATTTGCTTCAAGGTCTAGGAAAAACACAGCAAAAAACCTAGAGAGTGTTCTGGTTTGTCATCTTTGAGGCAGTTTAATAATATTTAATTTTATGACCTAGTTATTCTTTACTAAAAAAAAATTTTATAGTTGGTTTATGTTTAAACTGTTTACATAAGCTTATGTTTATGTTTAATTTTCAAACTTGACAAAATTGTACTACATCTTTAATAATTTTAACAAACATTATACTGTAAGTTATCGAAACGTTTAGATTGTATAATTTAAAGTACACCATTAAAAAATCCCAAAAAAGATAAGTATTTTAATAATAGAAGCAGTTTTTAATAATAACTAACGTAAAAGATCGTGATAAACTCCGTCTTCCCTGTATTTAATAGGTAGAATACGTTTCGCTTATAAGAAAGTTATACGCGTTTAACAACAACAGACGTTTCTAATAATAAAGAATTAATGCGTCTTATTTCCGGGCATAATTAAATGTTAGATATTCATTACTGTAAATACGTTCTCAATTAATTAAGAAATCCTGATTAGTTAAGAGTAAATAATCAAACGAGTACGCACAATTTGCATTTAGAAACGTGTAAATATTAACCTGTCCTTTGTGAAGCATTCCCAGTACTGAATTCACATCCATTCAGTTTGAAAGCCAAATCACATATAAGAATAGTCATGCACACCAAGGTTACTTTAAATTATGGATTTTCTCTTTGACCTGCTTACAAACACCAACGCGATCGTTGGCCCCTGCTTATGTAATGCGTAGAATATTACACAACGCCACCTGATAAATACCACGCCACCGTTTACAGGGCCGACCTGAGCGGTCGTAATAAATCAAATTAAATCGTCATTATTAGGATTTTGGGTCATAACACACTAGCAATTGAACCACAATAATTTATATTTCCACAGAAACGGCCCAGGAGCCAATAATTACACCACTACCGTCCACGGGGACCAACCAAAACGGGCGCTACCAGGAAGGACTTTCCGAGTAACCTGAGATAAGATTTTCTTGTTGTTAATTTATTTCATTTAGTTTAGTACCTGATTATTTAGTTTTATAGAAGAAATAGGTAATATACGTTTAAAACATTTTTGTTGTAATTATTCAAAGTGTACAGCGTTAAGCACCAAAATACGAACCACCCCCGTCTTGTTAAGACAAGACCCGGTTTGAGCTAGACCGAGGTAAATTAAAATACACCATTTTAATTATTGTAAAGCAAAGTCATTTACAATGTGAAATGTGTAATTCTTTTCAATTTTGCAATTTTAGGATAACGCTAGAAGTACCTTAAAAGGGAATGATATTGAATGCCAAGTCATTTCACAGGTACAGAGAAACTTGTTTGCAATGAAATATAGAATAACTAAATTAATTACATTGTGTTCTTTTGTTACTTGTTATTACAGACTAATGAAACTGCTGAACCTACACGTACAACACAAGATGAACTGGAATTCAATATTCTTTCGCAGGTATGAAAATAGAAATTATTGATCTTATTATTGCAATGTTTTTCTCTGTTACTTATGGTTGCAGCAACAAACTTGTTTGGAAAGCGCAATAATAAAATTAGAAAAGGTATTATATATCCGTTTGTGTCTGGTATGGTATTTCATATTTTGTGTAATGTAATTGTATGTGGAAAAGGTTTATTTTTGTAAAAAAAAATATTTTCATGAATCTAAGGTTTCGGGTCTGTGAATACTAAGGTATCATTACTTTTCCATATTGATTTCTATTTACCACATCTTAAGTGTCATTTACTTCTAGCCATCATGGCTTGTCTTTTTACAAAAAAAAATCATGCAATTTTATGCTTAGGAAGTTTGGGGCTGCTTATGCTAAAGTGATATCATTATTTTGAAGTTATAGTGTCCACCTATTAGAATTATCTTGACAGTGAAAACTTTTCTAATTGTCTGCCAAGCACAAACTGGTAAACAATAGTTTCCTAATCGTGTAAGAATTTTGTAGATCCCAAATGAAGAAGTCCGCATCATGGAAATGGAGGATATTGCAACTGCAGAAACCCAACAAATGATAAGATGTAGGAAAACAATGAATTAAAAAAAACAAATAAAAATTCATTCATTTAACAGGAGCTGAAAAATCCTGGGTGAGGTCTAAAACTGTTTAAAAACTCAATGCTACAATCAAAGAAAACCGAACCTCTTTTCAATGCTATCAAGGCTGCAAATGTAAGTCATGTTTTTAGTATCAACAAAGTTAAAGTGTTTCATTGCTGATGTTTTATTCAACACCTGAGGCCAGTTGGAGACGCCCAGCGTTGGTTCGCCAATTAACAACTTCTGCGCTTTCAAATCAGTATGCTGCAACGATTACCGCAAAAACAGTGTTCAGATTCAAGCGTAAACCATACGCCAGAACTGGAAACCTTCTCTTCCAATTACCGAACAAACGCTCTACTACATCTCTTGTTCTTATATAGGATTCATTATATAAGTCCTCCGCTCGGTTTCTGGTATGCTCTAGTGGGACAAGAAAATAAGGCGTGCGAGCATATGCACTGTCACCTAAACATATGTTTATGTGGTAATGTTGAAAAGTAGTATATCATAAATACAACTACAAGTACCTAACAGCAGGCAATTTAGGAATTCAGCATTTTCCATGCGTGCTCTTATACAACTACTGTTAAATATTGTTGCGTCATGAGCAGACCCAGGCCATTGTGGAACTACATCCATTATTTCCAATGAAGAATTACATACAAGTTGTATATTTAGAGAGAAAAAATCCTTTCGATTCCTGAACACTTCTGCATCATCGCCTCCAGGTGAATGAATTTTTGTATGAGTGTCATCTATTGCGCTAGGAACCCTCGGAAATACTGCGATATCGTAAAAACCATTTTTAACTGCAGTTAATTGTCCTGGAGTTTGAGGCATTTTAATAAATTGAGGCCTTAAGGAAGCTATGGCACGCGACACCCGTGCAACGATTCGACAAGCAGTTGACGTGTGCATTCCACAAAAATCAGCAATTGACATCAAATGTCCTGAAGAAGCATAAAAATGAAGGGTTACCAATAACTGATTCATTGGTGTGATACTGTTATTTCTAAAATTGTAAATAATTAGTAATGCTTCAAAAATTACCGGTGCTTTTAATTTGACGTACAAGTCAAATTCAATTGCTTCCTCAATGCACCGTAATGTGTACAGGCAAGATTGTTTTGTTAAGCGAAATCTTTTAAAAAAGGAAAATTCGTTCATGTGAAAATAATTCGATCGGGTATAGTTCAGTCTGGGAAATCCGAAATCTATGATCTCTACGATATCCAAATCATCCTCAAGAATGTCGAAAACTGCCAGATCCATCGGTACCGAATGCATTACACAACACAGCAGATTGAAATATTGAAAAGTACCGATTTTTTAGGTTAGAATGTAGTGCCGGAATTTGGGATCTTAATTTTAAGATTTCTTAAACCAGTTTAAGGACAGCTCAGCAAGCGGTGCAACGCAAAATAACTGCTTAATATTCAAGTAGAACTTAAGTTGTGCTTAAATGTACGGTGCAAACGGACCTGATAGACATAAATACATGTTAATTTAAAAAAAAATTCAAAGCCGCCCACTTCAATAGTGCAGTTTAGCCATTTTCAATATTGATATTCAGTTAATTTTTAGACTTACCTTGCGTGATATTAGCAAACTTTATAAAGAAAAGTTATGTAAAATTAAATTTTCCTTAAAAATATGTCTACATTTTTTCTTACAAAATTAATCGTTATTCAAATATTGAAAAAAATTGAACTCCCTTAAATTCTACCTTAGGAATTTTTTTGCCGCTAAATTACGCGTCGTATCAAAAAATTTCATAGAACATAATTAATCGATATTTTTAAGGGTATTGTTTAACTTTGAAATGTGTGGTGCAAGATTAGCTTTAGTTTTAGTTTGTTTCCTTTTACTTCACTAATAACAAACAATAATTAAGTCCGTAAATTAATTAATTATGCACTGTTGAATATTAATAAGAGTAAAATTAAAAGATAGCCGTTAATTGTAAATAGAGATTTTTCTTTACCTCAAAATTAAAACTTATCAAGTTCTATAAATAATTATACTGTAAATATAAACAAATATAAATGCGAGTTTTCTTTTTGTTATTCCGAAATTAAAATTCAGTTTATATGCAAACGTACATGTTAAATGGAAATTGCATTCAAAATCTTATGGATTAATATTAGAGAATGATAAGAAACAAAAGCATTCAAATAGACTTTAAAATCCGATCAATCTAATTAAGAGAGTTTTAAATTAATATAAACAAGTAATAATTAACACCGTCCTTGTAAATTAGTTAATTTATTTAGTGAAAATTGCATTGTTAAATAACAGTTTAGATATAAATAATTAAAGTTAAATCTGAAATATTTTCTATGAATTACAAACACAATCAAAAAAGAATGTATCTAATCTTTTTACTATTGTATAAAATTTTGTATACTTAAATGACGCGAAAACCGACAGATGTGTCAAACAGTAACCAGCTTCTGGAATTGCATGATTTCGAGTTGATATCAGTGTTATTGATAACTAACTAAACCATTACATAGAATAAGTATTTTTTAATGAAAACTGGCCGAATTTTACATCAATCGCTCTGTTGTTTCACAAATAATAATTTGAGTATGACGTAAGAAATATTAATTCGGTAGTTGATTTAATATCAATTAAAACAAATTGTTACGCTGTCGCCTCATTGTTAAAATTATGCAATTTCCAGCCGTCCCCCACTTTTAAATGTACTCTATATGGGTAAGTGCTTTTACCAAAATGATTAGCTTTGCGTTCTCACTGCGTTACGTATAGACTAAATTTTACTGGTGAGTATGAGGTAACGAGTAGTTTAACAATTGATTAATCTAATTAAACGTAATAAAGACTTGCTCTGTAATTAAGTTCGAAACCTAGCCAATTTATTTCAATAAATAGCAAGGAAATTACTTTGCTACCGAGCACCGTTTTGATTATACCGTAATCAGTGAAATTTAAATAAATTCACATAGTTCATATTGATTAAGAATGATTCATTTTCATCCATCTTTGTGAAGGAATTTTGTTTGTCAAGGGAACCTGTGACCTTTGTCAACTACCGTATACTCTTTCCGTCCGTACTAATTGAGTTTTAGGTACATCTTCTACCATAAGGATTAGACCCTGGGAAACCCGACGCAGCTGTTTGGAAACCGGATACGTTCAGGACTGGACCGAAAGACCGCCTGGACAGTAGTTTATCTTTGGGTGGCACCCGAGTCCGTTTTCCAACCTCTGCAGGGAACCAGCGTCAACCGAAGCCCGTCCAGGAGTGCCACCGAATAATAAAATACCGTAACATAATTTTCTGTAAATACATTTTTTTTCTAAACGAGTTTTGTGTTGAAATTCGTTGAGGGCAAGCACACATGCACGCACGCACGCGCGCACGCACGCACGCATGCACGCACGCACACACACACACACGCCACGCCCACGCCACGCCCACACACAGGTACAGGCAGACACACACACACACACACAGACACATACAGACACATACAGATACACACCAACACACACAGACCCACACACTCACACACACTCACACACACACACACACACACACAAACATACACACACACACACACACACATACATACACAGACCAGACACACACAGATACACACACACACACACACAGGCACACACAGACAAACTCAGATACACACAGACCCACATATACACACACAGACACATACACAAACACAGACAAATACAGACAAATGCAGACACACACAGACACACGCAGACACACGCAGACACACACAAACACACGCACCCACGCACGCAGACACACACAGACTCTCACACACACACACACAACACACAGGCACACACATACACCCCCCCCCACACACACACACACACGCATACGCACACGCACACGCACACGTACACGCACACGCACACGCACACGCACACGCTGACGCTCACGCTCACACACACACACACACACACAGACTTTTTTTGATATTTTTCCAAAATGTGAAATTGTTGTGCATTTATTTTTTATTGCTTGTGTTAACTGGGTATATTTGAAATGTAACCGTTTGCTTGTGAAATTTTATACAGGCGTTACAATTCCAAACGATTCATGTCACCATAAAACGCATAAGTTGGTTGCGTATAGATTATTGGTACATAAAGCAATGTTTTTATCATTAAACCAAACATATTTCAATAAAGAAGTATAAATTATAAAACAAATTGGTCAATCAAACGGTTATATCTCAATTCAATTCAAATAAAGTCATCACCTCGATATACACTCAAGTATGAGCGACACATAGGTCACGCTTTATTCGATAAAGCACAGTTCGGTAACGTTTATGCTTTGAAAACGTTAGTGTGATAAGGATATGATCTCATCTATCATTATGTTACAAGTTCATTTAGCTTATGACTTTAGTTATTTTGAAAAGATGAAAATAAGCAAATTCTACACATTTGGATACATTAATTATTTAATTTATTCATTATATATTATTTCTGCAACTTGTTGTTTTATTTATTGAAATAAAACCAACTTTATTATAATTTCATAAATGAGGTAGATACTACATTAACAGGATTTATTAAAGAAGGCACGTTTAACATTTTTAATCGTAATGTAACAGGATATTCATTACATTTAGGTTATTTTAACTTACAGTATTACTTCTGCCATCATTCTAATCGTGGGTAATAGAGGATCAACTGCCACTACAATTTGCTATGGAGTTTACTGAAAGTGACAAACTTGAAAGTACCATTTATGATTAGGAAGCCTCGTCAAAGACATCAAAACCTACAAATGTGTCTATGCCATTTACGTCAGTGTCAAAAATCATAGCCCATTATCGTAAGCTCCAAAATTTTTTTAATGGTCCGCAATACAAAAATATTCCTTAACTTTAACATTATTTCAGAACTGTTAAAAAAATTAAGTTTTATATCATCATTAACAATAATTGAAACAGGGTTAATTTGTTAAATTTCAAGGTAACTAACAAAACCAGGGCCGTCACTAGTTCTAATTTATTTAGATAGAACATTAGCTCTAACTTTGAAGTTAGAAATTGAAATAGCCGTAATATCTTGTAATACATTTATACAGTAATTTACTCTTTATGGAGTCGTGTTTGGTACGTGCACAAAACGTTCAAAGGCAATAAAAAAAACGTATAAGTGATAGTTCCGTATTACTCATAGGTCACTTCTTTATACTCCATAGGAAAAAAAAAAGGAAAAGGCCACGTATTTCATTTCCTCCCAAAGGGGAGGGCGGGCTGCTCGAGCTTTCCAAGCTCCTTCAGCCACAATCATAGATTCCCAACATACATACATTACGTATGTATGCATGGTGAGATTAGGGATGGGTGTGGTCAGGATAGGATCGGAAGGAACGGAGTTAGGGTTCTGAGGGGGAAAATACTACCCCAGCATTCGCCTAAGTAGCCGCATATGGTGTGCATATACGCAGTGACCATGCCGCTACATGTGTATGAGGAAAACCCCCTGAAAAAAACTCATACAAGGTAGACGGTAACGGGAATCGAACCCATTACCTCCCGAATGCTAAGCAGGTCGTGTCACCACTACGCTACCAGCTCGGTCTCTATAGGAGTAAAAAAAGAATAGTACTCGGGTGGTAACGTTTATCACGCACTCGTTTATATTAGTGCACTCCTAAGTAATAGGCTACCCTTACTATATAATATACTATTATTTGTTACTTACTCGGAAAATTATATTAAAATGTGAATTTATGATATAAATTTATTTATAATGACGTTTCTGAATATATCGTCAGCCGTGGCTTACTACGGCAGCCGGTTACTGATTTTCAGATTATGGTCACTCATACACATACACATGCAATTATGCCAATTAGTAGCTTGTTAAAGTGACTTTACGTAGCTTAAGTTTAATTAGGTTAATCATGTTTACTATTGAGTAAAAATAACAGTATTAAGCAAAATAAAGAACTGTAACCTACCAATTAACGTTTCATTGACAAAATTACTCATTAACAGTTTTTTGTGAGTATACTGTTCGTTTTTTAAGCTCCGAGAAACTTTTATATTAATCTATTAATATTTCAATCAATTTTCAATCAAACGGTGTTTTAAAATGCCGGTACATCACATTAAAAGGTGTGAGTAATGTCCGCATTGCTCTGAATTTTCGATTATCCACTAGACGTATCTAACTAACACAAAAAGTAGGAGTGCATTAAACGCAATATTTTTTTTTTAATTTGACTTTTTAATGGAATGACTTTTTGTGTAATAAAAAAATTGTAACGTTGTTACCTTCGTTATCTAGATTTTCATCAAGTAGCTGTATAATTAATAGCAGTAAGAAAAATGAAATGTATTAATATCGGTAGTAATAAAAAGATTTAGTTTCAAAGTAAGCATAACTTTCGATGTCTTGTTCTCGATTTAAGTATTGGTATTTTTACAAGTTCCACGTTTGCACTATATTCGTACATTTTCTCCTAAAACGTTTCTGATGTATATTGCTGTTGCCATCGATTTAAATTTAAAATTAATAATATACGATATACAAGATTTATTTGTTGGTGTACCTTTTTTTTATTGGTGTTATTACTAATCAAACTAATTTTTTTTGAAATAACATTTTACTTAAAATGTATAGTATTTTCTTTTACTTCTCTTCCTTATGTTTACCGACTCTTTTTCTTACAATACAATGTTTCAAGATATTAAATTCAGGATTCTAAAATTGAAAGTCAATAAATCGTTGAGAATTTCCATTACAAAATGAATTAATTTGTTTTACGGAAATTGGCTGTAACACAAATGCAAATTTTAAATAGATTACTAACTTTGCAATTCATAAAGTTTTTTGAATTAGTAAAAGGATGCAAATACATTTAAATATTGATTAGTTAGATGGTTGTGATTGTACCATTTCTTTTTCATAAATATGTATGTATTATGCTTTGTTTTTTTTTTTGTAATAAGCCTAAGAGCCTCCTTTATTTGCATGTGTTAATTGCTTAATGCTAATTCTACCGACGTGAATAAAAAGTTGTACAGGGATATTCATTATAAATTACCCAATGGATATTTTTGTTATTATAGCAGATAGATGTATACATTAAATGTAAAAGTTGTAGGATGGACAGTAAATCATCTTAATTTATCACGAAAAACACAGTGGCGTACTATAGCTAAGGGGTATAAAAAATTATTCAATTTTTTTTAATAGAACACCCTGTATACCTTTACCTTCGTAAAGCCCATATTTTCTGAATTAAAAATATATTTTTAATTCAGAAAATATGGGCTTCTGAATAAAATAAAGTACAGGGTGTTCTATTAAAAATTAATTAATTATGTTTTCGTGATAAATTAAGATGATTACTGTCCATCAATACATTATGTATACATCTATATCAAAATATTCATTAATATAATGAATATCCCTGTACACTGATGGAGGTCAATAACAAATAGAAAAATGAATCCCATTTTTTTGACCAGGAGTAAAAGCATCAATAGTGTATAATAAAGCATGTAACACCTTGAACAAAATATACAGAGTGTGTAATTATATAATAATCCTATTTCTATACTAATCCTCAACAAACCAGGCTTTGTGGCACACTTTTTTTTCTTGATACGAGGGTGGTTTGACGGAAGAGTGACTTTCCAATAAAAAAAACTTGTCTTAAGGTAAAAATATATTTTATTTTTCTACATAATTTCCTTATAATTCTATACACTTATTCCAACGGTTTTTCAACTTTTTAAACCTTCCGAAAAATATTTTTTTGGAAACTCTGCAAAATATCTGTCGGTTGCTTCCATTACTTCTTCATTTGTATGAAATCTCTGTCCTCCGAGCTACTTCTTTAAGTTTGGGAACAAGAGGAAATTACTTGGAACCAGATATGGCGAATATGGAGGATGGGGTAGCAATTCATAACCCAATTCAATTAATTTATTTGATGCAATAACGGACGAATGAGATGGCGCGTTATCATGATAGAAAAAATCTTTCTTTTTGTTTAATGTGGTCCTTTCTTTCTTAATTACGCACCAAAACTGGAACAATACTCGCCAGTTATAGTTCTACCCTTCTGCAGGGAATCAATAAGGATTACCCCTGAGAGTTCCAAAAGACCGTGGCTATAACTTTGTTGGCAGAAAAAACGGTTTTTACCTTTTTAGGGGCACGTTCATCCGCAGAAGTCCATTGCTTCGACTGCATTTTCGTCTCAGGTGTGTAATGGTGAATCCATGTTTCATCCACGGTAAAGTATCGACCAAATAATTCGCTTGGGTTACGCTTCAACTTAACCAAACAGTCACTTGAAATCGAAACACGTGTATTTTGTGCTTCTGTTAACAAACGCGGCACTTAACTTTTTCATATTTAAATATTGATGCAAGGTATTATGCTTTCGTTCCGTTGAAATACGCACTTTAACTCGACGTTCACTTTTTATGATGGACTGTTTTTATCGATTGTTTCTTGTGAGGTAACCGTATTCGACGGTCCTGTACGTTCCGCATCTTCCGTACTCATATGGCCCCTTTTAAAAGCAGCAAACCACTTGCAAACCATTCTATAGGACGGAGCAGATTCGCCGTAATATTTGCGTAATTTCTCTTCCGTTCGTTTGATGTTTTTTCCGCGTAAAGAATAGTGTTGTATTAAAACACGAAATTCCTTTTTATCCATTTTTAATTAAATGCAAAACGTGTCTTGTTTGTTTGACTTGCGGGTTAGGGAAAACAATCCCTGCCTTATCAACTGTGTAATGTTTTGTGATATGACTTTGGAAGCGATGTGGCAAAACCACTATTATAAATAAAATGGCCTTACCATTCGTGTGAGGTATTTCAAAATTACAGTACCGTGTATCCCGATTTCTCTGTTTTAGTTGTTTTTTGAAGATATCTTTATTATTATCAAAGATAAAGTTTGCAGTTTTTAAATCCACATACTACTTTGTTAGGCTAGATATCATGGCAAAATCGAAAATTTATGATGTTCTTTTGTTTTCGACTTACAGCCAAACGTTGATATTTCTACACTTTTTCGAGGTCTTATACCTCGATTAATACTATTATACTGATATGTTCCGTCAACGGTACTTACATATTGCGAAGTACCGATTTCAGTGGCGTAAGTAGAATTTTTCTACGGGGTGCTGTTTTTGAGAGTAATAATATAAACATATTTTTTTAAATGGGAATTATAGTTTGTAAAGAGCCAGCGTCCTTTACCACATTTTCCTTTTATTATTAATTATGTTCTAATTGTCCTGCTTTAATTAATATTCACAGATATTATCAAATAATGAATTTATATCCCCCCCCCCGACGTTAATTTCAAAAACATCGAAAGTTCTTCTACGTGATAGTCACCACCTGTCTATACGCAAACCACTTTGTATTCATAACAATGAACTATTTTATCTCCATCATCTTTATCTTGAACGCTACATTATAATTCTATTGCTCTCTCTCTCTCTTTATATTTGCAAAAGCTTTGGTTGTTTTAAATGGGAGGTTCTAACTGCAGATAAACATAACTAGTAAGACAGGGTACGAATGTCTATTTTACCTTCTGTATTTGTTGTAGGCGGATAATTCTATATCCATCATCTAAGAATAGACAGACTTTGCCGGACTTCTGTTTATACGCCGATCCGTTCCGCCCACATCTGTTGTTACGCCGATCCGTTCCGCCGACCTGTCGTTCTTTGTGCGTGTCGAACCGTTTGTCATAGTTATCATCTTGCAACGTCGTTTATCATTAACGCGACACCGTCACCTGAGCATCATCTACATATAACAGGTCTTATAGCTACTGAAATCTAAGGATGAATACACGTAAGTCAAAACACAACATTATACATACGCTGATGACCGATGCCACGCCGCGTCAGACACCCGACGTAATTGTGCATTACTCCGTTGAATAGAAAAGTACTCGCCTAAATTCTGTCAACCCCAAAGAGATGATTTCAACAGCGCAACGGGTATTTGCCCAGATTTTTGTAAATGATATTCCACTTACCCACAGTACAAAGACTGACAAATACGCCTACACTATGCAAAATAATTAAAGAGCCAAAATGTAGTAAGCCAGCAGATTGACCGCAACCAGACGCCCGCAAGTAGAACATATTCGGGTCACCTAGTTTCCTACAGAAATTCCCAACTTCGTGTAAATACGTGAGTAGTATATTTTAATCGTCCATAAATTACCGCTCTCCGGCCCACGCACTCATCCTGAGAGATCCAGCAGATAACATATGGATCAATAATTTGAAAATAATTAGACAATAGATCCACCACCGTGGTTAATAACCTCGTTAGATTAGTCCGCTAATACGCTTAATGAAAATAAGACCGTAAAAGTTTTGCTTTTAGTAACAAACTAAATCGTATTCTTGTTAAAGTATAAATTCTGTATTGAACAAACGTGTAGTTTATCCCGTACTTAACAGTTTTAAACTACAACGTTTCCCGAAGGTTTAAATACCTTATTTAGGTTCTCATTGCCGTCTTCAACTCCGCCCCAGGTCCCTATTACCGCGATAGAAAGAAGGAAGTTCGCCACGAATGAATGAACAACACTAAGAGAGTAGTCATATCTAATACTCAAGAGTGTAATAACCCGCAAATAAATCAGTTTGGATACAATTCCTACTGATATTACTGTAGAAGGCCTTCGCAGGTATAAAAGAGTAAAAACCCAGCTATCCTTCCACCAACACCTGCTTTCCCGTTTAAATAACGACATAAAAGTATTTCCTACTTCCTTTGGCCACTGAAAAAGACAGGACCGGATTCAAAATTTTAATTTATTTTTTTTTATAACTTAATTCAACTAAAATTAAAATAGAACTTAAAACTGGGTCATTTGAATGTATAACCGTCACTATTAACTATATTTTCACAGAAAATCCAAAGGGTAGAGTAGAAGGAGACCTCAGCCGGTAAGACCCGAAGATATATACATATATATATATATATATATATATATATATATATATATATATATATATATATATATGTTAACGTTAGTGGCTTTAAGTGTAAATATTTAGTTCTGTTAGAGAAATATGTTAATATATGTTTAAATCCTTATAAGACTATGGTTCAGTGTGGGCTACCCTAATACGGTGATCAACCCCGATATCAAAAAACATACCACTCCCCTTCTTGCAGACATCAGAAACGATTGAGCTAGTTCCGAGGCAAATTAAACTGTTTTCAATGCCTGGTTGGCTGTGATAAATCAACAAAGAGTGTCTTATTTTACCTGTTTTAATTAATTATTTAATTTGCTGTAAAATTTTGTAGAAATCAAGATTAATAAAACAAAAGTTTTATTTTCTAAAGATAGTGTAATACCATTTATGCATCTAACGTAAAAAATAGCATTAAGGGAAACTAACACCAAGAAGAACAGAACGAAATTTTGTAGCATAGATGACCATTTGTTTCAGTACATAAAGCTATTCTTTTCTGCAAAGATTGTCTAATTTTTGCAAAAATTGCACGATTATTTCTAATTTCATTCCAAGCATCTGCAATTCTTTCCCATAACTGATCACGCGTGTCTATTGGAACAGCATAAACTAATAATTTTAGGTATCCCCAAATACAAAAATCACATCTGGGGATCTTGCAGGCCAATTGACTGGACCACCTCTCCCAATCCATTGGTTACCATAACTATTGTTAAGAAATTGACGAACTTCGGCACTAAAATGAGCTGCGCAACCATCGTGCAAGAACCAAAAATTCTGTCAGATCATGAGGGAAACGTCGTCTATTAAATCAGGTAAAACATTTTCCGAAAAATTAAGATACTCATGTCCCATTAAACGGCCAGATAACTCTACAGGTCCCAGCAGTTGATTACCTATTACACCTATCCATACATTAATACTAAATTTTTGCTGGTTCTTAGTCTGTAGGGATTTTCGCCAATGTATGAATAATGATGTGTATTATGCAAATTAAGAATCTCGTCCCTGGTAAAGCTTCATCGCAAAAAAAAATATTGGAAAAAAATTAGTGTCCTGATTCTTTTTGTTCTTCAACTAGTTTGAAAACTCTACACGGCCAGCGAAATCACCATCTAAGATCGAATGAGCTCTCTGAAAATAAAAAGGATAAAAGTTTTCTCGGTGAATAATGTTCCATGTGGAAGATTTGAAAATACTAGGATACATAGAAGCGAATCTTCTGGTGCTAATTTCAGGATTCTCTTCAATTTTGATCAAAACGTCGTCTTCGTATTCTTCCGTAATATCAATGTATCTACCAGTTTCAGTATTCTTAGGAACTATTGAGACAGATTCTTTTATTT
This sequence comes from Vesta saturnalis, assembly GCA_036346205.1. Taxonomy (NCBI): domain Eukaryota; kingdom Metazoa; phylum Arthropoda; class Insecta; order Coleoptera; family Lampyridae; genus Vesta; species Vesta saturnalis. The sequence continues at coordinate 1,037,943 of JARFJB010001243.1, read as the reverse complement.
TCTGGTGTAACGCTGTAAATGTTGAGTGACTGGGATGCCTTCTGTTTGGAAATTTTTCCGCGTATCTTCGTGCTGCCGCACTAGCGTTACACTGTACTTCCCCATAAACTAAATCCATATAGGTATGCATATTCTTCATTGGAAATACTAACCATTTTGATTTAAAGTAAGAAATTTTTATCTTTTTAATATAACAATAACTGTTTGACATCAAAGCAATTTGACGTAACGCCATATTTATATATATATATATATATATATATATATATATATATATATTATAGGTATAGAAAAACATTATTGCGGGTCTGACTTATAATAAGCCAGCAAGAAACCCAATAAGCATTATGAGTGTGAGAGAGACATAACTTTACCGATGTTGCCAGTTTTGACACTTGTACATATTTGCATGTAGGCACAAAATTACTACTTAACTCTCCTTCAATCTAGCTTCAACATTTCTAACGAAACCAAAGCAATTAAAATGATGTTGAAAAGACGCGTGTTCTTTGAAACCACTACGTAAATACTTTAAGGTTTAACTTTAGCATTATAATTCTTATTGAAAAAACCAACTTTTTTTTGAAAAATAAACAGAATACACTTTTTTCAAAACTCTACTTTATAAGATTTTCGAAAAGACCTGCCCATCATTTCTTGTGCAGCGCTTCCTGAATAATACCACTTAATGATCTGTATTTTTTCTTCAGTGGAATACATGAGTATTGTGTCGGACTTGCAAAAACACTGATTTTCAATTCTCATTGACATAGCAATTAAATGTGTCATTGATACTAGCTTACTCAAAATACGGATGTATGGCATCAGTGCTTTTAGTTTGTCATGTATTCTATCTCACTTAGCACGTGAACTGATTGTACTGTCTTTGTTTTACCTATATTTTTCCATATATATATATATATATATATATATATATATATATATATATATATATATATATATATATATATATATATATATATATATATATATATACAGGGTTATTAAAAACTAAGTGCATACGTGCGTACGTGCGCGCGTACGTGCGTTCGTGTGTGAGTACCCAAATAAGAAAGGTTGAAAATGTTTAATTGCCCAAACTATAGCTAATAATTCTTTCTCATTTGTAGGACAGTTTATCTTTGCTTTTCTAACCCTCTACTAGCAGATTCTACTGGTATGTCGTCTCCGTTAGATAAAACCGCACCTAATGCTATTCCTGAAGCATCGGTATGTAATTTAAATTTATTATGTGTTCAAAAATTTGGATATTGCAAAAGTGATGGTTGCATTAGTAATCTTTCAGTGGTTTATAAGATGATACATTTGGTTACCTATTCAAAAGGAACATTGTATCTACATAAATTATTTAATAATTTCCCAAATTTTGGTGCAAACTTCCTCTAATAATTAGCGAAAGCAATAAATCGTTTTACTTCGTCTACATTGTTTGGTAGTTGATAATTTTTTATTACTTTAGGTGTTTCTGGTGAAATCCCGTCTGCTTAAATTGTATGAAATCAAATAGGTCTTCAGGTTATGTATCATAGTGGTAATAGAAATGGTTATTTTAAATCAACAAATACACATTTTAATACACCAACAAACTTTAATAAAAATTTTCGACAAAATTTGATTCAAAAACCAAATTTTAAAAACAATTTTAGTAGATATAGCCGCCAATAACATAATTTTAATAAATACAACTACAACAACAATAATAACTATAATTATAGGTATACGACTACACAAAATTATAGTAGGCTCAGATATTATGCAGCAGAATACAAAGGAAGGTGTTAGAAGGGATAACATCAGTCAGTTATTTCGGGAAAATGATAAATAATGTGCGCGGTGTAGAAAATGTTAGTTTAGGGTTATTAGTTGACACAGGTGCATCAACTTGTGTTTTAAGAATGAATGTTTAAGTATCAATACGCAAATTATTAGGGATAAGTTAGAAATCAATGGGATAACTGGCCATTTGGCTTGTGAGGGATACACATATTTAGATTTAGTCCCCGAGGGTCAAGAATTTAACGTAAAAAAATTTTTTATACGAAATCTAAATTGTGAAACAGATGGTATAATAGGGTTAAATTTTGTTAAGAAGTATAAAGGGAAAATTGATTGAGTTAAATACATTACAATTGACAAATAATAATTATACAGTAATAACTTCTTTAAATACAGCAAATTAGATTTTATAACCATTACACCAAGGAGTGGGTATATTCATTAAGTAACAGCATACACGAAAGATGAATGGGTAACTATGGGAAATGAAATTGTGAAAATGTTGTCGTAGCTAACACTATTGTCAAACCACAGAACGGAAAAATCAGATAAGTCGGTTCATAGAACAAAACAACTGCTTGAGTTTCTTCATTTAATTACCAAAACTCCGAAAAAAAACTTGCGATAGAAAGTACTTGTAAAAAATGTTTGATTCATTGGCATTCATTGGTGGGTGGGCTATATTTTAGTCATTTACATTTGTTAGGGTAATTATCAAATGGAAGTAATTCCGAAAAGTAGAAATTATTCAGCATCCACTACGAGTACTGGGCAATACAGAATGAAAGGGCTTCTCATGGGATTAAAAATAAGACCAGTATTTTCGAGATTAATGACAATAGCTAAGTCAGGGCGTAACTATGAAAAGTATCTTATTTATTTGGATGATTTAATTGTGTTCGGACGAAACTTAGATGAACATAATAAACATTTAATGAAGTGTGAATTAATTAAAAAAGAAATATATATATATATATATATATATATATATATATGTATGTATGTATTTAGGTCATATACTTTCGACAGACGGAATTTATCCAGATCCAGAAACAACTAAAGTAATAAAAAGTTATCCACAACCAAACAATGTAGACCAAGTAAAAAGATTTATTGCTTTCGGTAGCTATTACAGGAAGTCTGTACCGAATTTTGCGGAATTATCAGTCTTTAGATAATTTAGGTAGATATAATGTTCCTTTTGAATGAAAAACCGAATATGACTGATCTAAACCACTAAAATGCAACCACCACTTTCGCAATATCCAAATCTTTCAGAAGATAATAAATTTAAATTGCACACCGATGCTTCAGGAATCGCATTAGGTGCGGTTTTATCTAACGGAGACAGTAGACCAGTAGCATATGGTAGTAGGGGCTGCTGACTCCAAAGAGGGCATAAAATGTAAGGAACATGGAAATACTCTAGTGATTTTCATATACATTCCTGGGTGTGCGCGTGTGTGAGCGTGTAATTGTATGCTTATGTGACTATGTTCGTATGTGCGTGTGAGCGCGTGCGCGAGTGTGAGCGGGTGTGCAGCTGTGCGCAACATGTGAACGGCGAGTGCACAGCGAGTATACGTGAGTGCGTGCGGAATATATATATATATATATATATATATATATATATATATATATATATATATATATATATATATATATATATATACAGGGTGATTGATTAGTGCGATAAAGTTCAGTATCTTCTATGTCCTTCGAAGTATCAAAGCAAACGTTGTGGGAGACTATAGCCATCATTAAGCTTCATATTTTAAAATTAGTTACAATGTTACAGGGTGTTCCATAACACCGTACCACACCAAAGTTAAATTTTTTTAAAAGAAACACCCTATATTTTAATTTAAATTTGAAATCCGCTTCACTTCCTCATTACAAAAATATGTACTTGTAATATGTTATACAGGGTATTTAAAAAGTTATAACCACTTTTACATGAAAATCGTAACAAGTTCACCGCCCTGTATAATTTCAAAGGGCTACAAGGACAATGATCTGTTGCAGCCGTAGCTTTTTAATAATTGTCAGATTTTATAAAAATTATTGAGTTTGTGAATATTCGTTAAATTGATTACAGGGTGAGTCAAAACATCAATTTATTATTTTCTCAGTTTTTTCAAATGGATCAACCTGTATTTTATATGACTATCGAAAAGTACGATTGTTTTACTTATATTTTTGTTAAGCATTCCCTATGCCCAAAATTATTAGTTTTTGAGATACTTTCATTTTTATAGGCAAAGTATTAATTATGTGTCTAAATGTTTGCCAATTATGAGTTGGCCATGATTTATTTGTCAAAAACTAACAGTTTACCATTATTGTCTGTTAATTGATTGTTGTAAATTTGTTTATAATTTTTAAAAATCTAAAATAGGGCAAAAATGTATTTTACTTGTAATGAAATGCTAGATATGATATGGATATTGGGAGAATGCAATAAAAATGCATTGCTTTCAAAAAGAGTTTATTTTGAACGTTTTCCTGAGAGGCGACAACCTACAAAATCAAGTTTAGAAAGATTGATGGATCGGTTTAACCGAACTGGTTCAGTTAACTATGAAAAGCATGAACGAACAAATACTACTGTGACAGAGGAAAACGAAATGAAACCCACATACAAGTATAAGGAGTATTTCTAAAGAACAACAACTTTGTTACTATTGTGTGCAAATAATTCTGTGTAAAAACAATATGTGCTTATCACATTCAATTGCATCAGGAATTTAAATGCTGAGATGTATTTAAATTTTTTAGTAAATCACTTACCTGTATTACTGGAAGAGGTTCCACTTCGTATTCGCCAGCAAATGTGGTTTTTACATGACGGTTCTCCTGTACACCATAATCTTTTAATTAAAGGTGAACTTGATGATCAGTATCTTGGAAAATGGATCGGAAGAGGTGGACCAGCGCGATGGCCACCCAGGTCACCAGAATTCAATAAAATGGACTCATTTTTTTGGGGTTACATTAAGAATGAAGTTTATAAAACACCTCCGACAACAAGAGATAACATGAAGGAAAGAATAACAAATGAATTTCAAAATCAGTGTACAAATGCTTAGTAATGTTAGTAACTCTTTCAATTACCGTTTTCAGGCATGCACAGATGTCTTGGGAGGTCATTTTGAACATCTTTTGTAATTAACTTTTATTGTAGTTTAGGAAATTAGTATTGGTTTTATTTGTTCGTAATTGTAATTTTTTGTATAATTTGTTTGTAGTATACTTGTTTTTATTCCTGTATTCGTTATTTGACCACTATATTCACAGACAATAATAGTAAACTGTCAGTTTTTGACAAATAAATCATGGCCAACTCATAATTGGCAAACATTTGGACACATAATTAATACTTTGCATGTAAAAATGAAAATATCTCAAAAACTAATAATTTTGGGCATAGAGAATGCTTAACAAAAATATAAGTAAAACAATAGTACTTTTCGATAGTGATATAAAATACAGGTTGATCCATTTGAAAAAACTGAGAAAGTAATGAATTGATGTTTTGACTCACCCTGTAATCAATTTAACAAATATTCACAAACTCAATAATTTTTATAAAACTTTACAATTATTAAAAAGCTACGGCTTCAACAGATCATTGTTCTTGTAGCCCTTTGAAATTATACAGGGCGGTGAACTTGTTACGATTTTCATGGAAAAGTGGTTATAACTTTTTAAATACCCTGTATAACATATTACAAGTATATATTTTTGTAATGAGGAATTGAAGCGGATTTCAAATTTAAATTAAAGTATAGGGTGTTTCGTTTAAAAAAATTTAAATTTGGTGTGGCACGGCGTTATGGAACACCCTGTAACATTGTAACTAATTTTAAAATATGAAGCTTAATGATGGCGATAATCTTCCGTAACGTTTGCTTTGATACTTCGAAGGACATAGAAGATACTGAACTTTAGCTAATCAATACTTATATATATATATATATATATATATATATATATATATATATATATATATATATATATATATATATATATATATATATATATATATATATATATATATATATCGGAACAGAAGGAAGCAACATTGAACAATACATTTTCTGTAATTCTCCATTTTAAGCGATAATAAATAATACACCATTAAATAGACAATTAAAATCGATTTCAGATGATATCAAAAATGCTTTCTTATTCATGGAAGCTGGAATCACTGAAACATTATTTGAAATAGATCTATAATTTGGTGTAGAATATAATTGCAATAAAATATAGGGTACTCTATTTTAAATTACCAAATTCGATCCGACTTCCGGAAAACCGTTACTATATATATATATATATATATATATATATATATATATATATATATATATATATATATATATAGTCAACGGTGACTAGCAATCCTTACACCTTGTTTTGCCTAGCATAGCATAAGTTAGTTGACACTAGCAGTTTGAGGTTATTTCATTGCTGTTTGTTGTATGTTATTTAATCAACCATGAATAGAAAGAGTGTATTTGTGTTACAATCATGGTGAAAATATGACCATAATTACAGTAATGTTTGTGATTCGTGCGTGAGCGCGTGTGTGCGTGTGTGCGTGTGTGAGTGTGTGCGTGTGTTGTGTGCGCGTGTGCATGTGTGCCTGTGAGCTTGTATGTGTGTGTGCGTGTGTGCATGTGTGCGTGTGTGCATGTGTGCGTGTGTGCGTGTGCGTCTGCGTGTGCTGTGAGTGTACCTGTGTGTGCGTGTGGTGCGTGTGTGTGTGTGTGTGTGTGTGTGTGTGTGTGTGTGTGTGTGTATAATTGTGCATTATCAAATTAAAATCCGTCCCTGGTAAAGGTAGCTTCACCAAAATAAAATATTGGAAAAAATTAAGTCCTGATTCTTTTTGTTCTTCAACTAGTTTGAAACTCTACACGGCCAGAAATCACCATCTAAGATCGAATGAGCTCTCTGAAAATAAAAGGATAAAAGTTTTCTCAATAATGTTCCATAAGATTTGAAAATACTAGGATACATAAAGGAATCTTCTGGTGGTAATTTTAATTCTCTTCAATTTTGATCAAAACGTCGTCTTTATTCTTCCGTAATATCAATGTATCTACCAGTTTCAGTATTCTTAGGAACTATTGAGACAGATTCTCTTATTTTCTGGTGTAACGCTGTAAATGTTGAGTGACTGGGATGCCTTCTGTTTGCAAATTTTTATCTTCGTGCTGCCCACTATCGTTAATTATAAACTAAATGGTATGCTTATTCTTCATTGGAAATACTAACCATTTTGATTTAAAGTAACAAATTTTTATCCTTTTAACATATCAATAACTGTTTGATATCAAAGCAATTTGACGTAACGCCATATTTATATATATATATATATATATATATATATATATATATATATATATATATATATTATAGAAAACATATTGCGTCTGACTTATAATAAGCTAGAAAGAAACCCAATAAGCATTATGAGTGTGAGAGAACATAACTTTACCGATGTTGCCAGTTTGACACTTGTACATATTTGCATGTAGGCACAAAATTGAACTACTTAACTCTCCTTCAATCTAGCTTCAACATTTTAACGAAACCAAAGCAATTCAAATGATGTTGAAAAGACGCGTGTTCTTTGAAACCATTACGTAAATACTTTAAGGTTTAACTTTAGCATTATAATTCTTATTGAAAAACAACTTTTTTTGAAAAATAAACAGAATACACTTTTTTCAAAACTCTACTTTTGATTTTCGAAAAGACCCCATCATTTCTTGTGCAGTGCTTCCTGAATAATACCATTAATGATCTGTATTTTTTCTTCAGTGGAATACATGAGTATTGTGTCGGACTTGCAAAAACACTGATTTTCAATTCTCATTGACATAGCAATTAAATGTTCATTGATACTAGCGTACTCAAAATACGGATGTATGGCATCAGTGCTTTAGTTTGTTATGTATTCTATCTCACTTAGTACGTGAACTGATTGTACTGTCTTTGTTTTACTTATTATAAGGCAGAAATAATATTTTATATATATATATATATATATATATATATATATATATATATATATATATATATATATATATATTAATATCTACATTATTAAGCTAAGTGCATACGTGCGTACGTGCGGCCGCGCGTTTGTGTTAATACCCAAATAGAGAGGTTGAAAACGTTTAATTGCCCAAACTATAGCATAATTATTTCTCATTTGTAGGATAGTTTATCTTTGCTTTTCTAACCCTCTACTAGCAGATTCTACTGGTATGTCGTCTCCGTTAGATAAAACCGCACCTAATGCTATTACTGACATCGGTATGTAATTTAAATTTATTATGTTTTTAAAATTTGGATATTGCAAAAGTGGTGGTTGCATTAGTAATCTTTTAGTGGTTTAAAAGATGATACATTTGTTACCCATTCAAAAGGAACACTGTATCTACATAAGTTATTTAAGGGCGCTAAATTTCCTAAATTTGGTACAAACTTCCTCTAATAATTAGCGAAAGCAATTCGTTTACTTCGTTGTTTGGTAGTTGATAATTGTTTATTACTTTAGGTGTTTCTGGTGAAATCCGTCTGCTTAAATTGTACGAAATCAAATAGGTCTTCAGGTTATGTATCATAGTGGTAATAGAAACGGATATTTTAAACCAACAAATACAAATTTTAATACACCAACAAACTTTAATAAAGATTTTAAAAATTTGATTCAAAAACCAAATTTTAAAAACAATTTTAGTAGATATAGCCAATAACATGATTTTAATAAATACAACTAAACAACAATAATAACTATAATTATAGGTATACGACTACACAAAATTATAGTAGGCTCAGAGATTATGCAGCAGAATACAAAGGAAGGTCTTAGAAGGGATAACATCAGTCAGTTATTTCGGGAAAATGATAAATAATGTGCGCGTGTAGAAAATGTTAGTTTAGGGTTATTAGTTGACACAGGTGCATCAACTGTGTTTTAAGAATGAATGTTTAGGTATCAATACGCAGATTATTAGGGATAAGTTAGAAATCAATGGGATAACTGGCCATTTGGCTTGTGAGGGATGCACATATTTAGATTTAGTCACCGAGGGTCAAGAGTTTAATGTAAAAATTTTTTTATACGAAATCTAAATTGTGAACAGATGGTATAATAAGGTTAAATTTTGTTAAAAGTATAAAGGAAAATTGATTGAGGTAAATACATTACAATTGACAAATAATAACTATACAGTAATACTTCTTTAAATACAGCAAATTTAAATTTTATAACCATTAACCAAGGAGTCGGTATATTCATTAAGTAGCATACGAAAGATGAATGGGTAACTATGGGAAATGAAATTATGAAAATTTTCGTAGCTAACACTATTGTCAAACCACAGAACGGAAAAATCAGATAAGTCGGTTCATAGAACAAAACAACTGCTTGAGTTTCTTCATTTAATTACCAAAACTGAAAAAAACCAGCGATAGAAAGTACTTGTAAAATGTTTGATTCATTGGCATTCATTGGTGGGTGGGCTATATTTTAGTCATTTAGATTTGTTAGGGTTATTTTCAAATGGAAGTAATTCCGAAAAGTAGAAATTATTCAGCATTCACTACGAGTACTGGGCAATACAGAATGAAAGGGCTTCTCATGGGATTAAAAATAAGACCAGTATTTTCGAGATTAATGACAATAGCTAAGTCAGCGTAACTATGAAAAGTATCTTATTTATTTGGATGATTTAATTGTGTTCGGACGAAACTTAGATGAACATAATAAACATTTAATGAAGTGTGAATTAATTAAAAAAAATATATATATATATATATATATATATATATATATATATATATATATATATATATATATATTTAGGTCATATACTTTCGACAGACGGAATTTATCCAGATCCAGAAACAACTAAAGTAATAAAAAGTTATCCACAACCAAACAATAGACCAAGTAAACAGATTTATTGCTTTCGGTAGCTATTACAGGAAGTTTGTACCGAATTTTGCGGAATTATCAGTCTTTAGATAATTTAGGTAGATATAGTGTTCCTTTTAATGAAAAACCGAATATGACTGATCTAAACCACTAAAATGCAACCACCACTTTCGCAATATCCAAATCTTTCAGAAGATAATAAATTTAAATTGCCCACCGATGCTTCAGGAATCGCATTAGGTGCGGTTTTATCTAACGGAGACGGTAGACCAGTAGCATATGGTAGTAGGGGCTGATGACTCCAAAGAGGGCATAAAATGTAAGAAACATGGAAATACTCTAGTGATTTTCATATAAATTCCTGGGTGTGCGCGTGTAATTGTATGCTTATGTGCGTGTGTCCGTGTGTTTGTGTATGCTTGGGTGCGTGTGTGCGTGTGAGCTTGTGTGCATGTGTGCGTATGTGCGAATGTGCGTATGTGCAGATGTGCGCAGCATGTGAACGAGTGCGCAGCGTGTATACGTGCGTGCGTTCAATTAGTGCACGTGCGATATATATATATTATATATATATGATATCAAAAATGCTTTCTTATTCATGAAAGCTGGAATCTCTGAAACATTTGAAATAGATCTATAATTTGGTGTAGAATATAATTGCAATAAAATATAGGGTACTCTATTTTAAATTACCAAATTCGATCCGACTTCCGGAAAACCGTTACTGAGTCGATCCCATACTTACAGAATTTCTATTAATACTATCTATCGACCCGATATATATATATATATATATATATATATATATAGTCAACGGTGACTAGCAATCCTTAAACCTTGTTTTGCCTAGCGTAGCATAAGTTAGTTGACACTAGCAGTTTGAGGTTATTTCATTTCTGTTTGTTGTATATTATTTAATCAACCATGAATAGAAAGAATGTATTTGTGTTACAATCATGGTGAAAATATGACCATAAGTACAGTAATGTTTGTGATTCGTGCGTGAGCGCGTGTGTGCGTGTGTGCGTGTGTTGTGTGCGTGTGTGCCTGTGAGCTTGTATGCGTGTGTGCTGTGTGCGCGTGCGTGGGTGCGTGTGCGTGTGGTGTACCTGTGCGTGTGCGTGGGTGTGTGGTGTGTCGTGGTGTGCGCGTGTGTGAGTGCGTGCGTGCGTGCATGCGTGCGTGCGTTCGTTCTTGCGTGCATACATACGTGTGTGTGCCGGTATTTGTGTGGATGTATGTTAGTATCCACGATAACTCCAGAACTAAAATACCTACGTACCTAAAATTTTGTATTTAGACTTGTTTTCATCTGGCTTAGAGCTGATTAGATTTTGGGAGAAATCCAGAGGCGGCGAGGGGCTTTATTTAAGGCCGTTTTTGGTTTTTATCAAATATTTCCTAAACAGCTGCATATTTCAGAGATATAAAAATACCTAGACATGGACCTTAAAGATATCGATTGATTATGTTCTATGCAATTTTTGATACGACGCTTAATTTAGCGGCAAAAAAATTCGTTTATTTATTTCATTTATTCATTTTATAAGGAAAAGTATTTTTAAAGAAAATTTAATTATGCATAAATTTCTTTTGTAGTTTTTTAATGTAAAGCGAAATAAATGTAAAAGTTAAATAAATATGATTAAAAATGCTGAAGACGTATTATTGATATTTTCATAGAAGCTGGAAGCTTTGGAAATTTATTTTTATGTTAACATGTATTTATGTGTATTAATCTCTATCTGACATGAACTTTTAAACGTTATTCTGACATGGATTATTGTTTTTGTTTTTACAATGTTGCCTGTTTTCGTTATGAACGTATAAAAAAGTTGTACAGTTATCCTCAAAAAATTTGAATTAAAATTATTTCAATTCTTTTAATTTAAGTTAGCATCTACAGTGGTGTGAAAAAGTCCTGCATCACCTCATAAAATTCATGAAAATGAATTTTAAAGCACTTCACTCAAATGCATTAACAACCATATTCTCTATATCAGCTCTATCTTAACTAAGGGCTTGATCACAGCCACAGAATAAAAAAAAACATTGAAGTAAAGATAAGGCTTTATTCAAAATATCAAAAATTTTACAAGAAAAAAGCGTATAAATGCATTATGCCAAATAGATCTTATTTAAAACTAATTTTAGTATTTAATCGGCTAATCCTTGTTTTTGATGACTAGTTGACATCTTTTAGGCATGGAATTCACCAGTTTTTCCAGTTCGTCCCTAGTGATATAGAGATGACAAGCGTCAATTAGAGATTCGATGAGGGTGACCTTCATCGTTGGTTTTTTTCTCGATATAATGTATGATATTCTGTTCCACAAGTTCTCGATGAGATTCAGGTCTGGAGATTGCGCTGGCCAGTCCGATCTGTTAATTCCATTCATCTCCATCCATGATTTAACAAGCTTTGCTCAATGGCAAGGTTCGTTGTCGTCTTGAAACTGAAAGCTTTCTTCGCCAAACAATTCTTCTCCACTTCGCAGCATTTCATTCTGTAGTACTTCGATGTATTTTGTGTCATTCATTGTTCCAGAGATGATATGTAACCGACCAACTCCTCGGGAGGAGATGCAACCCCACACACTAGTTTGGATGCTTAATTGTTAGAATTATACATTTTGGCGAAAATTCTTCCCCTGGAAACCTTCTGACATACGTATTTCCAGCATGATTATTGAGGTTAAAAGCTGATCCATCACTAAATAATACTCTTTGCCACTGATCTGTTGTCTATTTTAGATGTTCCTTTGCCCATTGCAAACGGTTCAGCCTTTGCTTCTCGGAAAGCAATGGTTTCTTGCGCGCTTTACACCCTCTCAATCCAAAATTAATCGTTTTTTTCCTCACAGTGGAAGTGCACACACTTATACCTATAGCTTCACTCCATATTTTTGTTAACTGGGTGGAATTGAGACTTCTATCTGCAAGGCTTGTTCGTCTCATCTCGAAAGGAGGTTTTCTTTGGTCGCCCTCTACGAGGTTTGTTGTGGATTTTTCCAAACTCAGCATACTTTTTAATGATTCGCACTACTGTAGATTAGTTACATATTACTGATGACGCGATTTCGCTACTAGAAGCGTCTTGGTTAGGGTGAAAAATAATTTGAAACCGCGTTTGGTCTGATAATTTCGTTTGCTTCGGTTTAGAACTTTCTACACGAAATGCAAACAGCGAATAATGGCTTAAAGTAATTGCAGCGCTTATATATACTCATACTGTAATTGAATTTTTTTCGTCTTCAAATTAACTTTAAATAGATTTTAACGACTTCTCTTTACGACCTAATAATTACACTATTTTTTGTTTAATTAGCCGGTAATGATTTATTACAATGATTAGTCAGCAATAATATTAATGATATACGAAGTACAATCAGATAATTCAAAAACCATTGTAGACGTGGGTGATGCATGACTTTTTCACACCACTGTAGCATGAAGTTTTAAACGTCTGTCTGACAGGTTATTATTGCGTTTACAATGTTGCCTATTTTTGTAATGAACTTCTTAAAAAAATTGTTATAATTATTTCATTTTTTTTATTTCCATTTTATGGGGTGTAAGGTTATGTGGTGTTCCACACTAGATATTTAATACATGCGTCGTTTGGTTTGTGGTAAAGACTTAAGTTAGACGTTGTGGCATGCATTACGGGGTTGTGGTTATTTTGTGCAATTTAGAATTAAGATCTTTGGACGTTTTGGTCTACACCAAATGACCTTGCACCTAACACCGTGCAAGGCCTGTTAATTACCAACAATAACCTACAACAATCACACTAATAATGTGAGTAAATATGTCAAAATCACCGATAGTGCAAAAATAAACATTTTTTCCAACCCTTTAAATTTATGAGTAAAACAGTATATGAGGAGTGGAACATATCAATTACGTGAAATGTTTGTTTATTTAAAGGTTTTTTATCCATTTACCATTAGTTTTATCACTCAGTAGATAGATGAGATTTTTATTGCAGTGCCGAACCCCAACACAAGTTCGTAATAGGTGAATGTGGAATCATTAATACCGCTAGGTTGGGCTACATTAACAAAATTAAACATGAATTAATGTTATTCTATTCTACTAGTTTTCTTATTATTACACTCTTTAAACCTTAAACATTTTATTCAGCGATGTATTTTTCTGAATTGAATAAAAAACGTACAAATAGGAACCTTTAAGAGAAGCCTTTCAAGCTAAATGTGCTAATTCAGTTAATATACGTTCAGAAAAAAGTAGTTTGTAAAGTTGACACGTACTTTTGTGCATTTTTTCTATGGTGCCGTGCTCTCGTTTTTTTTCCTTAAATTTCTGCTGCGTTATGTCATAGACGTCGGTTCCAATAGTTTCCAATAAAAAGTCACTGCTTATCGAATGAGGAAAACGTGAAAACACGTTGCGTGTTTCATGGCATGGTAACATCTTGTCTAAAGTTAACTTTCCTTCTATAAATAATTGAAATGAAAGGTTAGTTTATGTTTGTTCTAAATGAAAAACATTTCTCTTTCTATAGGGAAATCATTTCAGAAATATAATATGTACCATTCATCGCATACGATATTTTTATTTCAAACAATATGATTCTAAAAGTAGGACAAATTTCCCAACAGTGGACTGTTATTAGACACAGAAATTAAAGGGAGTTTGAATAAATAGGGAATGACGAGCAATTAAATACAGATGAAACTAGTGCACGAACAATCACAACGTTGTCTTCATTTCCTTAATTTGTTTCGTTGGTTTTGATGAGCGTTAGCATAATATTATGATATCCTTGTCTTCTAGTACGAGTCTCGAGGGAACTTTCTGCTGTTGAATACCTACAATTGCACAAAACTGTCCGCTTTATTATTCCTAATTTTAACCAGTTTAAAATATTACACTAAAGGATACCTTATATTTCACACACAAATGGGTTCGTTAACTATGACTTTAAGGATGAAATTAAAACTTGCGGAAACGGTACTGTTTCATCTGTAACATTCGACTAATACTTTACCGAATAAACATTTCCATCATATCTAAAAAACGGACGTTGAAAATGTTATTTACATCTAAAATTATAATTCCAAATTGTAATCAATGTCGATTTCCGTTACAGCAACGCAAACCTAATTTTTTTATACAAACGTGATAATATAAGTTCTTACTATAACGTATATAATTTTAAATACTTTGAATATTAGTTAACGCAGTAATTTTCCAAACATATTTAATAAACGAGATATGAAGACGAAACTGCTTCAGTATTGCCATCGCCAAACATGCATGATCGTCCCGCAAATACAATACAAATTTAAAGAGACCTTCATTAGACGCAAGTCCAAGGAAGAATATAGAAAAGGCCTTATCTACCCCAAAAAATTTGTTTGAGAGAATTACATTTTTCTCATAAATTAAAGTTGTTAGTAATAAGCAAAAAAGCCTAAGAGTATTTAAAAATTCGTTATTAACGTGGCTAATGTTAAGCCACTTATATTTTTGACGTATCTTAAATAATTACATTTGAACATAAAATAAAATATTTGAATATATGAAGAATTATTTTTATTAAGAGTGAATAAATGTAAATATAGTATGCACGGCACCGGAGCTTCTGTTTGCTTCCGCTCTTTATCAATTAAAAACGACAAGCTGTAACGCATAGATATTGAAGCGAATAGTTTGCGCATGTTAAAGCACAAATTATAATTAGAAAGTAAAAAGAGATTGTTACATTGTTTTTCATACGATGGCGTATTTTTATGTTATCTACCTAGCCATGAAACAAAAAAGTGACAATGTCAAACAAATTATTAAAAAATTGCTGTGACTGTTAGAAGTACACGTGCTAATTTGTCGATAAAATGAGTGAAAATAAGATTATCATGAGTTCCTGACAAAGGAAGGCAATGGTCCAAAATCAATTCATGAAAGCATGGTTGCCGTGTATGGAGAAAATGCACCATCTTATTTTCAAGTAAAATATTGGTTTACACGGTTTCGATGGGGTCGAGAATCAATCAATGATGACCCAGAGTCCGGACGACCGGCTGAAGCTCGAACTGAAGACATTGTGCGAAAAGTCGAAAATTTGGTACTGAAAGATCGACGTGTAAAGATTTCTGTCATTACCAATGAAGTCGGTATATCCGAAACAAGCGTCCTCAAAATTTTGCGTGACGATTTTGGCATGAAGAAGGTGTCTGCACGGTGGATACCCGAATTGCTTATACCTGAACAAAATCTGTACAGAAAAGAAGTTTCTCAAGAAAGTTTTGCCAAGTTGGAGAGGGATAAATATGTGTTTCTCGAATTATCACCGGGGATAAGACTTGGGTTCATCCTGCTAAACAAGAATCCATGCAGTGGGTTCATAAGGGCTCTCCACCACCAAAAAAGCCAAGACACAATTTTCTGGAAAAAAACTGATGGCAACTGTTTTCTGTGGTGCTGAAGGAGTCTTGCTTATTGAATATATACCGAGAGGGTCTACCACAAATGGAGAGGCCTACGGAAACACAATTAAATACTTAAAAACTGTTCTGGAAGAAAAACGCCCGCATTCTTATCCACAAAAAAACTTGTTGGTGCACGACAATTGTCCGGTTCATAAGGCGATCAAAGTTCAGCAGATAATCAATGACTATGGGTTTATAGAGTTAAGACATCCACCTTATAGTCCCGACCCAGCTCCGTCAGACTTCTTCTTATTCAAAAATTTAAAAAAGCATCTGAGGGGAAAACGTTTTGCTTCTGATGAAGAACTCAAAGAAGCTGTTGAAGAATATTTTGCAGGGTTACCGAAGGAATTTTGTTCTGAGGATAAGAGGCAATTGAAAAAAAACATGGAATAAGTGTTGAAGGGAGTTATGTAGAAAAATAATTTTTTTTGTTCTCTTATGTGCTTTTTTTCATGGCTAGGTAGATAAGATAAAAATACGCCCTCGTATTACGTAAATGGTAGAGTTGATTATAAAGGAATAAATTAATTAAAGTTAAGTGTAAGTTGAATCACTAAATTAGCTTTGTTCCACAAAAATTGAATTTTACTATATGTGGAAGCTTTAGGCATTTATGAGGGCCAAATAAGGTTGTAATTTTGTAAATTGTGTACAAAATGTAACCGCCCTCTCTTAGGAATAATATATAACGTCTAAGGGTTTCAATGAGTGAATTTTACAAACCAAAATGAGGTCTAGGGGAAGGTTGCATAACTTTCTTTACTGTAGCACTATGGCGTACATGAAGCCCCGAACTGGTTCAATTCAGTGCCATAAAAAATTTAAGGTAGTCAAACTATGCCGCCGAATTCAAAAATCTTATAAACTAAACCTTTCACGTATAGATAAAAGATCGTAATTCATAGATTTTGAGATAAGTTTGGTCTTTTTCCTATAGTTTCATGTTTTTAATGAATATGCGCCTGTCAAGGTTAAAATAGTTTTGATATTCTTCCTTGTATACCGGGGAGCCGTGACATCACTCATTGCAGCTAACATTGACTTTATTATTGGTCAAATTCAAAAATATAACCGCTCACTTGGAAGTATATGTGAGAATTACAATAAGTTTCCAGCTAGATCGCGGTGGAACGGCGCAATAGCACAAGGAAACAAAAACAAGGCACGTACAAAAATATTTACAATACAGAAAATGCGAAGAGCCTTAGCGCTACGCCGTTTTTCGTTGAAAGTAGTAAGCGTAATTACTTATTATTATTAACATGCTAATAATTAAAAATAAATATATCTATTTTCCAAAAATAGAAAGTAAATGTGCTTGCTGTTAATAAATAAATCTGCACGATATTATAACTGGTAGTTAATTACCAGAGAGACACAGAGAGACCTTTTGGCCCAATCCGCAATAACATTTGTAAAACGTTAACTCGAATATTCAAAATCAAGTTCAGCGAAAATACTCGCATTCCCTTGGGCAACACCATAATAATAATGAATATCGGCATATTTTTCATTTGAAAACATGACTCAGGAAGGAAAACACGAACACGAACAAGCACAATAATAGTAACAAGAACAAGAACGACTCAAAAACTAAATTACAATATCACTACAACAGAAAGAACTCGTATTGAAATCAGCAAAACTGTAATAGCAAACAAATTTTGACAACTAACTTACTAATGTCAAGTCGTTGCTACGGTGATGAAAAGATATCAGTAAAGGAGACGTATTTCTTGCCGTAAATGTACAGATTGATTGAAAAGTGAGGAACAAATCGTCAATTCTCATCTACTCTACCGTATTTTTGAAGGTAGTTTTATGCTCTAAAAGTTTTTCCTGAGGTGTATTCCTGTAACAATTCAGTAATTAGTACGTCAACCATAAGTTTTTTCATATCGTTGTGAAGCTTATGAAAAAAGGAAGTTTTTCCTTTATCGGCCATGTATCAAATCCATCTCAATTGGAAAAATATTCCTCTTGGAAATTTGCCTTGGGAATTGAAAAAAAATCATTTCTGAATTCATTGTGTCATTGAAAATGTTGAATGATGAGTTTGTCTCGAATGAATTCAATATTCTTTAAGGCAATTTCATCTTCTACAAATTTCTCCTAATGTGTTTTGTTGTAACTCTTCTAGTTTGGAAGATACAGCGGATTTAAAAATAAGTCCACGAAATAGAAAAAATTAAAAAAGTTAACATCTTGAAACCATCAACAATAGACACACCCTGTATTAACAATTTTTGTTCCTTTTGGCCAGAGGAATCAGCTGTTTTCGTTTTGGTCACCCTGTATATATATATATATATATATATATATATATATATATATATATATATATATATATACATATATATATATATATATATATATATATATATACAGTGTGATCCAAAATAGATGGACCGTTCAATAACTTCTTTATTTTACGATATATAAAAAAAAGTTAAATTATTTTTTGTTTACGGTCATGTGCTACATTTAATAGGGCTATCAAATATTTTTTTTCCTTTCCGGTTAAACCGGAAACGAACACAACTATTGTTTTTTAAATGACACCCTGTATATTTTTTTAGACTATCTGATTCCTCATTATTTTTTCTTTCTGTAAATATAAAATTTTATGGGTATTATATCAGAAAATATTGTTGTAAATCGCAAAAAATTGTTTGAAGGAGTACAAGATCACTATTTAAAAAACAAAGTAGTTATTGCCATGAAAAACGGAAACAACTGCTTTGTGAAGTTGTTTCAGATTGTTTCACATCTTTCAAAATTAGTTTTTATATGTAATTACTTAAGCTGTAACGGCATTTATAATTGCAATGTTATTGTATGCAATTATTAGGCAACTACATAATGAATAATAGTGAAAAGGTCGATTTAATGTTAATATTTGGCGAATGTAATCGCAGCGCACGAAGATCAGTCGCACTCTATGCAGAAAGATTTCCTGACAGGTATCACCCTCCACATACTTACTTACACAAAATTGAACATTGATTATGGCAACATGGAGCATTTCCTGGAGTAAAAATCCAAAATAGAGAACCCCAGAGAAATAACCCGATAAACGAAGAATGAGAATTGCAGAGTTTAGCGTATGTTCGACTACATCCAGTTCGTCTATTAGGCATGTAGCTCAGGAAGGAAAGTAGGATCATTTGGATATGTTCAGAGGACATTAAAAAACACAAGCTGTACTCCTATAAACCAAATTTAATGCAACACCTACGTCCAGCAGATCCCGAACGCCGATTAACATTTATTGCGTGGTTAGTGGAACAACTGGAAGATGACTGAGGCATTTTAGACAGAATTTTGTGGACCGGCGAAGCAAAATTCACCAATAATGGTGTTATCAACAAATAATATAATCATTTCTGGTCGAACGAAAACCCACATTCGACATTAAACACAAACCATCAAACCGTTTGGGGTACTAACGTCTGGTGCGGTTTAATAGGAGACAGATTATTGGAACCCTTTTTTTTATGACGCAACTCTCACTGCAAGAAGATTTCTTCATTTTTTAAATACTGAGCTTTTGATCATGTTAGATTTTCCACTAGCATTGCGACGAAGTATGTACTTTCAGTTGGACGGAGCGCCAGCTCATACTAGTAACATTGTTAGTGAATATCTAAACGAAACCTTTAATAGTCGTTTAATTGCCACCCATGGACCAGTGGAAATGCCACCAAGATCGCCTGATATTACACCTCTGGACTATTTCTTATGGGGCTATCTTAAGACACTAGTCTGTGCAGATCCGCCACAAAATGTAGAGGATTTAAAAAACAAAATCCGGTTGGCTTGTATGCAGTTAACACCCGATGTGATACATAGAACAACACATCATGAACTTATCAAGGGGCTAGAGTCATGTGTTGCACAAAATGGTGGTAATTTTGATCAATGTATAAAATAATTTTCCTGCATACCACCTTTGTAATTAAAAAATACGTGCTTATTAGTTATTACTTGTTGAATTTTGTATTTTGTTTATGTATCCGTTTCCAGATTTCTTACTATTCTAATAATTACTAATAATAAAAGCAGTTGTTTTCCATGGCAATAGCTATTTTGTTTTTTAAATAGTGGTCTTGTACGCCTTCAAACAGTTTTTTGCGATTTACAACAAAATTTTCTGATATAATACCCATAAAATTTTATATTTACAGAAAGAAAAAATAATGAGGAATCAGATAGTCTAAAAAAATATACAAGGTGTAATTTAAAAAACAATAGTTGAGTTCGTTTCCGGTTTAACCGGAAATGAAAAAAAATATTTGATAGCCCTATTAAATGTAGTACATGCCGTAAACAAAAAATAATTTAACTTGTTTTTTATTTTGCTATAGAATGGTCCCTCTACTTTGGATCACGCTATATATATATATATATATATATATATATATATATATATATATATATATATATATATATATACATACATACACAGAAAACAGTCCACCCCGATATTTGGCAGTATACTTTAAGGAAATGCTGTAACACCTCGATTTTTGTTCCAAGAGGAACACATTTTTACGATATAGATATCTGTCATTTGTCAACGCCCTCCCTTCCACTTCCCCAACCCTTTAATTTAAAATAGGGATTGTACCTTGTGTGGCACATCATTAGAAAAACATTTAGATGGAGTATTCAGGCATATGATCATCCATGATATTTTTTCGATATTTAAAACGTTTTTGCAAAAAAAGTCTTAATTAATTTAAACACCTCTTAAAAATAAAACGCAAAGCCTATTTTGATAATATGTCAGTTTTATCTGTCACATCAAAAGTAAATTAAAACGAATTTTGTCAAAAATTAGGAATTTGATACTAAGACAGTTAGTTTAACATTGCTGTTAGTAAATCAATTTAGGTATTTTTTTAATACTTTCAAAATGGTATATTCAATTGCAGAACGAGTTGTGATTAAATCGACACAATTACCGTTACTGGGCTGACGAAAATCCTAGAGTATTCCGCGAAACAGATAACCCAGCATCCTCTTAAATTGAATGTGTAGTCAGGAGTTTATGGGGATCGTATTGTTGTGACATTTTTTTTCTACAAAATTTGAACGGAGGAACATATCTCGAATTATTACAGGATACTATTGATCCCGCTTTCACAGATATAATCGAAAATGATAATAGATACTCAGAAGATGGTCTGTTTTTCCAACAAGATGGCGCACCTCCGTATTATACTAGAGCTGTAAGGCAATATCTTAATGAACGATTTCCTAGGCAATCGATCTCCCAATTTAATGCCCCTGGATTTCTTTTTGCGGGGTTATTTAAAGAGCAAAATTTATACGACCGAACCCGGTTTATTGGAAGAACTAAGACGACGAATAGTACATGAATTCAGTCTAATAACTCCTGAAATGCTTCAAAACGTTCGACGTAATTTTGAACAGCGACTCTACAATTGTATGGAAGTCGATGGAACTATTTTGAACATCTAATTCATTAATTCATGATTAATTTGAGTAAATTGTTTTGTGTATCGTAACTTATGAGTTAGTTAATTTAAGTACATTACATTTTTGCGCTGCGTTTCATTTTTAAGAGGTGTTGCACTTTAAATTAATTAATACTTTTTTTGCAAAGACCGTGTAAATATCGAAAAAAAACATGCATGATCATATACCTGAATACTTCATCTAAATGCCTATTTAATAATGTGCTACACTTGGTACATTCCCTATTTTAAATTAAAAGGTTGGAGAAGTGGAAGGGAGGGGGTTGACAAATGACAGATATCTGTACCGAAAAAATGTTATAACGTGCAAAAATCGATACCGTATCTTTTCGGATCAATTTTATAATTTTCTCTTACTACTGTTTGGAAAAGAATAAGACTAAATAGGTATCTGTGACTTAGCATTTAGGACTGTTATTTAAGGATTACTCGGTACTTAAGGATCTGAATTTTTTGTATTTACTGCTGTTACCATGTACGTTTTAATTCATAATGGATTGACTTATTTCTTTATCGTATTTACATTTCTTATTTTATATGGATTGAATAATTTCTTTGTCGTATTTACATTTCTTATTTTATGAATGTTCTTAAAATAAACTTGCTAGTACCATCTATACATGGGTTCTGGTTAGCTTTAAATTCATATATTTTATAGATATCTGTTAATTTGCTAAATCACCACTAGATGGTGATGCTATTGAATAATTACATACTACTAGACATGCTTTATTAAAATACACTTTGATTACAACCAAAACGGCCATTTTGTGTGATGTAAAATACATTTTAGGAAATTTCTCTGGTTGCTGTCTTCTCGGTGTAAGTTACCATTTCTAGAGGAGAATTTAAAAAAAAAATTCTTCATTTAGGGAAGTAATATAATGGCTATTGTTGAGGATGTAAAAAAACGTTACTTACACACACATGGTAAGTTAGTTCGGTTTTGTTCAATCTCGTTATAATTAGAATCTTTCCTTTAGGCTTAAAATACGATATTTAAATTAAAAGAAGTATATTTAACCAGTTCGTGGTAAATTATCACATATAGCTCGCCTTCGATCAATAGAGGTGAAACAACGTTGTAGAAATAAATTGCTATTATATCTTACCTTATTTCTAGATTTTTTCTGCTTGCTTTTCTCGTCTGTCATTCTCCTCGTTTACTTACGTAGTCGTTGAATATCCGTTAGTGTACCTTTCGTCTCGCTTTTGGTTTTGCTACGATGTGCTTTTAATTGGGACTGCTCGTAAATGACTCCTGGTAGCTGTGCTGCAGTTACGAGGATGGAATTTAAACTGTACTAACTAAAGCTCATGTATCCGTTCACCAACCAGGTCAGATCTTTCCTTTATCGCCTGTATTAATAAACACTATATTATCGAGTTTATTTCCTAACCTGTCATGTAGTATACGTGACATTCAGCAGGGATCACTACAGCCGCTACAAAAGATTAAGTGCATTTAAACTAACCATATTTCAGATAATTTTAATAAATTGCTTACCTTTGTTACTAGCTCGGTGTCACATTGATATCCGATTAGATTTAACTTTCGTAAAGATTACACTAAGGTAGAACTATTATAATTTGATCAACCTTTTAGGTAATATTCGGTGTAGATATTTTAACCCAAATTTAGAGTAATTATTACTGAACTTTTACATAAAACACCTAGCGATGTTTTAGCTTAGCTTTCATCTTTGATCTTAACTACTCTTTACGCTATCGTACGCAGTAGTAGTAACCCAAAGCATAAATTGTATATACCGATTGTTTATATCGTATTATTTATACTACATTTGTTAGCTTTTAAGTACAAAGTTTCTTTTATTGGGTATAAGAGTGTTCAGATCATTGGTCTAAAATTAAAAATTGATTAATTACTCGTATATGCATGTTAGGATATGAACTGAATAAATTTCTACGACTATTTATATATTTGAATTTGTCATTGTTAAGGCGGGTTAGTGTTTGGATATTGTGAAACGAAAGGCAAGTTGGAGTGTTACCTTTCTAGCGTAAACTATTGCGGTTATATATGTATAAATTTTCCTTTTTAGGGTTCCGTTTTATGAAATATCATTCAGCGTAGCATTACGTTCTTGTATTAAATTAGCTAAATTGGGTAAAGGTAAGTTTATCACCCGTAAAATCTCGCGACTTGCCCTCGTCATTAATAATATTGAAAATATATGTTAATTACAAAACTTTACTGTTTCGCATTGTGATAGTAAGATAAGGCCACACTTATCTTTGGGAGTGTGGAGACAAATCGCATTTTTGCTAGGCATGCACTGTTATTGTTATATATATATATATATATATATATATATATATATATATATATATATATATATATATATATATATATATATACATATTACCATTTACAAAAATTATTCATTGTGGTTAAATTCGTGAATAAATTTACTCTCGTTGAGGGATTTGTCGTTTATCTGTTCTTTGCTATACAGGGAGTCTCTTCCAAGAACTGATAATTTATCTTTGCTTTCCTTAAAGCTTGTGGTCTGTTCTTATCTTTCTGCCTACAATTTCGTTCTCACCTTATAACTAACCTAACCAGCTATTTACTCTTTATTAACACTTCCAAACACCCACGCTATCCGAGTGCTCTGCGGTCTCAGATATTTTAAGATATTCTGAATGATGAAAGAGGTATGTTACAGAATATTCGCATGCCTCTTTCTTCCATTCCAGGATTCAGAAAGAATGTAACATAGTACTTTCATCCATCAAACAGCTGTGTAAGTTAGCATCAACACAGTACCTGTTTTGTTATGTTCTGATTGTATTTGGAAAAATAAAATAGTGCTCGTTACTTAAAATGGATTCGAGAGGAAGAAGAATATTAAATTTAGTTTTAAAGCCAGAACGTTGTGTTGCTACTGGTCCTATTGCTAAAAGAAAAACTAAATATGATGTGAAAATACAATAACTTAGAAATAGGTAATTCTACATCTGAGCCTACAACATCAAATGTTCACTTACAAGAAAATTTAAATAAAAGCAACTATCACACGTGTCAATCAAAAGATCAGTTTACTTTTACCACACTACTTTTATCCTTAAATAAGTTATGTTCTTTCTTTGTTTACTTCTGATAAACACACTAACAGTTTTATAAAACCTGTTGATTTACTACAGATTATTGACAAGCTAACTGTTGATTGAGGTAAGTGAGCAACCTTTACTTCATACAAACAAAAGAAATAAAACTATTTATTTTATTGTTTAGTTCCATAAAAATAACTCATGTTAAAAGAACAAGGAAAGGGGTCACAAAACACAAGAGTGCTTCATTTAAATATGTCATAACTTTTGCTGGACGATATACAAAAATGCTTTTGCTTCATTATTCCGATTCAATAAAAAACAAATGATTTGATTCAAAAATCCATTAAAGAGGGTTCATCTGCACCTTGTCCGGACAAAAGATACCGTCACAACAACAGACCGCACAAAATCTCTAATGAAGTCAAAGAGTATGTTAAGCAACATATTACGCAGTTTCCTGCAGAAGAATCACATTACTTCCGGACTTCAAACATTAATAAAAAATACCTGTCTCCAGTATCAATGGCAAAATGCACCAACTTTACCTACAAAAATGTGCTACAGACAAGGTTGCTGATGAGTGAAAGAATGTACTTATCGTAATGTATTTGTCTCCAAATTTAGTCTCTCATTCGGTCACTCAAAGAGTGATGCATGCAACACCTGCAACACAGGTGAATCCAATGAAGAGCACGTAGAAAATTATCTCTCAGCATATGATTTAATAAAAGCTGATAAATAGAAGGCGATGATATCAGAGAATGTGGCTTGCATTACAGTTGATTTGCATCAAACTTGTCTGAGAACAACCAAATCTTTTTATCTGCGACAAATGTGGCTATACAATTTAGGGGTTCATTTAATAACAAAAAATACTGATAAATTCACATTTTGTTCTTCGAGAGAGGACCAGGCATCAAGAGGAAATGTTAAAGAATGTGTTTTTTAACATTTCTCTTTTATTGTATTTCTACATTTCTGTCATATTTTTGCATTAATAAACTCATTTTTGCTAACAATGGTGTACCTTAAATGCAGATACCTTCTTCATAAATTAACATAAGGTAACAAATTTAAAGCTATATTTGTGGAAGAAAGAGGTATGTACAGTTTTTTTATTTTTCAGACAAAAAATCAACAGTTATAACTGTAGGATGGCCAATAAAAACAATAAATAATAATGGCCAATAACATAATAATAATAATATATATATATATATATATATATATATATATATATATATATATATATATATATACTGCTCGAGTCCACTGAAGCAATATTTTACTGTATGTACGTTGGTAGTTTTAATAATTCACAATATACATACTGTTATGACAATAATTTCTCTTTAACTTATATATATATATATATATATATATATATATATATATATATATATATATATACATAGGGCACACAACTAACTGGCTGAAAAGTAGAATAGCTTTACACAAAAGTGACTGTAAATTACAAAAGAAGAGATGTGCTTTAATAGTTCACAGTTTAGATCTAGATCATACTATTAAATTTAACGAGGTAAAAATAATTGACAAAGCAGAAAACTATAGTGAGAGACTCTTCCTTGAAATGTTTCACATTAATAATAATGAAACAATGAATTTTAAGTCTGACACTAATCATTTAAACACAGTTATGCTGGTCTATTTTAATTTACAAAAACTTAAAATCCAATAATTCATTGTATATAAATATAAACAGCCTTTCATATAGTGACACGCTTTAATACTTGTTACTTGATTTAGAATTGTCCTTTATTAATATAGTTTAGTTAGCTCAGATTACATTCTAATTGACACATTGTTTTTACACCTCAAAATTATATTATACATCATTCAACGAAATTTACTTTTAAGATGTAAGTGTATTAATTAAGTATTGTTCATAATTTAGAGAATTTTGTTAGTTTTAGTCCTGATGAAGCCTGTAATCACAGGCGAAAATTTGACAAAAATCAATAAAAAATTTTTCTAAGCCGATACCCAATAAACTTATTATATATATATATATATATATATATATATATATATATATATATATATATAAATTCGTTAAATTATTCTGAATTTTCGTACAGCGTGACTTCAAAATATAGTGAAGCAGAAATCAATATATTAGGGGCAGTTTTTGGTTTCTATCAAATACAATGCGATCAACAGAGAAATGAAGCTGCGCACCTGTGAAACATTTCGTTAGTAACCATTTGCCGCACCATATACGATAGTGCGCCCATACCAAATATTACTTCCAAATTGACGTCTGACGTTTAATGTTTAGAAGTGTCCAAATTATTTGAGAAAGCAATTGCTGCTAATTGGCTCTATCACATACGTTGCAGCAAACGGTTACTAACGACATGTTTCATAGAAGCGGCGCCCCCTTTCTCTATTGATCGCATTATATTTGATAGAAACCAAAAACTTCCCCTAATAAACTTATGGATTTCTGGTAAAATCGAATCAGCTCCAGTAGAAGTAAAATGAAACTTAAATATAAAAGTTCAGGTACGTACGTATTAAAGTTCTGAAGTTATCGTGGATACTAACATACATCCACCACACACACACGCGCGCACGCACACGCCGCACGCGCGCACACGACGCAGCACACGCGCACACGACGCACACACGCACACGCACACGCACACACGCACACACGCACACGCACACCACGCACACACGCACACACGCACACACGCACACGCACACACGCACACGCACACACGCACACGCACACACGCACACACGCACACACGCACACGCACACGCACACGTACGCACACACGCACACACACACGCAGGCATCATGGCCGATCTTGGCGAAACTTTGTATCAGACGTTGTAAAATGATGTAATAGGTCGATTTAGCAACAGTGATGAAAAAGTCGATTGCGCAAAGTTCTATATCTTCATATGTACATGTAGGTCGGAAGCTAAAAATGAACAAAATATTTCTGAATAATCTAATCTAACTAATAATAAAAAAAGGTTACGTCTTAAAGTATGTGTTCGGATTGCTCGACAATGAGTTGAACTATGCGTCTACGAAAGTAACATATCACATATTACTTGTTATCATTGAAGAGATGATGTTGCACCAAAGTACAATCAAGGAGATTTAACTCGATTGAGTCAAGAAAAGTGTTGAAAATACATCAAAATATTTTAATAATAAACATAACATTTCTAATCAGGCTTCTCGATCTAAACAGGTGTAATGAATCAGAATTTCCTAATGTTTCTCTATTATTGAAAATGAAAGTATCAAATCGCATATTAATGAATTCGTTGGAAAAATCTATATCGAATGTTATAAAAATATGTAGGGTATTACATTTGAAATACTAAATATTACAGAAATTGCAGACGAAATCAAAACGTGGCAACATTAACAATATCATCGAATCACCCTGTGTGAAATCTCAATAAAATCTAACGAGTGGTCCTGAGATATATGGATGGTTCCATACATTTGATTAACTATATATATATATATATATATATATATATATATATATACATATATACATATATACATATATATATATATATCATATAACTTCATACAAATCTGAATCTCTAATAATTTATTTAATCTAAGTTTGTTGTCAACATTTCATTTATATAATAACCTCTAAATCCATGTTAGGTACATAAAATTTTGGAGCCCATAAGTAATATACTGCTTTTGACATAAAAAATTTTATACCACCAGTTATTGTTAATAAATGTAAATTTATTAACAATTGTTTATTAATTTTCAACTAGAAAATAAAGAAACTTGCATAGTGATAAAAGCTGACGTTGCCATTTTTACTTCTTAAGTATTGCCAAAGTTGTAAAGGGTAGTGGTATACTCACGGCTAATAAATTCATTTTAGAGAGGTACCTATACTAATCAGAAAGGTGATAATTTTATAATCATTTAATATAATAATATGAATCATTCGATCAATTGCTTTCGGTTATTTGTTTTTCGGTAAATTACTAGTTCGGTAAATTGATGTTACAGTCAATTATTGTTCGGAAGATTGTGTTCGGTAGTATAAGGAGACCAAAATAGGATGTGACCTCATCACGGTGGAGGGGGTCTGGGGTGGGGCTAGCAGTGTGCTTGAGGGTGGGGTCGGCTTCTTTTCGAGAGTGTTTTTCGACCCCCTAATTAAGGTCCTTTTAGCCATACTAAGAG
Organism: Vesta saturnalis; assembly: GCA_036346205.1. NCBI lineage: Eukaryota > Metazoa > Arthropoda > Insecta > Coleoptera > Lampyridae > Vesta > Vesta saturnalis. The sequence continues at coordinate 1,008,939 of JARFJB010001243.1, read as the reverse complement.
TCTTTTTGGCTGTCTAACCCCTGGTTAGGGGTTTTGGATGCCCCTAGGGGTGTGGTCTAACGGCCATTTTGGTTGAGTTAAGGAGGTTAAGACTAGATAAGGCCCTTATAGCTTCATTAAGGCGGGGCTAAAGCTAGATCACACCCACTCCTTTTACCTGATTGGTTGTACGGGTGATCTGCCCTCTGACTTCTTATTGGTCCTTACCCTCACTACGCAGCTGCTGTGCTCTCTACATACTGACTGGTTATCGAGGGAATTTGAATTTGAATCTGTATTCTAATAAGCGGGGCCCTATTGCTAACTTATAAGACAGGTATAGGACTTCACAACATGCTTTCGGGCCCCCTTGGCGGGAAATTTGAATTTGTATTTATGTTTCTACATTCTGATTGATTATTGTGAGACATTTGAACTTGTATTCTAATAAGGGGCCTAATGCTAACTTATAAGACAGGTGTAGAACTTTGCAACTTGCTCTCGAGGTTTCGCTCCCTATTCCCTTGGCGGGAAATTTGAATTTGTATTTAAGTCTACATTCTGTAAAAAAAATTTTCGATTTACCGCACCAGCTTTTCAAAATGAACTATTAACTAATATCGGCGAATATATAATGCTTCAGCTTGCCAATAACGTAAGATCTACAAAAATATTTGCTATTTTAGCCGATAAAACGCAAAGCATAACAAAATATGAACAAATAGCTATTATTTTGAGATATGTGTATGACATATCTCAAATCTATAAGCGATACTAGATGGGCTTTTTGAGTAGAAGCTGTTCGATCTTTACTAGGCAAGTTTGAAGCTATATTATTGGTTCTCAATGAAATCAAGGAAACTAACTCCGTGAATGGTGAGTAAGCCAGTGCTTTGCTGAAAAATATAGAAGATTTCGACTTCTTATTCAACTTACTTTTACTTCGCAGACTTCTATCACAAAGTGATGTATAATCAAAAACATTACAATCCAGCAATTTAACTTATCAAGTCAGTAAAAAATAGCACTATAGAACATTTTGCAATAATACAGGACTGACGAAATTTTCTCTAAATTGTTTAAACATTGATCTGAGAAATGCCAATTTAAAGCACCAGAATGATCAAGAATATGCAAAACTCCGGCGAGACTGGATAAAGAATTGCTTAAATGACAGCTGCTGTGTTTCTACAAAATGGAATCAATTAACAACAAAAATATTCAAGAAAGACCTGCTTTTGCGTAGACAAACATTTGCAAAATGAATTTCCTCTATTGTTTGATTTGTTTCGTTTGTTTTCACGATTCCGATGAACTCGGCATTATGTAAACCGGCTTTTTCATGTTTGCGACAGTTAAAGACTTACTGCAGGAGTACGATCAAGCAGGAACTATTATCATCTTTGGCACTTTTGGCGATAGAAGTATAGAAATTGACATTGGAAAGGAATTGTTTAAAAATATGTGTTACAGCCATTGAACCATATATTTGTTCATTAGAAATCTTGCAATAATCAGTAGTTTCAATTCAATGGCATAACTCAAAACTCCAGAATAACACTTTAACGGGTACTGTGTGCCACCTATAACCAGTAACCACAGTGGCGTGGTAGTGTCATAATAGGTGTTAGCATTACTGTACTAATATAACATGTGTCATTATTGCACTAGTAAAATAATACCGTCTTTCTAATTTATGAATTCAGTAACATAAGTTGCGTATTTCAATATGCTTTGAAGGAAACAGTACTTTATCTGGACGCTAATCTTTGAACATTAATTATTTTTTTAACATCCTGTGCAAAATTATTAAGATAAATTAACTTTGCGGCCAGTATGTCCAATTAAATTATAAAGACCCAAAAGGCCACACAAACGAAAACTTGAAATCATTACACCAAATCTGGCATATTCAAATGTAAACTTTTTTTAAACAGACCTTGTGTAATAATCTGATAAAAACATGTCCTCAATCAACGATATTTATTTAGAACTTCGCAAGAAGGCTTGGCTTCATTCTAAATTTAGAAAGTAATCGGTAATTGCAATGTGGAAAAAAACATTTTTCTATATAACATTCATAATAATCTCATTGCGATACGAAAATAACGTCATTTACATTTCATAAAGACAAATAGCGCGCATTCTTTCTGTCGCGTAGATTGACAGCATAATTAAAAAATATGTGAAGTGTAAAGTATAATATAATCTTGCATTATAACTGTATATTACTGAATCAATATTTTCCGATTATAACATGACAGTAAGGTTAAGGATAAAATGGAAGGAAAATACAATTTAGTGAAGTTCAAATTAAGACACCTTTTAGAGTACTAATGCTTCATATAAACTTAGTATATACAAAATAGAAAATGTTACAAGAAACTTTTCTTTAGGTATTTTCCGTCTGCTTTCGCGGATTGTGTTCCGAACCCAGACTTGTGCGATAAAACGCTTATTATCAAACTAGTTTCTTAATATACAATTAATACATAAATACGTCAGTCGATAATATTCTGTTTTCGCGGTTTTGCCAATTAAGCGATATGGAAAAAAATGTACGTTGTTGAACCCCTATACTAACGGTAATTTATTACCGTTGCCATTTTAAACATATTAAGTATACAGGGTGGGTGTCTACTGCGTGGACGGAGGATTTCTCCTTAACTATTGGAGATATCAAAACCAATTTTGGTGTGATAATACACAATCATTGGACCTACACTTTAAACATATTTAGCTACATACAGCGTGATTGACAAAAATACACCAACCCAAACCTGTGTTTTTTTAATGGAACACTCTGTATATTTTTACATTTTTAGATTCACTGTTACGTTTAGAACAAAAGTAATTGGTATCTGTGTCACTAACCGTCCTGTAGATATCGTCACTTTAGTACCAAAACAGAGTTGACTTTGGTACCACGATGCGGGCGTTGTCACCACGTTTTTATAAATGTGTTTCTACCATCTACTATTAATAATAGTCTACTAACAAACAAACTGGGAAATTTTTCGAAATCATGTAGAACTATACAGAATGATTAACTTACGCGAATTGCAATTTTTCTCAATTTTTTCAAATGCAACACTCTGTATATTTTTTCACATTTCGATTCCCCGTGAAAAGTAGATAATTGATAATAGGTTTTATAGCCATAATACGGACCTTTCTTGAGATATTGACGCTTTATTTGAAAATATTTACATACAGAAGAACAAATAAAACAAAATCCAGAGCAAATAAGAAAATACGAATGGAAAATAAATTCTTTAACTGATAGGCAAACTTAATTAATAACTAAACAATAAAATAATTCTCTGCACCTAAAAATAAGTTGAACAAGTAAACATAAACGCTGACACAAATGCTGACCACCCCTAGCTAAACACTTTGCAATTCGCTCGGTAAACGAAAGATTCACTCGCAACAACATTAGAGGCGAAATGGATTGAAACTCAGCTCTAATTCTATTTTTCATATCTTCGCTTGGGGTGGGAGGATGTTGGTAAACTTTTTCTTTAACGTAGCCCCAAAGGAAGAAATCAAGGGACGTAAGATCGGGTGATCTGGCTGGCCAGTTTTACACACCACCTCAGCGGCTAATTTCTATCGAGATATTGCCTAACGTTGATTGAATAGTGTGGAGGGGCCCCATCAAGTTGAAACCATATCGTACTAATACTATCTACCTCGATATTTTCCAAAAGCTCGGGTAAATCATTTTCCAAAAACTGTAAATATCTTTCTCCAGTAAGATTCCCATCAAAGAAAAAAGGACCAACCACATTAAAATTGATTATACCACTCCACACATTAACTATCAATGCTGGTGATCAACAACTCTTAAGATGTGTGGATTAGTATCTGAACAGTGATGATAGTTAGGTGTATTAACATTGCCATTATTGTGAAAAGCCTCATCCGTAAATAGAATGTTATTAACAAAATTGGGTTCTTCATTGACTTTACGATTTTAAAAATCTATTTCACTTAAAGCTTGATGTTGCTCGATATGATAAGGATGCAATTTTTTTTTTAATAAAGCTGCGAACTGTATTTTTATTTAGGTATAGGTGTATACTTAGATCTCTGGTACTAATTTGCGAATTTTCTATAAGAGATGCCACAACTTGAAACTCAATTTCTTCATTTGGGCTTGTTTTTGTGCGCTTGGGATAATTTATAAATCTCTCAGCTACATTCACAAACGATTCTTTCCTCGGCTGTCTTCTCTCAGGGTATCGCTCCCAGTACAAACGGGTAGCCATAAAATCATTTATTTGGGCTTCGCTGTAAAAAAAAGGACTTATCGACCATTTCTTCTTTGGAAAAATTCATTTTATGCAGAAATTGACAAAACGATAATCCAATAACACACAAACTAATGGAACAATATGTTAATGATTATACAAACGTCAAAACAATAGATGCAATTGTTCCTCTGTATTACGAGTAGCTAGCTCACCTGATTTGTTTTGTGGAATTCTATTGTCATAGTATATTTGTATTTTAGAATATTTTTACGTAAAAGCGTCAATATCTCAAGAAGTGCCCATCTTATGGCTATGATACCTATTATCAATTAGTATCTACTTTTCACGGGGAATCAAAATGTGAAAAATTTACAGGGTGTTGCGTTTGAAAAAATTGAGAAAAGTTACATTTCGCGTAAGTTAAATCACTCTGTATAGTTCTGCATGTTTTAGAAAAATTTCCCAGTTTGTTGTTAGCAGACTATTATTAATAGTGGGTGGTATAAATAGATTTACAAAATCGTGGTGACAACGCTCGCATAGTGGTTCCAAAGTTAATTCTATTTTGGTACTAAAGTGACGATATCTGGAGAACGGTTAGTGATACAAAGACAAATTTCTATACTTTTATTCTAAATGTAATACTGAATCCAAAAATGCAAAAATATATAGGGTGATCTATTTAAAACACACAGGTTTGGGTTGGCATATTTTTGTACATACCTAAATACTTTTATAGTGTAGGTCCAATCATCGTGTATTACCATACCAAAATTGGTTTTGATATCTCTAATAGTTAAGGAACAATCCTCCATCCACGCAGTAGACACCCACCTTCTATAACACATAATTTAATAAATCCTTTCTGTGATATAATAGATTATGCGAAATGACCAGGTTGTTTACTGGATGTCGAAGGTGACGTCTGTTTATATCATTTTGTGACAATTGGTCATAAATAGGGTGCAACGAAATACATGCTTGTAATCTCTTCCAAAAATAGTCTCGAATGCCGTCTAACTTAATAAATCTTTTCATAGGTAATGTATGGTCTGCTATAACAATTAGGTACACATATTTCGAAATACACCATTGAATTACTTTATTGTAGTAACGATAAATAGTCAGATCTTTAATAAATTTAGTGTTATCTAACCGCCTTGATAATAACATTCCAAAACACCCTCTAACGCACGGAAGGTAACAATGAAACGATCAAAAACCAATTTAACAAAATTTAATTAATCACTCTACAGTTCACTCGTAACAAAGTGTTCCAATCAAGCATTGCACGAATCTCCGAGTTATGAAGGTTTTTGGTTTTCTTAATATTTTCTGACTTAACGTCATAAAACGCACCATACCTTCCTTAACATTTAGTTCAGAAAAAATCTGATCGGTACATTTAAAAGATAAATGAAGGTTCATTCTATGAGAAATAATTAGTTTGCTTATTTTTTGTTAAAGCTGGGGTACTTCAAAAGAAAAGTGGGTTAAAATTTACCATTTTTCTAATAAATTCAGTCTTGAATATTTTGGGTATGGCCTAGACTAAAACAGTGCAAAATTTGTAAAAAGTTGTCTGGTGTGTTAGGTTGAAACGGTATATCTCAATGTTATATGGTCGCACGTGAAGGGGAGCAAATCTCTAGCAAATTGTGAAATGGTCGGATTTCAGTCATACCGACGAATGACTCCATCTGAAACCATAAATTTATCCACTTACACAACGGCATGTTATCTGTAACTACGTTAAGCATGTGAAGAAACCTATTTGCATTAATTCGTTAGTTGATTTTGCGTCAAATCAAGTCAGACGTTTAACCGAAACTTGCCTTGATAGTGGTATGTTATTTTGCAATAGGTATTTTCATCACATCCTGAAGGGATAAATGTGGCTTCATCAGTCTATCGTATTAGATCTGTGTGCAAGATTCTTAACATATCTCCATACCAATTGCAAAATTGCATCCTTCTAGCATTACCTCGGGAAGCCAGCTTTGAACCCTTGTAAAATCGTATGGGTGAAGTCTATTTCTTCGTAATACTCGGTGCACCGAGGTCTTCGGAATTTGAATTTGAATTCCCAATCGCCTTGTGGTGCTCGAAAACATGATATAAAGGTGCCTCTGCGGAGTACGTCAAGTCAGGAAGCATCTTGCGTATTCCCGCAGATTGTAATTTTTCTCGGCAAACCCATAAACATAGAGAATATCCCTGTACTTCAAACTAGAGAATATCGTTATTAATTATTTTTGATTTAGAAGTAGATGCCTTTCAAAATGACGTTTATGTCAAACTCCACAAGTTTCAAAGACGGTTAGATCCCTACCTCATAAAGTAAATTTATTTTATTCTGGTCTTCTTTAAAGATATTCCGATTTGGATGAAGAAAAAACAAGTTTTAAATAAGGCTAAGCTATTCTTCGTACTCTATAGTCGTATAAATCTTGACGTAGATTCATGACCAGATTCCAGTGTAGTCTTGAGTAGTGGCCCTCTTTTAACCTAACTTATAGTAACGGAATGGTGTTAGAATTATTTCAGCTTTTCCCTAGCCTACTAACTTCCACACCCACTCTACTGAACTACACCAATAACTCATTCTTATAAGTAGTAACAAAGCGAACCAGATGATTATTTACCATGGTTGCAAATGAAATACTGCCGGTTGAAACAGCTACGTGTGTAAAATTTTTAGATAAGCAAATTTTATATTTAACTGCACAGATTTCGTAGAAGAATAACATGAACCATAAAAGTAAAAGAAAGAAATTAAGATTATGCAAGTCACAAAGTAAAAGGGAGAAATAAATTACATTGTTTTATGTACAACCTCGTGGTTTTTCAAGATAGGCTTTCTTTATGTTCTGGTACTTGCATTTATTGAAGTTTGCGTGTGCGAGCGGGTGGGCATTTTTGTTAAAAATGCAATGAAAAGGGTACTCCCAGTAACATTATAATTTCATATTGTAAGCCTGGTATCACCAGCGTATCTTTAAGGATGCTACTGAAAGTTGCCGTTATTTTTTTACTTTTCTTCACATGTCAATGTTACATCCTATATTATGTTAAACTTCGTCATGTTACACCTTAACTCTTTATATAAAGTGCTATTATTTTGTCACAAATTCTTTTTCCTGGTCATTATCGTCATTGTAGCTAGAAATAATATTATAACTCACAATTGAAAAATATCTTTTGCTGGGATCGATTCAGTTTCTGCTATGAACCTGAAGTTGCGATTGATGACCATTTCGGGCGTTCACCTTTCGCGCGTTTCCGCACATTTTCTCTTTTTGGGCGTTAAGGCTTAAGGTAAGAACTTAATGTGCTTCTGAATTCCCGTTTCTGTGTATCTAAGTTACCTAATCAAAACTGAATAAATATGAGAAAAAGTAAAAACATAATGAATGAGTTCTGCTGATTGAGCAGTTTAATATAAAATTAAAAGACACATGCGATAATACATACACAATATATGAAACAGACTTGCACAAACTAGCACATGTATTACTAAAAACACAAAATAAAAGTGTCTTAAACTGTATGTGGAGTAATCTATATCTACTCTATACTGGGTGTTTCAAAAAACGTTCCGCTAATTTCTAGGGTAAATAGAATATTAAAAAATAACGTTAGTTTGGTTAATAAACATATGTGCGAAAATGCCTCCTTAAGAAGATGTGGCCCTGTAAAGGTGGCCCCAAAAATCTTTTTTTTTTATTATCTCTCAAACGGTTTAAGATACCTAAATGAAATTTATATCACAAATACCTTTGATTAAGTCATAAAAGATAGTGTTGACAAATTTTTAATATTTTGTACAGGAGCGTCACTAAAGGAGGGGGGGTGCCACTTATTTTGCCTCCAAACTTTTTTTATGGTGATATTTTTGAATTTTTGGAGCAAAAATAATATTTTTTAAACAATTTGCCACAAAAAAGGTACTCTTGTTGAAAGTCAAAAAATTACTGCTTTTGGAGTTATTTGAGGTTTTGACATGTTTTACCTAGAATAAGAAAATAAAAGAAATATTGAGTTAATTTGATTTACTTGAATCAAGTAGACTTGGACTGCAGACTCGCGATTTCTCTTGTTTAACAGATTCGTTTGGCACATTGTTGATAGTTTTGGTTTGTTTAACAAGTAATAACGCTTTTAAAAACTTTGAAAATGAGTAAAAAAAGAATTTTTGGAGCCACTTTCACAGGTGCTTCCTTCTTAAGGAAGCATTTTCGGACACATGTGTATTAACCAAACTAACGTTATTTTTTAATATTCTATTTGCCCTAGAAATTAGCGGAAGGTTTTTTGAAATATCGTGTACATACAACACATGATTTTAAATGTAATAAAATCTAAATTAAATTTTCCTAATCAAATTTTACAATATATTTCAGCTTGTCCAAGGTTTCACTATGACTGTCCCTATTTTGAGTTAGGTCACTTACAACTGTTTATACCCGCATACCTAATTCACAATACTTTTTTGCTCTTTTAGGAGTGCACACACTATTTTGCAGGCAGACATTATTCTAACACTGCATTTCTTCCTAAAGAATTTTCATCAGTTCAAATATATTGGAATGTGTTTTTTCGATCCATCCGTTGAGCCTGTTATGCCATACTTGTACAGAATTTGTAGTCCGATGGCGTACTCCATGGCAAACCCACAATAGATATCAAGAATTATCAATTAATTGATCAATCAAATAATAACTGGTCTCATCGGTAAGGGAATTTTCCATTATACAAAGTCAATCATATGTAACTTTATTTTCTGGCAGATCAGCGAATACAGCACACCTTCTTTGAACAAGTTCGTTAGACTTAAACCTTGTACTTTACGCCAAATGGCTTGTTTAAAATGAAAATTACATCCCTTGATAAGTGTAACCAGAAAAACTTCTTTAACATTATGTACCGCAACTTCAAATTTGATAATACATTTTTTTGGTAAAAAAGTTGTTTGTACGTCATCTCTTTTATCAGGTAGCAAAGCGTATACAGCAGGAATGTTATGTGTTCTTTCTTCTGTACTACCAATATCGACGTGAATTGTATATAATTGGTAAAACACTTAATGCAGCTTTTAGAAGTCACATCAAAGAGGAAGCAAGAACCTTCAGCCAATAAGTGACCTCCGTCCATTGCCAATACAAAAATTCTGTCTGTATCATCGTCAATATGATATACTCTGGAACATCTGTATATTCTGTTTTTTCAGAAACAAGCTAACACCTAGCGATTTATATAGTTCATTATATAACGCGTGTTTCACGGATGTAAGCTGTAGGATAATTGTAACGAAATCCAAGCCTATATCCCTGGCAACCATCATTTCTTGACGATATATCTACGATACTGGTGTAACCTCTTCTCTTGCTCCTTTTTGTAATTACATAAACCCTTATCTTCTTTTAACTTGAACTTGAATCCAGAATAAAGGGTAACAGGTTTTCCACGTTTTGATTCTATCACTTCTATCAAAAACGCTGTAACACAGTTCCCGAAGAAGTAATTTATTTTCGTAGCATGGAAGTATTTATATTATTCCTATATTGAAGGAGTGGAACCCACCGGGAACCAAACCGACCGATTATGGGAAAACTATGCACAACAAAATTTTGAAAATTTGGCAACGTAATAATGTCAGTGGGGGATACACGACCAAAATATTTTCACAGTTTTTACACTTCCGGTTATATCGGAAGTAGATGTTAACTTGCTTTTAAATGGAACACCCTGTATGTTATTACAGTTTCAAATTCCTCTCAAAATTTTAGGCCAATTTTGTATATCATATCATATACCTAAGTCTATGGATTTTTGACAGAATCAAGTTTTTATGTCAAAATGACATTTGTAGGTCCTAAAATAATGATTAATTTTTTCTATAAGGAACCCTTTTTTATTTACTTTAAGTACAACACCTTGTTGAAAGTGGCCTAATTTATTAAACGTTTGTGACATTTACTTATACAGGGTGTTCAAAAAATGAAATTAAAAATAAACTTAACAAAAATGCCAAAAGTAATTTTTTTCAAATGGTAACCGCCAATTTTAAGATTAAGTTTTTGTAGGGTTGTCTATTCCGAAAATTTGTAGTTTTCGAAATATTGCCAATTTAATATTTTTGTATGGCGATTTTGTTGTGACCGTGTTATAACAATTACTCTGAGTTGGCTAAGACAAGACGGCGTTGAAAAACAATCAAATGCTGAATAAATGTACAATCATGCCGGGGCGCCTAAATTACTCAAATGAAGATTATTTAAGCTTATATATTATTTATGGAGAATGTGATAAAGTTATATCAAGAACATGTAACACATTTGCCATTCGATATCTGCAAAAGCAGAAGACATCATGTGCTGTTAAAAAAATTATAGAGAATTTCATCCATACAGATTTTCCATTGTGCAACATTTAAAAGGAACTGATTTTCCCAGACGAGTGCAATTTGGGAATTTCTGATAACTTGGACACAAGGAAAATTTTTTTTTTTGGACAATATCATTTGGACAGACGCTGCCAAACTTACAAAAAATGGAGCATTTAATCCCCATGATTCTCATATAGGAGTGATTCGAATTTAAACGTACTCAGAGAACATTTTTATCAAGAAAATATAAATGGTAAGTTAGAATTTAGAGTTTTTGCATCGTTCTAGATATAAAATATGCCTATTAAATTGTAGGCAAAGGCTACTTGGATGTTTTGTAAAATTTTGAATCGGACTACTTAGACAATTTGTCAGTAAATGTTTATAGAAACCCGTTTTGCTAACTCAATAGCGCATCTCCACATGGTGGATATCTTTTACAAAATACTTTAGACGATCGGTGGATAACTAACAACGGCCCTTTCCTTTGGCCACTCCACTCCCCAGATCTTTAAGTGCTCGATTTTTGCATGTGGGGTACAATTATAGGTAACTCTCCCTTAGCTACTGTGGAAGATTGCATGCAGCGAGTAAGAAATGAAGTCAATAAGAAAACCAACCCATGAACAAGTACTACTTAGATGCGAAAAATGTTTGTAAGTTCAAGGGCGCCAGTTTGAACAGTTATTAAAAAAGTAATGTTTTTTTCACTCCAACCTAACTTTTTTTATTTCTACTTCTAAATTTAGTTATTTTCTTTTTAAAATACTGTGCTACTTTGACGTATCCAAAGTCCTTGAAATTTTCTGTAATTTGTTTAACTGCATATGGCGATGGCTTTTGTTTTTGCGGATATCGAATTGTAAATCTATCATGTTCTTGGTGTAACTTAAATATATTGTGCATAAATAATAAACAAGTTTAAATAATCTTCGTTTGTATAATTTAAGCGGTCCGGTACGATTATTATTTATGAGAAAAATAGATGAAAAATAGTAATGTGACTAATACGTCATCACTTTTACTGCCACTCTGACAGATGTGTCATACTGGCAGCGCTATCATACATCTTTTCAGATTTCAATTGTTTTTCAACGCGGTCTTAGCCAACTAAGAGTATAAACATTATGTCAAAGTCATAGCAAAATCGCATTTAAGAATTTTAAATTGGCAATATTTCGAAATATTCTGGGATTTCTATTTAACAAAATGGAGTTTTAACACTTTTGTCAAGTTAATCTTTAATTTTATTTTTTGAATTTTGGTTAAAAAATTTTAATTACACATTTACTTTTTAACTTATTCGTTCATAAAAAAACTTATGATAACTCTGTATTAGTGGTTATTGAAATGTTATAAAAGTCTTTTAAAGTAGGCCCTTCTCAACAAGGAACTCTACCTAAGGTAAATAAAAAAGGCTTCCTTATAGGAAAAATTAATCATTACTTTAAGACCAGCAAACGGCATTTTTGACATAAAAACTAAAATCCTTAGACTTAGGTATAGCACATAATATACAAAATCGGCATACAATTTTGAGAGAAATTCAAAAATGTAGTAATATATAGGATGTTCTCCTTATAATAAGCAAGTTGACATCTACTTCCGGTATAACCAGAAGCGTCACAAGTGTCAAAATATTTTAGTCGTATGTCCCCTACCAACATTAGTATGTTACTGAATTTTCAAAATTTTCCTATGCATTGTTTTTCAACAATCTTTGAATGCCAATAAAAAAGTAATTGGTAGCGGTTGTATTTAGTATGTTATTTGTATTAGTTTTTATGGAATTTAAAGCAATGCGCATATTCAGTCCCGTGTACTTTCTAACATTTAATTTAACAACGATATTGGTGTAAATGATGTACTTGGAAATTTAACTCACGAAAGGGGAACATTTCAAGTAAAATTTTTCGAGGCTCGAAAAGGGAACTAATGAAACTGGAAAACACCTAAAGTTGTAGTGCACTAATTAATTAATAAGTTTTAAACTATTCTCCAATACTATTGTTTATTTCCGTTCTCTATAGAAGAAAGAGTAATCTAAATATTCACATTAATTAATATAAGAGTTAATAAACGAAACCCTTCTTTTCTTTTTGTACAAATAGTTTTATTTTTTAGTTTACTACCATTTAAACTTATTTTGTAACTTCATAATGGGATACTTTTTTTTCTGAAACTGAAACATTTGTCTTTAATATAGTTGTTAGGAAGATAAAAAAAAATCTTACTACTGTTGGTGCCAAAGTGTTATCTTATAATCTTGGATAGGCAAACTTCCAGAAAATTCATAGATGAAGTCATTTAAGGTTAGCGATTTATCACTAAAATCGGTATTTAACGACGTTTATCTGAAAGAACGTAATAAATTACATTTGATAGAAATGAAATATTATAAGAAAAATGTTCTTTTTAGGAGTATTTACACGTGCAAAAAAAATTCTGTTTCTGAACATTTATGATAAAATTCTTTTTAACCAAAACCTGGAAAAAATATTCATGTTGAAATCAAACAACCATCATGTTTAAAGAATATTATTCAAATTCTCTGATCTCTTTTTATTACATTCTGTATAAATATAGTCTAAACGCCAGCATAAGTCTTTGAAAAGTGGAAATCTCTGCTTCTCTTAGATCAATCTTTAAAATTTGAAGTTAAACTATTATATATGGTTTTAAACAAGAGTTATTTGCAAAACTCAGCTGTTACTAGCAAAGAGAAATAATTTTATACGACCTACTGTAAATATTCTGTAATATTTGATATTCGTTAGTGTTCAAGAGTAAAATACAGAAATGAAAACTGTGCACATGGAATTAACACGTGCACAATTTATGGACTCGAGCAAACAACTGTCTAATCTATAGGTACACATATCCTAATGATACACACTTAAGGCTAAGTACAATAAGGCAGGGATAAATTTTGAAGTAAAATGTTCCAAAGTAAAATACAGAATTTTTTATTGAACATAATTCTTGGATTATGAAAATTAAATTATACTTAGATAACTTTTCGTTTAATTGGATATAAAGTTCTGTTATATTTATGTTTACTCAAAAATACTGAATGTCGCCTTCATAACGAACTATTTGTTCAAAGAAACTGAAAATTTAATGAAACTGTTAAAGAGATGAATCTCAACTGAATTGAATTAATTATGTTCCTTACTACCAGCCTAGCTTAAGTTAACAATAATCTGCCTCATTTGCAATATTATGCGGAAGACCTTGTCATTTGAATCAATATTTAATAGGATATCTTTTAAGTTACTTAATGGATTACAACATGAATCTCACAAACAATTTATCATGTTGCAAACTAAATAGAGTTACGTTGAGAGAACCAAAAGGTTTGATACAGGAAGGTCTGGCATGTTCTGAATTATATTGATAACGTTCATTTCTAACAACCAGTCTCATCTCCTAAAGAGGAAAAGGCAAACCATTAATTCAGTTGTCTTTGTCACTTGTATTGTTCTATAAATGATGTAATTAAATGGACTAATACTGGTTATATGTTATAATCACAAAGTATGATTTGTAAAATGTGTAAAAGAAAATTCGATAAGAACCATTGTTTTTGGTGTATTTAATTTTTGTACGTTCTCCTATCATCGGTTTCAATAGCATTACTTTGTACTGTTCACATAAAAAGAAAATAAATTTTACTGCGTGCCTAGATTTTTAAAATATAAAAAAAGATAACGCAAAAACCATTTTGTTCACAATAAAGTGTGAAAGTGCTAATTCATGTCACAAATATCGCGTTGAAGTACAAGATAACGTTAGTACGGAGAATATGAATTTTCCCCAAGTTCCAAACAGCTTATATATGAAAAAAACGTATCTACTTGAGGTTTGATCAATACTAAGAGCTTGTCTTAAAATGTAAGCAATATATTTACATTATATCATAATATAACAAATTGCAAGTTATTTGGTTTTAAATAGCATAATTAGAAATAAAATAATTGTCCTGCACTTTCAATGTAAATATTTAAGAAAAAAATTTCTGAGAGATGGCAGTATATTATTATTAATCCGGGGCATCATTTAGAGGGGTAACAGGGGGTTAACGATTAAATAATGAATAAAAATGCACAGATTATAAAACATATGGTGTAGAACAACACACTACCTTCCAAATTATAAAGTGGAAATTAAAAGTTGTGAAATAAGACATTTTTTTAGAATAATTTTGCAGCAACCCCTTTAATAATACGTTCATAATGAAAATAGGCATCACTGAAAAAACAGCAATAATCTATGTCAGACGGACGATTAAAATATGCCAGATAGAAATTAATAAACATAAATACATGTTAAAAATTATTACTAATTTTATTAAATTTACATCAGTTCTACATACATAAAGACAAAATTTACATCGATTGGGGCTTGAACCTTGTAGGCGCAGTTGGTTAGCGCGGTACTCTAGCAAAGTACAGGTTCAAACCCTACTCGAGGTAAATTTTTTATTTATGTATTTAATAAAATTAGTAATAATTTTTAATTACATATTTACTTTTGAACTTGTTCGTTCATAGCAAAACTTATAATAATAAATACATGTTAACTTAAAGAAAATATCAAAGCTTCTATAAAAATGTGGATACTACAGTACAGCTCTGCAATTTAATCAATTTTAATCTTATTTTTAACTTTGAGGGCTTATTTGGCTTCGAATTAACAAACTTCATAAACAAAAGTTACATTCTCAAGTTAATCTTTATTCAGATATTACATATATTCCACCTTAGGAATTTTTTGTCGCCAAATTACGCGTCGTTTCAAGAAATAATATAGAATACATTTAATTTATGATTTTAAGATCTATTTTCATATATTTGAAATATGCCGCCATTTAATGAAAACCATAACTGCCCCTAATAAACCCCCCACTCTGTCGTTGGAACAGTTATGTGTAGCACTAGAATTATATTATGATTAGTATTAGTGTACTACCACTGTCTTGCGTAAAATGGTTACTAACGACATGCTTCGTAGGAGCGGCGCCCCCTTTTCTTTGTTGATCGAAGTCTATTTGATAGAAACCCAAAAACTGCGCCCCACCGCTGGATTTCTGCTAAAATCTAATCAGCACCAAGAGATACGAAATCATACTTAAATACGAAATTCCAAATACGTACGTTTTAAAGTTCTGAAATTATCGCGGAAACAAACACACATCCACACACCCGTGCGCACACACGTACTCACGCAAGCACACACCCACTCCCACCCACACATCTGCACCTACGCCCACGATCACGCCACACTCAAACACGCACGCACATGCACACACACGCAGCTAGATACACACACGCACGCACGCACGCACACGCACATGTACACGCACACGTGCACACGCACACGTGCACACGCACACGCACACACGCACACACGCACACACGCACACACGCATACACGCACACACGCACACACGCACACACGCACACACGCACACACGCACACACGCACACCGACACACGCACACACGACACACGCACACACGCACACACGCACACACGCACACACACACACGCACACAGCACACACACACACACACCACACACACACGCACACAGCGCACACACACACACACGCACAGCACACACGACACACAGCCACGCACACACACACACACGCACACAGCACACACACACACGCACACGCACACAGCACACACACACACGACACACGCACACACGACACACGCACACACGCACACACACCACACACACGCACACACGCACACACCACACGCACACACGCACACACGCACACGACACACGCACACACGCACCACACGCACACACGCACACACGCACACACGACACACGACACACGCACACACGCACACAGCACACACGCACACGCACAGCACACACGCACACACGCACACACGCACACACGCACACACGCACACGCACACACACGCACACGCACACACAGCACACGCACACACGCACACACCACACGCACACACGACACACGCACACACGCACACACGCACACAGCACACACCACCACGCACAACCACACACGCACACGCACACCACACACGCACACCGACACAGCACACACGCACACGACAACACGCACACACGCACACGCACACACCACAGCACTCACACCATCACCACACACACACACACCCACGACACACTACACAAGGCCAATAACACGCACTACGTAACACGCACACATGCACAGCACACGCACACATTCTCACCGCATGCGCACATGCACACAGCTACACGCGAACACAATGTATACGTCGTAAAGTGACCTAATAAGTCGATTTCGCGATAGTAACAAAAATGTCCATTGCAAAAACACCACAAAATAGTAACATGTTACATTGACAGGCTTAAAAGTTAACACAACGACTTCATGTAATATGGGTTCACGTAGCCATTGAAAAGGTAAGAAAGTATATTTGATCATTAACAACTTTCACACATGTGTCCCACGTGGCACACACGGTAAAATAATTAATTATCACTAAAGCCAATACAGATTTGGTACACAAAACGGTGGGCACACTGACATAGAACAAGTTATAGTACCTATAAATTATGATAAACTGACAACCGCAAAGTTTATAATATTAATATACGGCTCCAGTAATGATACATGTGATACTTCATGTTATACGGCTGGCATTCGTCAATTATTATGTAAAGAACATCTTTATTTTGGTATTTTCATTGAAATATTTTCTTAAAATTACAGTTGAACAAATTCTTTTTAAAATAGAGTTAAATAGTATTATAAAAACCACAAATCCAAATTTTGCAACACAACAAAAAAAATGGTCCCAACATAACAATAAGTAAATTCTTAGACCATAAAGTAATGTAAAAGTAACATAAAAAAACACAAAGTTAAATATTGTAAACTATACGTATAATCTAGATTACTATGTATGAATATCGTTAAAGCATGGTAAACATAAAGTAGGCTTGGTTGGGCAATTTCCGCAAAAGTTGTTACTTTTTAGTTTTATTTCTTGCTTCTTAGATTTCTTGTTGTATTTTGTATAGCAATTTGTGCACCATTTTCTGCAACTTCTGGCCGATCCGTCATATTTTAGTAGTTTGTGTCCTATAAATCCTT
Source organism: Vesta saturnalis (assembly GCA_036346205.1). Classification (NCBI taxonomy): domain Eukaryota; kingdom Metazoa; phylum Arthropoda; class Insecta; order Coleoptera; family Lampyridae; genus Vesta; species Vesta saturnalis. The sequence goes on along the minus strand of JARFJB010001243.1, from coordinate 991,185 downwards.
TATTCTTTTTTTGGTTTTTTCTTTGGAGTTGGCTCATCTTGTTCTTCCTCTGTCTCCAGAATTATGTTTTCATTATTTGTTTCGGACTCTAGTAAGCCTCGTATTATCTTCTCCCGAATATGAAGAATGTCCTTTTTAGTATTTCTGCCAGAATTGTTGTATACAGCCCAAGTATTTACTACACACGTACCAAGAAGCACTTCAAATATAACTTTTTTATACCATTTGAGAGTTTTCCGAAGGCATGTGTAGTAAGCTGACATTTGGTCTGAAACGCCTACTCCCCTTTTCGCCTTGTTATAGGCTATAACAGCTGGTGGTTTTAAAACATTATCTCCATTTCGAGTTTTCCGCCCTGTTTCATTTAGTTCGGGTGTATGGCTGGGGACGGTACTAATCATTAGCACAGGACGTTTGTCAACCCACTTCAGTGCTCTTACTCCGTGCTGGTTTTGTTGGCCATATACTTCACCTCTTTTTGGCAGACACTTTTCGGGTTTCCCTTTCTGTTTGACCTCTAAGTACCGCAGACATGTTTTAGATAATAACAGATCTCTGGACAACTGCCACTACTATAGTAATTGTCAATATATAAAGTCCTGCCTTTGCCTAGCAACTCACTTAAAAGTTCCATACAAATGTTATAAGTATGACCTCGGCTATTGGAAAGATCTGTATGATTTTTCTTGCATATATTCGGAGGTCAAAGGTATATCCCTCCGGCGTGCAAACCTTGTAGATCTTCACTCCATATTTATGAGTTTTAGCTGGGAGATATTGTCGAAACAATAATCTCCCCCTCCAAGGCACCATACTTTCATCGATCACAATACTTTCACCAGGAAAAATAGTATTTTTGAACTACTGATGTATCATCTCTGTTACTTTTCTTAATTTGAAGAGTCTATCTTGACGAGCAATAGGATTTTCATTGTTAGCCAAATGGAAAAATTTTAGAATGCTGTCAAACCTGTCACGTTTCAATATATCTGGGATTAGCTTGTGTCCAAAAAGATCATTTTTTGTCCAATAGAGTCGCATTTTCGGGAGATGGTTGATGCCCATTATGAATAGAATTGCCAAAATTTTTTTTATGTCATTTCTGTCAGTGTCTTGCCATTGTCGAAATATAGATCGGGGTCGAAGTTGATGTAATATACTGAGCTGCATAGCGATTAGTTTCAGTAACTATAATGTCTAAAACCTCGTCCGTTACAAATTGTCTGTATATAGCATATGTATTTGTTAAGTCTATAGTGTGCACTTTTAAGTGTTCCTGTCCAGAAAAATGAAAATCTACAGGTATATCAGTACATGGTTGCCATCTTTCGACTTCTTGTGAAGCGTGTTCTTGCAGATCCTGTTGTGTGACTTCAATTTCTTCACAGTCATCCCTCTTGGTTTTCCTCTCCAGAATCGGAGTCTTCGTCTTTCTCGCTTTCAAAATCTACATCAGAAGGAACGTAATACTCACTACAATCTTCGTATGGCTCGTTTTCTTCTGAAGAGGAAGAACTTGAGGATAATCTGTACCAACTAGATTGACGTCTACTGGATAAGGCCACAGCTGTATCTTGTTCATTGGCCGTAGATAGTTGATCGAAGTTCGAAGGATTTGTGGAATATTGTTGATCCTGATATCTGTTAGATAAGGCCACGGCTGGATCTTCGTCATTTGATGTGGATGGTTGATCGCTGAAATTTGGATGAGTTTCGGAACAGGATTGGTCTTGAGATACCAAAGAAAGATTTTTTTCCTCTTGATGTCATTTCATAAACTTTTAGCTACTATCTGAAACAAAGCATTCAGTAAGCAAATAATTTTAAAAATTTTATCCGGTGGCCACCGGTGTGACACGACGGCTCCAAGAACTAAATTTTACCTGTGGCCGACGTATCGCACCCGTGGCCCACCACAAAAAATTGGGTAAAAAGCAAAAAAAACATCAATATCAAGTGTAAACTTACTTTATTTTACAATATTAACACAACTTACAAACAAAATGCTGAAAAAAATTTAGGTTAGGTTATAATTTGTTATCGTCGCGGACGTGTTAAGATCCTTTCTTTATATAAGTTTAGTAAAGTTAAAAAATTAAAATAAAGGTTGTTAAGGAGCAAAATAAATTAATGCTATTTATTAAGTTACGACTCTAAATGTTGTTAAATGAACAGTTAGCGTGAACTAAAAATTTTAGTTCACTATTGAATAAAATAACGATTAAACTTTGTGGCACTGCAATTAATCTGTCCAATGTTGTACACAATTATGGATAATATAGGTTTTAGTCATCGATTTGTAGTACAGGGTTAAGTTTTGAAAGAATCAAGCTTTATGTATGAATAGAGAAATGGTAAAGAAACCGGTCATAAAAAATAAGCCAGTCTGACATTTTAATTTGGTCAAACATTTGACATGTCTAGATTTATTAGGACGACTGGTTACCCTAAATTAAGCCAAGTAAAACGATTATCGAACAAAGTGAGGGCGTATAAATAAATAAAAGCATCGTATAGCGTCACAAAAGACACTTATGGCACAGGATGTGCACCAAAAAATTGCCAAAATATCAACGCCTTTTTTGGAATAGTATTGTGCCACAGTTATTTAAAGTAAAGGAATTACTGGATAAAGGCTACTCAAATAAGGGAGAAATTGTTTATTTATTAAAAATTGTTGCGTCATGTACTTGAATATAGAAATGGTGTAGCTTGCTTGGCTTATTTTGACTAATTAGTGTTCTATGTTAGAAGCATTAGGTATTCAACCACTATTATGCTTTATAATTATGTTATAACACAGATGCAAATAGAGCACGAAATATTGCATTTAGTTGTAAAAAAGTTCAAATTTGCAAGGATTTCATATTAATTTTTTTTTTCAATATATGTATTAAATCTTTTTTTGTCTTTACTGTCATTCATCTCCAGTAATTTTATTCTTACAGGAGATGGCTTATTAAGCTACTTTATCAAAACTGTAAAACTTTAAATGTGAGGTCAAGCAAAGATAAGTGCACAAAATATCTTGCAGTTTAATTACTTTTTAACATAACCTATATTTGAAAATGCAAACTTTCACGATTATCACTCATTATTACAATACACACGTCGATTCAACAAAAAACGAGTAAATGAAAAGTAAGACTATTTTTTCATAGATTCAAATTATAACCCTTTTACATTTGTAGTTTTCTTAAATACAAATCTTTATTGATTAAAAAAAATTTACCTCTTTTCAGACTCGAACTTTTATTCTCTGGATTATTACCATTCCTAACACAGTTGGCCACGCTCGCACGCATGCTTGCACGCACGCTCGCAAGCACGCTCGCACGCACAGACAGACATCTTACCTCTATAATAAAGCAATAACATTTAGCAATAATCAGATAACCCTCGATTGCATAACCTTGTGCACCTACATGTGGATATGTTGGTTCTACGGTAACTAAAACATACTATTCTGTATTTTTTCTTGCTTGTTAAATTTATTTGGATAATTAAACTTTTCTATTATCTATGTACTTGGTGTATTTAAAGTACATTAGAGAACGTTTATTTTTAACTACATTTTCGTTAAAGAAGCAGGTCACTCATAACCTTTGGTTAACCCTGGCTCACTACAAAATTAAGGATATTTGAATATTGTAAATATTATCTTCTTGAAGACTAAGGAAAAATTTAAGTGATGGCATTTTACAAAATCAATTATTAATGTAAACACTAAACAGTGTAGGAAATATTTTCAAACGTTTATGTTCACCATATTAATTTAACGATTGTGTATTCCCTATTTCTAATTCAATTTAATTAAACAAATATTAGTGTACATTTTGAAATTTAAAGTGAGTATTACGAAATTTGTGTTTGAAATTGAGTTAGTAATTTACCGAGTGAAGAATTAGTTTGTCTTCTACAGCGATTCAGAATTTTTAACATCTAGTCCAAGACCTTTTACAGAAAAATTTCGTTCGTAATGTCCTATATTATCGATTTTGAGTTTTATTTATGAGTAACTGTGAATTTTGAAGCAATATTTCAGGTATTTCACGTCTTATTTATAATAAGCCTACCCGTCAGTCTTTTTTTGTTTTATACTGAGCATTCTCTCTTTGAGTCTGTTAATCCTATGAAATTTTTGTATCTGACTGAAAATGTTACCATAATAATCACAAAATTGAAATAACAACTAAAAGATCATATTATCTTTAAAAGAAGCTATTTTTTGGAATATCTTGTTTATCACGATTATAATAAATGTTAATAGTACACTTTACATTTTCTTGTATGAAATAAAGCTAGTTGGTTGAGTTGATCCGCCTATTTCTACAATTTTTGCTTTTTATGCGGAACGTTTCGGAAGCGAACTCAGCTTCAGTCATCAGGCTTAGTCCTGAGAAGGACTGTTTTCGCACTTAAGTCGAATTCATATGTTATCATTTTTTCCCAAGCACTTTACTACTCTCAGATTCGTACTTGGTACCTTTCACTTACAAATCTGACACCTTTACCGCTGAGCCACTGAGTAATCCAATATATATTGTTTAGAACATTATTGGAATCCATATAGGTTTAATTTCCACACTAGTTTGGCTTATTGGATTTTCTGCTAGTTCGATGTATGTGGCTTTTTTGAGCTTCCGGCGAGTTGTATTCTCGCCCTTTGCCATTATCCGTGTGTTATCCCATTGGATGCGAGGGTCTTCGTTCCAGACATATTCGGGCGATTCTTGATTTTTCTGTTTCGCCCTTGCGGACGTTGTTCTTATGCTCCTGTGTTCTCACATTGAGTGGTCTACCGCTTTCGCCTATGTATGCTCTGCCGCGTTCGCATGGTGGGTTGTATACGCAATTTGTACAAGCGCAAGAGCGATAAGAATATGCTCAAACAAGAGGACCTGAACAAATAACAACAAAATATCGCTAAAACACTCAAAGAAAATGTCTACCCCGATCTAACGCCTAACCTAAACAGGGAAAGGACAACTGGAAAAGAAGAACCTAAATATGCATTTTACTTCAGGCAAAATTGTGTATACAACCAACCGTGCGAATGCGGCAGAGCATACATAGGAGGGAGCAGTAAATAACACGAAGTGAGAACACATGAACATAATAACAAAGTCCGCAAGGGCGAGATAGAAAAATCAAGAATCGCTGAACATGTCTGGAACGAAGACCACCGTATCCATTGGGATAACACACAGATAGTGGCAAAGGACGGGAATACAACTCGCCAGAAACTCAAAGAAGCCACATACATCGCACTAGCAGAAAATCCAATAAGACCAGCTAGTGTTGAAATGAAACCAATAGGGATTACAATAATGCGCGAAGAGCTTAAGCGCAATACACCTACGTAATAAGTTACGGCGCAATAAACTACTGCGTAACCACAAAAGATAGTATATATATATATATATATATATATATATATATATATATTATATTAACAAAAATATGTATTTAATTACTCAGTGACTCAGGAGTCTCACTTGTAAGTGAGGGGTACCAAGTTCGAATCTGAGAGTAGTCAAGTGCTTGCGAAAAAATCATAACACATAAATTTTACTCAAGTGCGTAAACAGTCCTCCTCAGTACTAAGCCTGATACGGAAGCAAAGTCTGCTTCCGAAACGTCGCGCTCGAAAAGCAAAAACTGAAAATGGGCCGATCAAGTCAACCAATATGAAACCACGCTTGCAAAACACTGATAATACAGAATAAACTAATTGTTATTTGCATTTTTTTTTGTGAAACACTTTTTGGTTTATAATAAATCTAGTAAGCTGAAAGGTTTTGAAGTTTGACAGCTGTCTCGTACTTAATAAGTAATTTATTCTGTTGCAAATTACATCACTACAGATCATTCATAATATTTATTTAAATAGTCAAAAATTGCGGTTTTAAAGAAATTCACATTAAAGACTTCCCAGATTAGTAAAATTTCGCAAATTAAATAGCTTAAAATTGAAATAAACCGGCAATGGTAAACACATTTCTTCGTTTTTGTGTCGCAAATAGTGTAAACAGGAACATCAAATTTTTAGACTTTCAGACTTTAACAAAAGGATTTTCTTTAAAAATACATCCGAAGGGATTTATTATCTGGAATTCCTGGATACTATATTAATACAAAATTAATAGATGATTGCTTCTGATATAAAATATTTACTGGTTGCAGCATTCACTATAACCTTGCAATAAATTTTATCTATGACGAGATATGTCAACCTAGCTTCATGAATATTCATGGATATAAATTATTTAATGGTTGTGATGCTATATCTATAGTATTGATAAAGATTCAAGAATAAAATATTTAGGTTGCAGCTTCACAAAGAAAATTATGTTTGATCCCTATGTTGTAAAAACCTTAAACAAATATCTTGAAAATTAACTGTGTCCCTCTGTTAAAACCGGATCAAAACTAAACATTATTAATCAATAATTTTCCTATGTTGAATCACCGACTACAAGCTGTCACCTGCAGAATTACAAATTTCTTAGACAAAAGTCGCTTGCATAACCTTCTATACCTACTTATGTACATGTAGGTTGAAGGTTAAAAATAGATATCTCGCTTATGTTTCAAGGTAACTACGGGCTATTTCATATCATTTTAAGGCAAATTTCGCTCCCTTTCAAATAAAGTAAGAGTGTGTGTATGTTATACCAGCAAATCGGGGAATGTTTTCAATTTCCGGAAAAACCGGAAGTAGTATTTTCATCAGGATAATATCATTTCATTAGCGCAAATGAACAACGTTTATTTCCAAAATTCCAACTTTGTTACCAAAATAGCTAGAAAGTTATAACAATATCAATATTAAATATTTGAAAATTCATATCTCCTATATTAGTAGCTTTAGAAGAAGCAAGTTAGTTGCATTCATAAGAGTGCTGGTTGCGTACAAAATATAAAAAAAACAAAAAATGCTTGGAGAGATTTTTGACTCAATTTCGAATAATTCCTTGAGTTTGACCCCTTAAATATAGGCAAATTTTTATCATAATTTATTACGTAAAGAAACCTCTTTAAAGAACCTTTATTTAACTATGCATATCTATTTCCAATTCTTTTATATCTTGAACGGTATCGGAAATATAAATTTCTACAAGAAAAATGTATATGTGACTGTAACTGCGGCAATATTCAATTTTGAAAGTTTAAAAAAATTTCAAAAAATTGCATTTTATGCGAGTTATTGATGTCCTGAATTACAAAAAAAAAATTGCCCCCAAAATAACACCCTTATTTTCAGCCCCTATATACCTATTGCGTTTAGAAGCTGTTTTGTCGACATAATTGTCTCCATTTCATTCCTTCATTCATTTCAAATTTCATCAAAATCGTCCGTACAGTTTCGCTGGCGAGTGACCACACACACCATACACCCCACACACACACCACACACACACCACACACACCCCACACACACACCACACACACCACACACACACACCACACACACCAACACAACACACACCACGCACCAACCACGCACACACACGCACCACACACAACCACGCACCACACGCACGCACCACACGCACACCACCACACCACACACACACACACACACACACACCACCACCACCACACGACACACACACACCACCAGCACCACGCACCACGCACACACACACACCCACCGCCCACACGCCACGCACCACACCCACACCACGCACCCACGCACCACAGCACCCATGCACCCATGCACCCACACACCCACACACCCACACACCCACACACCCACACACCCACACACCCACACACCCACACACCCACACACCCACACACCCACACACCCACACACCCACACACAAACACACACACATTTTGAAAATTTTTCTAAAATTTATTTTTTCGGGTTCAGGGAGTCGTAAAACATCAATACAATGCAACTAATTTTTTTCGAGTTTTTTCGACCGTTTAGCAAGAAATTAAAAATTGACAAAATTAGCATTGCAAGGCATAGGTGTACTTCACTACAGTACGTTTAAAAACTTAATGACTTGGTTTATGATAAAAATTCGTTTTCCCCATCGGAATGGACGGCAGCAATTAAATTAAATTGCAATTATGCAAATTTTATGATGTCCCTGGTATACAGTCCGAATCGGACCTTTGTCGCAACTGTGGCAAAGGGAAAGAAACTTCAAGTCATGTAACCGGTCGTGTGGTACCAACAACACAAAGATTATTGCGAGATACAATCGTGCCAAACTGAAAATTGCATCCCACCTTGAAGAAAACGAATTCGAACGTTATGGCAAAGTACATGCCTATGACTTGGATGGTTGTAACAAATTTTGTGACATCCTTAGCATTTCATAAAAAATCAAAGTTAGAAGTCATAGTTGACCCTACCGTGCGATACGAATTAAACTCCATACAGCAAGACTCCATGATAAAATTATAAAAGAAAAAATATATGAATCGTGTATACCACACTATAAAGAAAAGTATATTAACAGATATGTAGAAAGACAATGGTGTGTGCATGGTCTTTGGTTCGAATCTCGCGTTACGGTATGTCAAAGTGTTCTGAATTTTTTTGAAACATTAGCTTAAATGAGAATGTGCTATTAGATATATCTGAAGAAGTGTATTTAGACACAGTACATATAATTAATACACATGTATATAGTTAATTTAAATTGAATTCAGTTTGTTTAATGTTTAAGTATTTTGTCGTTTGATTGATTGATATGCTGTGTGCTTTAGCAACCTACATAAAGGAGGCAGTCTAACTTAATAAAGTTTCTCTCTAGTACGAAAATGAAAATAAAAGAATATGGAATAAAATTTTTAAATCATTTGTATGTTAAATGAGTTTATTACTCGCAAAAAACGCAAAACTTGATTTACTATATTTATATGTAAATAACTATTTTAGTAAATTAATGACAAAGACTGGCAATATGCAATTAATAGATACTCGCCACAACCTTTTGCAAGGAACTACATACATTTGAACTACAATAAATTTAATTTTCATCGCCATTTCTACTAGAACTTTAGAGCTTTATTCCCGTCTTAAAACGTCATAAAAATCAAATCAATCGGTATAGCTTCAGTTTATGACGTATATTATTTTAAAGTTATAAGTTTGCGCTACCGTTCTCTAAAATTTAACATTGCTTCCATAATCAAATTCGAACGCCTATAAATTAAAGGTGGAAGTTTTCTCTCTGATATGAATTTTACAAAATATTGGACAATGTCAAAATTACGATTTAGACTGACTTGTAGAGATTAAAGCCTTTATCGATTTGGTTACTAAATTATAAATGTGGTTTTGGCATGTCACAACCATTCTAATTAAAACTTCAAGCAGAATGCGACCGATCGAAGTGAATACACCACAATGCCAGAAACGTAACGTTCATTTCATGTGCAATGTTCCATTTTAATTGATAATTAATTTTGAATATAAAAGTTGGCGCATCAAGCTTTAGACATTCTAATTTCCTGTTCATCAATAGTTAGAAAGAAGCTTATAATTCATTTTTAGTAGAATTATACGTATTTAATCAAATCATATTCATTTATACTTAATGTAGTCAAAATGACGTTAAGGCTTAGTTCTTAGCTAAATTTAATTCTACTACCGTTACTTAATAAAGAAGTAAAGCTTCCACCTTTTTCAATCTCTTGAAATGCACCGGATTTGGAATGTTCTTCCAAAATGAAATGGTTGAACTAATGTAATCGAACACACTTAATTTGAAATAACATCAAATTCCATAATTTTGCTGATTTTTATTAAAAAATGAAAATGTCTTGTCAATAATATTATTACTACTACCCTTCTCTTTTTTTACACATTGCTAAGCTACTAAAACAATAGCAAAAAAAAATAGAATTTAGATTATACATAGCAACCCCCCTTGAAATCCCTTGAGGATTTCAACAAGTACAAAAGAAATATTATGAGTAACAAATCTAGAAATTGTAACATTGTACACATTTAAGTCTAAATAACACAAACAAAAATTTTTTTTAGTTATTAGGAAGCACACACAAATGGTGCACAGAACGACGCACTACAGATCCACCAGGCAGTCTTATTGAAGCGGCACGAATAACACTGTCTGCATCCCGATGTATATTAGTTATTAACCCAAGCCGCCACTGAAGAGGAGGAAGATTGTCATCCTGTAAAAGCACAATGGAGTTGATGTGGAGGAGATCAGGAAGTTTTCTGCTCCATTTTTGACGTTTCTGAAGTTCAGAAACAACCTCCTTTTTCTAACGCTTCCAAAAATGTTGAGATATTCGTTGTGGTCGTTGAAATGTAGAAAGTCTCGCGTTCGGGCAACGCTACTAATGGACGACCCACCAAGAAATGTCCGGGTGTAAGAGGCACAAGATCATCAGGGTCAGACGACAAAATTGACAACGGTCTTGAATTTAATATTGACTCAATCGTCGTTAGTATTGTATACAAATGCTCAAATGTGAGGTTTGCGTTACCGAGTATACATTTCAAATGTTTTTTTACAGATTTAATGGCACTTTCCCAAATACCACCTCCATGTGGAGAATGAGGATTGATAAATTGCCATTTAATTGACCTTGAAGCCAAAAAACTAAGCATACGTTTATTAGACTTTTCCTCATGCAAAACTGAGTATAAAGAATCTAAAATTGTTTTAGCTCCACGAAAATTAGTAGTGTTATCACTAGATATGCAGCTAGGCATGCCCCTACGCGCTATAAATCGTTTCAAGCAATTCAGGAAGGCTTCAGTAGTTAAGGAAGTAACCAATTCTAAATTTAGAGAGCGAGTAATCATACAAACGAACACGCATATATATGCCTTTAATAATCGTGCACAACGAGTGCTTCTATCTCTTATACTAATAGGTCCAGCATAATCCAAACCAACATTGTAAAATGGATATACTTGTTTTAACCGAGTTTCAAGCAAATTACCCATGATCGGGTGTTTAACAACAGGATTAACTTTAAAACAAGGTACACACTTTCGCAGAACTTTCTTAATGTAGGAAAGTCCTCCTATGGGCCAAAAACGTTCTCGAATATGAGAGAGAAGGAGTTGTGCGCCACCGTGGTCCTTTGGGAGAATTAAAGGATATTTCTTGTCAAATGAAAATTCTGAATTAGTTAGTCTACCGCCAACGCATAGACAACCCATATCATCCAAGAAGGGATTTAGGGCTTGAATTCGTGAATTCATAATAACTAGGTTATTTTTGAGAGACTTAATCTCGTTAAAGAAAGAATTAGCTTGACAAAGCTTGGTAAGTGCTTTCAAGGAATTCCGGAGTTCAGTGGCCTTTAAATTGGCGGTCCGCCTTCTTTCATTTCGGCAATTATAATTGAATCGAAAAACGAAAGCTATGACTCGTTGTAGTTTTCCGTAGGAATAAAATTTATCAAAAATGGAATCATCTAACAAATTGGTAGAAATTAATGCAACGGTACCTTTGAATTCAGTACTCTCATGTGAATCTGGGATATAATCATGAAAACAATTGGAATCATTCTGAATGAGAAACTCAGGACCTTGAAACACGATTATTCTTCAAGGTCGAAAGGTTCGAACCACGTGATACTAGATCGGCTGGGTTATTATCAGTTGAAACGTGATGCCAATGTTGAATGTTAGTACATTCCTGTATGATAGCAATGCGATTGGCAACGAAAGTGTGATACTTGTTGGGAACAGAATTAATCCAGTTTAAAGTAATTTTTGAATCTGTCCATAAGAAAATATTATGAAAGTGAACATCAAAATTTTTTAGGATTTTAGGACACCACTCTGACAATAACAGGGCCGCACAAAGCTCTAACCGATGGATAGAAACTGTGCGTAGTGGTGCAACCTTGGACTTGGAAAATAACAAAGTGCAAGTTACATGGCTATCTGCAGTGCACCAATGCAAATAGAAGCAGCAACCATAAGCCATAACACTACTGTCGTAAAACCCATGGAGCTCAATCTGTGACGTAGAGTTCGGAATAACGCAACGAGGAATCTTGATGATATGCAGATGCTGTAACTGTGTCATAAATTCAAACCACTCGGACATCAGCTCGGAAGGGATAGAATCGTCCCACTCAATGCCAGATTGCCAAAGCTTCTGAATCAAAATTTTTCCTCTAATGATAAGAGGAGAATATAAACCCACTGGGTCGAAAATTTTTGAAATGCTAGATAAAATTTGCCTTTTAGTAGGAACGGAATCGTCATTACGTATGTCAACCTTACAGAACAAAAGATCATTCTCAGAATCCCAATGAATACCTAGAGTTTTGGAATCAGAACGTTCGATAAGGGGAACAGTGGAAAATTCAAGGACATCGGACACCAGGGAAGGTAAAGCTTCCTGCTTATTAGATAAAAACTTGCGGATAGTCAAGCCAGCAGCAGACAAAATAGAAGATACTTCTTCCTTTATTCGAATAGCGTTTTGAATACAGTCAGTTGAAAATAAAAGATCATCCATATAGAAGCTCTTCGAAATAACTGCAGCAGCTTTAGGAAAGGAATCCTTATGAGAGTCTGCAATATAGGTCAGATAACGAGTGGCTAGGTAACTAGCCGAAGCAGTCCCGTAAGTGACTGTATTTAAACGATAAATATCGAGAGGTTTCTCGGGATGGTCTCTCCAGAGAACATGCTGGAACTTACTTGATGCAGCATCGACATTGATCATACGATACATCTTGGCGATGTCACCACAAGGGGCAACCTCGTGAACCCGAAAACGCAATAAGATATCAAACAGATTGTCCTGAACTTGAGGACCGACGATCTGAGCGTCGTTAACTGAGATATTGGTGGAAGTTTTGCGCTAGCATCGAAAACTACGCGCAGTTTCGTAGTTAAAGAAGGCTGCTTAACAACAGCGTGATGAGGAAAAAACTGCGAGGGTATCTCTGAGATATTTATAGGACCATCAAACGTTTCTATGAAATGAGCGTCAGAAATGTCTCTCCGCATCTGCTACCTTGGTCATGTGACCAGAGCCTAGTATTCGAATGTGAGTTGTGAATATTGCTTCAGAAGGTCTGGATCTCTGTGCAGACGTTTCTCTAAATGAAAAAAACGTGATTCGGCGATGTGTTTAGAATCACCTAGCAGTAGTAATTTTGAATTGAAAGGTATCGAGACGGTAAGACTACCGGTTTCGTCCGTGCGAAAAGTATGGAGGTGAAAGTAAAAACAGCTTTGAAATAGGTTTGGGTTTATCCAATTCCCAAAATCTGGTCAAAGCTTGATGAAGATCGGTATTGGGTTCATTGAACTGAGATATAGTATGACAGCAAACTGTCGAAATACCACAATATAAAGAACTTGAAAGCGTAAGAAAATCATTAGGTAAATCGCCCGTAATGATCCAACCAAGAAGAGTGTTTTGTAACGTGGGCATTGAGGACCCTAAAGAAATTTTTTGAGGCAAAGTTAGTTTATGATACATAGATGAACCAATCAAAATATCAATGTCGCCTGGCTGATTATAAGAAGGATCAGCGAGCCGTAAATTAGGAGGAATCTCCAAAAGGTCTTTACTGAACATAATTCGAGGAAGAGGATCAGTAATTTTGGGAACGACTAAACAGTCGATATCAGACTTGAAACGTCCGGTTGTGGAGTGTTATTCCACACAAGTGTACTTCGAGCAACTTGATACTGACTCGCTAACCGCGCACACTCGCACAAACGCACACACGCACACACGCACCCACGCACACACGCTCACACGCACACATGCACACACGCACACACAGGCACGCACACACGCACACACGCACTCGCACACACGCACAATGAATTAAGGGGAAGGTGTAACATATACCTGTAAGAGTACATTTTAAAAGTAATAAATTCTTTTTACCCAAATGTGGAATCTTACTTTATTGTTTATTTGATAAATTTTTGTTGAAACTATTAGAACGTGGACGTTTGAAAACGTTTCTAATAAAATTTGGTTAAATTAATGAAGCCATTACGATGTATGGATTAGCGCTTTTATTATTCAATTTTAACGATGTTTGTCGCTATTTGATCTGGTTTTAGTCAAGTTTGCTTGAATGGTGGTCGATTTTACTACTAATGGTTCATAGATCGTCGGTGATAGTTTGTTTTGTTCAACTGACTAGCTGTAAGTTTTCACGATAATGTATAATTACGGGATGAATCTGTGAATTTTTGCTAAATAGGAAGTTTTGATTATATTACGATTCGTAGAAATGTAAAAACAAGGCAGATTCATGAACTTAGCCAATAAACAAACCTCAAAGTTCATTGACCTCTTAAACCTGGAAGTTAGTGGATTCCAGGAAATCTAAAGTTTGAACTAGCTATTGGAAACGGTAGGGGACCTTGCCTCAAGCTTCATTGACCTTCACTGTATGTCAGGGTTCATTGACGGGTTTCAAGGTTATCTTTAGGTTCTTGCAATTATGTAATTATAGTAATCAATGATGCAACCCAAAGTCAAGTTAATAGGTTGAAAGCTGTTATTTCTCAAGGTCGTAATTCTAGGAAAGAGCTTTTGTAAAATCTCGAAGGTGAGCAGAAATGTCATTCTTATTAACTTCCAAAAATTAGTTTGTAACTGATTTTGCGCATACTCTGACTTTTCTCAAGGTTGGCAAATATTAAAAGTAGCATCTTCTTCATAAACTAATTCATACAGGTAAGAAAGGGACAGGTGCACTAAAACAACCCAATTTTTAACGTATCCTCACTAAAAACAACCAATTTGTATTAAATCTGGAGATCATGCCGGTCAACTATTTGGACCTCCCCTTTCTATCCATTTATCAGAAAATCGTCTGTCCAGTTAGAGTTTTTACAATCCCCGAAAATACGTAGAAGCACCGTCTCCTTGAAGCAACATTCTAGTTCGAACCTACGATATAAATCTAACCTCACAAAATTTTGAAAACAATCAATCCTCGGTGTATAAAATTCTGCCGCGGAATTTATCATCTTCTCGTAGTCAGTCGTCTAGAGTGATCCTCTAGATAGCAATAAGCTATATAACAGGCTAATACACCGATTCGACGTCAGAATACTAACCCTCCTCAAAATGGTCCTGTAGTATACACATGCGGGGTGGTCTACATCAAAGGGGCATCACGTTCCTACACTCTACAAAATGATGCGCGCCTATGGACAAAAGAACAGTGTTGGCAAACATCAAAGAGTTTGGCATTTTTGTGTTTATCTCGCAACTGAGGTGCTTTGAGCTGGCACCAGTTACTCTACAGACGTAGTTTTAATTTGTTCATAATACGTGTCTTGTTTCTTTAAATGTTTTTTATTAAATATAGGTCCATTTACATGAAATTTATGACTTACTCCAAATTCTTGACAATTGCATGTCGATTTTGTAGCTAGGAAGGCATTTTGAGGCAAAGTCATTATCATCTTTCAGTTTAATGATTAATAGTAATTGAAGTGACGTGCAAAGAAAACCAACAGGTACGTTAAGCATTTAATGGCAACGATTAAAGCTGATCAAGAATTTAAGTAAGCTTTTGCGTAAGCTATTGCGGAGCAAATTTTTCAGATTAAGCTAACAGTTTGCATTCCTACTTATGCAAAGATTTAAATAGTGTTCGACGTATTCCGTTAGAAATTTTAAGGTAAGTGGTGCCAAAGTTTTGTTGAGCAATGACGAGCACTGTAGTCGTATGTGTTTGTTAGTAAGAATCACATCCGCACCTCGTATCCCCCACTGATCTACTTGGGAACCATGCACTTTGTCTGTGCGGAGTAGTGTGTTAGTGTACGTTTGGTCTGTAACAGTGCAATTAACATAGTTGTTCATAATTGTGTGCAATATCTAGTGTAAAAACGTTCATTCATTTTTAGCATAACATTATTATTCTACAGCGCATCTCAACCTTATTATGCTGTACAGAGATTATGGAAGTAACGAACATAGTGGCCAATAAGATTTACAAATACTTAGGCTATTTAGTTAGTGGCTCATATGAACTAAAAATTTTCAAAGATAACTACTACAGCACATAACCTTTTTTTTTGGAGCTCAACGTTATGAAGTAGTATTTATTATTAATAACACATCATAAATTCAAAATAGTAAGTAATTGTTAAAAATAAAGGTATTTAGTAATGTCTCACGAAAATAAGGGTTGACATTTACTGACTGCATTTATATATTTTTATGCATTAAATTACAGATTTATGTGCATGAAAAAAGTTTAAAAGTGCTACAGTATACCAATTTTTACGAGTCAGAGCAGTTGCGTCATAACTAACTTTGTTTCATTACCACCTTTAGAACCCGCCTATTCTGCACGTGAAGATGCAGATAGAACTGATTTAGGTTGGCAATTCTGTCCGGTGTTCTCAAGCATTTCTGACATTAAACGTTTGACACATATTTTCTGATGTTCTGTTAGTGTGCTAGTGCTTGTAGTATTATTGTGATAAAATAAACATAATCCCTGAAGCTGAGATTTTACAGTTGTCAAACTGTCATTTTACAATCTGACAACATCGGCGTCCTCTGACAGTGTTAATATTAGTGACGCAACTGCTCTGACTCGTGAAAATTACTATAAATATAAAACTGTATGAAAAACTGTAGCTGCGGAAATTACTTATTCGTCTAAACAATGGAGCAACAGATTTAGATATTTGAAACAGAAGTATGTTAAATAAATATGAGGTCAACACCTACAGGTACCGATACCACAAAATTTTATTACTTTCAGGTATTTGATGCCTTATTTGGAAAGCCCGAACATTTTCCAACTGCAATTGCTTCTTTACATAGGTATAACGATAAAAAATTTAACTACACATTTATTTTTCTTTATTGTTCAATCACTTTACAAACCGATAAGAAAAGTATAAATGCGAAATAAATCACAATAAAAGATATGAAAGGAGATTATTGACATGTAAGGACGAAATAGATGCTTTATTAAATAAATTGTACCATACTTTCCTCAACTTTATTCATTAAATTTATTTTACATTTCAGAATAAAATAAAAACTTTTAAAAGAACAAGAGGAGTCATATCAAACACGTTCATGTGTTTAATATTAAACGATTAATAAACCACGTATTGATCTATTATAATACATTACTAAGATTTAAATTATAGAGGAATCTTGGTTGCAATAGCAAACTAACATTCCTTTTGTATCTAATAACTCGGTTTGGTTTCACCGTTTAATTACGATAGGTGCTGTTATGTTAAGTGTTTTAACAACCCCATAGTATAACAGATAATATTAATTTTCTAAGATAAAATAATTCTCCAATGGGTCTAAAGATATTAGTCAAGCTAATTTTTAAGGAAAAGGATATGTTACCTAGAGGATCTAGTGCTTCAAGTAATAATAGAATTTGCAAATGAAATACCTTCCGAGAAAATGGAGACTAACTAGGCTAATTTACATACTCAAGCCTGGTCGGCTTGGCAAAAGCGTATAGACCATTTACTCTTATGCTCTTTATACTTAAAGCAATGGAAAAACTGCTCGATATGCATATCAGGGACGGTTTGCTGGTAACCAGACCACTCAACGATACCAATTTACCTTCAGAGCAGGTTCATCAAGAGAAACAGCGCTCCACTGCCTGATCAGGAGAGTGGAAAACAAGGAGATCCTTCTGGCGGCTTTCCTGGACATGAAGGATTCTTCGATAATACATCATTCAACTCTATTTCCACAGTCACGAGGAACGTGTTGCATGTTAAGTAAGAGGTAGAGTAGTGTACACTTCGCTACTGAAAGAGACTGTGGCAGTCCAGGTGGCAGAGGGATGCCCACAGGGCGGAGTTTTATCTCCCTACCGTGGAACCTTGTCATAGGCGGGCTGCTAGTGGACCTCAGTGATGAAAGTTTCTCACATCTACGATAGGCGGATGACTTAAGTCATCCTAGTAGAAAGGAGATTTCTTACAGTCATAGAGCGCAATCAAGGCGCCCTGAATGTAGCAACTAGATGATTAGAGAGGAAGGCCCCAACGAACTACCATAGGACCCTTCACGCAAAGGAGAAACCTAGAGGCGGTGTAGTAATACATATGTCGGAGAGGTAAAATATTTAGAGTCTTTCTGGACTCAAACCTTCTTGGAAGCAACACATTGAGAGAATTATCAGAAAAGCGGAAATTACCATTGCAGTAGTTAGGCGCACTTATGACAAAACACGAGATCTGAGACCAAGTATGGTGCACTCGCTATATACAAGGGTAGTCAGGCCGGCATAACCGATGGGGCTTTGTTGTGATGGCCAAAGGTGAAGTAGGAAACCGCAAACTAAAACTAGGCAAGATACAAAGACTTACCTGTTTAGGCATTACGGGGGCAATGAGAACCACGCCTACCGCTGCATTGGAGACCCTACTGAATCTCCATCATCTTGATCTGGCGATTAGGGAGAGAGGCCAAAATGGGACTATACAGATTGCAGAATTCACACAGAAAGAGATACAGAGAATACGAGGTTAATTGACAGCATTGGGCCCGTACTTGATATGAGAACTGACCATATGACGCCAAAACACTTCGTTGCTCTTCAAGATAATAATTCAGAATCTAACAGAGTGGAATGAACAGGGAAACAAATTCCCACCTCGCAGTCTAATCTGGTACACAGGCGGTTCAAAAACCGAAACGGATGCTGAAGCGGGCATACTCGGTGCAAAGCCAAGGCAAGATATCATTATCCCTCTTGGCAGGCACGCCACCGTCTTCCAAACGGAAATATACGCAATACTTCAATGTGCGCGGGAAAGCAATAGAAGGGCATACAGAGGAAGGCGTATCTATATCTTGTCTGTCATCGTGGCTGCTCTAAAAGCACTGTCGAGCTTTAAGGCCTCATATCAACTGGTCTGGGAATGTTACGAAGAACTCAACCGCCTGGCCGAGAGGAACAATGTAACCCTTCTATGGTCCCTGGCATTGTGGGATCGAAGGAAACGAAAAGGTAGATAGTCTCGCAAGACAGGGATCAGTGGGTCCCTTTATGGCCCCGAACCTGCAGTGGAAGTAACAAGAAACGCAATCCGTCAGCGGATGGATTCGCGAGCAACATTAATCTGGATACACCGACCAGAGCTAACACATAGCAAGGCATACATAAATGGATCGTCCGTAAAAGAACCACAGAGCTGCTCACGCTAAGCAAGACACAGCTTAGGATCCTTACCGGCCACGTGACATGAAATGCACCTCTTAATGACCATTTAAGAAAGATCAAGAAATTTAATGGAGACCCCACATGTAGATTTTGTGCTGAAGAACGAGAAACAGCTACACACATCGTATGTGACTGTGACTGGCTGTGGCTGCTAAAGGCAGCGGATTTTCGTGTACTCAAAAATAGAACCGGAAGACTTAAACACACATTTCGCAAGTGACCTGTGCGCTCTGCTACAGGGCATTAAAATCACGGCCTGGGTGTAACAAATCACTAGGAGAACACAATAAGCCATATTGGCTGCACTGTCTCGGGAACCAGCTAGGTAAACCGACCCGAGGAAGGAAAAAATAATATTACAACTGAAATTTGTGTCTTGACATCAATAATTAATCTGCTTATACGGCTATTTCATTTTTATACCTGTTCCATACTTTCACTTGAGTCACCTAAATCTTCTAATGATGATTGTGAAAAATGAATAATACATTGGTCAATATCGTCTTGTAAATGGTCTACTATCCTCATACTATTTTCTGTTTCTTCTACATGATGAATGTAATTTTTCCAATTTGGCACTGTAATATTATTATACTTCTTTTAATTAGTTCATGAATATCTCCTACTTTAGGCGAAGTATCGTCCATTTCTATGGGGTTTAGTTCGCAATTGTATGGAGGTAAATGAAGCACATCATGTCCTCCTTCTTTTGCTATTTCAAGTTTGTTCTTGTCGTATAGTGGTTTAACTTGTGACACAATACGCTAGTAAATCTCTTTTCAATAAACCGTCTTCAATTTCTATTTGTTTTTTTGTTAAACCATTCAATAATTTGATCTTTGTACCATGAAGTAGTTGGAAGGATTTCCGTCTTTCTACTGTGATACAAAGGTAGATAAACTCGCAAGACAGGGATCAGTGGGTCTTTTGGCCTGAACTCCGACTACCTCGTGGCCTTTGCCCGTCGTTGTCTGGGGTTGTGTGTGATTGTGTCCATCCCGACTGCTCCGGGACCCTAGCCCGTCGCTCTCTGGGGTTTGGTGTGTTTGTGTTTATGTTGGTGTTCTGAGTTACTCTACAGACTTACGTGTCGTTAATCACAAAGATTGAGGATAGCTTTTGATTTACAAAAGGTTCGCGATGCGCGTTCGGCAAATTTAAGGAGCTAAACTCGCGGTGGCTATCACTAGGTCTGCGGCGATTTACTTTAACGCGATCGTCTCGTGCAGGTTCTCGGGAACAGGAGTTAGTCAAACGGACTAACTAATACAGGAGCTGGTGAAACCAACTAACTACTTCTCGGCGGCGGGATGCGTTCAAGTGGCGCGACGGAACTCTTCTACTACGGCGGCTGGTCGGTTACGGTTACGGCTACTGAATTAACAATAATTCTTAATTCACCCTTAACAAAGGTGCGCGTCGCGGTTTTTATAGAGGACCCTCAGTAGGCGGTGATGGCTTCTGTTTGGGGGGAATCCTACTTGTAATTGGCAGAGATTACTCTGACGTATAAAACTTTCGATGTTTTATGAAATCTACGTTTGAGTGGAAACAAATTAATTATTGTTGTGCAATCACGAAATAATGAGAAATATTAAGTTAGGTACTGAGTAATACGGAATACTAAGAAATATTAGATTACGTTTTGCAGGTGGTTGAATACTAAGAAAGCTTACATCATTTCTTTTACGAGGGCTGATTGTTAACTAAATAATTAATTAATTAAAAAAATTTTGAAGTAATGACTTGCGGTTCGTTACAACCTACGATATAAATCTAACCTCACAAAATTTTGAAAACAATCAATCCCCCGGTGTATAAAATTCTGCCGCGGAATTTATCATCTTCTCGTAGTCAGTCGTCTAGAGTGATCCTCTAGATAGCAATAAGCTATATAACAGGCTAATACACCGATGCGACGTCAGAATTCTAACCCTCCTCAAAATGGTCCTGTAGTATACACATGCGGGGTGGTATACATCAAAGGGGCATCACGTTCCTACACTCTTCAAAATGCTGCGCGCCTATGGACCAAAGAACAGTGTTGGCAAACATCAAAGAGTTTGGCATTTTTGTGTTTATCTCGCAACTGAGGTGCTTTGAGCTGGCACCAGTTACTCTACAGACGTAGTTTTAATTTGTTCATAATACGTGTCTTGTTTCTTTAAATGTTTTTTATTAAATATAGGTCCATTTACATGAAATTTATGACTTACTCCAAATTCTTGACAATTGCATGTCGATTTTGTAGCTAGGAAGGCATTTTGAGGCAAAGTCATTATCATCTTTCAGTTTAATGATTAATAGTAATTGAAGTGACGTGCAAAGAAAACCAACAGGTACGTTAAGCATTTAATGGCAACGATTAAAGCTGATCAAGAATTTAAGTAAGCTTTTGTAAGCTATTGGAGCAAATTTTTCAGATTAAGCTAACAGTTTGCATTCCTACTTATGCAAAGATTTAAATAGTGTTCGACGTATTCCGTTAGAAATTTTAAGGTAAGTGGTGCCAAAGTTTTGTTGAGCAATGACGAGCACTGTAGTCGTATGTGTTTGTTAGTAAGAATCACATCCGCACCTCGTATCCCCCACTGATCTACTTGGGAACCATGCACTTTGTCTGTGCGGAGTAGTGTGTTAGTGTACGTTTGGTCTGTAACAGTGCAATTAACATAGTTGTTCATAATTGTGTGCAATATCTAGTGTAAAAACGTTCATTCATTTTTAGCATAACATTATTATTCTACAGCGCATCTCAACCTTATTATGCTGTACAGAGATTATGGAAGTAACGAACATAGTGGCCAATAAGATTTACAAATACTTAGGCTATTTAGTTAGTGGCTCATATGAACTAAAAATTTTCAAAGATAACTACTACAGCACATAACCTTTTTTTTTGGAGCTCAACGTTATGAAGTAGTATTTATTATTAATAACACATCATAAATTCAAAATAGTAAGTAATTGTTAAAAATAAAGGTATTTAGTAATGTCTCACGAAAATAAGGGTTGACATTTACTGACTGCATTTATATATTTTTATGCATTAAATTACAGATTTATGTGCATGAAAAAAGTTTAAAAGTGCTACAGTATACCAATTTTTACGAGTCAGAGCAGTTGCGTCATAACTAACTTTGTTTCATTACCACCTTTAGAACCCGCCTATTCTGCACGTGAGGATGCAGATAGAACTGATTTAGGTTGGCAATTCTGTCCGGTGTTCTCAAGCATTTCTGACATTAAACGTTTGACAACACATATTTTCTGATGTTCTGTTAGTGTGCTAGTGCTTGTAGTATTATTGTGATAAAATAAACATAATCCCCGAAGCTGAGATTTTACAGTTGGAAGCAACACATTGAGAGAATTATCAGAAAAGCGGAAATTACCATTGCAGTAGTTAGGCGCACTTATGACAAAACACGAGATCTGAGACCAAGTATGGTGCACTCGCTATATACAAGGGTAGTCAGGCCGGCATAACCGATGGGGCTTTGTTGTGATGGCCAAAGGTGAAGTAGGAAACCGCAAACTAAAACTAGGCAAGATACAAAGACTTACCTGTTTAGGCATTACGGGGGCAATGAGAACCACGCCTACCGCTGCATTGGAGACCCTACTGAATCTCCATCATCTTGATCTGGCGATTAGGGAGAGAGGCCAAAATGGGACTATACAGATTGCAGAATTCACACAGAAAGAGATACAGAGAATACGAGGTTAATTGACAGCATTGGGCCCGTACTTGATATGAGAACTGACCATATGACGCCAAAACACTTCGTTGCTCTTCAAGATAATAATTCAGAATCTAACAGAGTGGAATGAACAGGGAAACAAATTCCCACCTCGCAGTCTAATCTGGCACACGGACGGTTCAAAAACCGAGACTGGTGCTGGAGCGGGCATGCACGGTGTAAAGCCAAGACAAGATATCGTTAGCCCTTTTGGCAGGCACGCCACCGTCTTCCAAATGGAAATATATGCGATACTTCAATGTACGCGGGAAATCAATAGATGGGCCTACAGAGGAAGGCGTATCTATATCTTATCTGACAGCCCTAAAAGCACTATCAAGCTTTAAGGCCTCATCTAAACTGGTCTGGGAATGTTACGAATAACTCAAGGGCCTGGCGGAGAGGAACAAGGTTAACTCTTCTATGGGACCCTGGCCATTGTCGGATCGAAGGAAACGAAAAGGTAGATAAACTCGCAAGACAGGGATCAGTGGGTCCCTTTTATGGCCCCGAACCTGCAGTGGAAGTAACAATAAACGCAATCCGTCAGCGGATGGATTCGCGAGCAACATTAATCTGGATACACCGACCAGGGCTAACACATAGCAAGGCATACATAAATGGATCTTCCGTAAAAAGAACCACAGAGCTGCTCACGCTAAGCAAGACACAGCTTAGGATCCTTACCGGCCACGTGACATGAAATGCACCTCTTAATGACCATTTAAGGAAGATCAAGAAATTTAATGGAGACCCCACATGTAGATTTTGTGCTGAAGAACGAGAAACAGCTACACACATCGTATGTGACTGTGACTGGCTGTGGCTGCTAAAGGCAGCGGATTTTCGTGTACTCAAAAATAGAACCGGAAGACTTAAACACACATTTCGCAAGTGACCTGTGCGCTCTGCTACAGGGCATTAAAATCACGGCCTGGGTGTAACAAATCACTAGGGAGAACACAATAAGCCATATTGGCTGCACTGTCTCGGGAACCAGCTAGGCAAACCGACCCGAGGGAAGGAAAAAAATAATATTACAACTGAAATTTGTGTCTTGACATCAATAATTAATCTGCTTATACGGCTATTTCATTTTTATACCTGTTCCATACTTTCACTTGAGTCACCTAAATCTTCTAATGATGATTGTGAAAAATGAATAATACATTGGTCAATATCGTCTTGTAAATGGTCTACTATCCTCATACTATTTTCTGTTTCTTCTACATGATGAATGTAATTTTTCCAATTTGGCACTGTAATATTATTATACTTCTTTTAATTAGTTCATGAATATCTCCTACTTTAGGCGAAGTATCGTCCATTTCTATGGGGTTTAGCTCGAAATGATATGGAGGTAAACGAAGAACATAATGTCTTCTTTCTTTTGCTACTTCATCAAATTACTTTTTGCCGTATTGTGGTTAAACTTGTGAAACATACGCTAGTAAATCTCTTCAATAAACCGTCTTCAATTTATATTTGTTTTTCATTAAACCATTCAATAATTCGATCTTTGCGCCATGACGTAGTTGGAAGGATTTCCGTCTTTCTACTGTGATACAATGAGTTATCAAGAACAATTACAGAACTGGCTGGTATATTTGGTAGTAACTGCTCGATGAACCACTTTTCATATTTATCTGCGTCCATTTCATTATGAATATCTGCAGTGGTTTTCTTGAAAAGCACCAGGAATTACTACCTGCATGAATCAATGTGGCCTTAGCCACTTGGTCGTTTTAAACCAGTACTTAGTCCTCGTATAAAAGCTTGATGGCTACTTTGAACGGTAGTATCCTTTCATGCTTGATTTACAGCACGTCCTACGTTTACCCATGATTCATCGGTGTATATTATATTTTCGATTGAAACAAAAATAAAATATCTAAAAATTTCATAACAAAATAAATAAAGCAAATTAAGAGTGCCAAGCCAAACTGTGTATTTCTTACCTTCTCTAAATTTTCTTATGTCTCGTAAATATGTATGCCTCCATCTAATTATGTCAACACGTTCAATAAGAATACTTTTTCTACCAACTTTCTGAAATTGAAGTCTCATGCCATGTAGCAATCGATCTTGTAAAGTTAGGGAGATCAGGGTCCTGGTTAATAGCAGTAAGAATTGTGTTCCAAGGTAGAGGTGTATTTTGTTCGAAAAAATTATGTAGGTACTTTGCGTCGAATTAGAGATTGTACATTTGCTTAATACGTATGAAGTCAATCATTTATTTGAATACCTTGACGTGTTTTTGGGTATTTGGAGACAACAATGGCCCTTTTTGTTTTTCTGATTTGATTTTATAAACACTACGTTCCGAACAGCACACAGCTTTGCTTGTTTATTGAACTGAAACTGTAATTATCATACTTTTGTTAAAATAATTACACATTCATGATTAGATGCTTTTCTTTACGACTAAAATTTTCTCATTTTCTTAGTTTGGGGTCAACTTCATCATTTCAGGAAAACGCTACAATTTTATCATTTGCTTTATTTATATTATAAATCACCAATATGCTTACATCAAAAACAACTGTAACGAATAATCGGCGTTCTGAAGAGAACGATTTACAAACAGATAAATTAAACAAAATAATTATATATAAACAAAATAACACACTGTGACAAGTTTTTAATTGGATGTTTGACAATTGGCGGTTTTATTCTTTCAAATGCCAAACAAAATGATGGTATTATTGATAAAATTCGTAAGATAATAAGAAACACATATACCCATTTAGCTTCATACTGCATAATAGGGTTAGGACGAACTTTAGTTTACCTAATCTGAAATATTTCTGCTTAAATTTCGGGAGTAATAAACATGCATAAAGTTTGACATCGTGACTGTCAAACAAAAATGACAGAGTGAAAAATTATAACTTTTAAATAAACCGTACTCGATAAAATCGTGAACATTTCCCAGCAAAGACCTTGTTTAACATTCGATGGTGAATTGATGATCTGAAAACTGCCTTTGGCGATGAGGAGAACAAATGTGTTTCGCTAGTACCATGAATTTAAATTTGACCATATTGATGAATTTCGTGAAGGTCGACCAGCAACATCAAAAACCCGAGAAAACAGTAATGCTGTTCGAGAAACGATAATGGTAGATCTCCATTTAAACTATGGTGCCAAGAAACAAACGATTTAACTCAGGTACATCTAATTTAGCATACGATATTGTTGGTGGTGATAAGAGCTGAATTTATGCGTATACACCTGCAACAAAATAACAATCAATTGTTTGAGTATTTCAAGACGAAGCAAAACCAACAAAAGTTTCAGATTAAGTAAATTAGAATTACAATTTTATAATAAAAATAAATGAATGTTTTTACGCTACATATTGCACACAACTATGAACAGTAATGTTAATTGTGTTACGTGCAGAAACGGGAAGCGGAGAAAAAAAGAAAAAAAAGAGATGTGTCATTACTCACCTGCGGATGTAGGGATCGCCGGCGTCTATCGGTTCGAACGGGGTCAAGAAAGTTCCGGTAGAAATAAAAAGGGCGCCAAGAGCCGCTTCCCAAAAGAATAAATCACCATTATCCCAGCTCCTGAAGAACGATATCAGAAAGTGGCGAGTAGGTAACCGTAGGGGAGAAACGAGTAAGAAAAAGAAGAGTGTTGTGAGATAAAACAAAGCTATAATTATTAAATCATATAAAAATAAATCAAGCTTCTAAATAAATAAATTCTACCAAAAGACAAATAAATTTGCAATTAACGTCCAAAATGAGGTAAATATTCAATTAAACAAAAGTAAATTTATAAGTGTATATCTACGTTACACACTTATAAATTTACTCGGTTGGTTAAAATAAAAATTTAAGGAAAACAAAATAAAAAGGAAATATTGACACAAGTTTAAACAAAATTAATCCGTAAAACGTGAAAAGTACGAAAGGATAGTTTTATAGTAAATTAAAATTGTAGATGGATAGGAACCTGATTAATTTCGAAAGCCTAAGGTAAAGCAGTTTTTTTAATCGTAAAAAGTTAATATGCTAAATGATAATTTAAATTCAGAATACTTGCTATATCCTAACAAAAATTTAATTTAAGAAATTTGAAACAGAACGGCAGCTGTTTACAAAGCGGTCGTCATTAAAAGAACGATTTACATAAAAGTTAAATTAAAGATATAATAAAAAAAAGTAAGTAATTTAGTGATGCAGTAACACACTATTTTTAACAATTATAATTATAGATTGCAAACAAAAAAAAAGAAAGAGAAAGGAGAAGGAAAACGGGATTTAAGGTAAATAATATTTTATTGTTGGCAAGGAGTTCTTCTTATTTTAATATTAAGGAAAAGAACAGAAAAGAAATAAGGTTATAGGTGTGAAAATTATGATTATAATTATAGATTGCAAGCAAAAAAAAGAAAGAGAAAGGAGGAGGAAAACGGGATTTAAGGTAAATAATATTTTAGTGTAGGCAAGGAGTTTTTCTTATTTTAATATTAAGGAAAAGAACAGAAAAGAAATAAAGCTACTGTATGAATGGTATACTTAAAAACCGCAATATGCGAAGAAAACGATGAATACTTAGCAGTCTCGAGCAGAAAATTTATCTTCTTTGTGAATACCATTTTAAACATCCTTCTAGCAAAAATTGAAAATTAATTCAGAACCTTATTTAGAAATGCTTCAGCAACCAAACATCAAAGTTAACTCCATCAAAAATATTTTATGTAAAACGAAAGAGTGTTATCTATAAACTATCCAAATGTGTGTTAAAATGTAAGAGACTAAAAATTTTGAATAGCCAAATGTAAAGTTAAAACGCAAGAGATTATAAATTGTTGAAAAACCATTGTAAAAATAAAAGGTGTTTTGTATAAAAGTATAGGCAAGTATAACCAAAAGTACTTCAATGTAGGTATATTTAATTGTATAACATTAAGGTTAATAAAAAATGTAAAATTCAGTCCAAATTAAATGAATAATTAAAAACTTGAGAAATTTTTATTACAATTGTATTTTTCAAAATAGCGCACAACAAAGCAGTAATAATACATCACGTTGAAAAGTAAACGTAATGTTTAATATTTTAAGATTGCGTACATTTCTTTTTTTAATGCCACACTTTTTGATGGTTGGTATTGTAAGACACAAAGCAGCAATTAGTACATGTAGCTAAATTTTGCATAAATTATTCATCTGTTCTTTTTTTAATTTCATAATTATTTTAAAAAGCATATAATGCTCCCAATTCATAGTAACCAACGTCCAACTTTTTAACTTTATCACATTAAAACTTTAAAATCGAGTACAATTTCACCAATTTTCGTAAATTTTTAGAATGTTTTAATATGTAAGAAACTTTCTTAGATCGCAGCATTTAAATTTAATTTTCTGAAGTATATAAATTAAATTTCTTTTAAATCAAATTTAATTCAAACACTTAAAGTATAGAATTACTCTTAAGATAGTGCAGATTGAATCATGTAGAAAGAACATATAAAAGATCAAATTATTCTTAAGGAATACACATCTAATCTCATTTCTCTAGAGATTAATGAAGCATCAATCCAAGGTAGAAGAAGTTTGTGCTGCAATATTTATACATACACTCGCTACAAGATTAATTATGACCCTAAAATTTATTTCGGACATGTTTACATTCTTTTTAAAAGTTTTTTTTTACTTTAATAATGATAGAAACTGTAATTCTTTACATTGTATGAATAATAGAATTCATTAACGCTTAAATATAGCATTACTTGTTTCATTTCAAATTCTATAGATACAACTAAAAGCAATTTATAACAAATATTATGGGAACTCTAAAAATTTTGCATTGTTATGCTGTATTAGTAATTAGAGATTTACTTTTAAAATATTTTTTCCAAATTGGTCTCAAGGTAAATTTCGCTTATTTCGCATGGTTTACTACAAATAGCGAACAATACAAATTATCTTAAATGTTAATTTAAAATTCTTAAAATTTTGTAGGGTCAACGTGGGTAATTTGAAACAGTATTTGATATTTTATGACATTCAAGTATTTAAAATTTGTAAATATATACCTACTTTCATTTTATCATGAATTAAATGTTGTTAGCTATCGTATGATAATTACATAGTAAAATCCTTTAAACAAAGTGATCATATGAGACAGAAAAAAATGTATGGCAAGTTTCCATTTACCCCAGGAAATTTAAAGAAAAATCTTAAATTGGGGGGAAAAGAAAACAAAAATCTTTTCTCCCATTAAACATACTGCAAATGAGACTGGAGCAAAAGAATACATTTGTAACATACTAAAATTTGAGTAAGGTAGCATTGTTTAAAAATCCCATGTATCCATTTACCCCCAAATAAAAGATATGCATAACTTCAAAAATTTATTATGAAAATGCAGTTTAACAAACAGATGTTAAACACTATATCTATCAAATAGATGCAGGGCGGCGCATTAGTGTGACAA
Organism: Vesta saturnalis; assembly: GCA_036346205.1. Lineage (NCBI taxonomy): Eukaryota > Metazoa > Arthropoda > Insecta > Coleoptera > Lampyridae > Vesta > Vesta saturnalis. The sequence goes on along the minus strand of JARFJB010001243.1, from coordinate 961,807 downwards.
AGTCCCATATCTCCTTTATTTAAAGAGATACAAAAAAAATTAAATACAAAAGTTGTAAGATATGTTCTGGTGCATATTCTAAAAATATTTTTAATTATACAGGCTAGATCATAAAAGCTTAGAAGTAATTTAAATTTTTTTTAAATAGAAAACCCTATAGATTATTACATATTTAGATTCTACATACAATTTTAGACACATTTTATGTATAATGTCCTATACATAAGTCTAACCGTTTTTGACAAATTTCAAATTTTTTGTCAAAAATGACGTTTGCAGGCCAAAACATAGGTGGACCTACTCTAATGGGCTGTATTGATATTTTAGTAATATATTTATACAGGGTGATCAAAAATGGACAATAAAAAGTAGATTCAAAAAAACCTATAAAGTCATTTTTTTTAATGGAAACCCCCTATTTTTTTAATTCTATCTTATTTAACATTAAAAATAATTGTGACTTTGCATAAGAGTGTATATTCCAAAAAAATGTAGTTTTTGAAATGACAATTTAACATTTTTTTATTGTAATAAGGCTATACAGCTTTCAAGTTTTGTTGTTAGTTGGCCGTGACGGCGAAGCGTGGCATATAAAAAAAATAGAGATCATCAGAAAAGTCATTATTTATTGTCAGTTGATAATTTGTGTGATGCATTAGTGTATTTTATAGCAAATTGATTTAAAACCTGAATTAAAATTATAAATAATGAATTTTTCGCAAGCCGAGATGGTTGATATGATTTTTGTTTTGGGAGCTAGTGATAAGAATACGCTCTTAGCAAGTAGGCTGTATCAACAACGGTTTCCAGAGAGACGGCAACCTGAAAGAAAAGCATTTGAAAAGCTTTTAGAGCGTTTTGAAAGAACTGGCAATGTGTTATATGAAAAAAATACTAGGGAAAAACGTACACAGACTGAGGAAAATCAAGTAAATGTACTATTAACAGTTACCGAAAATCCATATATTGGACAACGACCCATTTCTCAACAGGTTGGTGTTGAACGACGTACGGTACAGCGGATATTGAAATCTCAAAAAATTCACCCCTATCACATTCAACTACTTCAAGAGTTGGTTCCTGATGATTATCAAAGACGCTTGGAATTTTGTCAATGGGCTCAAAACAAAATAAGCCAACAAAGAAATTTTGTTCATTTGATTTTATTTACAGATGAGGCCACATTTCACAGAAACGGAAGTGTAAACAGACCCAATTTTCATTACTATTCTACAGAAAATCCACATTTTGTAAGATATACTTCTCAAACTAGATGGTCTTTAAATGTTTGGGGAGGTGTTGTCGGTAATCATGTAATTGGACCATATTTTTTTGATTAACGAGTAACAGGGGAAGTATACTTAGACTTTCTGCAAAACCATCTACCTAATTTGTTGCGTCAAGTGCCACAGGATACTCAACAAGAAATGTGGTTTCTTCATGACGGGGCCCCAGTACATCATACAGGTCCGATAATAACTTTTTTAAATGCTCAATATCCAGAATGTTGGATTGGGAGGGGAGGGCCTGTTGCTTGGCCTGCTAGATCCCCAGATCTTACTAAAATGGACTTTAGCGTATGGGGGAACGTCAAAGAGCAGGTTTATAAAATACCGCCTACAACAAAGGAAGACATGAAGATTAGGATTAGAAACTGTTTTCAAAACATTAGTGTTGAAATGTGTAGAAATTTAAGCAGCGAATTTGAGAGACGTGTTGTATTCAGTATTCAAGAAAGAGGCGGACATTTCGAACAACTTATTAGGAGTACGTATTTGACGTGTTTCTAGTACTTTTATCTGTATAATTAGTTACAGGTTTAGTTACATTAGAGGTATTAAGTTTATGATTAGGATTAGGACATAATTTGTTGAATCAAAAAAATATTGTCTTTACTTTAAGTTCGTTTGATAAAATAATTATTTATATGGGGTTCAATAAATATTTAATATTTCGATCTGAAGTGCTCGATTTTTTTTGTTTTGTCGCGCCCCGCCGTCACGGCCAACTAACAACAAAACTTGAAAGCCGTATAGTCTTTTTACAATAAAAAAATGTTAAATTGTCATTATTTCAAAAACTTTGAATTTTTTTGAATATACACTCTTATACAAAGTCACCCTTATTTTTAATGCTAAATAAGATAGAATTAATAAAATAGGGGGTTTCCATTAAAAAAAAATGACTTTATAGGTTTTTTTGAATCTACTTTTGTCCATTTTTCATCACCCTGTATGAATGTTTTACAAAAATATCAATACAGCCCATTTTAGTGGGTCCCCATTTCCAAGGAAACCAACCATAACTAATTGATAAAAGCTTCGTTTAGAAAAGATTTCCACCTATGTTTTGGCCTGCAAACGTCATTTTTGACAAAAAATTTGAAATTTGTCAAAAACGGTTAGACTTAGGTATAGGACATTATACATAAAATGTGTCTAAAATTGTATGCAGAATCTAAACATGTAATAATATATAGGGTTCTCTATTTAAAAAAAAATTTTAAATTACTTCTAAGCTTTTATGATCTACCCTGTATAATTAAAAATATTTTTGGAATATACACCAGAACATATCTTACAACTTTTGTATTTAATTTTTTTTGTATCTCTTTAAATAAAGGAGATATCGGACTTTGTCACACTAATGCGCCACCCTGTATGTCTAGCGGTTCAAGAATATTCAGTGGTACAACGCCAATTATTTGTTCAAACTCGACAACACTGATGTCTGTGCCCTTAATCACAAATTGCTTGCAAGTACTGTTGATACAATTAAGATCTATAACCTTAAATTCATCCTCTTCCCAGTCTATGTCCTCCATAACACAAAGATCTCTGTTTCAACCTTTAAACACAACTAAAACAAATTCCCCCTTCTATAGGTGTTGCATTTCTACAGCTTCTAGTTCTTGTGGTTCTTCTTGTATCTCTTCATCTCATCGCACTTAGTTCAATTTTTTGCTGATAAAAGTCCAGAAGTTCTATGAGCGCGGAATCATGAAGCTGTAAGAAGATGGCAAAGGATCATTGAATAAAATGGAAGATATGCAGTTGATTAAAGATAATTCTTTTCATACGCCGAAACCGAAATTACTTAGTTGCCAACCTGTATATGTATATATATATATATATATATATATATATATATATCCTAAAATTGTAAGTTAGTTACTATATGTTCGATCAACTATACCGATCAACTTCATAGGAAAATGTAAAACTATATTATCAATTTAGTTAGACACCGGCGGCTTTTTAAAGTTACATTTATATACTTGTTGACTTCTAACATGGAGGTCATCTGACATGCATTATTATTGTTGTTTATACAGTGTTGCCTATTTTTATTATGAACGTATTAAGAAAGGTGTTGCATAAGTATCCTAAAAAAATGTATTATTCTATTTCTTTTAATTTCCACCCTGTAGGTTGGCTGGTCGTATATTCCACACCACATTTTTTTAAATTACTTTGAATGTTGAATTAAGTAGAAAGATTTGGGCCCAAGAATACGAATTCAAAGTAAAATTTGTTTTAAACAACCGGACTGTTGACGGTCAAATTGGGTTAGACGCAATATTTACAAAGCGTGAAAGTAAGGAAAAGTATATATGTACTTGTCTATTTACACCACAAATAGAACGTATAAAGAATTATTACAACATTTAAAGCCGATATGTAAGTGCTTCCTGAGAACACCAGACAACAGTGTAATGAACCAGAAAAATTTGTAAGATGAATACATTTATATTATTGTAAAAATATGATAATAATTTATACAAGAATTTATTCAATTTCAGAATCCGGGTGAGTTAACAAACGTCACGTGTGCGTACGCACCAGCCCCATTCTCTATATGTCCAAAAGGCATCGCGTCTAATTTTGACAATATCCCACTTCCGTACGAAGTATAAAAGCGAAAGTTTTACTATAATTCGACACATCACTTCTCCTGCAGAATACTTCTCTGTAAGGATTCCTCGATAGTAATTCATCACTACACCAACGTTCCTGCATCTTTTTTTTTCAAGGTTTCGCTTTATTCGAGAAAATATAAAATCCTGACCCGCACTCTTAAAGCAATTTTCTGTACAAATTGAACTTATTGTTCCAGTATTTCAATATTTCAAAATTTTCAAATTATAAAGACAAATAGTTGAAATACTTGTCGATTCCTGTTACCAAAATTCTTTTAGAAATCAATCTAACGTAAAAGAGAGACTAGCAACATATACTGAGTGTGGGCTATTGGCTGAGCAATGCCGGCGGTAGCCTAGACTTATTATCGAGCTCTTTCGCAAGCCAACGAGCTTGAAGCCACGCCTAGGGAGTTCAACTATTGCGAATACCTCTGACACTCTAGATTAAAACCTGAACCAACAATTTCTGCGTATAGTTGACCGTATTGACTGTAAATATCTAGAACCCAGAACGTTACCTTTGGTCAGCTATGAGGCTCAACCTTGGCTAGAAGGGATAACAACATTAAACCTCTTGTATGTGATATATATATATATATATATATATATATATATATATATATATATCCTGCCCTACTTTAGAACCACCTGTATAACTGTACCACACTCAGTTTATACAAGTAAAGTAAAATTAATTCAAAATTGAGTTAAACAAGGTTGGCTTTGTAATAAAACGAATACGTTTTTAACAAGCACTTTTTAAAACATATTTTCTACTACGTTTTAACATAATTAAAACGTAATAATTTAAACCATCCAGATCCAATAAATAGTAAAGCATTCCCTGTATTAACTAAAATTTCTATTTCTATACATAGATTCTATTGAAAATAGTTTACTGACATCAATTGAAATCACATCTGTTTTACTTGTTTACTAAAACGCACATAAATTGAATAATAAATATTTCGGTATTCAACAAACTGTTTCAAGCCATGTACGTATAATTTAAGTTTAATTAATTAATTTAATTCCCTTTAACGCTTACCGTGTGTATATAAGAATTGATTATCATGTATAATAATACTAGTGCATCTAAAATTATCGACAATCCTGGAAAAAGCGGTGTTGCCTAGAAACTGCACGAGTTGGTTTTCTCTGTTATTTAAAAGTTAAAAGAAAACTTTAGTTAATTATGTAAAAAGGTTACAAAATTTAATAAACGAACAAAGCTTTTATCTAATTAATTAAAAATTTACATTTAAAAAATGACAAAACTTTTTAATTATTAAGCATGTTACAAAATTTAGAAAAGGAACAATACTTGGGTCCAAAGAAATGCTTGATTTTTCGCTGTATTCTTCGGAACGCTCTTCAATGGTTTCTCACAAAATATTACGAAATCGTTCCATTTTTACAATAAACTTAACTTAAATCTGTTAACGTGGCTGTCAGTGTTTGACAAATGCTTCTTGTTCATGACAAGAATAGCTCTGTTACTATGGTAGTTGAGTATGACACCATTGCAGTTGAATTACCGCTGTAATTCATAATGTTCAATGGGATTATCACTGTAATCCTAACCATTTTTCATTGCTGTATAGGAGTTAATTATATTGCTGTCAATGGTTTCTCACGAAATTTACGGAATCGTTTCATTTTTACAATAAAATTAACTGGAATTTTTTAACATGGCGGTCAGTATTTAACAAATGCTTCTTGTTCATGACAAGAATAGCTCTGCTACTATGGTAGTTGAGTATCACGTCATTGCAGTTTAATTACCGCTGCAATTCCTAACGTTCAATGGGATTATCGCTGTAATCCTAACGAAGTAGCATTACTGTATAGGAGTAAATTATACATGAGGGAAATATTCTCAGTAACTTTAGTAAGTTAAGCCGCCTTTGTATTGCGCTCGCAACAAGGCCATTTATGTTTTCTGACATTAACCTAGTTTTATAACAGCATTAACCCCATATTAAGATTACATTATAACCAATCCAAGTCGAATTATTAGACAATAACTTTAATTATTTACCCGTCCCACAAGGAGTTTCTGTATCCTGAGAACTAACCTCAAATCGTGATTTGTACTTACTTAAGTATTATAATAATTAAAAGGATACTTACCCATTTAGTATAAATATCCATTCAATCTGGTGAAAGACACTTATATACACACATTCTTTTCTAAAACACTACAGTTACAAATTAGCACAACAAAACAATCGCCATATTGTGTAAAATTAAATATATTAAATTTTTGTGGTATTTACAGAAAAAATTATAAAAGAGCCGAAGCGAGAGAATCGCCAGCAACCCAACCAAGTCTGCTGTATTGAAGGCTGCCGAACCCACAGGTACCAAAACCAATCCCATAATTATTTTTGAGTTATTAAATTATTGATTACTGTTTATTTAGTATTTTGTGCCATTATTATTTTATTTTTATAACATTAATTTCTACCTTTCCAGAATTGCACATGTTAATTTATTTTACAGCACCAGCATACCTATTTATAAGTACATGTATAAAACGTTTTTAGTATACCTTATTAAGAGTAATATGAGTCTGAAAACACACCCCACTCACTGTAGCTAGCCAAAGGCAATGAATAACCAAACCCACACTAGACTGGAATTAAATAAAGTAATACTCATGACTCATATTCCCAAATTTTGTTAATTTCAACTCAAAACTTCTAAAACTATTTAAGCAAATCGAGTTCATACTAAATTTTAGTATTCTGAGTACTTAGTTCCTTAAAAATACTAAATCTTTAGTAATATCACCACTAAGAATGTTAGCTCAACAATAATAAATTATTTTTTGTCAGTAACTTTATTAACATCTACGCCAAAAGCTAGATTCAAACTCTGACAAAGTTACATAACAAAAACTAACTCTACTCGATTTGCCGCTGACGCCGGTGTTCGTAACCTAATGTTGTCTCCACAATCTTTCACGAGTTATTCGAATCAGTCATCGGAAGCTCCTGGCTCTCCCAACGCAAATTGTACCTAACTCATTAAATTATTCTTAACAATAATCAAAAAAGAACGGTAAATACAATGCTTTAAAACGGAATTTTTATTAACGTTTCCAATTAGATAAATAGTAACATTTATATTTTCAGTACCAAGAGTATTTTAAAATGGATTCAAATGAAGTGGTTCTATTACAGCAGTGAATTTTACCTAAAATAGTATCATTAGCAAGAAGGAGAACTCTTTAAACCATAAAAATGATCAAATCGAATTGTAACATATTTCACATCAATTTTTACTCTACTTTTACGTAATAATTCTATCAAATGTGACGCACTTAAAATGGACCTGTAACAAGAAAACGTGCATGTTACGCTGCATCTCATCGCATTTTCAGATAATCAGTTTATGTAATACGCTGCTAAATTTTAAATTCTCATATCCATAAGATTACATTTAACAATTTAATTTTATCCTTTACTGCAAATTACAATTTCTTATATCCAGAACTCTGAAATTAAATCCAAAAAATATTTTAAACTTCCTGCAGTTTAATTAAATTTAAGTAAAGTTTTTTTAATTTGAGCTTATTAAATTTTAACCTTTTAAACAATTTTAACATTATAAGTAACAACTTTTTAAAAACCTGATACATTTGTTTTTATTCGTTAATGTGGAAACATCGAAGCTTTTCAAACGCTCTCAACTTTGTTAATGGTTTTTTTTAATCTCATTTAAAACCTTTTTAGGTATTGTTTTTACTCCTATATTTAATTATACGTATAAGTAGTCATGTTATGAATGGTACCACGTTAAACCAAGGCGTAAAACAAGTAGACCATGCACTTTATATTGCAGTAATTAATACCTTTTGTTACCGAAACTTCTCTAATAAGCATACTTTATTACGTTCAGAATCGTTAGCACGAGGATTAATACCAAAGAAACCGCTTTTACGTGGACACTACACTCTAAAGTGGAATACTTCCCTCTCTTATGTGTCTACGTTAATTTCGTAGCATGTTGATTACTTTTATGAATTGTGAATTTAGCTTAGATCGGATTAAGTTAATTATATTTTTATTACACATCTATTTATTTAAATAAAATACTTACCTTTGAACTCATTCGTTCATAACAAAAACTTATAATAATAATCTATTTATTTGTTTTAGAAATGTATTGAAATTTATTAAAATTGTGAATGTCAAGGGCTAACAGGAAGAAGGTTAAGAAAATATTGAAAGAAATATGAAACCCCTTAAAGCTGTGCTAATGTTCGTTGAGACTATTGGTAAATATTGACGCTGTAGATTTTAAGTGGTTTTGTCGTACACGTGCAGATGACATTTTTTGTTCCTAGTCCTCAGTTACATAACAAAAAGGAGAAACGAGAAAAATGAAATTGGAAGAATTCCAAACGTCGGAAGTTAAATAATTACTGTTGATTTCATTGAAGACGTATTGTTACTTTATACGACATGCACAAGTCGTATAGTCAGTATTATTATTTATTTTACTTACTAAGCCATATCTTGTGTACGTAAAATGCACCAACTATGAATTAAAGGTAACGGTGAATATATAATTTATATTAGACGCGTTTAATTAAAATTTTTTCTCTAGATTAATTGAAAAACCTTTGTTTTTCTCTGCAAGTTTCTAACAAGTTATAAATTAATTTTCTCTTGACTGTAACTAGTTATTTAAAATAAAACGTTAACTAGTCAATCATTTTATTTATTGGATACAGAAAGCATAAAATAAGATTTTACTGGTGCTGTTTGTCACTTATTCTCTACGGTGCATATGCCCACGGGTGGTCCATTAATAAAGGAGACCGGCTGTATATGAGAAACTTCGCATCGCACAGTTTCGGAAAAAATATTAATAGTAAAAGTGACCGAGGTAAATTGCTCAAAATTAGTTACAAGTTCCTGCGATGGTCACTAGGGGGCGTACACGAACACCAAATTAGAAAATCGGCATTATCAAGATATATCCAAAATAGTTTTATTATGAACTACACAAGCTTTGAAACAGAGAGAAGAGGTAAATGTTCACTTGAAGAACATGTTACAACTTCTTTTTAACTTAACCAATTTTAATAAACTAAGCATTATTTGAGAAAGGCTTCTTGGGTGCTTCTAATACAGTATTGACGGTTTAGTTTTTTTCTAGTCGGTAGATGGCGTTTTGTGACAAAGCTGCAGATTTTAAATGTAAGAGTATAATTATCATTAACTCACGAAAAAGAGTGTAAAAAATACAGAAATTGGTGAAAACTGCAAGTCAATGTTTTCTTTTGTTACAAGGATATGAATGAAAATAAATGTAAATATCTGGTGTGGAACAACACACTACCTTCCAACCTACAAAATGAAATAGTTTATTAACAATTTTTTGGGATGATTATGCAACCCCTTTTGTCATTACGAAAATAGGCAACATTGTAAAAACAAAAACAATAATCTACGTCAAACAGACGTTTAAGAGTTCATGTGAGATAGAGAGTAATAGATATCTAGATGCAACTTAAAAAGAAATTCAAAGCCACCCGTTTCTATTAAAATACCTAAAACCTAAAAACAAACATATATATATATATATATATATATATATATATATATATATATATATATATATATATATGGCTAATTTTAAGAAATTCGCCTAATCAAAGTATGCGCAAACTACACAACAGCAGGCGCGGACAAGGTGGTGCATATCTCCAAATTTCAACTGGAGCATGAATTACAAAACTCGACAGAAACGCTGACGAATCCATACAACAAGGTGTCTTTCATGTTTTGAGGAAAGCACGACCTCCGAACAAGAATCTACCTAACCCACACTCTGCGGAACCTAAAACCTAGCAAGGACATCAACACGCTTCCAGCCGACAAATGGGAGCGCTACGGTGATAATAAACAAGGCAGACTACGAGATCATTATCCGACAGTGGCTACAAGATCCAGCATACCAACTGATAGGGACTGGTCCCACAATCTACCTGGAGCAAGATCGCCGAATAAAACAACTCCGAGTACGGAAGAAATCTTCAAAATGTCCAAAACTAGCGAAATATGTGGCTCAACAACCATATGCGGAATAATCGGAATTCTAGGTGAATAACTCTATAACATTAAATTGCGCCAATATTTAATAACGACAAATAACGCCAAAGTATAACATTAAAAGCTGCACCTAAGTGTATAAACACTAAAACTGGGCCAACTTATAATATTTAAACAAAAGCGATGAAGTAATAAATTAATAAATTGATTGTAATTGATCGAATAATTTTAATTAATAAAAAAATTACTAAATATCAATCGCTACTGCCGTCGGCTCATTAAATTAAGATAGGGTGGGTTTTAATTTAGAGTTTAATTAACATACCTGAAATGCTACTTGCTTCTTTTCACTTAATTCAAAAAAATGTTATCTAAAAAATTATGAAAAAATGATGAAATCTCGAGCGCCATGTTGTCTTTTTTTTATATATCTATATAGGAACAACAAAACCTAGTTAATGAATAATAATAAACAATTTATCAAAATGAAAATAAAATAACAAGTTATACATAAGTTTATTCAATATATGATTGAAAACGTAAAAAAATCAGAAGTCATAAACTATTCTAAATTATATAAAACATTACCTTTTAACGGTTCTGTACATACACTGTAACTGGTAACTATGAAGCAGAATGGTTCATTTGGTGAGGTCAATGTCTTGCTTATTTATCCTTAAAATATGGAATTTCCTTGAAGTTTAATTCGCCAAATTTATTTGTAAAAGTATGTAGAACTTGCGTTGTAAATGTAATTCAAGTAAAACTTGCCATTTAAATTAATAGAATAGTAAAATTACTGACTTATACGTGCCATTAAAAATATTATAAAAATTCCATATAAAAGTATGCATTAAAAAATATGAGTAAAATAATTGCAAAGTAAGTGCAAAGTGAGTACTTAAACGGTCAGTACTTAAAAGGTGAGTACTTAAAAAAAAAGTACTTAAGAAAAAGTACTTAAGAAAAAGTGCCTAAAAAAAAGCAAAGGCTTTAGTTTTAAATAAAATGAATTGGAAAATAACTTACCATCAATGATGGCACAAAATATAAAAAATTAGGTAAAAATCATGCTTAGTGCTGTAACATTCAGCATTAAGTGAATTAAAAAAAAACTTTCAGAATAACTGAAGTGTATTTCCCCCTAAAAGTCTTCACGCTTGCGCGGATGCAATAATATAAATCCAATTTTTTAAGAAAGGGAACTAAAACTCTTTATGTAATATTACACCCAAAAGATTTGTTCTAGAAAATGCCAATTAAATTGCCATTCTCAATTCTACATATTAATAATTAAAAACTTTCTAATATTACGCCAAATAAATGAACGATTCTTGAATTAATGTACTTTTTAATACAACCACAAAAAAAGGTTGTTACAACTCTAACCACCTCATCGCGATAGTGAAGAAGGAAATAGTAAATCAGAAGCACCTACTAGTGAGCTTTGAGGTCGCGTGACTATTTACAAACATCCCGATCAACTAGTCGCTCAAGATAACCAAGGAGAAACATCGAATAGCGAAAGACACCATGACACACGGAACATTTTCTGAGGAACACGTATTTTATCCACAGAGGAGAATAGCACAAACAAGTCGACGAAACAACAATGGGATCACTAGCGATAGCCAATTTAATCATGCGCCACTATGAAACGGAAATTATAAATAACGCCAGACCCAAACCGAAGTTAAGGCGACGACACATTCATTATATGGCCGCACGGTAAAGAACAGCTAGAGAAGTTCTTGGAACATCTAAACAACGCCCACAACAAAAGCTAATTTACATGGAAGTGGGGGATAGACTGCCATTCCTGGGCGTGATGATATACAAGCAGAAGGATGGGCACCTACGTCACACAGTGTACAAGAAATCCACCCCCATTAACAGATACCTCAACGCCAAATCTCACCATCATCCTGCGCAGCTGCAATCAGTTGTAAAAACACTCGTAATGAGATCAAGGAGACTCGCAGACTCAACTTACAAAGAGTAATACAAACAATGGCACAAGACGTGGAAAATCAAGACTCACAGAGTAGGACGAACCACTAGCAGCCAAGATCGGACTTCCGCATGTAAAGGGAACAACAGATAAGATTGCGAAAATACCCAGTGAACACAGCATACAGACAACGTTCTACACGGACAGAAAAATACAATGGCAGATATAAACAGGAAAACGGACAGCAGGACGTCAGTTCGATTCGAATAACACGGAGCCGAGCCAAACAGTTGAAGAGAACTTAAAGATGACAAATGGGACTTTGTCGAAGCGTCGTATTTGTACTGTTAGGAGTCAGGGACAACAGCAGACCCGAGATCTGTATATACAGGGTGCGGCATTAGTGCGTCGAAGTACGATATATTCGTTATTAAAGGAGATATCAAAAAAAGTTATTTACAAAAATTATAGGTAACTTCAAACTTCACATTATAAAATTATTTTCGTTACATATTACCGGAGTGAACCAAACATACTTTTTTTTAAATGGGACACCTTATATATTATTTCAAATTTAGATTAAGCTAATCTCCCACATACTTCTAATATAGGGTTTCATTACGTTATACATGGTATTTCAAAAGTTATGGTTATGGTTATGGTACACGAAAATCATTCTCATTTCAACGTCCTATATACCCTAGACAGAATAACCTAACAATAATTTTTTCAGGCATAACTTTTTGACATTGGTACTGTGTTACGAGAAAGTGCTATTTCGTTATTATTGCACAAATTGAGTATAGAGCGAGCCAAAACTCGAACACATTCAATTTTTTCAAATGAATCAACCTGTATTTTATTTTAAAAAGTGAAAATACACTTTACGTTCTTTCATTTTCATTAAGCACTCCCTATAGCTAAAATCGTTAATTTCTGAGATACTTTCAGGGATAATATAACTAGTGTTATGATTATCATCGGTGATAGCTCGAGTTAAAACCGATGAAAATCTTCGACATGTTTTAACGAGTGGTATCATCGATTATTAATCATAACACGTATTATATTTGGTAAGAGAATATAATGAACGTTAATAGAAAATATATTTTTTAAAGTTTACAAGTTTAAACGATCTGTCACTAGCAAATATTACAGTTGCAAGATAATCATTACAATTATTTATTTCTTTGAAACTTTTTGTCACTTTGACAGTAAATTACCGTAAGCCTTTGGGACAGTTTTCGAAGTTTTAAGCTGCTCCTATCTTTATTTTAAAGTTAGAATGCTGAAAAAAATATTAATATGTCTTCCTCTTACAAAGTATGGCAGAACAATAACTCTATAAACAGGGGTATTTCACCAAAAAAAAATTTAATTTGTCCCAATCTTACCCCATCGATTGAGTTAAATTGGGACAGTGCATTATCTCCGTTAGAAACAGCAGGAAACATGCCATTGTACCAAAGTTGCCCAACAATATTGTATAGGCTCATTGTTTGCATAAGAAACGATAGGGAAAATGAGTATGTACCAATTTTACCCAATAATATTATATTCAAGAGGAAATAAGAACCATAAATTCGTGTTAATGGTACAAAAATATTGTAAATAATTATTTTTTAAGCAATTAGACTTTGAAACTTCACTAAAAAAACAGAAAATGTAACAAACATTATTCAAACACTTCGTACAATGTAGTATTTGCTAACTGAAGCCAAGAGATCGCCATAAACTTGCAGCTCTTTTACTCTAAAAAATCTCGCCGGCCAATTTGTTGTGGCTCATCAATCTTTTGAACGATTTCGTCCTTTGAGTAATGAATTTCATCAGGAATTGAAGGCCATTTCCAATTAGAAACTGATTTATTCATGGTCGATATTAATACTTCGCCGTCATTGAACGATCTGGAATGGATGGGCTCAATTCATTTTCAAAACTAACGTCTACGAGTCTTGAATAGAAAACTATCATCTTCTTCCTCGCTACTGCTATCAGTGTCCCTCTTTTTGCGTTTTTTTGGTGTTTTTAAATCTGGTTGTCGTCTCTTGTAACATGATTGAGCTGTAACTCCAGTTTAAGTGGTTGGTTGATCTTCATCAACCCGTACCGGTAACTGTTCTGCTGGCAAGCTTGCTTTAAATTCTTCTGAAGAGATACTTTTTCCAGGGGGAACATTTAGTTTTTTCTTCCCCTGTACTGTTCGACATTCATTTGCCTCCTGTCGCTTCTTCGAAATTTGTTCTAGAAAACTTTCACCAACAAGAGAAGAAATAGAGCTGTCCAAGCCTCCTGATGGTAACCTCTTCAGAATGGACTGTCTGTCTGTCTGTGGCGTAAATTCCTGACCTGCGGAAGCAGGTAACAAGATTGTCTGGGCCTTTAATAATAGCGCCCCATAGAGTTTTCAAAAGTGTGGGAAATTGGTCTTTCGGTACTGATGAACAACGACTTCCAGCTGCTGTCTCCTTCCAGTGCTTTTAATATCTTTCACCAAGCCACCTTCATGGGACGAAAGTACGCAACATCTAGTGGTTGTAAAAGATGAGTTGCATTAGGTGGCAATGCAATAAACTTTATATTATTCATCTCACATTGTTTGATAACTTCTATATTTATATGAAAACTAAGGTTGTCTCCAATAATAGCTTCTGGCCCTTCTTGCTTCTTGAGGATTGGTAGCATTAATGACACAAACCAATCCTCAAAAGAGTTACTATCAAACCAACCCGATTTCGTTCTGTTATACCTATTACCTTCGGGCCTATTCTCAGTCCAGGTAGACCATATTTTCTCTGCCTTATAGTTTACGTACAGTGGGGCTACTACCCCGGCAGCATTGCCACATACCATAATAGACGTACATGCTTTCGATGAATTCTGTATCCTCTCAGGATATTTTGTCCCTCTTTTGGTTATTATTTTCCCAACACCAGTATCATCAACAAGATTTGTCTCGTCGTAATTCCATACGTTTTCCGTCGGAATTCCACTTAACTCTCCTCTAAGTTGTCAAAACAATTATTTACAACTTGTTCGTCAGTGGCTGCTCTAGAATAAGATATATTTTTAGCGGTTGTTTGTGTTAATGTGGCTCTGTGACGCTTCATAAAGGAGTCTGCCCAATCATTTCCCGGTAAGTTATTTTTGAACCGAGTTTCGTTTCTTCCAATTCGATCTAGATACGATTTTACAACACAACGTAAATCAAAGGAAATCCGTAGTTTGACACAGCAACAACGTGCGCTACAAGCTGTTGCTCTTCTTCTGCTGAAAGCACTGTAGCCCGACCTACGGACTTAGTATGTTTTTCTTGGGATTTCAGATGTAGTGTATTTTTGGTATTCCATACTTGGAGGCTGCATTTCGGATCGACAATGTCTTGTTTCTTACTGCTGGTAAGGCTTCGTGTAAATTTTCTTCAGTGTAATTTTTGTATGGCCTTGTGCCAAGAGTTCTTTTAGGATCTCTAGGCATTATTGTCTGGAAAAAAACGAACCAATGTAAAAAAAATAAAATGCAGACCATGGGGTAACTTTGGGACAGTCCCAAAGTTATCCCATGAAGAGCTGAAAATTTACAATTTATAGGTTATTAAACAAAATACTTATAATAACATGATTACTTCTACGTTACATACTTAAAAAGGTATTTATTAATATATATATACACACCTGAAGGTAATCTGATGTTTGAAGTTCTTGATGTACAAGCGAAAGTTTCATGAAATCAACAATTGTGAAAAAACAATGGAAAGAAATAAAGCCTAGCTGCACAACGAGTGTAATGAACTAGGGTTCTGCAAACTGCCACAAAGTGGCAGCACAACACAGGTCTACACAAAGCACGTGTAATTCAAACTGAACCAACGCAGTGTGTCCACCAGGGAATCCTGCAAACTAAATTTTACCCGCTGTCCCAAAGTAACCCCCCCCCCAGTCCCAAAGTTACCCCGGCGTATGGTGACAGTCAACATGCGCTGATAATATTATCACCGATTTGATAGCCTATTCTACGATTTTGTTTTTGTATTTGAACCAATGAAAGTAATCAAAAATGTACCATGTGACACGTTAATTATATTGTCAGTTTAATAACAGAAAGAGATTTTTTTGAAACTTTCTGTTAGAACAATTTAGCCGTGAACAAGTGACTGATAGATATTATTCAGTAATAATCAGTAGCTTGTCATTTAACAAACTTCTTTGAGATTGTGTAGTGTCTATTAATTTATAAACACTTAAATACTGTTTGAAATTAAATTTCCTGTTGAGGAATTAACAGACATGTTATGAGTACTGGGAGAATGTATGAAAAATTGTTTATTAGCACAAAGAATTTACAAAGAGAGATATCCCGCACGAAGACAACCCGAAAAAATAACGTTGGAAAGGTTAGTAGATCGTTTTAATCGTACGAGTTCAGTAGTTTATGAAAAAGAGGAAAGGACTAAACCTGTACTTAACGAGGGAAATGAATTTAACGTGATACTTGAAGTTACGTATAATCCGTATGTTAGTACACGTAAAATCTCGCGTCAGCATGATATTATTGACAGGTCCGTCCGAAGAATATTGCGTAAAAATACCATATCCAGTTGCATCAAGAGTTACTCGAAGATGAATATCCCAGAAGGGTTGCTTTCTGTAAATGGGCTCAACAACAAATCCACAATCAGGCGGATTTCTTTGATTTTGTGCTCTTTGGAGACGAAGCCACGTTTCATAAAAATGGAGCTGTGAATAGACACAATTTCCATTATTATTCGACAAGTAATCCCCATCTCATAGTCAAACTAGGTGGTCTTTGAATATTTGGGTTGGTATAGTTGGAGATCACGTAATTGGACCACATTTTTTCGATGGAACAGTGAATGGTCAGGTTTATTTGGACTTTTTAGAAAATCATTTACCATTACTGTTGACAAACGTTCCTCTTAACATTCGTTAAAGAACGTGGTTGTTACACGATGGAGCTCCGGTACATCTCACTAGATTAATTCATAATCATCTTAATACCCATTTTCCTGGAAGATGGGTGGGAAGAGGAGGGCCCGTTACATGGCCAGCTCGTTCATCAGAGTTAAGTAAAATTGACTTCTTCAAGTGGGATTATGTGAAAAACCGTGTATATCAAAAACCTCCAATCACACAAGATGATATGAAGAATAGAATACGAGAAGCATTCCAGAGTATTAATGTAGAAATGTTAAGAAACGTCAGTCGAGAATTTGAAATCGACTGCAGTGCTGTATTGATGTTTTCGGTGGACATTTTGAACATTTATAATGAAATTAATTAATTTTATAAGAATTTTGTCTTAATAACCGATGTTTTTTCAATTTTTTATAATAATTGGTCACACTTTTATTTGTTCACGGCTAACTTGTTACAACTGAATTTTTTTTTAAAATCTCTTTCTATTATTAAATTGAAAATATCTCAGAAATTAACGATTTTTGCTATAGGGACTGCTTAATGAAAATGAAAGAATGTAAAGTGTATTTTCACTTTTTAAAATAATATAAAGGGTGATTCATTTGAAAAATTTGAAAAGATCGTGTTCGAGTTTTGGCTCGCTCTATATTCGATTGGTGCAATAATAAAAAAATAGCACTTTCTCGTAACACTGTACCAATGTCAAAAAGTTATGCCTGACAAAATTATTGTTAGGTTGTTCTGTCTAGGGTATACAGGACGTTGAAATGTGAATGATTTTCGTGTACAATTGACCATAACTTTTGAAACACCCTGTATAACGTAATGAAACCCTATATTGGAAGTATGGGGGAGATGAGCTTAATCTAAATTTGAAATAATACATAGGGTGTCCCATTTAAACAAAGGTATGTTTGGTTCACCCTGGTAATATGTAACACCCTGAAAATACGTAAATAATTTTATAATGTGAAGTTTGAAGTTGCCTATAATTTTTGTAAATAACTTTTTTTTGATATCTCCTTAATAATGGATATATCGTACTTCAACGCACTAATGCTGCACCCTGTATGTATATAATATAAAAAGTACGTCAATCCGTTAACAATATATTCTTTGGCTTAAATAATGGCACTTTCCTTATGTCAATTTTCATTCTAAACGCCTTTTTCTTGATATGCAGTGTGTCAAAGTTAACTTTTTAAATAGTAATAATTTCCGACTAATAACTTATTTGTACTATGATCCAATCAATAAATCTCTATTTCTTACTTTGTGCAATGTGCATATTTGTGTACTATAAATATTCATTTTAGAATTAGATTAATCAGTCTTGTATATTATAGTGATACACTGACAAACTCGACCACAACTAAATTCGATAAAACTGTACATTAAATATTAAGACCATTTTCAATGTAAGATCAAGAAATATAATTCATGTTATTAACATATTTAATCTACGCCAGTGTCATTATGACATATTTATCATCTTCATTTGGGTGTCATTATGGCCTTCATAATAGCACCCAGTGCCGTTATGAACTCATAATAACACGCAAATTTTAAAATAAACAACAGGCAAAAAGAAAGTTAGTTACAACTTTTACTTCATTATAAAATCTTTACCAACATTTATTTATTGTAAACGTTAATTATAAAGTCTGTACAATTTGTTAAATTCAGTCCATCAGTGCGTGAAACTCATGCAAAGCACAAAATTGAACGCAAATAATGACGTTGTCAACGTAAAAATTGCAACAATCAACAAGCGGGATTACTATAACATCGATTAATATGGGCTCTTAATAATTTTGAATTTTTAATTACAAAAACGTTTCTGATATTATAAACAAATCGAATCTATGCAAAGAAAATCTATTTGGACTGGCGTAGATTAAATTTTGAATGATACACGTTCGATATGAACTTCGCAATGAAACTTGTGTAAATAAACCACTCGGCTAACGCCTTGTGGTTTAACTTTACACGCTTTTCATTATGACGTTCATATCGAACTAGTATCATTAATAACTATAAGAATGCTGTAAGACAATGGGTTTTATTATACGAAATTCTTTAAAATTTGAAAAGTATGATTATTTTATTTTGTTTGTTCAATACCTTTATATCAATGCGTATGTTGTATTGTCGTACTGTCTGGACTCCTTCCATTGAAAATACGAAGATATACTTAATAAATTCATGCACATTTATTATCAACCTTATCTTGCATCTTATAATGAATTACCGAGAGATTTCATATTTACAAAATAACGGGACGCTAGTATCGGTCCTCTAGTACTCGGCCAACCAAACTAATTTATTTTAGAATTGAACCGTTTACCAAAAATTTCTTCAATGCTGCTGACACGGCGTTGTCACATAATTTCTGTAATTACCTGCTGGAAAGGACACCGTTTTGGTTTATGACGTTTGTTTATTTGGCAACGTATTACATTTAGAATTCTACAAAGGAATGGTCGTTTTCGTTTGTAATTTAATTTGATATGTTTCATATACAACATAATCGCTCTTTAAATAGGTAACTTAGGTAGAATTGCATTGTGTGGATATTTATAAAATGGTTTCTGTTGTAAAAAGCAGCTTATAAAATAAGTCTTTAGTAATTTATTGTTTTTATGGAATAAAACAATACATGAATTTGAAGTTCTGTGTACTTCCCCATCCCTAACTTAGAATAATTAATATGATGAAAGATCAAACTGACTCTCAATTATTAAAATAAAGTATTGGTTCTTGTATTTCATATTTGTAATTTTTGTTGAAATTTTTCATTTGTTAAACTTAACAAGGAATTCATACTATTATATGAAACAACTAAAATCGGTTTATTAAGTTGTATGTTCTATTAATAAAATAAGGCGCTTTACTATTTACAGCTATTTTCACGTTAATCTATTTTATGACACAAAATCCCACCTTTATGTACCTTTAGGTACATAAAACTTAAACCAATTTTCGTCACCGCATACAAGACATAAATTTGCGTTCTATTTGTGCAGTATTGTGCATTTTGAATTTTGTTTCGATGGAAGTGCTTATTTGTTGTTTTTAAATAAATTTTAGAACATTTGTTTGACGTTTTTTAATGCTTAAGATAATTTACTAAATCTGTTTGATTGAGAATATTGACCAAATCAGGCATATGTATACAAAATTTAAAGCATTCTTCCAATAACAGGCTTCTTTTAAGTCTGACAACACTGCCTGTTAACAACTTGTACTTAGGACAGGTAAATATTCGGTATGTACTTTACATCTCTCTCTTACAGTAAGTTGTAAGAAGCTGTTTCTTTTCATACTAACTATCGGTACCTCTACAATTGTAAATTCTTTACTAGGCAACACACAATACTGGACTATTTTAAATTCCAATACTTTGCCTCTCTTCCCTACGTTATATACTCTTTGACTATAATACCTATTACGTAAGAATCGTTTATCATTTGTAAGATATACCCGAAATTGACATATTTTTAACAAATATTGTTTTTAAGAACAAATTGTTAATTGTAATCAAATTTAAATTATCTAAAAATAATTTCACTTACAGTAGTTTAGTAATGTAGTTTGTTATATAAGTGTCACTGCCAATAGTAAATAAATAAACTCAAGTCAGGACATTGTGTGGATCGTTTATGTAAATGAACAATATTCGTTTGTTGTCTTAGTCAATTAAAAATTCAATGAAAGTTTAAAGCTTTTGAAATTTGAAAGCATCTTTGTACAGTAGTATCTAGAAGTTTGTTATGGACGAGTTTCGCTCTGCAGGACTATGTTTATGAAACGCGTTGTGCGTTAAAAGAAATTTGAATAAGATCCTTTTTTGCTGGTTTGATAAGACATTTATAATTAAGTAAATAGAATTTGAAACCCTTTGAATTAATTAAATTGTTTTCCTGTTTTAAGTATTTTCGGTTTTATTGAAAAATCCTGTAAATTACTTCGTTTATATTGAATGCTAATTATGTAGGAAATTCAGAGTTGATCTCAAAACGGTTATTGTCTCTCATAAATAAATATACGTGTGCGGTAGGTAAATAACTTTCATGTGTAGCAATAGTATATTACAGTACCCGTGAAACTGAAAGTTTCAATCACCTATGTGTCAAGATTACACACGAGACGAAGCGAACGATAAAATATATTTTAATATTTACCTTTCAACCTACATATACCTACTGGAATTATTATAAGTTTTTGTTATGAACGAATATACAGGGTCCGTCAGGAAGTGGGAAATTTTGAAGTGCCCAATTTTTTCAGAAAATACTTGTTATCAAAAATTTTTTTTTACAAGTTTGAGTAGAGCCATTTTATGTCTTAAAAATAATTCCGCTCAAGTGAGAGCCATTTTTGTGCAAACACTCTTCTAATATAGATTGAAAATTTCCATTGCTGGGTGGAGCGAGACAATTTCTTGTGTAACGTTTACCCTGCTCTTCAGAAATCACCAAAGGAAAAAATCACATGGTGAAAGATCAGGAGATCTTGCGGGCCACGAAATGCCACCATGTTTGGAAATAAGTCGGCGCGGGAAAAATTCCCTTAAAGCAGTCATACACACGCGAGCAGTATGACTTGTATCCGCGTCCTGCTGAAAATAATTGATGTCCGGAAGCCTAGGTAACTCTTCCGTCACAAATGTTCTGATGATGTGTTTGTAGCGGTTTGCCGTAACAGTAGTGGTGTTTCCTCTATCGTCTTGGAAAAATATGGCCCAATAATACTAAATGATGAAATTACGCACCACACTGAAAATTTCGGACTATGTAATGGCTTTTGCTGTATCTCTCTTGGGTTTTCGTCATTACAATAGCGACCATTCTGCTTGTTTAAACGGAAATGTGCTTCATCTGACATAAGCAAGTGGTGAAAAACGCTTTCATCGCCCTGTACTCGTCGCAATAATTCTTCGCTGAAAATACTGCGAAGAAGCAACGACCACCATTCAACTCTTGGCCGACTTGAATTTTATAAGGGTGGAAATATAAGTATTTATGTAAAATTCGTCGTAACGATGTGTCGCTAATGTTTAGTGCAGAAGCATGTTTCACTGCAGAACGCAGTGGACTATGCGTTAATGCTACTCGCACTCTATCAATGTTTTCTTTCGTTCTTACACACCTTATTGTCCTTTTACGCTTCAAGTTTAATGTGGAGCCAGTTTCTTCAGACTTCCTTACCCACTGTTACGAAGCAATCGTTGTACCGAAAACACACACTCACAATTTTTATAAAACGATTGTACGCAAAACGCAAGCTGAACGCCTGTACCACTTCTCCATGATTCTGTTTAAATGTCAAACAATAATCATTGGCTGCAAAATCCCTTTCAGCATGCAATTTTTTTGCGGATTTCTGAAGTGTAATAGACCACAAGCCTTACGGGAATTAGCATCGAACACCAAACAAGACATTGAGTGAATTCAACCTGTTCTGCTCCGTCGAACAACGAGAATTTTCAATTTAAGTTAGACGATTATTTACATAGACATGGTTCCCATTTGAGCGGGATTATTTTTAAGACATAAAATGGCATACTTCCTTCTACTCAAGCCTGTAAAAAAAGTTTGAAAATAAACATTTTCTGAAAAAATCGAGTACTTCAACATTTCTCGCTTCACTGGCCGACCCTGTACATACGTAAGTAAAGAAAGGTTACGTTTGGCGTGTACGTACGTGTGTGCGTGTGTGCGTGTGTGCGTGTGTGTGTATGTGTGTGTGTGTGTGTGTGTGTCTGCGTCTGTGTCTGTGTCTGTGTCTGTGACTGTCTGTGTCTGTCTGTGTCTGTGTCTGTGTCTGTGTCTGTGTCCGTGTCCGTGTCCGTGTCCGTGTCCGTGTCCGTGTCCGTGTCCGTGTCCGTGTCCGTGTCCGTGTCCGTGTCCGTGTCCGTGTCCGTGTCCGTGTCCGTGTCCGTGCTCCGTGTCCGTGTCCGTGTCCGTGTCCGTGTCCGTGTCCGTGTCCGTGTCGTGTCCGTGTCCGTGTCCGTGTCCGTGTCCGTGTCCGTGTCCGTGGTCCGTGTCCGTGTCCGTGTCCGTGTCCGTGTTCGTGTCCGTGTCCGTGTCCGTGCCGTGTCCGTGTCCGTGTCCGTGTCCGTGTCTGTATCGCGTCCGCGTCCGTGTCCGTGTCCGTGTCTGAGTCTGTGTCTGTCTGTGCCTGTGTCTGTGTCTGTTCTGTGTCTGTGTCTGTGTCTGTGTCTGTGCCAGTGTCTGTGTCTGTGTCTGTGTCTGTATCTGTGTGTGTGTGTCTGTCTGTGTCTGTGTCTGTGTCTGTGTCTGTGTCTGTGTCTGTGTCTGTGTCTGTGTCTGTGTCTGTGTCTGTGTCTGTGTCTGTGTCTGTGTCTGTGTCTGTGTCTGTGTCTGTGTCTGTGTCTGTGTCTGTCTGTGTCTGTGTCTGTGTCTGTGTCTGTGTCTGTTCTGTGTCTGTGTCTGTGTCTGTGTCTGTGTCTGTGTCTGTGCGTATCTGTGTCTGTGTCTGTGTCTGTGCTGTGCCTGTCCTGTCTGTGCTGTCTGTGTCTGTGTCTGTGTCTGTGTACTGGTCTGTGCTGTGTCTGTGTCTGTGTCTGTGTCTGTGTCTGTGTCTTCTGTGTCTGTGCCATGTGCTGTGTCTGTGTCTGGTCTGTGTCTGTGTCTGTGTCTGTGTCTGTGTCTGTGTCTGTGTCTATGTCTATGTCTAGTGTCCTGTGTCTGTGTCTGTGTCAGTGTCTGGTCGGTCTGTGTCTGTTTCTTAGTTCTGTATCTGTGTGTATTTGCGTCACGTTGTTGTGCCTGTGTCTGGTTTTTGTCTTGTCTGTAGTACTGCTTGTCTGTCAGTCTGTGATCTTGTCTGTGTCTAACGAATGATTTTCATTTGTTAGAGTCTGTGTCATGAAATGTCATTATCTAGTATTGTGTACATGTGTCTGTTCTTCTGATGCCTGTAGCCTGAAATAACTTTCTGAAATGTCTTCAATTGTCTGTGTCTGTACATGTAAGTAAGAAAGGTTAGTTTGGCGTGTACGTAGTGTGTGCGTGTGGTGTGTGGTTGTTGTGTTGTGTGTGTGTTGTGTGTGTGTGTGTGTGTGATGTGTTGTCTGTGTATGTTTGTGTTGTGTCTGTGTCGTGTCTGTGTCTGTGCCTGTCTGTGTCTGTCTGTGTCGTGTCTGTCGTTGTTCTGTGTCCGTGTCCGTGTCGTGTCCGTGTGCCGTGTCCGTGTCCGTGTCGTGTCTGTCCTGTGTCTGTCGTGTCGTGTCGTGTCGTGCCGTCGTGTCCGTGTCGTGTCCGTGTCCGTGTCCGTGTCTGTGTCCGTGTCCGTGTCCGTGTCCGTGTCGTGTCCTGCTGTCGTGTCTGTCCGTGTCCGTGTCTGTCTGTGTCGTGTCTTCGTGCTGTGTCTGTGTCTGTGTCTGTGTCTGTGTCTGTCTGTGCCAGTGTCTGTGTCTGTGTCTGTTATCTGTGTGTGTGTGTCTGTCTGTATCTGTGTCTGTGTCTGTCGTGTCTGTGTCTGTGTCTGTGTCTGTGTCTGTGTCTGTGTCTGTGTCTGTGTCTGTGTCTGTGTCTGTGTCTGTGTCTGTGTCTGTGTCTGTGTCCGTGTCCGTGTCCGTGTCCGTGTCCGTGTCCGTGTCCGTGTCCGTGTCCGTGTCCGTGTCCGTGTCCGTGTCCGTGTCCGTGCCGTGTCCGTGTCCGTGTCCGTGTCCGTGTCCGTGTCCGTGTCCGTGTCCGTGTCCGTGTCCGTGTCCGTGTCCGTGTCCGTGTCCGTGTCCGTGTTCGTGTCCGTGTCCGTGTCTGTGTCTGTGTCTATGTCTGTGCCTGTGTCTGTGTCTGTGTCTGTGTCTGTGTCTGTGTCTGTGTCAGTGTCTGTGTCTGTGTCTGTATCTGTGTGTGTGTGTCTGTCTGTATCTGTGTGTGTGTCTGTGTCTGTGTCTGTGTCTGTGTCTGTGTCTGTGTCTGTGTCTGTGTCTGTGTCTGTGTCTGTGTCTGTGTCTGTGTCTGTGTCTGTGTCTGTGTCTGTGTCTGTGTCTGTGTCTGTGTCTGTGTCTGTGTCTGTGTGTATCTGTGTCTGTGTCTGTGTCTGTGCTCTGTGCCTGTGCCTGTCTGTGTCTGTGTCTGTGTCTGTGTCTGTGTCTGGTCTGTGCTGTGTTTTCTGTGTCTGTTCTGTGTCTGTGCTGTTGTGTCTGTTTGTTTGTTGTCTGTGTCTGTGTCTAGTATTTGTCTGCTCTGTGCTGTGTCTGTGTCTTGCTGTTGTTCGTGTCTTGTCTTGTCTTGTCTGTGTGTGTCTGTTGTGTCTGTGTCGTGTCGTCGTGTCTGTCTGTTTCTGTCTGGTCTTGCTTGTTGTCTGTGTCGTGTCTGTGTCTGTTCGTGTCGTGTTGTGTCGTGTCTGTCGTGTCTTGTCTGTGTCTGTGTCTGTGTTGTGTCTGTGTCTGTGTCTGCTGTCTGTTTCTGTCTCTGTCTGTGCCTGTCCTGTGCTGTTGTTCTGTGTTGGTGTGTCTTGTCTGTCGTGTCTGTGTTCTGTCTTGCTGTGCGTGTCTGTGTCGTGTCTGTGTCTGTGTTTGTCTTGCTGGCTGTGTTGTGTCGTGTCTGTCTGTTCTGTGTCTGTGTCTTGCTGGTGTGCTGTTTGTGTCGTGATCTGCTTGTAGTGTCTGCCTGCTTGTCTGTCTGTCGTGTCTGTCTGTGTCTTGTCTGTGTCTGTCTGTTCTGTGTTCTGTGTCGTGTCGTGTCTGTGTTCTGTGTCTGTCTGTGTCGTGTCTGTGTCTGTGTCTGTTTGTCTGTCGTGTCTGTGTCTGTGTCTGTGTCTGTGTCTGTGTCTGTCTGTTCTGTTTGTGTCTGTGTCTGTGTCTGGTCTGTGTCTGTGTCTTGTATCGTGTGGTTAGTTGGTTGGTCTTGTTGCTGTGTCGTTTGTGCGTTGTGTGTTTGTCTGTGTTGTAGTGTGTGTTTGTTGTCTGTGTGTGTCGTGTTGTGTTGTGTCGTCTGTGTCTGTGTTGTCTGTGTCTGTGTCTTGTCTCGTGCTGTTCTGTGTCCTGTGTCTGTGTCTGTGTCTGTGTCTGTGTCTGTGTCTGTGTCTGTGTCTGTGTCTGTGTCTGTGTCTGTGTCTGTGTCTGTGTCTGTCGTCGTGTAGTGCTGTGTCTGTGTCTGTGTCTGTGTCTGTGTCTGTGTCTGTGTCTGTGTCTGTGTCTGTGTCGTGTCTGTGTCGGTGTCGTGTCTGTGTCTGTGTCTGTGTCCTGTGTCTCGTTGTGTCTGTGTCGTGTCTGTGTCTGTGTCTGTCTGTGTCTGTGTCTGTGTCTGTGTCTGTGTCTGTCCGTCGTCCGTGTCTGTGTGCTGTGTCTGTGTCGTGTCGTGTCCGTGTCGTGTCGTGTCCGTGTCGTGTCCTGTGTCTGTCCGTGCCTGTGTCCCCCCCCCCCCCCCCCCCCCCCCCCCCCCCCCCCCCCCCCCCCCCCCCCCTGTGTCTGTGTCTGTGTCTGTGTCTGTGTGTATCTGTGTCTGTGTCTGTGTCTGTGCCTGTGCCTGTGCCTGTGCCTGTCTGTGTCTGTGTCTGTGTCTGTGTCTGTGTCTGCGTCTGTGTCTGTGTCTGTGTCTGTGTCTGTGTCTGTGTCTGTGTCTGTGTCTATGTCTATGTCTTGTGCTGTGTCTGTGTCTGCGTCTGTGTCTGTGTCTGTGTCTGTGTCTGTGTCTGTGTCTGTGTCTGTGTCTGTGTCTATGTCTATGTCTGTGCCTGTGTCTGTGTCTGTGTCAGTGTCTGTGTCTGTGTCTGTGTCTGTATCTGTGTGTGTCTGTCTGCGTCTGCGTCTGTGCTTGTGCCTGTGTCTGTGTCTGTGTCTGTGTCTGTATCTGTGTCTGTGTCTGTGTCTGTGTCTGTGTCTGTGTCTGTGTCTGTGTCTGTGTCTGTGTCTGTATCTGTGTCTGTGTCTGTGTCTGTGTCTCTGTCTGTGCCTGTGCCTGTGCCTGTCTGTGTCTGTGTCTGCGTCTGTGTCTGTGTCTGTGTCTGTGTCTGTGTCTGTGTCTGTGTCTGTGTCTGTGTCTGTGTCTGTGTCTGTGTCTGTGTCTGTGTCTGTGTCTGTGTCTGTGTCTGTGTCTGTGTCTGTGTCTGTGTCTGTGTCTGTGTCTGTGTCTGTGTCTGTGTCTGTCTGGTCTGTGCTTGTGCTGTGCTGTGTCTGTGTCTGTCGTCTGTGTCTGTGTCTGTGTCTGTGTCTGTGTCTGTGTCTGTGTCTGTGTCTGTGTCTGTGTCTGTGTCTGTGTCTGTGTCTGTGTCTGTGTCTGTGTCTTCTGTGTCTGTGTCTGTGTCTGTGTCTGTGTCTGTGTCTGTGTCTGTGTCTGTGTCTGTGTCTGTGTCTGTGTCTGTGTCTGTGTCTGTGTCTGTGTCTGTGTCTGTGTCTGTGTCTGTGTCTGTGTCTGTGTCTGTGTCTGTGTCTGTGTCTGTGTCTGTGTCTGTGTCTGTGTCTGTGTCTGTGTCTGTGTTTGTGTTTGTGTCTGTGTCTGTCTGTGTCTGTGTCTGTGTCTGTGTCTGTGTCTCTGTCCGTGTCTCTGTCTCTGTCCGTGTCCGAGTCCTGTGCTCCGTGTCCGTGTCCGTGCGTGGCCGTGTCCGTGTCCGTGTTCTGTGTCCGTGTCCGTGTCTGTGTCTGTGTCTGTGTCTGTCCTGTGTCTGTGTCTGTGTCTGTGTCTGTGTCTGTGTCTGTGTCTCGTGTCTGTGTCTGTGTCTGTGTCTGTGTCGTGTCTGTGTCTGTGTCTGTGTC
Organism: Vesta saturnalis; assembly: GCA_036346205.1. Classification (NCBI taxonomy): domain Eukaryota; kingdom Metazoa; phylum Arthropoda; class Insecta; order Coleoptera; family Lampyridae; genus Vesta; species Vesta saturnalis. The sequence goes on along the minus strand of JARFJB010001243.1, from coordinate 934,200 downwards.
TGTGTCTGTGTCTGTGTCTGTGTCTGTGTCTGTGTCTGTGTCTGTGTCTGTGTCTGTGTCTGTGTCTGTGTCTGTGTCTGTGTCTGTGTCTGTCGTGTCTGTCTGTGTGTCTCGTGTCTGTGTCTGTGTCTGTGTCTGTGTCGTGGTCTGTCGTGTCTGAGTCTGTGTCTGTGTCTGTCTGTCTGTGCTTGCCTGGTCGTGTCTGTGTCTGTCTGTGTCTGTGTCTGTGTCGTGTCTGTGTCTGTGTCTGTGTCTGTGTCTGTGTCGTGTCTGTGTCTTGCTGTGTCTGTCTTCTGTGCTGTGTGTCTGTGTCTGTGTCTGGTCTGTGTCGTGTCTTGTCGTGTCTGTGTCTGTGTCGTGTCTGTGTCGTGTCGTGTCTGTGTCTGTGTCTGTGTCTGTGTTCATGTCTGTGTCTGTGTCTGTGTTGTCTGTGTGTGTCTGTCGTCTGTGTCTCGTGTCGTGTCTGTGTCTGTGTCTGTTATCTGTGTCGTGTCGTGTCGTGTCGTTCTGTGTCTGGTCTCGTGTCTGTGTCTGTGTCTCGTGTCTGTGTCTGTGTCTGTCGTTCTGTGTCTTGTCTGTGTCTTGTCTTGTCCTGTGCCTGTGTCTGTGTTGTGTCTGTGTCTGTGTCTGTGTCTGTGTCTGTGTCGTGTCGTGTCTGTGTCGTGTCTGTGTCTGTGTCTGTGTCTGTGTCGTGTCTGTGTCTATGTCTTGTCTGTGCCTGTGTCTGTGTCTGTGTCTGTGTCTCTGTCTGTGTCTGTGTCTGTGTCTGTGTCTGTTGTGTCTGTGTCTGTGTCTGTGTCTGTATCTGTGTTTCTGTGCGTCTGGTCTGTGCTTGTGCCTGTGTCTGTGTCTGTGTCTGTGTCTGTGTCTGTGTCTGTGTCTGTGTCTGTGTCTGTGTCTGTGTCTGTGTCTGTGTCTGTGTCTGTGTCTGTGTCTGTGTCTGTGTCTGTGTCTGTGTCTGTGTCTGTTCTGTTCTGTGTCTTGTCTGTGTCTGTGTCTGTGTCTGTGTCTGTGTCTGTGTCTGTGTTGTCGTCTGTGTCTGTGTCTGTGTCTGTGTCTGTGTCCCTGTCTGTGTCTGTGTCTGTGTCTGTGTCTGTGTCTGTGTCTGTGTCTGTGTCTGTGTCTGTGTCTGTGTCCGTGTCTGTGTCCTGTCTGTTCTGTGTCGTGTCTGTGTCGTGTTCTGTGTCGTGTCGTGTCGTGTCTGTCTGTCTGTCGTGTCTGTCCGTGTGTCTGTCTGTGTCGTGTCGTGTGTCTGTGTCTCGTGTCTGTGTCTGTTCTGTGTCTGTGTCTGTGTCTGTGTCTGTGTCTGTGTCTGTGTCTGTGTCTGTGTTCGTGTCTGTGTCTGGTCTCGTGTCGTCTGTCCTGTCCGTGTCGTGTCTGTGTCCGTGTCTCGTGTCGTGTCTGTGTGTCTGTGTCGGTGTCTGTGTCTGTCTGTGTCCTGTCGTGTCGTGTGTCGTGTCTGTGTCTGTGTCTGAGTCGTGTCGTGTCATGTCTGTGTCTGTGTCTGTGGTCTGTGTCTGTGTCGTGTGTCGTGTCTGTGTCGTGTCGTGTCGTGTCTTCATGTGGTTCGTGTCTGTGTCGTCTGTGTACGTGTATGTCTGTGTCGTGTCTGTGTCGTGTCGTGTCTGTGTCTCGTGTCCGTGTCTGTTCTGTGCCCGTGTCCGTGGTGCCGTGTCTGTGTCTGTGTCGTCTGTGTCTGTCGTCTGTGTCCTGTGTCTGTGTCTGTCGTCCTGTGTCGGTTGTGTCGCGTGTCCGTGTGTCTGTCGTGTCCGTTCTGTCCGTTGTCCGTGCCGTGTCTGTCGTGTCGTGTCCTTGTCCGTCGCCGTGTCTGTCCGTGTCGTCGTGTCCGTGTCCGTGTCGTGTCCGTGTCTCGTGTCCGTGTCCGTGTCCGTGTCGTGTGAGTCCGTGTACGAGTCCGTGTACGTGTCCGTGTCCGTGTCCATGTCGTGTCCGTGTCTGTGTCCGTGTCGTGTACGTGTCCGTGTACGTGTCCGTGCCCGTGTCGGTGTCCGTTTCCGTGTCCGTGTCCGTGTCCGTTTCCGTGTCCGTGTCCGTGTTAGTGTCCGTTACTGTGTCCGTGCCCACGGCTGCTGTGTGTCGATTGTGCTTGTGTCGTGTGTGTGTGTGTGTGTGTGTGTGTGTGTGTGTGTCTGTGTGTGTGTGTGTGTGTGTGTGTGTGTGTGTGTGTGTGCGTGTTGTATGTTGGTATCCACGTTTACAACACGTAAATAAATAAAGTTTCGTATTTAAGCTTGTTCTCATTTCTCCTGGAGCTGCTTAGGTTTTGGAAAAAAATGTGTGGCGGGGAGAAGTAGTTTATTTTGAGTAGTTTTTGGTTTTTATCAGATATTTCTGAAGTAGCTGTATATTTGAAAGTTCCAAAAACTTTGTCATATTTTTTAAAGAAAATTTAATTTTGCATCACTTTTCCTTATGAAGTGTCTGAGTATAAAGACAAATAAGTCTAAAAATTAATTAAATAAGGTTGACAATGCTTAAGCTGTGTTATCGATATTTTATAAAAGCTTTGACAATTTTTTAGCATCTATATGTGTATTAACTACAAACTACAAAAGATAGGTTGGTCTTAATAAAAGTCATCACAAATATGTCATAGCATCCAAAAATGAAATAAAAAATAGGGCATTGCATTTAAAAAATTGAAGTGAGATAGCGCCACCTGGCGGTGATGGGCGTTGATTCAAATCTTTGGGCCAACAAATGTGCCAAAAATATTTTCATAATTTAAAAATCTTCATCCGCTCTCGAGATATTGCACTGTCCCATTCCTCGCTGAACACGCTGTATATATATATATATATATATATATATATATATATATATATATATATATATATATATAATATATTATGGTGGTTCGAAAAAATGTTTTTTTCAAACGCTATAGTGTACAAAAGTTACTATAAGCATAGACAAGAAAAAAGCAAACAAACAGTTTTTTTTCATATCTTCCGGTCGCGCATTGCCGTTAAAAATACGAAAAAACAGCAAATTCTTGACTTGCTTGTATTTTTTCAGAAACTGGGATTATTAATGTAAAAACCCTATAGCGCTAAGAAGTTACACTTAGTGTTGTAGAGCAATAAAAAAAAATTATATTAGAGTTTTTTTAATCTCTTTTGGTCGCGCATAACCTTTAAAAGTTCGTTAAAATTCCTAAATCTGGACTTTGTATCACTTTATACCAAATAAACTGTGATTAACAATATAAAACCACAAAAGTAACTGTCATTGCTGTATAAGAATATAACAAATGTAATATAACTAAATTCTACTTGCGCAGCTGGACTGAAACATGTATGTCTGAACGAGTAAACGTCCTTCACGTCAGCTGACTTGAGAATGAGAAGTGAGCTGCGCGCGCACTCAATCATTTCATTGGTGTCTGGTTACTGCCACGTCATTCCCTTTGCCAGTCTGCTACTGAATCTAGCCCAGATTGTTGTGTTGTACGACTGTCAAAAAGTCATTGACGACAACCATGCCTATACCAGGGAGAGGGTGCCCCTGGTAATCCCCGTCAGGAGAAGAATTTTGCTCGCTTTGTCTAAAGAAATAGACTAACAAGGGACCGCGTTCACGAATGAAAAATCCATCGACACGGATCCAGCTTGCTTCAATCCAGGGCCGAGACAGGTTAATGAGGTACTCCATACGTGGCGAGCATATAGATATCTCTGAGGTTGACGTTAATTCCGAACTATCACCGCGAATCACGAATGTCCATTTTTATTAAGAATGTAGCAGCAAGGATGGCAAACCCCTCTTGTGCTGGTACTATTACCAGCCGAAGAGGAAGCCGCAGGAAGATCCAGGCATCGAACATGGTCACCGGTGCCAGGGTTTTCACCATGCACAGCGTTGCTGTTCCTCGAGCTCCACCACGGAAGAAGATGGAAGACCCACAGAGACGGAAAAGGATTGAGCTCACATTAATCAAAATGTCCTACTTATCTTTCTCAGGGTAACCACCGCATTACCTCATACCTGAACTGCAAAGGAACCTTGGAGAGTGACCTCCAAGCACACTCCTTACCCTTTTTTACCTTGTTTAGGTCCGATACAATGATTGGTGCCTCGTATTTATATATATATATATATAGTAACAATTTTTTTTGTCCTTCTACAGCGCTTCACGCCTAGGATTTACTGTTGGCCGTACTTCAGTAACCTGATTTCCCCTGTACAAGATCTATTTCGCTTAACTAATATATTTTGCTTTCTTTCTCAGGTCTACTTTGAGAACGAAGCATCAATTCATCCGACACCAAGACACCACACCACCAACACTAACTCCAAAGACATCCAGAACTTTACCTAGACGAATCTTCACAACAAATTAATGTGTCCAAACATGACATTCCACCAATATCACTATCCAAAATCGTATATATATATATATATATATATATATATATATATATATATATATATATATATATATATATATATATATATATATATATATATATATATATATATATATATATATATCCAGCGTAGTAGTACACCTTCACGAATTTTCCATTTATAGCACATTAGATACCAAAATACTTTTAAAATAGTCTTACACACAAATAACGTTGCTGTATTTGTAATAATTTCTTCATATTAGATTTAGTTCATATATGGTGATTGTATGATTTTTTGCTATAGACTGTAGGGCGTCCATGAACGTTCTGTCACATTATGTGTAATGATGACAGAACATCTATAAACGTTGACCGTCAGTACACGTTCTGCCGCAACTAATAGTAAAAATTGTTCACAAATTGAACAATGTGTATAAACGTCGTTAAGGTAAAATAGAATAAAATTCAAAACCAATAAGTTTTATTGACGTATTAAGAGGGTACATTAAAAACAAAAGGTAAAATGGTTAACATAACATTTTTATGTTAAGATAGTTTTCTTATCAAATCATCTCTAAACATTACATACCTATTAATTTCGGTTATTGGCTAAATATTTCTTATTAGTGGGATTTATCGGCCTATTTCACAGTTTATACTTTTTGAGCGCGACGTTTCGGAAGCGGACTCTGCTTTCGTCATCAGGCTCAGTCCTGAGAAGGACTGTTTCGCACTTGAGTCGAATTCATATGTTATATATAATTTTTTCCCAAGCACTTGACTACTCTCAGATTCGAACTTGGTACCTTTCACTTAGTAATCTGATACCTTTACCGCTGAGCCACTGAGTAATCCAATATATATTTTTTAGAATATATATATATATATATATATAAAACTTTTTCGTGGTTGCGCAGGAGTTTATTGCGCATTTTGCGCCGTAACTTCTTGCGCAGGTGTATTGCGCTTGTATATGGGTTCCCCACTATCACCCATAGCGAGGAATATATATATATATATATATATATATATATATATATATAAATGGAAGACTTTCAAGACCAAGCAGCAGGACAGTTCGAATCTCGGTTACGAACGTAAGCCCCTATCCAGCGTAAGCGTTTTGTGATTTTTATTACAATCGCTTAATCTCAAAAAAGAACTTAGCGTTTTTCGCTCATCGCTTCCGGCATCGTGATCTTCGCCGCTTCATCTGCCACTGCTTGCATACAGATAATACAAATAAGCGGTCATCAGAACAGGATCTACATCCTAGCAGCAAGCAGGAACCTCCGGGAATAACGTAAATAAACATCCAGGACACCGAAAAAGAATATCTAATCCAGGACACCGCCAACAACAGGACAGGATCGACGTCGGGTAATGACCTATAGGTAATTTTAATAAAGAAATATTTTGTAATTAATTTTATTTTGTTTTAATTTAACAATTGCTATCCTCCTTTTCTATTTGGGTCTCTGATTTCCAAGGGTGTGAGACTGCACCTCGGCGGAGACCCGGCCTTCTTTTAAACACCTCTATTTCTCTTTATTTCTTCTACTACCCAAACTAACAACAATCGTGATGGTTAAGCAAGGTGGCCACCGAGCTACCCTGAAGGTTGTATCCCCTACCACCGACGCCGCCCGTCTACCCACACCACCAACCACATCCCAAACTCCTTACACCTATGCACACACACTCGCCTCACCACAACCATCCTCACGCACACGTTCCCATTCAAACGCCTCTTCCATATCCACCACATCCACACATTCCTACATTTCCACACGTTCTACCTCTTCCACAAAACCACCCAAACCCGCTCACACATACATACCCGCTGTCTTACCTACACCTGTTCACACACACACACACACACACACACACACACACACACACACACACATACCCGCTCTCTTACCTACACCGCTCTTACCTACACCTTCTCCAGCCTTGATTCCTAAATCCGCTTCCCCCAATCCTATTCCCTAGTCCGTGTCATAACCCCTTCCCAAACCACCTTTCAGTTCCTCCTCGCACAAGGTGTCGTCATGTTCGGGCGACACTACCGATGCGAACCGCTCCCCAAGTATTACTCCACCTGCACGCAGGTGGAACATACCGCTGAAGAGTGTCCCACCCAGTCCATCCGCTGTCCTAACTGTGGCGAAAGTCACAAATCCACCGCGTGTAAATCCTCGGCAAACCCGAAGTGTAACAACTGCGGGGGAGCCCATCCCACCTACTCCTTCCAGTGCCGGAAACGGCGGGAACCTCCAAGTTCCCCGTCGAAGATGCACCCCTCGACCCTATCCTGTCTGAAAAGTCCGACTCCGAAGACACGGCCCACCTTAAATCACCTCCCGACACCGAATCCCTTTCTATCAAGGACTTCTTACAAGTCCTTACCCACTCCTTGACCCAGATGTTCCCCCACCAACGAGATAGGGTTATCTGAGCGTTAGACTTGCTACCTACAACTTGTTCCAACGGAGGATCAGCTCCTGCGTATCCGGTACGCGGATGAAGGTCGCCGTTATCCGCCAAACCAATCCTGAACTCCTTCTCAATGGATATCCTAGCAAGGACCATTAATGCCAGGGGCGTGTGTCGGGAACGCCCCTTAATCAAACACTTCCTACACTCTCATAATATCCTCTTCCTTTCGATAACGGAAAACAAACTCACACCAAGATGCACCCTTAATTTCAACACCTTTTACACCTATTCAAACAATAGCCAACATGGAACCGCCCTCTTAGTTAAAAATTGCTTCCCATCCACTCCCTTTCAACTTCCAGCGCACCTGCAGCATCTCGCGTTGCTGCGACGGTGCACCTTCCCACTCCTATAATAATTATTTCCTACGACAACCCGCCTGGCCACAACACCCTCTCCGATGCCCTTTTAATTTACGCCTCAAGCCTTCCAAATGTCGTTATCCTAGGTGATTTCAATGCCCGCTATACCCAACTTGGTGACACCGCAACAAACGGCAACGGTAACAGGCTAACTTCCGCCATGTTGCAGTTGCTGCTCTTGCGAATCGTCAACAAACAGCCCACATACTTTGATCATTTAGGTGCCTCAATAGTAGACCACATCATAGTTTCCGAACCAATAGCTCACTATTTCGATCGTGAGTGCTTTCTAGGCACCACGATCACATCTGATCACATACCCCTACTGGTCAAAACTTCATTTTGTCCAGCTCCTCCCACACCTCCTCAATACACAGTCATTGAACATTTTTCAAAAGCCGACTGGAATGTGTTCTCTGATCACATCTCCAATAACCTACCCACACCCAATCTGCAAACGACCCAAGATCTTGAGAGAGCCATTAGAGACCTAACTTCCGTAATTGCGGAAACGGTCGATACCTCTATACCATTAAAAAACATTGACATTTCCCGCAAACCGCTCCCACAACACATTGTGAACTGGATCAAAGAGAAAAGGCGAATTTACCATCAATTCTTGCGATTCAGGGATCCGGCTCTCAACACCGAATACAATCGCCTCAACGCCTTAATCAGGCGAGAAGCCAACAAACACGCCGAAGACTCCTGGTCCAAAGCCACCTCCCAACTAGATTATAGAAATGGCAAACTCTTCTGGCAACAGTTCGATAGACTGACCAAAAAAAAAGTAAACCCTAAATCACACCTTACCGACCTTAGGGCAACCTAATCTCCTGAGACCAAGGAAAGGCCGATTTCTTTGGCCACCCCCTTCAAACCATTTTCCAATCCCCAGATGATCCCCAGTTCGGCAACCAGGTCAAGGCACTCCTCGAGGGTCGCCTTGAAGAGTTCCGCAACCTTAACATTCCTGAACTCCAACTCGATAACGAGAGTCCCTTTTAAAAACTCAGCCCCAGGTCATGACGACCTAAATAGGAAGATCCTCCGGCACCTACCCGACCCAGCCGATATATCCAATATATATATAATAAATGCTTAACCCTCTCCTATTCCCCGACGGACTGGAAATCGGCCTCCACATTCATGATACCAAAACCCCACGCTGACCTAAGCTCACCCTCCTCCTATCGACCCATTTCCCTCCTGAGTTGCCTCGGAAAATTCTTTGAGCAGATTCTAGCCACACGACTCAGGGACCACCTCGAATTCAACGACATTCTTCCTAACAGCCAATTCGGCTTCCGTCCCAACCGAACGTATCACGATCCCTTGTTGAAACTGCTTACCGAGACCACTAGAGCATTCAATCACAAGCAATGCAATCTGGCTGTGTTTTTGGACATTAAGCAAGCATTTGAAAGGGGCTGGCACGCCAGTCTCCTGCACAAGATCCGAAACATAAACATTCCCAACCCCCTCTCCAAACTCCTACTCTCGTACCTGACCAACCGGTCAGTTTGGGTCAAAATTGGGAAAACCTTCTCAGATCCTTTCGAACCTACAGCAGGCGTACCGCAAGTTTCTGTCTTAGCCCCGATCCTCTACACTATCTTCGCATCCGATATACCCGAAGTCACTCAACCCGGAGTAGTCGTAGCGCAGTTTGCGGATGACACCGCCTTCTGGGCGGTTAATCGGAACAGCAAAACGGCCTCCCGCATCATATCCAAAACCCTACGGAACTTCTCCAACTGGGCTAACCGGTGGAGAGTCTCCGTCAATCCTACCAAGACCCAAGCAATCCTCTTCCGCCATCCTCATTACACCGAAGATAAGTGCCCAAAGCTTGCCTCCAGAAATGTGTCCCTCACTTTAAATCAGGAAAGACTCCCTCTCCAAGATGAAATCACCTACCTAGGAATCCTTTTCACACGAACCCTCAACTGGCTCCCGGATGTTAAAAAAACCCTCAACCGTATTAGGAACCGCGCAAACCTACTGGGCGCCCTCCGGGGTAGAATCAGTGGTTGTCATCCCAAAACGCTCTTACACGCGTATAAAACATATATACGTCCTGTTATGGATTTCCGAGCTCCCATATATACAAATATAAACCCCAAACACCTTTACTCCATCGCTTCCTGTGAGCGCAAATTTTCCGACGCATGCACCGGTTACCCTTCAGGTACCCTAATACCCTTACTATCCAACGCGCAAATATATCCCCATCACACATAGAATCCAAACCCTTCAGAAAAATTTTACCCACAAAATAATTTTCGGCGATACCATCCCAACCAAAGAGATCCTTACCACTCCTTATAACCACCGCTTTCCCTCATTCCCACGAAGGAAACCCAAGCTCAAATTTAAACATCCACCCGCCATCCTCACACAACTCCTCGACGACCTCCCCGAGGAGATAGAAGAATCCCAGGACAACATCCCGTATGCCCTTCGCATCCCCACGTCTATTGGATGACGACCCCAGCAAGATACCGGCCAACGAATATAAGCACACCAACCACGCCACACACACCACAACCACCACGCACACTTAACCCATTAACACACTCATTACTCAATAAAATATTTTTTTCTTTTTTTTACACCCAAAATAACCATACCTCATGATTGTACAGCATACAATAACACCAAACACCGCACACAACAACAAGGAATGACCAGGGCTGAAGAGGAGAAAACTCCTGAACAGTCCACAAATAAGTAATATAAGCTAACAACAAGTAAATACTAACACACAAGCATGAGCAAACTAACAAAAAAAAAGTTGAAGACCAAGCGATAACCGAATTCACAGAAAGACCAAGGATGTGGCTTAGATACGTAGACGATACCTTTGGCAACACGGCAAGCATAGGCTAGATGAATTCCTAGATCATCTAAATAACCGCGCACCCTCCATCAAATTTACAATGGAATTGGAGTCGGAACAAAAACTGCCATTCCTAGATGTACTTGTACACAGGAATAACAACACTTTCACGACAAGTGTTTACAGGTAACCTACCCACACCGGGAGGTACCTACACTACAACTCCAATCACCACAAAAACGTGAAGTTAGGCGTGGCAAAATGCTTGTACGATAGAGCAAAAACAATATGCTCAAAACAAGAGCACCTGAACAAAGAAAAAGAAAATAGCGCTAGAACACTCAAAGAAAATGGCTACCCCTATCTAACACCCAACCTAAACAGGGAAAGGGTAACCGAAAAGAAGAACCTAAATATACAGCGATAATACCATATATACAAGGTACCTCAGACAAAATACGAAGGGTAGGCAGCAAATACAAGATACTCACTGCCTTCAAATCGACCAGAACGCTAAGGGGAATACTAACCAAAACCAAACCATACAATGAAGATCAGAATTCCAAGAATTGCGTATACAACCTACCGTGCGAGTGCGGCAGAGCATACATAGGAGAGAACAGTAGACTACTCAAAGTGAGAACTCAGGAACATAAGAACAACGTCCGTAAGGGCGAAACAGAAAGATCAAGAATCGCCGAACATGTCTGGAACGAAGATCACCGCATCCAATGGGATAACGTACAGATAGTGCCAAAGGACGAGAACACAACTCGTCGGAAACTCAAAGAATCCACATACATTGCACTAGCAGAAAATTCAGTAATGCGCGAAGAGCTTAAGCGTAATACACCTGCGCAAAAGTTACGGTGCAACATGCGCAATAAACTTCTGCGCAACCACGAAAAAGTTTGAGAGATATATATATATATATATATATATATATATATATATATATATATATATATATAAGTTCTAAAAAATATATATTGGATTACTCAGTGGCTCAGCGGTGAAGGTGTCAGACTAGTAAGTGAAAGGTACCAAGTTCGAATCTGAGAGTAGTCAAGTGCTTGGGAAAAAATTATACATAACATATAAATTCGACTCAAGTGCGAAAACATTCCTTCTCAGGACTAAACCTGATGACGGAAGCAGAGTCCGCTTCCGAAACGTCGCGCTCAAAAAGCATAAACTGTGGAAATAGGCCGATAAACTCCACTAATAGGAAACCACAGTTACAAAACACTTATAATACAGAATAAATATTTCTTTATAAATGTAGAAAGAGTTCCAAGCAGCATGTCTATAGGATGAAATAGTATATTTTTATACCGTCGAATCGTCTTTCTAGGACATGAATAGTAAGATGTCATCTGATCAGTCCCATTGATTCCGGACATATGTTGATTATAAAGCGACACCCCTTTGGTTTTCTCTGGGCTTTTCCAAATCTGTTTCGAACTTCCACCATTACCGGATAATTTTTGTAGTTATCATAAGGAGATCGCGTTTGTCCTTCCACTTGAAAACGTACACTTTTTTTGTCTTACGCAAAAATGCTGTTCCTTTTTAGTTTTTTTGCACTAACCCCTTTGGATTTTCTACTCGGACAGACCGTAATGTACCGCAGCTATGCGTTTTATAACTTAGTAACTTTTGTGAAAGCTATTGTGATAACTATTATAATAGTTGTTCATATATGTCATGTCCTTTTAGCAGACAAGGTGACATTAGACGCATTACTAACTTGTACTTTTTGGGTCTTCTACGCCTTCTTATTTTGATTTCTGCAAGCTTATTTATTTTTTCTTAAGTCATCCTTCGTATTTTCAGCTTCAACAGTTTCACTAATATGCTTTCCCCACATATTTTAATGTTTAGGACATATCCATCATACGTTGTCAATCGATAGAATTTTACGCCATACTTGACCTTTTTACCTTTAATAAAGTGGCGAAAATGTCAAGTGAAAACTGACTAACTGGAGAGTAAACTTGCTGGAAATTGAAAATAAGTCTGTCCATGAACACTTTCACTTTATGTAGGTTTTTATTTTCTCTTGGTGCTGCTGTAAAACAGCGAACAATCTGTTCGTGTTTTCTTCCCGACATAATATACGTGAAAAAAGGATGAAAATATAAAGGATCGGTCATCGAAAACATTTTTCTTTGGTTGTGTGATACTATTTGTTCGCCTAGTAGACACAAACCTAGAATTTTTCATTTCCTTTCTATCTGTATTGTTAAAAGTCTGCGTTCTAGAATATCTGGTGTGAGGTCTATTTACCTCGCACAAGGCCTGGTCATAGTCTTTTGTGTAAAACACGCATATCCAGTAATTCAGTCGACAAAAAATGTTCAAATAGATCTAAGGGGGTTGTTTCTGCATTTATTGGTATTTTAAGGCGCATAGTCTTCATCAAAATTTAAAACAGGAATTTCATCAGTAGTGTCTACCCACTCATCTTCGTTTTCTTCTGCTGGTTCTCTCGGATGTTCTGCTGGTTCTCTCGGATGTTCAGCTTCCCATACACTTTTGTCCCTACTCTTCACTGACTCAACTGAATTATTACTATCTGAAGAATCCGTTATATCATTAGTGAGATCGTAATCGACATCAGATCCAAATTCAACAGTGGCGTCCTAAACTGATCCCTTTCATTTTCGTTTTGTTCTTGTTCATTTTCATCTTGTTCACTCTCTATTAGATCTTGGTCACGCGTTACATCCGCAAAAGAGAAAATAAAACCTAAATATAAAATTATGAACACCGGTATTTTTATGTAAATCAAGTAAGTCGAAATTATCAGCTTTTTTTATTATCAACACCCTGTATTTGTAAGTAAATTAACAAAATCGAAAATATCGGCTTATCTTTATAATACTCCTATCGATACCCAAAAATTAGCTTTACTACCTTGTCTAAGAAAACCACCCTTGAAAACAAAAAAATATTATAACGCGAAAAACAACCGATGTTTCGTAAACATACAACCTCACTTGTTGCTAGACGATATGACACTGAAATATTTTGCACTATAGTTACACAGATTATGGGACGTGCAGCAACGTCATGTCGTTTCTGATTGGTGCACATGTGTTTTCTGCTTCTAAACGAAGTGTTAGATGTTGGGGTGGCGGTAAGCTATTCTGTTAGAATCGGAGTGTGGCAGTAAACTTTTACATATATTTCAAATAGAGAGATAAACGTGTACAAACGTCGGGTCATTATTAATAAAAATTCGTAAGATGCTCATTCACGTTGTGTCAAATTACACGAGATCATAGGCAACATGTAGACACGTTGTATCCATCAAAGTGAAAAACTTCAATATATATTAAGTTGTTTGTAAGACACACAATCACATGCACAAGCTCACGCTCACGTACATGCACACGCACGTGCACGTTCACACTCACACCCATATATATATATATATATATATATATATATATATATATATATATATATATATATATATATATATATATATATATATATATATATATATATATATATATATATATATATATATTGAGATGATATTTATTAAGCTTCATCGTAAAAGAGATATAAGCTCGGATTAAAAGCTACATTAAACATAAATTAATTGCATTGGAATTGAGTAAGCAAATATGTAAAGCGCAAATTGCATAAGAACAAATTAACATAAAACTAAGTACGTAAGTGATTAAAGGACATGTTGTTAGCTATATAAATCAGATTTCATAAGTATAAAAGTGTAATCATAGCTGAACAATGGCTTTTTTCATTATAATAGTTTCCGGGCATCTTCGGAATAGTAAAAATATGTATTTTTATTTATAATATACATGTATTCCATTTTTGTATGAGAATATTGTAGTCTGGTGCCATAATGCTAAACAAATAATAACAAATAATTCTAAAACAAAAAGGAATTTAATTGTATCAATCAACGTAATATGTGTAAAGGGCATGTTAAAGAACAGATTTAATAGGATTGATAGAACTTATTAAGTTTAAAAGTAAAATTAAACAAATATTATGTTATAAACTTACATTATTGTGTGATTAGAAAGTGTTACAACTTAAATTAACATTCTGGATGTGATTTAAGCATAAATGTTGTGAATCCAGGTTATGATTAATTTTAGCGCAGTGATTGAGATAGACTTTTTCAGCATAAACCATAAAAGTGTTAGAAACTGAGGAATCCCCAGGTATTTTGGGTCATAGAATTCATTTCTGTTTGTAGTTTTCCTGTAGGAATTAGATTTAGTTAAATATAAGTAAATTTGTGTATGAAAATTTGCATATTTGTTATATTTTAGATAGATTAGGAATTTTTGAAGGAAATATGCCATGTGAGCTACGTATGCATAGAATTCAAAAATAATTATGTTTTTAAGATCTGTTCACTTACAAGAAAGTTAGATGTAAAAATAATGTACAAAAATTCTGAAAACGATTAGCCAATGAGAATTAAGCTGTGTTATGTTTGTATTGACAATATTTGCTAAGGTGATTGGTGATATTTCAGAAGCTATATAAGGAAATGGCAAAAATGTTTTGAACTCTCTCGTGTAATTTTTTAAAGTGTGAACATGTCACTCTATGTGTACATGAATAAAAATGTAAGATCGATCATCTGGTTCGCATAACCAAAAATTTTATAGTACTAAACAATCGCAAGTAAAGTTGTAAATAAAAATAAGATTAACGTAAATGTTATTCTGAGTGATGTGTTGTCGGTATATAGTGAATGTAAATCAATTTATTTCAATTATTCGGTTTAAATTAAAGTTATTTTAACCAAGTTACCATTGAGTTATTATTTTAATTGAAATAAAAATTAAAAGTTACACGTGCATAATAAATTTGAATGCAGATACAATTATTGTGTTTTCCGATACATTCACCTGAAAGTAAATTATTATATTTATTAATATAATAAAATAAATTAAAGAGCTTTTGGAAAAATAACAAAGCGAATATTGATGCAGCATAGCTATGCATTTTGATGCTGTAGACCTTCCACCGGTGGAGTAAATAATTTTGCAGCATATCCACAACATGCTGATGCTGTAGATCCTCCACCGATGAATCAATAATGTCAATGGAAGTCGAATTACTTCTAAATTGGAAATTAGATCAGCTGAAAGAAACTATACATGAATGTGAGTCTATGAATCTTGTATTTATTTACTTGAGGTTACGTTGAATATTATTATAAGTTATTGATGTGCATTTATGCAAAGGATGTAAGTGAATTATATACTAGTCTGGAAATAGTTCAACTACTTATTGATTTTATAGTGATTCAATATTATTTTAAAAGAAAAAAGATACTTACCAAAATTATATTAACGTTATTGTTTAGTCATGATGTGATGCACACATATCTTCAAGTCAATGAAATTCGCATGCGCACAACATGTTATATATTAGCAGATGATACAAGGTGTTTGAATAAAGTTAAAATATACACAATTCCAGATTTAATTAAATATCACAATTGAATTTATTTTACAAAAGAACCTTACGTAAATGTTTAATGTTTTCGTTATAATCCTGAACTATATTGAACCCTATCCCTTGAGATGCTAGTCGAGGCAATTTATTTTAATAATATCAACAGTAATTATCATATTCAATTGATGATGACACAACGTGCAACAGTTGTATTAAAATACATTATAATTTACTAATACAATAAAATTAATCTCTTTATTGTTTCAAATAATTCATTGTGGTGATAAATTATTATTATAATCATAATCAAAATATTAAAAATCTTTATTAAATTAATAAATAATTTGCCATCTCAGTAATTAAATGGCGCACAAACGTGAGGCAAATCTAATATAATTAATAATCATCTCAAGGTATATATATATATATATATATATATATATATATATATAATATCTGTGTAATCTTCACTACACTAATGGCGTACTTACTGCGCTAACCTAGTAGTGCATTTTTACGAATTTGTACGAATTAGTATGTCTTAGTAATTGTGAAGGTCACTGGTGTGATAAATATCCAAAAATTTGCAAAAGTGCCTAGTAGGTTATCGCTGTAAGTACGCCATTCTCTTCGTAGTAAAGACTACACATCTGAAACAAGCGTCGTAATAATATCAAGTACAAGTTAAGCAGTAAACACTAAAAATTACACACGCATTGAAAACTAAGATTAGCATAGACAAGAAAAATTCTCAATTTTTCTTTCCTTCAGCCATCAGAAACTAAACACCCTGTTAGACATAACAAAGAAACTACGTTTTCTAATTGACTTGGGAGTAAAAAATGCTTTCAAATGCGATTTCAAAGAGTAATTTTTCAAAAATCTGCCTTGCCCCCCCCCCCTTTCCCTAAGGCGAACAGTCCCTGGTGCTAGGTTGTCCACGAGCTGTCATTCAATTGACCCTCCAAATTTGTAACTCACGAGCTGTCACTGCCAGCACCTACAACAAAACGACCGGCGCCTATGATATGTACTAAAACGGGTGGGACCAACTTCACATGATGAAGCATATAAATAAAATACGTAGTTATATTAAATCATCCTTGCGAGATATTATTACAAGTAAAATTTTAAAAGTTCTGTTCCGTTGGAGATTAAGAGATTATTTTCAAACAATAATATCTCTGTCCCCTCGAACATAAAACTGTTTTATACAATGCATTTTAATAAGTAAAGGTATCTCTTGTATGAAAGTAACCCTTTCCCCTGAACTTTCAATATCTGTAATTTAGATGTTGCTGATTTATTGCCATTTCTGCTGTCATTAAATTTCAACCGCATAAATATCTTTCTTAGATACACACAAATGAGTTTCCCCACCAAACAATAACTTATCTCGTGCTTAGATCAATATTAAACTTTATGTAAATGTCAGTGTATTAAAAACTAGAAAAACAAGATGCATTTTACATTCTAGAGTGTGCGCAATCATTTGCAACGTAGGAAAATAAGGATCTGTCCAAGAATAGTGTGCATTACAAAGGTCTGGGAAAGTTTCAATTTTGGTATGTCAATGTAACATATTGACTCGGTGACCGAAAACTTTAGGTTATGCTGTAACTCAAAGTCAGTCCGGTTTCTATAAATTCAATGTGTCCATTCTTACGATAAAAATCTTTCTTGCGTAAATGTAGACAAAACTTTTTAAAATGGATTAGTTATTGAAATATTTCGTTATTTGGACGTTCTGAGTTTAACGCAAACTTATAAACACTGTGTGCAGACAGTTACAAATGTTACAAGATCTTGTAACAAACGCACATGGATAAGTAACACGACGAAGAAATAGCGCAGACCAGAATTTCATAGAAGCTGCGGCCAAGCAAAAGCATTTTCAACTTTACATTCGCACATTTATACTTACTTTATTACTTATTCCGTTCATTTTTATGAAAATTTGGAATTTTGTTTATAACCCCTAAAACAGAATTGTAAATTCTATGTTACCTTTCATTTCATATAGTGATATAATAGTAAAAACAAAATTGCATATATTATTGTCTACTTGAGAGTAGTAGTGAAGATTATGTAATATTTTTTAGATTGACCCGATTTTCTCCAGACGATCCTGTTCAAGTGTCTTGTGTATTTAATTAAATTTAATTAGTAAATCTGGTTGATTCCTACTACTGGAGTAGTATATCACGAAGTAGAGTAATTAACCACTTAACATAAGCTTTATTTGTTGATATTTTTTCTATTAATGCGAATGACGGATGAACTATTAACCTAATCAAGATGTAGTATAATACTTAAAAGTGTGTCGAGCTTTATTGCATCTGCAATGATAAATACGTTCTGGTCAGACTATATCTTTTTCTCGATAGCTTTCCAGGATTCCTGCATAATTTAGACAATAAGCCTACTAAATGTACAGGGTAATGTCTGAACCTGGAAAAGATATGTAGACTAATGCCTTGCCAAGACTGCTCAACATACTATAAAACAATGCCAATGGCTATCCCTGAATTCAACCCTATCCCGCATATTTGATTATCATGAACTCCTTCCTTACATTCAATATGAAAATGAATGAACGTATTTTCCCTAATAGACCACCAAGTAAGATAAAATGTAGCCGAGGATCGTAATACGTGTATAGACGGGTTTTCTTGGAGATGAAGGAGAAGGTCCCTCATCTAGATTCATTGGTATTTTTTTGCTAATGTTTTCAAATAAACAATTATCACTTATAACTCAAATACTGTTGAATGTAGACAATTACAAGAAATACAAGAAAAGCTGTAAGAAATAAATAAATTGCAAGAAACACGCCTAATCTCTGTTTTGCTAAATTGTTTATAACTTTGTGACAGCAGTATTCAGTGCCCGAAAGTATGCCGGCTAGTCATGAGGGCAGGGCTTTGGATGCGCGGATGGAAACTGAAATACAGTAGGAAAAAGGAAAGAAGAGGAGTGGGAAGGAGAAAAAGGAGGTGATGTTGAGCGCCACAAACTTTGATTTAGTCCCGCAAAGTTTGAAATGGGAAAAACAGTCAAGCGCACACGAAATAAATAAATTAAGTGGAAAATAATTGTATAACAACATTATGGACAACAAATATATCATGTAATGGATGATAATTGTAGAAGGTAAAACACAAATAAATCTAATAACAATTGCAAACTAAGGTGTAATCGATTAAATTAAATTAAAGGCCGTTCTCCAAACGGGAGTTCCACCTACCACAAAACGGTTATTACGGTAAATAAAAAAAACGGCGAATCCTAATCGATGAAATGAACACTGAGACAGTAGTCTCGTCAAAATCGTCCCACAACCCTCAGCTAAATTTAAGGACCCAATGTAGTCCTACAGTTCCTATAAAGATTAAGCACAAAATATATATATATATATATATATATATATATATATATATAGTTATAAAATGAAAATCGATTCCCCGTAGATAGGGTTAGAGCTCTAAACCAATCTTATGAGTTTGCAGTATTCTACCAACACAGTAGCCCTTACACCCCTATCCCGAAACAAAAAAAATGACTGAATAGTAAATTTAACGAGTTACTTCGCAGTATTGACTTCAGATTTTTGATTATTGCAATAAAGAAAATTGATGGTGCGAATTCCTACATGAGGATAACAAATATATAGAACTAACTTTGAGTAAAAAAAAAATGTATAATAATTAATGAATGGAATTCAAATTTTAAGTTATACAAGAAAAAATGTAGTAATTAATGGATTGAATATAAACTTATATTATATCTGTATACCCAGGAAAACAGCTATAATAGGTATTGCGTAGTTCCAATACACAAAAAAAATTGTAACGTTACTCTTATTATAACCTACAAAAACTAACGTTCAAGTGGTACACATCAGTGCTGTTTCTTGAGGTAAAGTCAAATTCTAACACCACTTTGTTAGATAAAAAAATAAGGTGATTTATAGATCGAATTTAAGTTGAAGCTTGACCACATGTACGGAGGAAGTAGCTAGCTGGCAACACTGAACTGGGAGGTAATACATCGTAGATAACCCTTCGTTTTAACCAGAGTGAAAATTAATTAAAATAATCTGACCTTATGGTTGTCAGTCGAGAGGTCCTGACCCTGACGAAAGGTAGAATAATCTTCGGGAAACAGTCGTGGCGTAATTTATCCGTCCATCAGACAATATGGAAATGAACTTGCAGGAGATCGCAAGTGAAAGTTGTACAGGTTGAAGTGTCAACTATCGGTCGGTTAGCAACCAGAAAAAAAACCTAAAAGGAACCGTTGAATGTAAGAGTGCTAACAATGCATGATGTAATGTAACGGTACCGGAGATTTTGGTAGGTTTTATGTGTTCCATGTGTGCATTAATCCGGAGTCTGTCCGATTTACAATTTAGGCTACACTTAGAAAATTACTTTGCAATGTAACGGTAGCGGAGATTTTGGTTGGTTTTATGTATGCCATGTGTGCATTAATCCTGAGTCTGCCCGATTTACACTTTAGGCATCACTTAGAAAATTACTTTGTAGTAAACCACTTTATTGTTTAATTTTAGGTAAAGCAGAATATCCTAAATAAGACTTGGTACGAGTTAAAAACTCAGAAAATGTGCTTCTACCCTTCACACATGCATCTTCTAAAAGTGAATAGGAAATGTCGAGAAAATTCTGTTACATTCGGTGAAATCATAGTTGAGCCGCGAAAAATGACAAAGGAACTTTTGAATTAGGAGGAAATGTAAACAAATTAAAGTTAGCTACCATTTCAAAATTGTAATAATTCAAACTTAATAAATTAAACTTGACATCACATGTAAAGTGTGTTGTACATCTGCTATTGTAAAATGGTAGTAAATAAAACTTGACGTCACATCTAAAGTGTGTTGCCTACCTATCATGGTAAAGTTTTAGCTACGAAGGTTTAATATTTGAATAGGTGAAGTTTAGACGTTACAACTTATTAATTTCAAAATAGAATTGTCAAAGGTTGCTCCGGATTCTACCTTCGGTTAGTGAAACATGTGCGGTTGAAAAATGACAATTTCTAATCAATAAAGTACTCTACGGTAAGGGTGAGTTTTGAACAGATTTTTATTACCCAGCGGTTTGAATATTAATAATAAACAAAAATAATAATAATGTAACCAGTGGAATTATGGTAATGTGTGAAATGGCTCTTTAGATAAAAAGGCGCACAAATAGTATTTAGGATTACTATAGTATTGAATTTCTACGAAAAATACGGTTGCTTTAAAGCCATTCCAGATATGATTACTAAACCCATAAAAAAATAAACTTAAAATAACAATAAAAACATAGAGAACTAAGGAAATCACTTATTTTGTACCACGGGAGCGCGGGAGCAATCATGAAAACGTATTTGTAACAGTAGGATAAAATACAAGACATTCTAGGTGTGATTCATAAAAATGTACAGCGCTGTAATAAACCCCTTTCTATAACAAACCCAAATGTAAGCATTGTCATAAGAATTCATTTCATTAGCTTAAATGATAGAAATAAATATCTAGATCGAATTCGTAATCCAAAGTATAAATTAAAAAAAAGCAAATAAATAAACAAATAACTCTAATTTGTGATCGAAACTCTAAATTAAAAATAATTAAATAATTTTTCTTTTCTTAAATAAATAAGTCCGATAAGAAACACTAGAACCAAAAATCGCGTAGGGAGCAGTCTAATTTAAATACGAACCGGTTGCAATTGTTATATATATATATATATATATATATATATATATATATATATATATATATATATATATATATATATATATATATATAGGTGTGTAGAATCTACCCACGTTTTGTGGCTATCTTTGTTATTATAAGAGATACAGAATCGGTTAAATTAGCAAAGTTGGGCAGAATTACATGATAATTCAAATACCTATGTAAAGGGACGCCGTCGGATATCCCGATTTTTTATTATTTTTAATTAGTCCCGAAGTTTATTAGCAAGACGCCGTCCTTTATAAAAATTTTCCTATCATGATTAATTATTTGCTAAGTAAAATACCAGTACTGATTCACAGAATTTAGTAAGATAACGTGACGCGCTAAATGCACAGGTGCAAAGCATCATAAAAATTCGTAGAAGTTCTAGTAAAAGTTAAACAGATTGCATAAAATTGCACAATAATTAATCATGCATCCTCCCTCCAGACGTAAATCCCAAAAGCGTTTAAAAGTTTGTATACGTCAGAGCATCTTCCACCAATACGGACTTACGTAATCTCACCACCAAAGTCTCGTAACCACCCTCGCGAATTCTTTATAAAAACGCGGCACGCGCTGCTAAAATATATAGTCGTTAGATAGTCGATAGAATAATCGTTATAATCGTCATAGTCGATAGAGATATATTCGCGTTCGCGCCGACTGCTACCTGTTGTAAACCGTCCGCCTGTAACCGTCGCCCGAGTAGAGATCGCGACTTCGCGACCTGATAGCATCACCGAAGTCAAAAGGTTAGAGTTGCAGAGATCTAACGTTGAAAGTACGTAAGTTGAGATACCTGGTGACCGGGATATGCAGGGTTGTAAGCCCGACGTACTCTTCTGTTACCAGACGCACTCTTCTGTTACGACACATACACACCTACACTGTGGAGTTTGAAGGGTAGTAGCCCGACATTCCATTTGACCGACCGAGATCCTATTGTTTAGTTTAACGGGTGGTTTGCCCAGATTTCTAACAAAGGAGATCCACCTACACACCTACACTGTGGAGTTTGAAGGGTAGTGGCCCGACATTCCATTTGACCGACCGAGATCCTATTGTTTAGTTTAACGGGTGGTTTGCCCAGATTTCTAACAAAGGAGATCCACCTATACACACCTACACAAACACCACCACACAATACACCTCGACAAACGTACCAGCGACCGCCAGATACCGGTAATTAAAACCTCGCCGGAAGATTAAGTTCAACACCTCGTAAACACCGTTAATCCAGTAATAGAAACGTAACGTAAACACGAGACGTGTCCGTCAGTATTAAATAACCACCGTAAAGTAAACAAACCACCACCGCCTCCACCATAAAAACGTAAGTTAGACGCGAAAGAATTTACTTTAAAATAGAAAACGAAGGTTTTATATTTTAAAACGGCCAACATAACAAAAGCTTTTAATTTTTATTTTGTTTAAATAAAAATCGGTATACTAAAATTAATCTCGTAAAAGTAAACAAATAATACGCCGCCACCGTACACCAGCTACTTAAATAAACGAAAAGCTTTCATTTATTTAAAAAGGGCAAAAATTGAATGTAAACGTGAATGAGTTTATTTTCATAAGAAAAGCAGGTATAAAACTTTACACTTGTAACCGACCGCTTTAAAATATTGATTGTTTCCTTAAAGGCAGAGCGTTGAACTCAGTGTCTTATCGCGCACGTGTTTATACCGCGTTATCTTGCTACCTGCTTCTGTATTTTATACAGGGACGTATTTAGGTAAAATTTATTTATTTATTTATTTATTTCGACATTTAACCAGTATAAATTAAAACAGTTAAAGGACGTAAACTAAAAGTCAAAACCCCAAACCTTCTATTAATGTTAAATTACAGAAACTCCAGAGGACCACCTAACCATTAGTACCTGGACGAAGGATGTCTACTTAAAGATAACAAAGAGGAGTTAACCGTTATATTGGACAATCGAGAGCCGGGATCACAGTTCAGTATATTTACCTGTATCTATATCTTAGTTGAAAATTAAATAACCATACAATATAGAAGTGTAATAAATAGGAAATAAAGTTATATGTATATGAACCTTTGTAATCTATTTGTTCAACGTGTTGAGAGCCTGAATAACGAACCGATCCCAATTTTGTAAGTACAAAATTTGACTGAGCTAGCGTAAGAAAAGTAGTCATTACACCTATAAGAAAATTCAACATTGTTGCCAACTTTCTAAGATATCTGAAAATAAGTAAAATCGTCAAAATTTTCAATCGGCTATATCTTTTTTAATATTCAAAATACGAAAAAGTTGTGAGAGAGTCTTTAAATAGCTATTTTCCGCTAAATGGGAAAATTCGAATAAAAAAATTTTTTAGTACTTATTTTTCGAGCAACAACCCAAACCTACACTTTTTTTAATGGCAACTATAGGTGGTTATGGACTCATTCGATGGCTTATTTTTTGCTGATTTCAAAAAGGTAGTAGCTTTGTATGTTTAGTATTATTATTTTCAAAAAATTGTAATTATAGTATTTACCAAACAAATGTACTGTTTGCCGTGGTGTGCTGTAACAATTAAAAAACAAACTCTTCATTGATTGACTATCAAATACTAGATATTGAATGATTTGTTGGAACCAGTTGTAGTTGGTGCTTAAACAGTGAATATTAATTTATTAATGGCTTATTCTTCTGAAGAAAGAAACGATATGCTTTTTTGCTATTACGTGTCTAACACAGAAGCTAATGCAGCTTCGGAATTATATCTTCAAACTTATATGGAAAGAAGACAACCCGATGTGAGATTATTTGCCAAACTCGAATCGAATTTAAAAAAATATGGGGCTTTTAGTAAACCTCAAAATTTTAAAATTAATGTTAACACAGAAAGAGAAGAATGTGTTTTAGCTTACGTCGAATTTAAACCTACTACATTTCTTTGTGAAATTGCGAACGAGTGCAACACTTCCGAAGATGAAGCTCACGTTATTTTGAAACAAAATAATTTTAAGCCATATCATTTTCATATAGAAAATACATTGTATGTTGAAGATTATCAGAAAAGATTACGTTTTGCTACATTGTTAATTAATGAAAGTCGAGCAAACAATCAATTCTCAAAACGATTCTTTTTGCCGATGGAGCAAAATTTACAAACAACAGCATCTTCAATAGAAAAAATCATATCCAATGAAAATCCTCATATTACTGTTGAGAGGAGAGATCAATATGCTTTTTCAGTAAACGTTTGGTGCGGTATTATTGGTACCAAAATCCTTGGGACATTTTTTTATGAATACAGTTTAAATTCCTAACTTTTTTACGAAACGAATTTTAAGAAATTTTAGACGAAATTCAAAAATTGAATTATTTTCAACACGACGGGGCACCAGCACACAATGGATTACTTGTGTATAACTATTTACAAAAACGTTTTAATAATTGGATAGGAAATCGAGGTCCAATAGCTTGGCCGCCGCGATCTCAGACTTAACCCCCCTGGCCTTTTTCTTGTGGGGTGCAATTAAAGATCTATGATTGTGTTATCTGTTTATATTTTTTGCTGTTACTCTTCGTTGTAAGTTAAATTTATTTAGAACTTTTTTATTTCGATAATGTAGTACATTATTTCTTGTTGTTTCCACAAATTTAATAGTAGAATATAACCTTATTTTGTTATTTAAATGTTCACGGCACACTTTAATTTGTTTAATAAATATTATAATTACCTTTTTTTTTTGTGAGTTAACTAATAATATTAAATATACAAAGCTACAAATTTTGAAATCAGAAAAATAAGCCACCGAATGAGTCCTTAGCCACCTATAGTTGCCATCTAAAAAATGTATGTATAGGTTGTAACTCGAAAAATAATTATTAAAAAATTTGTTATTCGCATTTTCCCATTTTGCGTAAAAATAGCTATCAAAATCTCTTATAACTTTTTCGTATTTTAAATATTAAAATGATATAGCCGATTGAAAATTAGGACGACTTTTAGTTATTTTCAGATATCTTAGAAAGTTGGCAACAATGTTGAATTTTTTATCGGTATTTGAATTATCATATTCTCAACTTTGTAATTTAATCGATCTGTATCTCTTATAATAACAATGATACAAAGAACGTGAGTAGAGTCTAGACACCGATATATATATATATATATATATATATATATATATATATATATATATATAGTGTAGAATCTACACGTTTTGTTATCTTTGCTATTATAAGAGATACAGAATCGGTTAAATTAGAATTAGAATTATGATAATTCAAATACCATGTAAAGGACGCCGTCGGATATCCCGATTTTTATTATTTTTAATTAGTTCCGAAGTTTATTAGCAAGACGCCGTCCTTTATAAAAATTTTCCTATCATGATTAATTATTTGCTAAGTAAAATACCAGTACTGATTCACAGAATTTAGTAAGATAACGTGACGCGCTAAATGCACAGGTGCAAAGCATCATAAAAATTCGTAGAAGTTCTAGTAAAAGTTAAACAGATTGCATAAAATTGCACAATAATTAATCATGCATCCTCCCTCCAGACGTAAATCCCAAAAGCGTTTAAAAGTTTGTATACGTCAGAGCATCTTCCACCAATACGGGCTTACGGAATCTCACCACCAAAGTCTCGTAACCACCCTCGCGAATTCTTTATAAAAATGCGGCACGCGCTGCTAAAATGGATAATAGTGAAGAGAATCGTTAGATATAGTCGATAGAGAATCGTTATAATAATCGTAATAATCGTCATAGTCGATAGAGATCTATTCGCGTTCGCGCCGACTGCTACCTGTTGTAAACCATCCGCCTGTAACCGTCGTCCGAGTAGAGATCGCGACTTCGCAACCTGATAGCATCACCGAAGTCAAAAGGTTAGAGTTGCAGAGATCTAACGTTGAAAGTACGTAAGTTGAGATACCTGGTGACCGGGATATGCAGGGTTGTAAGCCCGACGTACTCTTCTGTTACCAGACGCACTCTTCTGTTACGACACATACACACCTACACTGTGGAGTTTGAAGGGTAGTAGCCGACATTCCATTTGACCGACCGAGATCCTATTGTTTAGTTTAACGGGTGGTTTGCCCAGATTTCTAACAAAGGAGATCCACATACACACCTACACTGTGGAGTTTGAAGGGTAGTGGCCCGACATTCCATTTGACCGACCGAGATCCTATTGTTTAGTTTAACGGGTGGTTTGCCCAGATTTCTAACAAAGGAGATCCACCTATACACATACACAAACACCACCACAAATACACCTCGACAAACGTACCAGCGACCGCCAGATACCTGTAATTAAAACCTCGCCGGAAGATTAAGCTGAACACCTCGTAAACACCGTTAATCCAGTAATATAGAAACGTAACCGTAAACACGAGACGTGTCCGTCAGTATTAAATAACCACCGTAAAGTAAAACAAACCACCACCGCCTCCACCATAAAAACGTAAGTTAGACGCGAAAGAATTTACTTTAAAATAGAAAACGAAGGTTTTATATTTTAAAACGGCCAACATAACAAAAAGCTTTTAATTTTTATTTTGTTTAAATAAAAATCGGTATACTAAAATTAATCTCGTAAAAGTAAACAAATAATACGCCGCCACTGTACACCAGCTACTTAAATAAACGAAAAGCTTTCATTTATTTAAAAGGGCAAAATTGAATGTAAACGTGAATGAGTTTATTTTCATAAGAAAAGCAGGTATAAAACTTTACACTTGTAACCGACCGCTTTAAAATATTGATTGTTTCTTAAAGGCAGAGCGTTGAACTCAGTGTCTTATCGCGCACGTGTTTATACCGCGTTATCTTGCTACCTGCTTCTGTATTTTATACAGGGACGTATTTAGGTAAAATTTATTTATTTATTTATTTATTTCGACATTTAACCAGTATAAATTAAAACAGTTAAAGGACGTAAACTAAAAGTCAAAACCCCAAACCTTCTATTAATGTTAAATTACAGAAACTCCAGAGGACCACCTAACCATTAGTACCTGGACGAAGGATGTCTACTTAAAGATAACAAAGAGGGAGTTAACCGTTATATTGGACAATCGAGAGCCGGGATCACAGTTCAGTATATTTACCTGTATCTATATCTTAGTTGAAAATTAAATAACCATACAATATAGAAGTGTAATAAATAGGAAATAAAGTTATATGTATATGAACCTTTGTAATCTATTTGTTCAACGTGTTGAGAGCCTGAATAACGAACCCCGATCCCAATTTTGTAAGTACAAAATTCTGACTGAGCTAGCGTAAGCAAAAGTAGTCATTACACCTATAAGAAAATTCAACATTGTTGCCAACTTTCTAAGATATCTGAAAATAAGTAAAAATCGTCAAAATTTTCAATCGGCTATATCTTTTTTAATATTCAAAATACGAAAAAGTTGTGAGAGAGTCTTTAAATAGCTATTTTCCGCTAAATGGGAAAATTCGAATAAAAAAATTTTTTAGTACTTATTTTTCGAGCAACAACCCAAACCTACACTTTTTTTAATGGCAACTATAGGTGGTTATGGACTCATTCGATGGCTTATTTTTTGCTGATTTCAAAAAGGTAGTAGCTTTGTATGTTTAGTATTATTATTTTCAAAAAATTGTAATTATAGTATTTACCAAACAAATGTACTGTTTGCCGTGGTGTGCTGTAACAATTAAAAACAAACTCTTCATTGATTGACTATCAAATACTAGATATTGAATGATTTGTTGGAACCAGTTGTAGTTGGTGCTTAAACAGTGAATATTAATTTATTAATGGCTTATTCTTCTGAAGAAAGAAACGATATGCTTTTTGCTATTACGTGTCTAACACAGAAGCTAATGCAGCTTCGAATTATATCTTCAAACTTATATGGAAAGAAGACAACCCGATGTGAGATTATTTGCCAAACTCGAATCGAATTTAAAAAAATATGGGGCTTTTAGTAAACCTCAAAATTTTAAAATTAATGTTAACACAGAAAGAGAAGAATGTGTTTTAGCTTACGTCGAATTTAAACCTACTACATTTCTTTGTGAAATTGCGAACGAGTGCAACACTTCCGAAGATGAAGCTCACGTTATTTTGAAACAAAATAATTTTAAGCCATATCATTTTCATATAGAAAATACATTGTATGTTGAAGATTATCAGAAAAGATTACGTTTTGCTACATTGTTAATTAATGAAAGTCGAGCAAACAATCAATTCTCAAAAACGATTCTTTTTGCCGATGGAGCAAAATTTACAAACAACAGCATCTTCAATAGAAAAAATCATATCCAATGAAAATCCTCATATTACTGTTGAGAGGAGAGATCAATATGCTTTTTCAGTAAACGTTTGGTGCGGTATTATTGGTACCAAAATCCTTGGGACATTTTTTATGAATACAGTTTAAATTCCTAACTTTTTTACGAAACGAATTTTAAGAAATTTTAGACGAAATTCAAAATTGAATTATTTTCAACACGACGGGGCACCAGCACACAATGGATTACTTGTGTATAACTATTTACAAAACGTTTTAATAATTGGATAGGAAATCGAGGTCCAATAGCTTGGCCGCGATCTCAGACTTAACTGGCCTTTTTCTTGTGGGTGCAATTAAAGATCTATGATTGTGTTATCTGTTTATATTTTTGCTGTTACTCTTCGTTGTAAGTTAAATTTATTTAGAACTTTTTTATTTCGATAATGTAGTACATTATTTCTTGTTGTTTCCACAAATTTAATAGTAGAATATAACCTTATTTTGTTATTTAAATGTTCACGGCACACTTTAATTTGTTTAATAAATATTATAATTACCTTTTTTTTTTGTGAGTTAACTAATAATATTAAATATACAAAGCTACAAATTTTTGAAATCAGAAAAAAATAAGCCACCGAATGAGTCCTTAGCCACCTATAGTTGCCATCTAAAAAAAATGTATGTATATGTTGTAACTCGAAAAATAATTATTAAAAAAATTTGTTATTCGCATTTTCCCATTTTGCGTAAAAATAGCTATCAAAAATCTCTCTTATAACTTTTTCGTATTTTAAATATTAAAAATGATATAGCCGATTGAAAATTAGGACGACTTTTAGTTATTTTCAGATATCTTAGAAAGTTGGCAACAATGTTGAATTTTCTTATCGGTATTTGAATTATCATGTAATTCTGCCCAACTTTGCTAATTTAATCGACTCTGTATCTCTTATAATAACAATGATAGCCAAAGAACGTGAGTAGAGTCTAGACACCCCGTATATATATATATATATATATATATATATATATATATATATATATATATATACGGTGATCAAATTCAGGTGTGCACTACTGCTAACTTTTTTATTATTGAAACTACGAGGTCGGTTAAATTAGAGAGGAAGTAGTATTCCTTCCGCCGATTAACGTGGTGGTAACAGAAAAACAACTGAACATTGCGTTTCCGAATTATTTAAAAAAATGTAGTTGTCTTAAATGGGACACTGTATATTTAAACCCTAATCGATTGCCAACGCTTTTCTTAACATAAAAGGTTATTGTGGATTTCAGTCTAAAACAAAAAATAAAGGAGATATGTCCTATTTAACTTATCATGTTGGCGGGCATAAATTTAAAATAAAATGAATCAATTGATATATTTGTTCAAATTATTAGAAAAGCTTAAATTAAATTTTCGAATACATCTCCTCCTTGCTCAATACATTTTTGAGCACACTTAAATAGCCTTTCAAACAGTACGTCCATGTATGATAATAGTTATCGCTATCGGGAGATCTTCGATATTAATGTATTTGGTAGACCTCGTTTCTTAAAAATCCACAGAAATAAAAATCCATTGGTGCAATGTCTGGAGAACGTGGAGGCCAATAAACCGGTCCTCTGGTAGCAATAATGCTGTAATGAAAAAATCCACTTATCAAATTATTGACGTTTTGAGTGTTGTCTGGAGGCGCACCATCTTGCTGAAAAAACACTCTCTGATGATCATTTAAATTAAGGTCATCAAAATACTCTTCTAAAATGGTTCGGAGAAAATTTAAGTAGCGATCGCTTGTTAAACTGCCTTCGTAAA
Source organism: Vesta saturnalis (assembly GCA_036346205.1). Classification (NCBI taxonomy): domain Eukaryota; kingdom Metazoa; phylum Arthropoda; class Insecta; order Coleoptera; family Lampyridae; genus Vesta; species Vesta saturnalis. The sequence goes on along the minus strand of JARFJB010001243.1, from coordinate 903,841 downwards.
ACACTGGTCCGACGATTTTAGAGCCAAAAAGACCACACCATACATTTAAACTAAAGCGTCTCTGTGGATTACACGGAACATTTCGCATTAGATTTTCATTACTCCAGTAATGATGATTTTTTCTATTATACAGGTCTCTGGTGAAATTAGATTCACTGCTCCAGAGAATTAGTCTTTCGAAATCAGGGTTTGCGTTTTGTGTATTTACAAACCATTGGCAAAATATAATTCTTCTTTCTTGGTAGCGTGGTAAGGCTGAGTAGGCCTGTGTTTATACGGCACGTATTTATGTTTTTTCAAAATATTCTGTATAGTTCCGAAACATAATCCACAATATCTCATGCAATCTCGTATGGAATTTTCGCGATTTACTTCAAAATAAGCTAGCACATTTATTTCCGTTTCTTCATTCATCACAAATCTTTTTTTTAACATACCTTTGGCAAAAACATTTTCATTTGATCTAAATTTTCTGTATAATTTCAGAAAATATCTTCGATCTGGAGCTATTCTTTCTGGAAACAGGGCATTATATCGTTCAAGAGTACGGTCAGCATTTTTTGACATACTATGTATGCTTCAAGCATATCACATTTTTCTAAATGCGTAAAAGGCATTATAATAATTTGTATCAGCTAACACCGAAATGAATTGTTTCACAAAAATAATTTATAAACGTAAAAATGACACGATTTATTGGCTTTATTGTTTCGCATAGCATCACTAAATGATTTAGAAATAAAAATAGCTAAACACAATTACAGGACGTACTTCGATACTAAATTAAATAATAAATATAGCATATTTTGTATAATATTTCGTTTTTATTTAAATGTTATGGTATCCTGTAAGAAAAAAGTAAATAGGCTCATATCTCCTTTATTTTTGATTTTAGGCTGAAATTCATAATAACCTTTTATGTTAAGAGAAGCGTTGTCAATCGATTATGGTATACATATAGAGGGTGTCGCATTTTTAAAAATAACTCGGAAACGCGATGTTCAATTGTTTTTCTGTTACCACCACGTTAATCAGCGGGAGGAATACTACTACCTCTCTAATTGAACCGACCTATATATATATATATATATATATATATATATATATTACATACGATCCTAAATCCTGCAGTGTTATAGAGATACGGACACTTCTACCAATGATTACAAATTCCTTTCACAGGTAAACCGTGTGACAGAAAATTTTATATTAAAGGACAATTGAATTTTCTATTGAGCAATAAATTATCTCTACTTAACTCCCCAAGCGCTTGAGTATCTGATCGGAACTCAAACAAAGGTGTCGTGCGAAAATTAATATTGTGTTTTAATCCTACTGTTTTAATGTTTTTTTATTTAATGTTAATGTTTATTTATAAAAGGTTTCTTACATAAGAAAGTTGCTTCTGAAATATGTAACGTTTGTAAACTGTATAAAAAATATACGATTTTATTAAGTATGTAAATATTCTGTTAACTTAATTTATGAAAATGTAAGGTTTTTACATTTTGCAAAGAAAATGTATGCCTTTACTAATGAATCCTCGTCGTTTACATTCATTAAACGTGTACGTACGAGCAGAGCATACTTAATTAAATACTACCACTTCAAAGAAACTGTTTGTTTTGTTTTTAATTTGATATAATAATTCTTTAGCCATTCCTCAACCCTAATCTCACGTGTATATGTTTTATTTTTTTTACTGATCCAAAATCCGGCACAAAAAACCATAAAATCTTCACTAACAATAGCAAGAATGTACTACAATTTCCCGTTCGCATCCAATATAGCAACCGAGAGAAGCGTAAAAGGCATACCACTTCCGTGATAAGCAAATTCAAAAGAAACAGTTCGCTTTCAAGATACTAAAACAGCAGTATATCCAATTCATGCGCACGAGAATGCTCTTTAAATTTTACGTGTCTGCTCCGAATCAAAGATACGTGTCAGATATACAATGTCAATCTTATTTTCTAAACTGGACTAGTGTGGTAAAACTGTCTACGAAGCTTACTATCAGAATTTTGACAAATTTTTATGCGACTAATATAATTTTAATACCTATTTTAAATAAAATCATTTATTACATTACCCATATTTAGTATATATTGCTTTCCCATATACGTAGACGCACGTCATACAAAGAGAAAGAGCTATGTGATCGGTTTGAATTTTCAAACACTTTTTTTTACATTTGTCGACATTGTGTGGCCTAAACAATACGAAAAACACTCTTTTAAAAAAGAAAATCTCGTGTCTGATTGTGTGTCTGTGTGTGAATGTGCGCGGATATGAAATTAGGTTTAAAAATTATTTTCCATAAAATCTAGGTCAAGTTCTTTGATGAATAAAATCCAACCAGTGACGATGCATTTTTAAGGGATTAGAAAATTAAAAAAATGTATTGCTTCAAATTTTAAAAAGTTACATAACTAAAAAAACAAATACTTGTTTATATAATTTCAAAACAAAAAAATATACAATAACCGGTGGCGCGCCGTTTTTAGGGTACACAATTCTGCATTTTTTAATTTATCAACCGATTTTTTTTAAAGTCTAGTATTAGGGGTTTTTAAGATCGCTAAGTATAAATCATTTGTCGAATTAAAAAATTTAAAATGGCGGATCAAAAATGGGGGATTGTCGTGTTTATTTAATTTATCAACCGATTTATTTGAAAGTCGGGTATTGAGGTTTCTAAGATCGATAATTATAAATCATTTGTCAAAACTAAAAAATTCAATATGGCGGATCAAAAATGGGGGATTATCGTGTTTAAAATCCTATGTGACTAAAATTCAGGTGTTGTGAGCTAATGATCAATTTTGCAATTTTGTTAATTTGTAAAACATTATCTAACTAAAAAAAAATTAAAAATACCAATGGCGCACCGTTTTTAGGGTGCAAATTTTTTAAAGATCGGTAAGAATAAATCATTTGTCAAAATTAAAAAATTCAAAATGGCGGATTAAAAATAGGGAATTATCGTGTTTAAAAACCGACATGACTCAAATTCAGGCACAGTGGGCTTTGAAGTTATTTATTTACATATATGAGAAAGCATTATGGCAGATAATTTGGCAGCGGTTCTTTGATCGTAATTGACGTACTAAATAAATTAACTACAAAATAAACCGTATCCTGATCTTCATAACCTTTAGTGCAAGAAAAAAGTTAATTCATAAATAGAATTAAATGGAAAAGGAATACCTACAATAAGAAAATTAAAAAGTTTGCAAAAAGGGTCAAGAAAAAACCATCAAAAGTAAATGATCAAGGCAAATACTATTGAGAACAGTGCACACGTTAAATAGTAGAGAGGCAAATTCATGAAACTACTTTATCTACGATTTTCGTAGGACTGAAAAGGTTTATAACGACAAGTGGTATCGTTGAAATCAGCATGGTTTAGTGATTATCAGGTAGATGGCGCTTTAGGTTTAGATTTTGTCGATTATTGTGATAACAATCTAAGCAAACTAAGTATATATATATATATATATATATATATATATATATATATATATATATATATATATATATATATATAATTGTAACAAAACCTGCAAAGTTACTTTTATTGTAGGTATTACATTTAAAAAAATTTTTAAAAAGCGTCTTTTTTAAGATTTTTTCTTAACACAATACGTTAAATTGCTAATAAACACATAAAACGTTTTAATGAAAATTGTAAAGAATTTTATTCTGAAAAAAATTGTATAAATAACGCCAATGAAAATTAAAGTCATGCGAGAAATTTAACTTGAATTACAAACAAAAACACTGAATAACTGCTTTGAAAAATTGTTTGTAGCTTCATTAAAAAAATTGTTTTTGTTCACTTCATGTTAAACTTCTCAAATGAATTTAATTTTCATTGGCGTTATTTATATCACTTTTTTCAGAATAAAATTTTCATTAAAACGTTTTATGCGTTTATTAGCAATTTAACGAAGTTATTTTAAGCTAAACTTGAAAAAAGTGTATTTTATAACCCTACTTTTTTATCTTTTGACTCAGTTTTCTTAAAAACTAAGCGCGGTACAGTTCTGTGACCCATTTTTTTAAGTTTCTCAGGTTAAAAACCATGAGAGACCACTAAATTTGCGCCTTAGTTTACCTTCCCGGAAATTCAGTATGACTTAATATCCATCTTTGCTCAGGAATCATGTCGAAATCTTTCGGCAGCCGTAACTCGCTAACGAAGAAATTACGGACCTATGTTTATTACAACTCTTTTCTTATTTTTAACGATAGAATCAGTTCCCCAATCAATATATATTAATTAGACCAACACTTGGGCTTTAAATAAGTATACCCCAAACTTTGAATTTTCCAAATTGCTGTAAAAATAATGATATTGTGACGAAACTACTCCCGCGCGCACGCTCTCGTCCGCCCGAGGTCTATGGACTGTGCTAGCTACCTATCCGCAGACCTACCCGTCCCAACGCCGGCCGCTTCGCCACTCGCTTGCAAGTGATATTCTGTTGATACATACGTACGTGAGTTTGCCTAATCTTTGCCTATTTTAACGTAAATTTCACCAAGTCATGGATTTAAGCAGTGATATTGTAGTTTACCATTACCTCAAAGAAATAAAACAATTGATTGGGGTTATTGAATTATATGTTAGTGTAAAAAAAGCGGTGATTTACATAAAGCGTCGGAAAAAAGTTTTATTCGTTTTAAAGAGTCATTAGCTACACGTAAAAAGTATCAAGATTCATCACCGCTGTATTTATGCAATCTATTTGGTGGTGAGTAAAATTCATTTTTCCTTTGCGGCACGCTTCACTTCATGTTGCCACTTACTTTTTCAGGACACGCCACAGATGAAGAAGTGCAAAATAAAATGAAGTGTCACTGGAATTGTTATGCTTCATTTACTAATAATACAAACATCAAACGTGTCCAGAATAGATTCCAACAACAGTCGTCTGCTTCTGAGGTATGTAAATGTACATACTCGTACCTAACCTATTCAACTTACTTGTTAATTCCAAATTTCAACAAACCTTCACGCGTGCCTGAGAAAAAGGATCTTGATAGACAGGCACACGGACAACAAAGTGATCCTATAATGGTACTCTTTTTTACTTTTGTGGCTCGGAACCCTAAAAACCAAGTAGGTAGGTGCCTGCTTGAAAAGAGGTGTAAAGATTTTGGCATGTAGAAAAGAGATTTTGGGTTACAAACTAAGAACATAACTTAAACAAAATAGATCTAGTTAGACCTGTCCTGAGCAGAGCTCGGTCGCCCAGGTACTTTGCATTAATCATGGTGTTAGCCAAAAATCAAGTAATAGCCTAGACAGTTTTTTGTTGCAGGCTTTTAATACGTCACAATGAAATCAACGATTACTGAGAGCTGTTATTGGCAAAATGTATATAGATCAATGTATATTTTGTCAAAAACGGAAAAAAACTAAAAAATCACAGGAAGAAAAATTAGTTCAAGCGCAATCACAAAACACAGCAGAACAAATCCGTGAAACTTCTTTCACAAGCGGTGCTATTAATTTCAACCTAGGAACTGCAGATCCAATTGTTGTCGAAGTAAAATACCGCCTTTCTTGTTTACAAAAGCAGGTTTTAGAGGTAAAAATGCAGGAAAAATCAACTGAAAGCTCCATGTATGGAGCTTTATTTCACAAAATACTGAATGGAATGGGTGGTACAGACAAGTTACCTAATGAATATTTGGGTCTGATTGACTAACTCAGTAATTCTTTTGAACCAAGCTTGGAACTACTTTGTTAACGAAACCTCCTTTAAGCAAAAGCTTAAGTTATAATGAAGTTAGTAAAATAATACGATATTCCAACGATAATAACAAGGTTCTGAAGTTTGTACGGACTGAAGCCTAAGGAGACTGAATCTTTAACTTGAAGCCATATCCCAAATGCTGTCTGCGTTTTTGTCTACGACCATACAAATTATGCACGCTGGGTAACTGTATATCTTAGGGACATACAAGCTTCGTCAGATATCGTTAACGACGCCTATCTTGAATTTATCAACGGTAACTTCGTTGTGAAGGGAACGCCAAAATCGTTCAAAGAAGAATCGCCCACCAAGCACTTGAACATGTAAACAAAATTCATGAAACTGCGGATCGTTGGTGTTTAACATTTAATTACGGTCACACTTATCAGATATAGGTAGAAAACTCCTTGAAATAGAGCATGAAGACTCTGCTGAAGGTCATGTCCACCTCTCTAACTTGATTATGTGAGCCTTCTAAGGTTGGCAAAAAAAAACTGGAAAGCCATATTACGTGCACGAGTTTTATTATGATGATATTTATGCTTTTCAGAATCAAGGTACTGAGATAAATAAAAAGAACACTGATAAGGAAACCTTCAATATTTCTGATATTAGCATTTTTCAAATTGACCGAGATAAACCAAACGCACTGATTTATAAAAATGGCTATGATGAACACGGTTTTCAAACAGTATTATTTACCAATAATATTAAAACCACACGATGAAAATCATCTACTAGCAAGCAAGAACCCTATACCACAAAGATAGGCATAAAAGAGGCTAAAGAAGCTGGGCTGTTACGGTTAATAGGTAAAGCAGTGGTTCCAAAATATTACTCAGATTTTTATAATAACTTGTAATTTTAGTTTTATGTAGACAATACGAACAATTAAAAAGTTATTGTACCTTATTTTACTGTTTATTCAATTCACTTACCTTTACACTCGTGATATAATGTTGTATTGTTTTATAAGAGTTTTATAAGAGTCAGTTTCATAATTAGTAATAAAGTCACTATATTTTAACGTATTATTAACTTCACTTCAAATATGGTGTTTAAACAACGCTTGTAAAATAATTCAAGGAACTAAAACCTGAAAAAGACCTCAATATTCGCCATAAACCCTCAGTGACACAGGTTAGAGCCAATTAGTTAAAATTATTATTTTTTTCTTGATAAAAGTCACAACTCATTTTTTTTATTAAAATTTGGATTAAATAAAAAAATATATATGCAAAGTTCCTTCTAAGTATGTACTTTAAAAGGAGTAAAAGAGATTTTTGATTGAAATTTATGGAATCGTTGAAATTTAATTAAAACTTCATTAAATATTCGAATGGGATATTCTCTAAACTACTACTTAATAAAAGTTGTGTCAGTGCCTTTCCAGAGTAGCGATATGTGTTAGCAACAGCGGTGTTTTGTCTTGTCTAATTGGATTCAAATATACATTATTAAATATGTGAAGGGGTCACCAGACAACATTCCTCACAGTCAATAGACTACCTGTTCATCAATTAACCTTATGAAGATTTAACTTTTAATGTCAGTGTATACCTATCGAATCCTGTTAATATTTATAGCATAAGCATTCACGTCAGAGTAGGGTCGCCACCTCTCCCGGATTTCCGGGGTTCTCCCGTAATTGTGTCCTAAAAATGAAAATCTCCCTTATCCAGGAAGTATTTGATAGTAATTAAAATTTCTCCGTAATTTGAAGTTGGACAGAAAATCACCTAGATCTAGGGAGAAATCCTCTGATCTGATAACAGCAACACTGGCAGGGAAGTGTGTGAATCACACGTGCGCGGGGGAGGGGGGGGTTGAGTCAACTCGGCAATTACAATTAGTATTGCTTGATTTTCTCCCGCATGTGCTAATATTACTGCGTTCGTTGAACACACATAAGTCGCGTAAGTATTTATTCGATAAAAGTGTTGTTTATTTTTAAAAAAACATCTAATAAAGGCAGTGATTCTGTTGACAGTAATTCAAGTAACTACCTTACACCTCCACGAGTGCCACAAAAGAAGAGAAAATATTCAACGGCGTTTCAGGACAAGTGGTTAACTGAATTCGGTTGGCTTGTGAAAAGTGACAACTACAATAGAGAATGTAAACTCTGTCGTTCCAAAATTGACATTAAGCACATTAGGGCTCTAATTATACATTCTCAAAGCAAGAAACACAAACATCAGTTTTTCATAAAGAAAGTTCGCAATCCATTTCGAACTTTTTCACGACGAACGCTTCGAAAGAAGAGGATAGGGTATCTGCGTTTGTGTGTATCATGAGATTAAACACCATTACAGCTATAATACCCAGGTGTGCACAAACAAACTGTTCATCACCCTATTTCTTATATGGCAAAAATGGTCTCCTGTGGCAGAACAAAATGCACAAGTATATGCGAAGATGCACTAGCTCCTGCAGCTCAAGAAATACTCTTGAATGAGATCCAGGATGCGGAATATTTTTCAGTCGGAAATTGACACGGCGAACAAATAAAAATGTTCCCAGAACTGTTAAATTTTTACCGTGATCCCCAAGAAAAAGTAGTGACATTAAAGAACAGGTCTATCGAGTTCTCCTCGCAAATAATTTGAATGTAAATAATGTATCTTTGTTTGCTGCGGATAACGCTTACGTCAATTATGGTATAAACAAAATTTGCCTTAACAGGTATCAAATTTGATGTCGAAGCATTAGTTTTAAAGGTTTATAGTGGCATACGCCAAACGAACAGAGAGCTTGAAGCGAGGTTTTACGCCATGTACCAACCAGGTGACTACCTTTGTTGCCAGCAATAGAACAGAACTGCGCGATGTCATTATTGACATTCGCCTGAAAATTACAAACAGAAAAAAGGATGCATTTTTTGGTAGCTCAGCCAAAGACCATTTAAAAAAATTGAACGAAACAGACAAGGTAACATTTTACAGACAGGCGAACATTTTCTTTCAGAGGTGTTTAGATTACCTCAATAAATGGTACAATTATGACAATTCCAAATACAGTAAATTGAGCATGCTTTCCATGAAGAATTTAGTCACTTGGGATAACTTGAGAGATTTGGCCAATCATCTAAAGATAAACATAGACGAGGGTAAACTTTATGACGATACTATTGCAAAACTTTCAGATGGAATGTAAAGAATTTTTTTAATTTGTGAGTTCAAGCCCTGACATTATTAAATTTAATCGCTCTAATGAAAAGTATAAATTAGAATCAAATAAAATCTGTATCCATAACAATTTTCTCACTACTGTCCAATGAAAAATGTAAGTTCGAAATAAAATTAAATATATTCAAAAATTACTTTTGTTGTATTTTGAGTGATCTTTTTTTGGGTCAGTGGCTCGGTGGTGTAGTGGTAATGTAGTGTAATGGTAAACGACTCTGTCTGGTAATTAATTATTATCTCCCGGAATCAAAAGACCAGGAGGTGACAACCCTACGTCAGAGGGAGATCCTAATCGTTTCACTTATTGGCAATTTTACATAAAAAAGTGTAACTTTATATTTTCTAGATTTTTAGAGCCTCTGTATCCTTTACTTGAAAAATTTTTTTAAATAATTATTTTCAACCTTAATTTTTTTCATCTAAATAAGAATATGCTTTTTTGACTTCGTATGCGTTTTTTGAAAAAGGTAAAAGAATTAGGTTTTATGTAATTAAAATTATTAAATACATAAATAAAAACGTCACCGCCAGTACGTTTTATGTAGTTCTATTTGTTCTATAAATTTTAATTTAAAACGTTTTCTCGAAAAATGTACACATATTAATACACATTTTAAAATACTTAGCTTTTCTGGGTTGTTTATCCCCAAACTTTAATTAACCTAAACATTTTTCATGTACATATCCACTTATTTTTCATTTAGCCAGTTTTAGTCATTACATGCTTATTACGAGAGAAAATTACTTTTTCTTCATGTACAAAATTAAATTCTCTTAACTTTTCAGCACTTTCTGAACACACTAATTAAGGATTTATTGCATACTTTAAATGTGTTTATTCGCGTTAATCGTAAGGATTCGTAGCTTCTAAGTTTCCACGTTATCTAATTTTTTTTTTAAACGGTACTATATTAAATTTGTTGTAGATAGGTGTTACTATTAAAAATATTTGCGGATATACTGCGTGAACGGAGTATTTCTCCATAACTATTAGAGATATCAAAACCAATGTTGGTGTGGTAATTCACGATCATTGGACATTCTAAAAATATTTAGGTATATACAGGATGATTGACAAAAATATGCCAACCCAAACCTGTATTTTTTTAATGGAACACCCTGTATATTTTTGCATTTTTGGATTCATTGTTACATTTAGACTAAAGGTTTAGAATTTGTATATGTATCACTAACCGTTCTGCAGATATCGTCACTTTAGTACCAAAATAGAGTTAACTTTGGAACCACGATGCGAGAGTTGTCACCATGATTTTGTAAATCTGTTTATACCACCGACTATTAATAATAGTCTACTAACAAACAAACTGGGAAATTTTTCGAAAACATGTAAACTATACAGAATGATTAACTTACGCGAAATGTAATTTTTCTCATTTTTTTCAAATGCAACACCCTATATATTTTTTCACATTTCGATTCCCCGTGAAAAGTAGATACTAATTGATAATAGGTTTCATAGCCATAAGACGGACCCTTCTTGAGATATTGACGCTTTATTTGAAAATATTGACATACAGAAGAACAAATAAAACAAAATCCAGAGCAAATAAGAAATTACGAATGGCAAATAAATTCTTTAACTTAATTAATAACTAAACAATAAAATAATTCTCTACACGTGAAAATAAGTTGAACAGGTAAAAAACATAAACGAATAAAACCGTAAATTCAAATTAAAGGTTCAAAATGCTGACCACTTTGCAATTCGCTCGGTAAACGAAAGATTCACTCGCAACAACATTAGAGACGAAATGGATTGAAATGCAGCTCTAATTCTATTTTTCATATCTTAGCTTGTGGTGGGAGGATGTTGGTAAATTTTTTCTTTAACGTAGCTCCAAAGGCAAAAAATCAAGGTGCGTAAGATCCGGTGATCTGGCTGGCCAGTTTTGCACACCACCTCGTCCTATCCACCTCATCGGATAATTTCTATTGAGATATTGCCTAACGTTGATTGCATAATGTGAAGGGGCGCCATCCAGTGGAAACCACATCATACGAATATTATCTACCTCGATATTTTCCAAAAGCTCAGGTAAATCATTTTCTAAAAAATGTAAATATGTTTCCCCAGTAAGACTCCCATCGAAGAAAAATGACGAACTACATTAAAACTGGTTATAGCACCCCACATTAACTGACCATCGATGCTGGTGATCAACAACTGTTAAGATGTGTGGATTAGTATCTGAATAGTGATGATAGTTATGTGTATTAATATTGCCATTATTGTGAAAAGTTGCCTCATCCGTAAATAGAATGTTATTGACAAAATTCGATTCTTCATTGACTTTAGTAGTTACCCATTGGCAGAAAGATTCACGATTTTGAAAATCTATTTCACTTAAAGCTTGATGTTGCTCGATATGATAAGGATGCAATTTGTTTTTGTTTAATAAAGCTGCGAACTGTATTTTTATTTAGGTCTAGGTGTGTACTTAGCTCTCCGATACTAATTTGCGGATTTTCTATAAGAGATGCTACAACTCGAAACTCTATTTCATCATTTGGGCTTCTTTTTGCGCGCTTGGGATAACACACAATTCCAGAATTCATAAATATTTCAGCTACATTCATAAACGATTCTTTCCGCGGCTGTCTTCTCTCTGGGTATCGTTCGCAGTACAAACGTGTAGCCAGCAAAGCATTTTTTTGAGCTTTGCCGTAAATAAAGATCATATCGACCATTTCTTCTTTGGAAAAATTCATTTTATACAAAAATTGACAAAACGACAATCCAAAAACATACAAACTAATGGAACAATATTTTAATGATTATACAAACGTCAAAACAATAAATGCAGTTGTTCCACTTTATCACGAGAAGGTAGCCTACCTGATTTGTTTTGTTGAATTCTATTGTCATAGTAAATTTGTATTTTAGAATGTTTTTACGTAAAAGTGTCAATATCTCAAGAAGGGTCCTTCTTACGGCTGTGAAACCAATAATCAATAGTATCTACTTTTCACGGGGAATCGAAATGTGAAAAAATATACATTTGAAAAAATTGAGAAAAATTACACTTCGCGTAAGTTAATCCTTCTGTATAGTTTTACAAGTTTTCGAAAAATGTCCCAATTTGTTTGTTAGTAGACTATTATTAATATTTGGTGGTATAAACAGATTTACATATTCGTTGTGACAACGCTCGCATCGTGGTTCCAAAGTTAACTCTATTTTGGTACTAAAGTGACGATATCTGCAGAACGGTTAGTGATACAGATACAAATTTCTATACTTTTATTCTAAATGTAACAGTGAATCTAAAACTGTCAAAGATACAGGGTGTTCCATTAAAAAAAAAACAGGTTTGGGTTGGCGTGCATTACCACTCCAAAATTGGTTTTGATATCTAATAGTTAAGGAGCAATCATCCGTCCACACAGTAGAAACCCACCCAGTATAACTATGAAAATACAACTCAATCAAACAGGAAAGAGAGCGAGCGTTTTAATTCAAATTAGAACAAATAAGTTTGAAGGGAAAAAGTCAACTGCAACTCATAATTTTAAAATTCATTTAGGTATCTTTGCAACTCCCAATATTTTAATCTACATATGCGCAATTATACGATAAGACATACAGTGCCACCAAGCTTAGAAACGTAAAATACATATTTAAAAAAAATTCGTTTGTCAGTTCGCACTTTTCAGTTTTCCTTAATTTGTTTGTTTGTATTTCATTTTGCTTCCAGTTTCATCTCTTGCCTACTAAATCGTCTTTTTAAAGACGCTGGTCATATATTAATACATAAATATTGCTAAGTAAGTATGTTGTCATTGTCACATAATTTATTAGCATTTACGTTTACAAGTGTATGTTGTTTATTTTATGACAATTTAAGAAAATCTAAGTGTCTTTTGTGTTGTTTTAGGTGTACTAAAACATGAGTTCGCGTGGAAAGGTCATTCACTCCGAAGCACACAATATCATTCGGAATGTCATCGACTTTTTCGATCAACAAAAAAAAACTGGTTGGAGTTTTCTATAGAAAAATCTACAGAATTGGCTGCAGCGCAACAGGGAAGCCTATTTCAACTACAGCACCAAATAAAATTGAATTAAATGAAGTGGAAAAGTGTATCTTATGAAGAACTGTGCATGAGGTGTATATCGTTGAACACAAAGTTCCACATTTAAATTTGTTAGTTGATAAACTACGCGAAAGAGTTGAAGATACAGGAGGACGAGAAGCTTTGCGAAAACATTTATTCAAACTAGGTTTTAAATACAAGAAGTGCCATGACAAACGTAAACTGTTAATGGAGAGAAGCGATACTGTAGCTTGGCGTTCTCAATATTTAAGGAAATTAAGGGAAAACGATAAACTTGGTGATAAAAAGAGGCCAGTTATATAGTTAAATGAAACTTACATTCATCCATCACATGGGGTTTCTAAACGTTGGCAATCGGACGACAAGTGCTTATAAATCTAACAGAGCAGGTCAACACTGTTGATTTTTAAATCACATTCGAAATCAGGAGACTACCATGATTAGATAAATCATGCAAATTTTGTACAATGGTTTGAAAAGCAATTAATACCAAAGCTACCAAAGCATTCAATTGTAGTAATGGATAATGCACCTTATCATACTGTTCAACTAGATAAACCACTCAACATTAACAATCGTAAAGGAGAAATCAAGACTTGGTTAGAAATAAATAACATTTCTACCACAGAAGATATGCGTACGGCTGAATTATTATTACTAGTGAAGCAATTTTCCAATAACAAAGTTTATATGTGGATGGGTTATTGAAGCAACATGGACACGCAGTTGTACGGTTACCACCTTATCACTGTAAGTTTAATTCCATTGAACTCATTTGGAGTACCGTGTAAAGGAAAGTAACTGTAAATAATGTTAAACAGAAAAGTACCGAAATTTCAGATTTAGTCAAAAATGTGTGTATAGGAATTACGTAGGAAGAATGGGAAAAGGATTGTATACACGTTAAACGCATTGAAGAAGAGATGTGGAAAGCAGATTTTTTGATAGATGATGTTATGGAAAATTTGACTTTTATGGTGAATACAGGTAGTTCCGGCAAATATGAGTGGAGCACTGACAACAGTGATTGTGAAAGTACATAAATATGTGACCACTATGTGATGAATTTGTGATTTTAGTGTTTTTTTGTTATAGCTAACTTACAAAAACAAGAAAAAGTAGGTAAAAAATTAGATTTATTACTTTGTTAATGTATGAAATTTAATAAGATGGTTTAAGGTAGATAGTTCTTGTGCATAAACGTAAATGTTTGGATCGAGTAAGTTCATTATCTATAATATTTACTTCGAAACTTGCTTTAATTAACCTTTGTTGACATTTATTTTCAATTTGAATTCGAAATGTATGTATGTGTAACTTGCAAATTATACAAATACAATTATAAAAATAAATTTGGTTCGTGTAATAACATATATTACTGGTAGTTAGGCAACCAATGTTACAAAACTGTATGTCATAGTTTGTTCTGTTTACAATTTTGAAAAGACCGCCAAATGGATTCTTTGTACTTGTGCATATGAATGTGCATTGCAAACACACAGCTCCCTCGGTTACGCCTTCCCGTGGCGGTTCTAAGCTTGGTGTAACTTTTGTTAACATTTGAGTTTAGTTAATATTCTATAATAATCATGTACGTTGTAGAATATAACGGGTGGTCCAACATGATTGAAACATTTGATTTCTTTATAAAATACATAGTTTTTGAAGAATTGTAAAAATGTTTATTTCAACTTGTGTTACATAGGTTCCGATTAAGTATGGAACAAAATATACATTAAATGGCTGCCACGACTTTGCTGGCACATTTTGATGTAATTTCGGAGAACAATTTCGCACTTTTGCTGATTAATTTCTGCAATGACGCGTGGAATTCCATCTTTAAGCTCATTTATTGTTGTCGGGTGATCGAAATATACGCGAGACTTCACAAAAGACCACAAGCAAAATTCGTATGGCGTGAGATCACACGATCTTGGTGGCCAATTCTGGTTGCATTTCTTGAGATAATATGGTCCGGAAATCTTTCTGGCAACAACTTGATTGTTTCTTGTGCAGTGTAATGAGGTTGCTCCGTCTTGCTGGAACCACATATTGTCCAGATCCATACCCACCAATTCAGGCTACACAAACTCTCTTATCATGTTTGGATAAAGGTCGCCATTCACAGTAACCATATTGCCGGCTTTGTCAAAAAAACATGGCTCAATCACTGCTCCAGCCCAAAATCCACACCAAATAGTGACTTTTCGTTAATGCATTTTTTCTCATGAACTAGCAGAGGATTCTCAGCAGCCCAGATGTGACAGGTCTGTGTGTTCATATACCCGCCTAAGTGTAAGTGTGTTCTTGGTTTTGCAATATCCAGATGACGAATACACGACGGTGTACATGATCTGCTAGCTTAAATTCTTGAGTTAGCTGAACCCTATTAGCATTAAAATGAACATCTTTTTCCAAAATTCGAACTAAAGTGGTTTTTAAAATTAAAATTTTGGATTCTCGCCAACACTTTCAGTCACTGTGGCAATATTTTCGATAGATTGTCCTGGTCTTCGACGAATCGGTATTTTTTTATCAACTGAACCAGTTTCCTCAAATTCATTGATGACTCGCTAAAATGTTCAACGATTTGATGCGTTTTCTCGACCGAAAAGTGCGCGTAACCTGCGAACTGTTTCCGCAAAACTTTCACCATATTTGAAGTAAGTTTTCACAATTAAGAATCGTTGCTGAATTGTGTAACGCTCCATTTCTAATAATCGGGATGTCTATTTGACATTTAAGGTAACTTGAATGCACCATACTAAATAAGTCACGAATCCCAGGTAAGGTTCAATATCTTAATGAATATTTTACTGATCCACAAGCTATTGTGAATACTTTTGGCCAATATTTCAAAAGTGTATACGCACCTGTTATATCCACAAATATCTCTCATATTTACACTAATAATAATATGCCTTCGCTAGTTATCAGAAATATTACCATTGATGAAGTTGCCTATTCGTAAATAAAAAAATTTCACAAACACTGCTGGTTGTGATCAAGTACCGAGTTAAGGTTGTGTTTCTATTTTTGCTCAACCATTATGTAACATATTTAACATTTTTCTGAACACAAATATTTTTCCAGATATTTAGAAAAAGGCTAATGTACTCTAAAAGACGGTGATAACTACCAATAAGCATACTCAATAATTTTAGTAAAGTATTCGAAATGGTTAAAAGATTCATTTCTTCAACCAACATGGATTTATGGAATGGCTAAGGCGTTTGATTCAATTAGCTATGAATAATAATAGCAAAATTAGATTGTTTTGGATTTGATCAATCTCTTCGACTTTTATTTAAAAAAACTTCAGCAGTACCTCAGCGCCTACGTAAACTGTTTCTGTTATTTATTAATAATATATCTGACAAATTTAACTTTAGCAAGCTTCTACTTGCTGGTGATTTAAGGATATTTTCTTCGGTAGATTCAGTAGGTAGGTTTGGACGGTTCTGGGACAGCACCACATTGTGGCAGGCTTTATTTTATGCTCGAGAACTTCTTTACACTTATCATTTAGTGGCTACATCCGCAAGGATTGGATCGATAACGTTGCAGACTCTTTTACCTTGCGCGTTGTAATCACCGTCCTCAGTTAGTTTCAAAGACATTGCAAAGTCTTTTACCTTGCGCATCGTAATTGTCATCCCTGGTTAATTTGATATTTGCAGTTGCATGTTTTAAATATGGCAGCGAATGTGTGCCAAACTTATCGACAGATATTATTATACAATAATACCTTCCTCTCGGAGCGCTTCCTCAATACTAATGATTTCATTATCATGTCCAGTATGACCTGCTACTATCGATGCATGCAGCAACCTGATCCGTTCAACAAGTTCGCGAGGAGTAGTCCAGTATACATATTCCTATGTTCTGTTCGATAACTTCTTCATGATGCCATAACAGAAAAGTTTTGTGTAGATTAGCGTCTTAATAACCTTCCGTTATTTAGACAGCTTGGTAACCATAATTGCTCGGTGAGGGTCGTGATTCCTCCTATATGCGTTAGTTTTAGCTAAAATATCGACATAGACCGTCTCGTCTCTCAGCGTGTACTTTTTGGATCTTTCAATATAAGCAGCTCGTATAGTCCGAGAGAACCTTCATATGTTTCATCTTTTATAATTAGAATAGGTCGTTATATTTCCTCGGGAGCATCTCCAATAGGCCATTTATCTAAGTTTGCATCATAACGAGGTCCATATGTATTAGTCCCGCGGATCCGTAATTATACATAGTAGCGAGCTCTAAGAATTCATTGGCAACGCCTACGTCATCGAGATCTGGTTAAATTTGATGGTTCTAAATATATTTAGAATTTACATCAGTTCTACATACATAAAGACAAAATTTGCATCGATTCTTGAACCTTGGTGGCGCAGTTGGTAGCGCGGTACTCTAGCAAAGTACAGGTCGTAGGTTCGAATCCTACTGAGGTAAACTTTTATTTATGTATTTAATAAAATTAATAATAATTTTTAATTACATATTTACCTTTGAACTTATTCGTTCATAACAAAAACTTATAATAATTACAAAAACTGTTCAAACTGACCACCTCCAATGTTCAGTTGTTCAACGTAAATATTAATTTGACAGCATCTCCCATCATCGTTATCTGTGGAATTGTGTGAAAAAATTAATCATGAATCAGTATTCCAATGCATTTCATTTATGGACTGGCTGATGGCAATTCAGCAGAAGTTCGGCGCTTGTACGGTGAACGATGTCCTAACCGTAATGTTCCTGATAGAAGACTTTTCGAAAATATTCATCGACGTCTGTGTGAAACAGGCAAATTGAATCGAAATGGAGATCAGGGGGATCGTTAACAAACTTCACAAAAATTAAATTATTAGAAAAAATAATATTGTGGGGGTAATTGTACGTCAATTATCTATAATTTAGATGACGTCAGATTGATCTAAAATTTAAAAAAAAATGAAAAAAAGAAAATTAAAATGGCGCCTGACTTGACATTTGACAGATGAACTGTATGTATTTGAAGCCCTAGAATCGAAATGTGTAAAAATATACAGGGTGTTCTAAAGTTACCGGAGTGGCCCCTATTTGATTTAGACCCGATATACATATACAGGGTGTCCAGTTTAAGATGAAATGCATGGGGATATTGGAAACCGTTAGAGATACGAAGATGGTTAAATGGAGAAAAAGTTGCGTCATTATATGCCCAAGAAGTAACCATGGTTACATGTCAAAATCCTTCCATTTACTAGACACAGGGTGATAACTGAAAATATGCGTTTTCTAAAATCGCTATATCTTGTTTGCAAGAGATACATTCACGATTTTTGCAGGATGTAACAGGTAGCGAGGATTTCAAAATAATTTTGAAAAATCTAGGCCTACTAGATTTTGAGATAATGCACGAACTTTCGATTTTCTTATGGACGCCATATTGATTTTTGCATTTTTGAATTCTTCATAAAAAATGCTTTTCAAGCATATATCATATGTTTATAATCTGCCAATGAGAAAGTGTCAAATTACACAATTAAATTTATATGAAACTAGGCCTTTGCCAATCAACCATCTATTCAATTATTGCAAGAGAATGGAGGTTTATTCGAGTATTTGATTAATTAATAGTAAAATTCAGTGTAATATTAAATTTTATTTTTTGTTGTTTTTTGTCACTTTTATTATTATGATTTATGTTAATAATCAATAATATTGTTCTCAATAGTTAGTTTAATTTGTAGATTAATTTTCATTTAATTAAAATACATAATATGTCAAGGTTGCTTTGATATAAATTTAATTGTGTAATTTGACACTTTCTCATTGGCAGATTATAAACATATGATATATGGTTGAAAAGCATTTTTATGAAGAATTCAAAATGCAAAAATCCAATATGGCGTCCATAAGAAAATCGAAAGTTGGTATTATCTCAAAATCTAGTAGGCCTAGATTTTTTCAAAATCATTTTGAAATCCTCGCTACCTGTTACCCCATCCTGCAAAAATCGTGGATGTATCTCTTGCAAGAAACAAGATATAGCGATTTTAGAAAACGCATATTTTCAGTTATCACCCTGTGTCTAGTAAATGGAAGGATTTTTGACATGTAACCATAGTTACTTTTGGGCATAATGACGCAACTTTTTCTCCATTTAACCATCTTCGTATTTCTAACGGTTTCAATATCCCCATGCATCTCATCTTAAACTGACACCCTGTATATATATATATATATATATATATATATATATATATATATATATATATATATAAACCGATAATAAATCCAAGCTTATAGTATAATGTCCTCATATGTGAATCAAATTAATAAATGTGTGTCCAGAAAGGTCGCTAGAATACGAAATTCATAGGAATCCAGATATTGATTTCCTAAAGAGTAATAAGCGTTCTAAATATCAAATCGATATCTTAAAAATTGTAGGAGTAATTTAAGAAAAACTAGAAAATAATAAAACTTCGTCACTCAAACGATCTGTTTCCGGACCAATATTCATAGGAAATTTATTTATTAACATGACTTCAGGAATCACCCCCTTGAATATTGATGTCTTTTTTAAACACCCTATATATATATATATATATATATATATACAGGGTGTCCCATTAGTGCGTATTCGGTCGATAGCTCCTTAGCCATTAAACTTAGAAGATAAGTTTAAATACGAAAGTTGTCTATTTTTATAAGCTGCATAATCAAAAAATAGTTTGGTTTCTACAGGGTGTAATATAAAAGCGGTACAATATAGAACTTTTGATTTTTAAATAGAACACCTTATGTATTATTTTATTTTTCGATTCTCCTTATAATTTTACATCTTTTTTATAAGAATTACTTACAAGCTAAATCTTACAGTTTTTGAGATATTTGACATTTTTATGTTGTAATTCAAATAGGCGTATCTCAGTTATTTTTAAAGAAAAAAAAATAATATTTGGTGTAGAATTTATTCATACATGAGCTTACTTTAATCTATTGTCAAAATTGGACTTCAATATACAAAGTGATCACAATAATTAATTCAATAACATAAATTTGAAAATGATATATCTTTTTTAAACGGCACGCCCTATATTTTTTTAATGCCTTGTCTTCGTCTATTAATCGGCTTTCATTTCTATTAAATATGTTCTATACCTATCTCTAATAGTTTCGGAGATATTTTTTTTCGTTGATAACACTGATGAAGAGCAACATTAGTGGGTCAAAGCAAGCTGTGGATACCTAAGAAACTAAAAAATATTAACTGAAATACATAAATTGTAATTATAATAAATATTGTATGAAACCACCATTTTTAAGAGATTTGAGATGTTTTTAAACGATTCATAACCTAAGAAACTAAAAAATATTAACTGAAATACATAAACTGTAATTATAATAAATATTGTATGAAACCACCATTTTTAAGAGATTTGAGATGTTTTTAAACGATTCATCGTAAAATTAAACAATTTAATCAAAAGAGCGTAAAACAAAAAATGAACGAAAACAAATGAAAAAATCAAACTTGTCAAACAATGCTAATATTTGTGTCGTATTGTATACTTCCTAAATTACAAAATGAATTTTTCGAATGAAGAACTTGTTAATATGATTTACGTCCTTGGTGAAAGCGATAAAAATTGTCTTTTAGCTCATCGAATTTATAAGCAAAAATTTGCAAATACACGACACCCGCAAGTTCCAGCATTTGCAAGATTGAAAGAGCATTTCGAGCAAACAGGCAGTATTCATTACGAAGACAATTTAGAACGAGAAAGAACCGCAAAAACGAAGATAATGAAAATTTAGTTCTTCAATCCGTGATTGAAAATCCTCACATTTCTTGTCGACAATTGGAATTGGAAGTTATAGTTTCAAAAACATCAGTTAATAGAATTATAAAAAAATATAAATATCATCCATACCATGTCCAACTTGCACAGGAATTAGACGAGGATGACTTCGTTAATAAATTAAACTTTTGCAATTGGGCCATAAATAAAAATTTAGAAAAACTCAACTATTTTAGCACGATCTTATTTACTGATGAAGCTACTATCCACAACAATGGATACGTTAATACACATAATTTCCATTATTACGATACTGAGAATCCCTGATTTATAATTCCTGTTGATCGTCAACACCGCTGGTCACTTAATGTTTGGGCCGGAATTATTGGGGAAAGAATTATAGGACGATATTTTTTTGAAAACACGGTCAATGGAGATTCATTTTTAAACTTCTTGCGTAACAAATTTGAAACTTTTATTGAAGATTTACCTTTACAAACCCTTAGAGAAATGTGGCTGTAATTAGATGGCGCTCCTTCGCATTTTAGCAGAAACGTTAAAAATTATTTAAGTATCCAGTTTCAAAACAAATGGATTGGAAGAGGAGGGCCTGCAAGATCGCCTGACTTGACAAGCTGGACTTTTTTCTTTGCGGTTGGATTAAAGAAAAAGTCTATCAAATTCCTCCAGCGACTATAGATGATATGAAGGCAAGAATTAGAGACGTCATTCAAAAAACAAGTGTTTCCACGTTACGAAAAGTAAATTTTTCGTTTATTCAAAGACTTCATGTTTGCCAGCAACAAAATGGTGGTCACATTGAACATTTATTATAATTTTAAGTGTTTGTATTTCAGTTAATATGTTTTTTAGTTTCTTATGTATTCATAGCTTACTTTGATCGACTAATGTTACTCTTCTTCAGTGTTATCAACGAAAAAAATTGAACAAACTTAAATACCTCCGAAACTATTAGAGATAGGTATAAAACATATTTAATATAAATGAAAGCCGATTAATAGACGAAGACAAGGCATTAAAAAAATATAGGGTGTGCCATTTAAAAATGAAGACATAGCATTTTCAAGTTCATGTTATTGAATTAATTTTTGCGATCACCGTGTATATTAAAATCCAATTTTGACAATAGATTAAAGTAAGATCATGTATGAATAAATTCTTTACCAAAGATTATTTTTTTATCTTTAAAAATAACTGAGATACGCCTACTTGAATTACTGCATAAAAATGTCAGTTTTTAGTTAGCTTTGCAAATATCTCAAAAACTGAAAGATTTAGCTTGTAAGTAATTCTTATAAAAAAGGTGTAAAATTATAAGGAGAATCGAAAAATGAAATACAGGGTGTTCTATTTAAACATCAAAAGTTCCATATAGTACCGCTTTTATATTACACCCTGTAGAAACCAAACTATTTTTAGATTATGCAGCTTATAAAAATAGACATCTTTCGGATTTAAACTTATATTCTAAGTTTAATGGCTAAGGAACTATCGATATATATATATATATATATATATATATATATATATATATATATATATTTAATAAGATTTTTTTAAACTTGTAATAACGTATATTATTTAAGTTTTTCCTTTGTCAAGAATTTATTGACAAATAAATTCTTGACAAAGAACAAAGGACGTTAAACGTTGAATTAATTTTACGTTTATTTAACAAGTTTTAAAGAAAATTTCTTATTTAAATATGAATACTTGGAAATCTAAATAGAAACATATATATATATATATATATATATATATATATATATATATTATATATATATATATATATATATATATATATACACATACATACATACATATATATATAAAGTTATGTTCTCATACGTGGACACTATACATGAGAGGGTTAAAGGCGTTTATATCGCTTTGTAGAGATAGAATTGTAATTTAAACATTTTACAAGTACTTTCCGTATGATACGAGTCGAAAGTGGGCATACGGTATAGATTAATAACTAAAGTCAAATGTTGATATACGAAGGCGTATTTTTATATTACCTACATAGCTATGAAAAAAAAGCACATAAGAGAACAAAAAGAAATTATTTTTCTACAGAACTCCCTTCAACAGTGATACACTTATTTAATCGTTTCTTCAAGTACCCCACACCCTCAGAAAGAAATTTCTTCGGTAACCCTGCAAAATATTCCTGGACAGCTTCTTTGAGCTCTTCATCAGAAGCAAAACGCTTTCCCCTGAGATGCTTTTTTAAATGTTTGAATAAGAAGAAGTCTGGCAGAGCTAGGTCGGGGTTATAAGGTGGATGCCTTAACTCTATAAACCCACAGTCATTGATTATCTGCTGAACTTTGATTGCCTTGTGAATCCGGCAATTGTCGTGCAGCAACAAGTTCTTTTATGGATAAGAATGCGGACGTTTTTCCTCCAGAGCAGTTTTTAAATTTTTAATTGTGTTTCCGTATGCCTCTGCATTTACTGTAGACCCCCTAGGCATATATTCAATAAGCAAGACTCCTTCAGCGTCCCAGAAAATAGTTGTCATCAGTTTTTTTCCAGAAAATTGTGTCTTGGCCTTTCTTGGTGGTGGAGAGCCCTTATGAACCCACTGCATGGATTCTTGTTTAGTAGGAGCGTCTCAGTGATGTACCCAACTCTCATTCCCGCTGATAATTAAAAAAAAAATGTTTTGTCCCTCTCCAACTCGGCAAAATTTTCTTGAGAAACTTCTTTTCTGTACAGTTTTTGTTCAGGTGTAAGCAATTTGGGTATCCACCGTGCAGACACCTTCTTCATACCAAAATCGGCATGCAAAATTTTGAGGACACTTGTTTCGGATATACCGACTTCACTGGCAATGACAGAGATCTTTACACGCCGATCTTTCATAACCAAATTTTCGACTTTTCGCACAATATTTCACTTCAAGCTTCAACGGGTCGTCTGGACTTTGGGTTATCATTGATTGATTCTCGACCCCATCGAAATACTTTAGACTAATATTTTACTTGAAAATAAGATGGTGCATCTTCCCCATATACAGCAACAATTCTTTCATGATTTCATGATCACGCTTCGATATTCAATCTTAGTTTCACTCATTTTATAGACGAATGGACTGTCTCAAACCTCTGCAAACGGCACAAACTAAACACAACTAAGCACATGTACTTCTAACAGTGACAACAATTTTTTTATAATTTATTTGACATTGTCTCGTTTTGTTTCATAGCTAGGTAGATATACAAATACGCCCTCGTATGTTTTATCGTAGAAATGTGTATATGTGGATTAAAATATATTGGGAGTTGCAAAAATACCTAAATGGATTTTAAAATTATGAGTTGCAGTAGACTTTTCCCTTCAACCTTATTTGTTTTAATTTGAATTAAAACGCTCGCTCTCTTTCCTGTTTGCTCGAGTTATATTTTCCCAGTTATATATCCGCAAATATTTTTAATAGTAACCCGTATCTACAACAAACTTAATATAGTACCGTTTTAAAAAAGATTTAGATAACGTGGAAACTTGGAAGCACTAATCCCTGAGATTAACGTGAATAAACACATTTGAACACATTTAAAGTATGCAATAAATCCTTAATTAGTGCTGAAAAGTAAAGGGAATTAAATTTTGTACATGAAAAAAAAGTAATTTTCTCTTGTAATAAGCATGTAATGACTAAAACTGACTAAATGAAAATTAAGTGGATGTACATGAAAAAATGTTTACGTTAATTAAAATTTGGGGATAAGCAAACAAAATAATTTAGTTTAAAAAAACATGATTTTTAAGCTTAATGAAGTAAAGTGTGGTAACAGTAATCCAACGATTAATAATCAACTTTTTGCCCGAATTAGCTGAAATATTATATATAGGTAGGTCCTTTAGCTAAAGTTTAAAAAAAAAATTCATTTTTCTACCGAATAATATAGAAACAAGTACTTGTATTCACATACTAAAAAAAATTACTCTGTTTTATAGATATTTGGTGCAACATGAAATGAAGGTTTTACAACCTCGCTTGAAAGCATTTGTTTCAATACCAATATCTTCAGTTCCTAATTTACGCAGAAATTAAATTATAGGTGTAATTATTAAATAGAGTTCACATAAGTATTTATGTTCATTATTTTCTACTATCACAGGACATTACATATCCCAGATAAATCTATATAGGATTAAAATTTGCGCATGGATGTACTTACGTGATCTATGTTTCACACTATACCACTATCTATTAAAAATAGTAAATTAACAAATTAAAGTTTGTATTCGTACGTAAAGTTCCGTAAATATTTATACTTCCCGCACATCCACATTCAACTACAACTGTGGAAATACTCGCGGGAAGATTTTCATCACACCAACGTGGAGTTTAAGCCAATCAGAAAATGTGAAACCCCTAACGCGTTATACTTGCGCAGTATTATCATTCTCGCATTTTCAGTTGCACAAAGATGCTTTTCAAAAGAATAATTGGAGAAATACGGGTACTTTTTTTAAACTGGGGCGATTATAAAAGTGTTTTACATTATTAAAATTCTGAAAAAGCTTTTCACTTTATTACACTTTTCAGGAGTACCTGTGATGAAATTATATTTTTTCATGGAAACGTTTATAATTGACGTTATGTTTCATTTTTTTTTTGTTAATTTATGGAGTTATATCAAATACTGAATAAAAATTATATTGTAACAATATTTGGAAGAAATCATAAATATCATTTAATTCCAAGAATGAAATCAATCACCCTATAAGTGCATGAATACCACATTTAAAAAGTTCCCTTGTCATGACTGTAGCCCGGCGGCCAGCATATATGTATTCTACTGACACACAAGGGATAGGTGTAATGCTTCGGCCTTTTAAGGTTAGTCCCACTAATAAGAAAAGCATAATAAAGTGTAGACGTAGTTTATCCTAAAACCCCCCATACACGCGCAAGCATGCACGGCTCGTCCGATATTACCGCCAACCCAACTTCGAATCGAGCATGTTTCGACAGTTCCGCACCGAATTCTTCAACCTCAGTTTCAAATTTAAATCCGCGAGCCTCACTTAAACGATAAAATTAGAAACTACGATTGCGATTGCGGGAGGCTTTTATTTCTTTGAAGAACCTTCAAAAGTAAAAAAAGCAGGCGTATATGGTCAAAAAAGTAGCTTATAGAGCGAAATTTAGTCATATGCCTCTGCAGAAAAAAATTGCTTTAAACGAAGCGCAAGATTATGAAAACTACTTACGAATGAACGAATCAACTTTTCGTGAACTGTTGCAACTTGAAACCGGTAGAATAGAGAAACGAGATACCGTTATGAGAGAATCGGTCAGTTCTGAGGAGCGCTTAATGGCTACATTGCAATTTTTGGCTACCGGAAGTCATATAAGAACAACGTACATGGTTATAGCAAACGGTGTATATCTACTCTTTCTGATTGGTTGATGCCAAATAGCAGTACGTTCTGCCATTGCCAAATCACAGTCATGTACGTTTTGCAAGTGAATTAAAAATGCAAGTGTATGCCTGATAACAGTACATATTGTAGAGTCGCATCAGCGCCGTGTACGTTATGGCTGTAAATTAAAATTTGCATGAGAAGAGAATATATTTTAAAATTTATTACAATAATGCCAATACAAAACTACAAAAACTAAGCACATTGGCACAAATTAATACATATATTTTATTAGTTCCTAGTGTCCACTACTATGCGATTTTGTATTTGCAACGTTACGTTCCACATTTAGCTGTAAATTTCGTTTTCTTTTTACTACTCTTGGTTTTTTTTCAGTGCGGGCTGGTCTTCCACTGGGCATTCTCTTACTGCCTCTTGTAATACCAGGTCTTCTTCTGGCAATGGTTGTTGGTTGTACCCGAATTGCCGTACGACAACGCCTTAAAGAAATACTAGATCCTGCCGTGCATAAAAAACTGTCCCATGCATTTATGGTGGTAACTTTTTGGAGTCGAGCTAAACATTTTTGAATAGAAGCTTCGCTAGTGTCAACTCTTGTGTGACAATCCTGCATAAGTTTTAACAATGCTTCAAATGATGATTACTCAATGTTATTGTGTGACGGTTGATTTTTAGATACAGAGTAATTTTCATTGTCATTACTTACATTATTTAGTTCGGCATTGGAATGTTGTTCACATAAATCGTTGTTAATACCAAAGTGGATGCATATGTTCGTTGCAAACTAACAAGAGGTCTGTAAAATTCTCGCCCTTTAGCCTTTTCACCCAATGCCAAGCATGCGATTTGGTAACGGATCTCGGAATCATTTGCTTCCAGGTCATAATAAAATAAATAAACTCCTGTTTGGTGTTTACATGTTTTACCTAGCCGACCAACAGGACAAGTGCAGTATTTCAATATTCACATCATATAATACTTGACCATTTTTTTCGCTTAAGAATTTGTATGTGAATTCATCTATCTTTTGTATGATATCCTTTTTTAGATACATTGCTTTCTTCAGTTATGATTTTAAAAGATGGTTTCCTTCACTGTATCCTCTATTAGCGAAGTTTCTCAGACGTGGAATATAATATTGTTCCATAGTCGTACAAGTACAGTTTACTAGGGTAACTACGTTGCAAGCTTTACATCAAGAAAGTGCCATGTCTTTATATAGGCGTACCCATACTTCAGAGAAGTATTCGTTATACACCAGTCTTCGCGTCGGGTCCAATAGTTGTTAACATGTTCTACCCATGGGGATATTTTTTTGATAGATCGTTATTTGATGCATTATAAAATGCATCGGTAGCGTTTTCTGGAGCTAAAGCTGTTAATATATTTCTAAATGAATAATATAACTGTTGCCTATTTTCTTTTGGTACGTCATTTTTCTTTTCTATCAGCCATCTCCAAACTGATTGCGCTATGTGAAAATAACAAAGTAATAAACGTACTTGTGGAAAAACTGTCTTAAGGGCCTGTCTTTCGGCTTCGCTATCAGGGGTTTCCTGGGTGCTTTATGGCGCACCCAGGAAACCCTTTTTTTTAAGCCGGATCGCCAACAGCTTCTCTTACCATTTTAAAGCCTGCTATGTATTCGTGTTTTGCTTGACCCTTGTTTATAATTACTGCTAGTGGAACAGCACCTGCAGAGCATACCATACCGTTAGCATAAAAGTTATAGAATTGTAACGAATCTTTTACGTTCTTCATTCATTTAGTTGTAAAATATAAGAAAAAAAGGGTTTTTGGTTATGAATGATTTATAAGTTGTTGTAGGCAACTTATTTTGCATTTTGGTGTAACTTAAGTTGCATATTTTCTTAAAGGTTTATACTTCCATATCTTTGAATTAATTTCTTTGCACATATTTCCGCGCAACGCGATATCACCTGACATCCTAAGTGCCTTTTTTAGCACTGCTGATATACGTTTATTTCATGGGAGAAGCCATTTTTGGGTTTCCATCTAAATTTTGTGAAAAGTGCCAGTGATTTAATGGTAAGATACTTTTAACTCGTATTATATTAAAATCTAAAACATTTGCTTTTGCAGACACTTTTATTTTACTTACTTTTACTTTTATTATTTTTACTTTTTTACCTTTACTTTTGGCATTTTTGCCACTTTTGGTATTTTCGATGCTTACGATTGCAATTTTGCATTTAATTCAGATCTAAATTTAAATCACATTTTTTATTTGAACTTTCGACAGAATGCAATAAACACTGGATTATTCAAATTTCATGAAGATAAATTTGTAAGAAGTAAAGTTAAACTTTGGTATGGTTTACAACGTACAGCATTGTTATTACGACATATTGCGCAATATTGGTGCAAAGATTACATCACCTTTGGTTTACATTTCCGTATTCGTTTATACAAATTTTTCGAACAGGTATTTATACCCTACTAATTTAGTAATTTAAGGTTATTACAACTAGTTTTTGAGATATATTTTATATAATTCTAAATTTAAATATTTAATTAACATAGTTTGTATATCTTTTATTTTGACATTTTGGTGAATTTTTTATTGTATCCTTGGTTTAGTTATTCCGAGCATAATAAAAAAAATACTTGGCGTCCGAGATAATTTGTATTATTGTTACATTGCAGTTACTATATTGTTGTTAAGTGGAAATAACTCAGCAGAAATTGTGGTAATTAAGCAAAATCTACCGACTGAGACAACGCATTATCTTTTATTGAGTGTTTTGGATCTCTGGTTAGTTTAACGATTTGTTTTGGGAACATTTACACTCATTTATTTATTTATTAAATTATTTACACCTGGTGCTTTTAAACCATAAAATTATAGAATGATTTCTTGCGTCACAAGACGCGGTGCTGTCACAAATGCAATAACACCAGCACAGTGTAAATTATGTGCTCTTCTCATGATTGGTGTAATTATGACAACTGTAAAGGGGTCTTCCTTAACCTTTATAGTAACACATTTTTCTGTGTAATGTGGCTGTTTTTCTTGAAGTTTCTAAAATAATAATATTACAAGTATTTATTTAAAGACAAATTCAAGAAGTCAATTACTCAAAAAAATACAAGCTTGCAAAAAAGTCATTTTAGAATGGTTTAATTAGTTAATATAAACCTATAAGTACATATAGTTAATCTGTAATTTTGTTTCGATTTCTGAAATAGTAGCAGCGCGATTAAACTTAAAAATATTTCAATATAGTGAAAAACATAACTTGCCTCTAGCATTCCTTTGCCAAAACGCGATCCTAAATTAACACTTCACCATATGTCGTACGATATTTTGGGTTTATGGAACCATTGGCAAAATCTTGTTCATCCGTTTCTAAGTCAAGTTTGTTTAAATGGTAATTAATAGATTCAGTTATTCCCATACCATTATCAAAGTACGTTTCGAACAATTGTCTGGTTTCTGATGAACCTGGCAATACCGACAACGCCTCTGCAGTGTCTATGTTGTGTGTGTTGCGTGTGCGTGTGCGTGTGCGTGAGCGTGAGTGTGAGTGTGAGCGTGAGCGTGAGCGTGTGCGTGTGCGTGTGCGTGTGCGTGTGCGTGTGCGTGTACGTGTGCGTGTGCGTGTGCGCGTGCGCGTGCGCGCGTGCATGCGTGCGTGCGTGCGTGCATGCGCGCGTGCGTGCTAGCGTGCGTGCGTGCGTGCGTGTGTGCGTGAGTGTGTGTGTGTGTGTGTGTGTGTGTGTGTGTGTGTGTGTGTGTGTGTGTGTGTGTGTGTGTGTGTGTGTGTTCATTATTTATAGTAATTACTGCCGACAAACCTTCCTAAAATATTTAAAATTAAGATTGACCATTGTTATTAACTCAATGATTAAAGTAACAAAATATAAAAAATAATCCGATAACAACTCCTTTCTCAGTCTTTTTCTTACCTTAACATGTAGATGCTTTGCGATTGTATTTTTTGTAGTTACTCTAACCACTATTATAATTTTGGCCTTACATTCGTAATTTTTTGATTTCTTGTTTATGTTGGTTCTCTTTTTAAATAAGCTGTGATGACACATATTTTTTCTGTAAAAGATACACCTATTTATTATACAGGGTGTTTCAAAATTCAGTACAAAGATTTTACGAGCATATTTATCAGGCAAAAAAAATCTGTTTTTCATATTAACGTGTGTCCTAACTTGCTTTGTATTCGAGCTATGGGGTGTCAATGTTAATAAAATGGGCCTTTAAGGGCTAGGAACATGCAATAAAGTGGTTATTATTTATTTAAGCAAAAACGATGCGTCGGACAAAAGAAAATCAAGAAATCAAATTTGCTTAGAAATAAATAAGAATTCTAAGAATAATTTTTATTTTAAGAGAAAGCCACTAGTAAAAATAAAATTATTTGTACATCAGGAAATGCATCTTGGTGCATGGAAGACGTGTACCAAATTGCATACAGATATCTGCAATTTTATCAGTTATTATAAAAAAGGATTTTTTTTCTAAAAACTTTAAACCCTGTATCTCGAAAACGGAGCAAGTTAGGACACATGTTTATATGAAAAAAGCAGACTTACTTTTGGCTGGTAAATATGCCCTTAAAATCTTTGTACCGAATTTTGCAACATCCCGTATATACACTCACCTGAAAATAAACGCCTATACTATACTAAGTTTCAAACACCCTGTAGATGGTTATGAGCTTTACACACACGCAGACATACAGAAAGACGGCGCGCCGCGACAAAAAATATCTGACATGTTCTGACCCAGACCTGTGCCCAAACGTACAAAATTTCATTAAACGTTACACGCTGTATATAAATAATAAAAAGTTTAATCGAACTTAGATGTATACTTACGGACACACAAAAAGTTTTAAATTGGGAGCGCTATCGCATACAATCCATTTCGTGTGATTTAACCGAGAATATTCTTAAAATCCACATATCACATTCTTCCAGATTGTTTAAATTTGCGTCAATTGTTATACTGTTGCTCAACAAGACGCACGTGCTTGAATATAAAATGTCCTAACCACTAAGCAAAAACAAAAGCGTGCAAGCGCTGAGATGGCTAAGTGTACATTCATTTAGGTATCCAGAGCAATTCGTACTGTTATTTGACGAGCGGAAACTCGGTGGTAAATTGTACATTTATTTCGCGTCTATATAGCAATGTGTACTGTTATTTGGCATCGACCAATGAGATAGCCATATCGCTCTGCGTTTGTCAAATACATGTACGTTGTGCTTATATGCTACCGGGAGGACATAGGGGAATTTGAAATTTAGTTGTGCAATATCCCCACAACTAATAGGAAAAATTGTACGAGAAACATGTATAGCCATTTATGATGCTCTATCTGAAGTGGTAATAACTCTTTATATAACAAAAAATCTTGCTATCAAATGTTTACTTGAAAATAACTAACATACATTTTATTATGTTATATTATTGGAAAAGTATGTGGCATTTTCTCAATGCTGGTAGTATTATGCTTTCCAAATATTAGAAACTCCACGTTATTTAACTCTTCTTCGTGTAGAGTTGGATTTACAAGAGATTGCGGATTAGTTATTACGCTCTCTGACCCGAGCTAAGAGGCGTTGCAGCTGTTGTATTTGTAGATGACCAGATTTAGGATGGCCCTATGACATGAAGTTCAGTTGTTGGTGCTGATAAACAGTTATGATTTTGTATAGGAGTTTCAGAAATTATTTGGCGGTTGCCAGAAGATGAACGAAAGGAAAGGAATGTAGCATTATTGACACTTGTTGCAATGGATAGTGACCTTGAGAAAACTGTGTGCCTGGGTGATGTTAGGAATAGGAAACGCTTGTTATAAATTGGGTGCCGTTAAGACTGAAGAGGTATCAGTTAAGTTACCAATTTTGGCGTGAAAGAGAACATCACTTCCACCTCATCTAGTTGAAAAGCAACAGAGTTTCTAAACGCCTTATTGCTACTTTGCTGGGACAGTACACTTATGGCTACTTCCAAAACTGATGAAAATGCTGGGGTTGATTGCGGTTTTTCCGAGGGAGGACGTGGCGTACCTTCACGTAAAACATCGGAATGATGACGTAATGATAATGAACCAGATTGTGAATATTCAGGGCTTCCCAGTGTGTTTCTTGAAGTCTGCATAGTCTGAAATAAAAAGTCTTGGTTGAAAAATTATTGTTTATGTAGAGATTTATGTATACGTCCAGATTTTATCTTAATTTCCTTTAGACTGAAGGTATTTATGGTCGGTCATAAAGGCTGTCGCTGAATGGAATTTCACCACTGACTTCTTTTAAGGTGCATGGAGAGGAAGCACGTTAGAAGAAGCTACCCACCCTTGTTAGCAAAACGCCATGAAACATTTCTTTTAATAAGGTCCATTAAGCCCGACTAGAAACACTATCAGTCTAGCACTGGTTACGAAACCGTTAATCATTTTAATTCTCATTTGCAGTTTCCTTCGACGGTGACTGACTGGATGAATATAGCAGAGGATTTTAAGAATGTTTGACAGTTTAAAAACTGTGTAGGTGCTGTAGACGGAAAACATATTGCTATTATCAAACGTAAAGAGTCTGGCTCCTCCTACTTTAATTATAAGGGTTTTTATAGTATTGTACTTTTCGCAGTTGTCAATGCTAATTATATATGAATTTATTTACGTGCGCTGTGGAAGTAATGGCAGAGTTTCAGATGGCGGTATTCTTCAAAATACAGTCGGTGAATTGGTGGAGGAAAATAAATTGAACCTTCCTGGCCCCACCAGCTTCCCAGATAGTAGAACCGTATGTCTGCCTTTCGTATCTATAGGAGATGAAGACTTTCGTCTTAAATAAAATCTAATGAAACCTTATTCATCAAAAGCGATTTCCCGTGATGAAAAATTTTCAACTATCGTCTCTGTCGTGCCAGACGAATAGTAGAAAATGTGTTTGAAATTTTAGCCAACCGATTTCAGGTTTTGCAAATAACAATTCGAGTGGATAGTGGACAAAATAGTACTGGCTTGTTGTGTTTTGCATAACTTTTTTCGTAACAAGAGTCGGGCTTACACCACACCCAGTGTTGTTGATTGGGAAGACAGCGGCCAAAAGTTTGAATACACCATTAAAAATATACCTATAAAAAAATTATTGGGTAGTTCATAAATAGTACATCTGAAACTTCTTACCATTTCTCAGTTTATGTGTTTCGGCATTTTTTCTTTATAAAACGTCCTAGCTCACTCTTACAAATATAAAAAGTTATATTTTGTATTTTGTGAGTTTATTTAGCTTTTTCGTAATACCTAATTCATACATATTAAAGAAATGTCTTATTTGTTATCAAAACCAGATATAACCATATAACGCCCTTCCTTTAGAAGGAAGAAATAATACTTTGTGTTACTTTAATTTGCATCAGACTAGCTCAATCGGATTTTAAATTAATAAAAAGGGGCGAGGTTAGTTTACTTCTACTTGGGCCGATCACTAAATTATAGCCATATGAGGGTCTGATATTTATATTCCTTTATATTCCTTACATGTTAAATAATTCACACTTCATCTAAGACAATAATTTTACAACACTAAAATGTAATAATATTTTCGGAGGGACGCGTGCTTTGGTTCTGGTGCTCCCGTCCTCCGGTCACTCGAATCTGGGAGGTTTCTGTGAAAACAGAATGATTACTACCTTCAATTAACATATTTGTGACTCGTATTTTTGTATATATAACAAAAATCCTAACTGAAATGACTTTTTAAAATTATTTAAATGTTTTAATGCCGGCCCTGTAAACAGATGCGGCCCGGGTGTATACATACGATTACTCTAACAGTATCGCAAGGTTGCGTAACCCCTACAATGGGGTAATGCTCGCGCCTGCTTGGTAGAAGGTCAATCAGAAAAATCGGTACTTTAAGTAGAGTTTATGCGCATGCGATTTTTACATTCGAATGAAAAAGATGATTTTGGTCTGCTTTCATACAAAATTTTAAAGTCAATATATGCAATTTTCTACTTTTAATTTTTATTAAACGAACTTAACTAATTATTTACATTAATTACTTCGACGAACGGAGTACCTGGTTATTCTATCCTAACTGATTTAACTTTTGTATGAAATACACGTTACAAAGGAGTTATTTTAATCACAATGATAATTTCTTTATTTAGGCCTTTACACCTTCTGGAAATGTGATAGCTTATATATTTTACGGATGCGGTTTTCTTAAAGCAGAATTTTTCGCGAATTGTGAACGGATATTGAAACTGTTACTCACGTACACGCGGAGCGTCTTAATAGTGCTGGAGGATCACGGTGTGATCTACAAGCGGCGTCTGGTAGTAGTGTTATCTGTGGGCTTCTTGTACTTCTGGTTTTTTTACTTATATTGCGTTGTGGGCGGCGTATTGGTGTTAGAAAGTGTAACAGGTGTTGGGTGAAAGATCAGTTACAAGAATCTGGGACTAACCCGTTACGCTGTGTAAATGAGACCTCCGGGGTTGGTAGACTTAAGGCTAGAACCTTTATTTCCAACGGAGTAAATGAAAGATGACTACGGGCGTTCATCCCGGCGTGACATCGTTCAATCTGTGTATTGTGTAATATGCAATAAAAATGTGCGTTTCTTTAACCTCAGATTAAAACGACCAGCAGCTCGGTTCTATGGAGAAGACTTTCAGGTGGAATTGTCGAGGTATCTCGACAAATGATGCACAACGGTAACATGAATATTATAACGCAAAGATCGAAAGTTGGCGGAACAAAGTAACGAGACTAAATAGTGGCAGTCGCGTGGATCGAATTCTCTGTCTTCAGTGGCGCATTGCGGTTTTTATTGCGGATCCACGGAAGGCGGGTACGGCTTCTGGTGGTTGGGTTGGGCTGCGATTGGTTGGTGAACAAGCGGGCTCTGACATGTTTTACATGTTTTTGAAATAAACGTCCGAGGGGAATAAAATTAATTATTTGACGATTTCTGCAAAATTTGATTAAAACAGGATAATAATAATAATAATAATTAATGAAGGGAAAATTTAGTAAAGAACGCTAGCTCTTTACAACCATTGTTTTGGCAAATTATACGGAATCACCTCAACTAACACTATTTTCGCAAAATTAGTTTTTTAATGTAACGACTATTACGTTTTTTTTATATTTTTAAAGTTATATAGTAGCGAATGTATAGTTGACGCCAGAGATATATCGTTTGTTTACTAAACGAAAAACTGCTGTATACAAAAAACTCTATCGGGGACGTTAAGGAATGCATTGTCAACCAGTGGTTGCTGGTTGCTACTATATTAAACCACTGGTTATCAATGCATTCCTTAACGTTCTTGACAGGGTTTTTTGTACACAACAGTTTTACTGTTTTTTAAATAAACGATACATCTCTGGGGTTAATTATAACTGGCTTTGAACGGACAAGGGTTTTAAGTCTAGATCTTGGTCTAGATATAAAATTTTAGTTGCTAAATTTAGCAGAAATCTTTTAGAATCTAGATATTTTTAGCAACCAAACTTTTGGCCGGAACTGTAGTTCATTTGCTTTTACATCTTTTAAAAATTCAAGATTCAAACTTAATGTTGTTAGTAAATCAATAATAATAAATTAAAAATTAAAATTATGTTAAAAAACTGACATTTGTGTCATTTTCGTCTTCATCACTAAGTTCTACTTCAACTCCGCTTTCAGAATTGGCTTTTCTTTTCCTTAGAGAGGAGACACCTTGCCTAACACTTTCCTGATAAGTTGTAAATAGTAACTGGTCAAAGTACCACAAATTTGGTTCGTAGATGTTATCTGTTGAACTTCCCGTTTTTTTTTTGATGTCATAACTTTTTTTAGCTCTCATCGAAATGAAGCTCTTAAACTTTCTTTTTTGCTTTTACGAATTTTTCATCGGCAAGCGGAAAAATGTATTTAGCTTTTTCCGCAAGTACACCATAACTATTCCTTTTATGTGTTTATTGCTGTATTATTTGACCTCTGACCTCTGTTTATTTCTATGAATTCTGTCCAAAACTTTTTATTGTCACTGAACGACTTTATCCGAAGAAAAAACCGGAACAAGAAATTGTAGCCCTCACCTCACACGATTACGATGCATTAGGACGTTAATCACCAACATGCTCGCAAACCACCATACATGTACACACTTGTTCGACGCTTGGTTCGTGTTGGTAAGGAACGGCAAGCCGAACAATGAGCGGAGTATTCCAACCGCCAACAACGTTCCCCTTTGTCACACACCTTCGAGCATGTTCACCGAGCCTGCTCCCAACTGCCTTTACCAACATGTTTGTCCAACATGGTTGAATGTGTATGGGGGGTTTTATACATCTCTAGTTTACTATGCGCGTCTCTTGTAAAGGGAATATGTAGATTGTACTTACTAGTACGCTGCAAATTATTATTTGTAAAATAATCATAATAACTAAAACAGAGCTGTTTTCATATAAATGCAAAAATACCCTATAAAAATTAATTGTCCGGGAAAGATCACTATTTCCTAAATTTATTTTCACCTAGACCAATGTTTTTTTCTACACAATGTTGCAATGTGAGGGGCGCTCTTTTTAGCTGTTTTCTGTTATATTTTCCAGATTTTCGTCCTGCTAATGGTGCTCTTTTACCTGTTATTGCAACTTTACGTCTTGATATTAATTGGATTAGTAACAAAATTGTTAACATAAACCCACCAGTACGACATTGATGTTGGTTGGACGAATTTCATGTAGCAATTTAACCGCTTCAAGAAAGACGTCTAATTTTTTATTGTTTGTCAAAATGCACCCAATAGCAGGCGACTGTGTTACAAAAAAGTATACTTTGTGGTTTTGTACATCGCAATTGCCTGATCAATATACGAAGAGAGTTTCATTTGGTTGTGGTAATAATCGCGCTGCGCGTTGCATGAAATGCGTACATATTGAAACTGAATAATTTTCTTCAATATGCTCGAAACTTTGTATAAAATCCCTTGGTTTTTGTTTGTACGGCTAAATATTTTTCTAAATAAATTAACATGTTTTATCTCGATCTTTCTCCGCATTATGTTTTAAAATTGATTTTCACAGGTTTTGCACGTCATTCTTGGTGGGAAGAAACCGTTTATCTGTAACATACCTGTCATCACCATAATACACCATCATTCCGACACAGTACGTATGATAGGCACTAGAAGCTTTATGACCATGCTGAAATAATTCAAAAAAACGTTTTTTGGTTGTGTCAGCTGTAGGTCTATAGCGAAGTGCAGCCACTGAAAGGATAGTGTGGTTATGTTCATTCAACAACATTATTATGCTCTAACGACTTGATCTCGACAAGTTGTCGTTCAATTTTAACATACATTTGATGTGCACAGTTAGTATTTCCGCTTCGAGATAAATGCGTCTTTACTGTTCTAGTGTTAAAATGACAGTAATATATTCTTTTAAAGATATTGACTGGTCTTACCGAACCTACTGGGAACGTTTTAGTAATCCTGTAGAAAACCTTAGTTTTTTCTTCTAAATCATGTACCCATTTCTGTAAACAAAACATCATTTCGTTGGAGCAAATTATAAGGTTTATTGCATTATTTATGTGCACGGTTGAGAATTATTGATAGTCCGGATATTCTATTAAAAAGCACCATATGACTGGTGTGCGTATTAACAACAATTTCCGATAATTGAGTTATGTGTATCTATTTATTGTGCAATTCGTTGGATTACGATAAATAAAATTTAATTATACTAACTTCTACTTCTTCTTTGGATTGCAGTTTGGTTCTAAAACTACTTTGGTTTATGAAGGTGTATTCATAACCCTCGGAAACTACGTTTTCCAATGTTTACGTCAGTTTGTATAATACTTCTTTCAGTAAAATGTTACACGTGTTCACAAATATCTTCTGAAATGTAAACTGCAAACGTTCAAGTCATTCTAGGTCTGCAGTTAACGCGCATATGGATCAAAGGTTTATGGCCAATCCTACTCGGACATTTGCGATCCTTATTTCTTTGGCTATACCTTATACGTCTGCAGAATACGTACAAGCCGCCGACCATGAGTCCGGTGCGCCTTCTAGTCAAAAACAGAAAAATGCCCATAAACACATGAAAGAGCAAAAATAAGCATAGAAATAATAAAAAAAATTGCAACCAGAAATTTATTTCGAGTTAACTTGTAGGAGAAACTAGACCTTGTTGCATAAACCGCAATTACACAGTTGATACCGCAAATTTACACCTATTTGGCCGGTAACCTCATATTGCTCCGGAGAGCGTAGACTTTTGTCTCGTCAGGGCGACGGCACTCGGTCTGCGTTTGAACAGAGCGCTTGTGTATTCATCACATTTTGGTCAGGACTGAGCAGTCACCACCCACATCTACACATGCCCAGTGACGAGTGAAGACTTGTTGCAAGCTCTGTGCCTTTTATTCGTAATGACGCGGTAATCGCTCCTCAGTGGTTGTACTTAGTTTGCATATACGAGCCCTAACAACTACATGTTTTTAAAAATCAACACAGAAATCCATGCAAACTTATTTACTTTATTGGTGAATGTGTAAGCTCCCTTTCTATATAAATAAGGGTATTACTTTTACTGTTTACTAAGCTATTTGCTTTGGCCTGGCATAGCTTCGTCGAAGATGGGATGAATTCGCATAATCATTGACAACTTCAAGATCGCAACCAACCACCCTAATATTATTGCCTACTTGTTATAAATCTACATACTTTACTTAAATCTACGTGGTCGTCCAGAAAGTAAACAACGTTTTGGTGTGGTGAAATAAAAACAAAAGATATGAACACAAAGCTTTATTTACAGTCAGACGACCTTATTCTACTTTTCTACATAATTACCATGTTTATCAAGACATTTGTTGTAACGTGGGACCAGTTTTTCTATGCCAATGTTATAGTCATCTGCCGCCAAATATTTGAGCCAGTCTGTCACCGCTTGCTGAAGTTCCTCATCGGTAGTGGATTCTTTTCCACCCAAAAACTCCTTCAGTTTAGGGAATAAGTAAAAATCACTTAGTGCCAAGTCTGGACTGTGAGAAAGATGATTAAAAATTTCCCATTTAAGAAGTTGAAGTTCCTGCTGTGTTCGTGCTGATGCATGAGGCCGGGCATTATCGAGGATCAACAACACTTTTTCCAACAGCATTCCACGTCTTTTGTTTTGGATGACGCGTAGAAGTCGGTGGAGAGTTTCACATTAGGCTTCCGAGTTTATTGTTACCCCTCTGGCATGAACTCGACATGGATTAAGCCCTTTCGGTCCCAAAAAACTGTTGCCATGACTTTCCCGGTGTTCAAATTTGGTTTTTCCTTCTTGGGTTTTGAGAGCGAATTCGCGTGATGCCACTCCATTGACTGGCGCTTACTTTCAGGAGTCTTGTACGAACCCAAATTTCATCTCCCGTAACCATGCGGTCAAGAAACCTGTCGCCATCTGTGTGGTATGCGGTCAAAAATTCAAGGACTGCTCCCATGCCATTCGCCTTATGCTCGTCAAAGTCTTTGGCACCCACCAAGAGCACATTTTCTTGTAACCAAGGTGCTCTGTCACTACTTGATGTAAGAGCGATCGTGAAATTTGAGGAAAAGATTCGTGTAACGTGGTTAAAGTGAAACGTCGGTTTTCCTGAATCTTTACTTCAACTCTTCCCTTCAATTCTTTCGTTACAAGTGATGGCCTCCCACTCCGATCTTCATCATGAACACTGGTGCTTCCTTGATTGAACATAATGCACCATTTCCTCACCGATGACGCGTTCATTGCATTATCACCATAAACATTCTTTATTTGCCTGTAGATTTCAACAGGCTTAACATTTTGTGCATTCAGAAAACGAACAACGCACTTCACGGGATTTTCGATTGGCATCACCATTTTGAATCGTTCTGAAAACAAGTATCGTGACTGCACAGCAACGAGACTCAGCTCACACTGAAGTAAAGTAAAGAGCTAACGACCACGCTTGCAGCCGAGTGGTGGGGGGTCTGCGACGCGCGCGGTGCGCAGTCGTTCTTTACTTTCTGGACGACCGCGGTACTAAAATTTTATTTAACCTAAACTTTATATACCTCGCATAACAATACTTAAACGTATCTCTAAATGACGGTCCTTTTATAGCAATCAGAAAGGTGGAGTTCGGTGATGGTCCTCCTGGTAATGGGCTGTCTGTGGATTGGATAATTAATATACAGAACGTACTGTAAGATAACAATCCCTGTTTGACTTTATATATTTGTTTAGTAATTAAAATAAATTAAAATATTTCACTCATAAAGAAAATCAATACATTGGGTTTACCTTAGATTCTACGAACTTTAATTTTAAATGATCCAAGAGCCATGGGCGCCGGCAAGATTATTTTTAGGGAGGTGCTTTCTGACTATTGTACGAATTTTAGAAGAACTTTCTCACGACTCACCAAGCTCCAAAGCGAAAATCAAAGCATATCAGCTCTACGCCACTGCACGCACTTCAACATACATTGTGACACTCTTAGTAATTGCTGTCTATTTTGCCAAAAGTAATCCCGTGTGCAACCAATTACAAGAAGAAAATATGAATATGAAGGCAATACGTGATCATATAAATAAATTAACGGACGTGCTTCAGTCTTGTGAAGAACTAGAATATCTACCTTCATCAAATATTTATAATCTATCATTTCTTCTCTGAAAATGGATTTTTTTCAACACGCAAAAAAGCGTTTTCGCTTATGCAACTATCCCACTTGTCTATAAAACCAGAGTCCTTTCCCCACTTGGTCAATCAGACCACTGCCTAATCGAAATAACTTCCTCTGTACCCAATCCCACTGTTACTTGAAAAACAGATAGAACTATGTGGTGTTTTAAATCAGCTAACTGGAGCGAACTGCGAGATGTTTTGCAACCTTCCCTGGCGTGAGTATTGCTTTAAACGGTCCTCCTCTTCAAACATTGCTCTTTCAATAACTGAAGTTATCTTGATGGGTATGGTGTTATAAATTCCCAAAATACATAATCGTGTAGGTCATGCCCATTCCCAACCCTGGTTTAATAGGGCTTGCACTGATGCGTTATCTCAAAAGTATAAACTCTAGATCAGATGGAAGTCAAATAAATCTATCGAAAATCACACCGACTATATTACCGCAAGGAATAGTTGCAAAAGCATCATCACCAAGGCCAAACAGATATTTGAAGAACGTAAATGCAAATAATTAGTCTCATGTCCTTTGGGAGGTCGTAAATTTTGGTCATTAGCTAAAGCCATCAGTAAAAACTGTATTACATCTTCCTTTCCTCCCATGACGTCTCGCGACGGAGCTGTAGTAGCTGATCCTGCTGAAAAAGCCAACCTCTCTGTCGATTACTTGCATCAAATTCATGTCACAATAATTCTGGTAAAACTGTGCCCTCGTCCAAGTCTACTCTATACGCTATTAAATCAATCCACTTTCGTTACAAGCTCCTATAATCAATTATCAATAAACTTGACTCAAACAAGGCGACTGGCCCTGACGGTATTCCAGTTAAAAAATGCTATCCCGAGCTAGTACCTGTATTATCCAAACCCTTTTCGATCTCCATGTAATCTGGTGTTTCCCTCATCGTAGAAGTGGGCAAATGTCCAACCTATTCCTAAAAAGGGGGATAAAACCGATCCCTCAAACTATCGACCAATAGGTATCACTTCCATTCTGTCGAAAATCATGGATAAAGCCATCAACCACGAACTAATTTCGTACCTCAAGTCCTAAACTCCTAAACGGCCACCAGTATGGGTTCAGACAGAGTCGTTCAACAGGTGATCTTCATTCATATATCACCCAACTCTGGAATAACACATTAGAGAGGTCCGGTGAAACAGTCGTAGTAACTTTAGATATTTCAAAGGCTTTTGACCAGGTTTGGCACAAGTAGCTACTTGCCAAGCTCACTTCGTTCGGCTTATCAGATACGTTGATCTATTGGATATCCAGCTTTATTGACAAAAGACGTGTACGCGTTGTCGTCGATGGCTTCTTTTCGAAAGAAACTACTATTAACGCGGGAGTACCCCAAGGATCAGTGATAGCTCTCACACTCTTCCTGCTACACATAAATGACCTCATTTCCTCAACAACTAACCCGATCCATTGCTTTGCAGACAACAGCACTCTACATTGTAGTTCTTCTCAGTTTTCCCACAACAATAAGTCTAGTCAGGACGTTAAGCCTCAATCAACAGTGACTTAGAACGTGTCCTTGAATGGGAAAGGAATAATCTACTCACGTTCAACGCCGACAAAACGCAGTGTTGCCTTGTGTCCACGAAGGAAGACCGATCATTTCCTGCTGTAAATATGAATTGCTTAGAACTCAAGTTTTCAAACTCTATTTCTTTGTTAGGGATGTCCGTATCATCGAACCTATCATGGGTTGGCCACCTTTTGTCAACCAGCAAAACAGCTGCGCGTAAAGTAGGCTTTCTATACAGATCTAAGCAGTTTTTCACATCACAACAACTCCTTTTACTGTATAAGGCTCAAATTCGACCTCATCTGGAATACAATTCCCACCTCTGGGTCAGTGCTCCCCAATACGCCCTTGATATGGTAAACCGCATCCAAAAAAGAGCTATAAGACTTATAAATGACCCGTATCCGACTTCTGACCTTCACCCTCTTGAGCATAGAAGAAAAGTTTCGGTTCTTGCCTTGTTCTATCGTTATTACCATGACAAGTATGCCTCCGAAATACACTCCTTAATACCTTCGCAGGCCATCTTCGCTAGGAACACTCGGTTTGCCCATTCACACCATAATTACGCACTCAAAATTCCATCGTGTCACACTAAACGGGCGAATAGACATTTTTCCACACGCGACCAAATTGTGGATTACAGTACCCAGTTCTTGTTTTCCTCCAAACTTTGACTTAAATCAATTTAAGGTAGCCATCCATAAACATTTCTACTAATAATATCCCTAAGCCCTCCCAGTGTTCCTGAGTGCTTTAGGACGTTACGCAAATCTTAGCCTGTTCGGGAATACTATAAATAAAAAAAATGCAGCTCCACCGAGAATGAATGAGAAACTTGAACGAATATTTAGGTTAGTCATAGCAGAAGATATACAGAACCTCTCCGAACGTTTTCTGTGCAATTTTATTGCCGAGGCTACCACCTGGTATGAGATGTTGAAGACAGATAAAGAGAGTGATGCGGTTTTAAGTGTACCACTTGAATACGCAGATTTGATTGCTCAAGTTACCCCGTTTTACCCAGTAGTATGCGAAGCAATCAAAATTGATATTCCAGCGATAACATGCAGCATTGATCGTACAATTAGTACGTTACAACGTGGAATCGGTCAACGATGGGTGACGCAAGGCTAAGCGGCCTCTGTTCACAGGAAAGGAGTAGAGGAGGACATTGAATTCATTGACAAGGTGATGAACAAGTTTAGACGGTAACCTAGACGCCTTCATTTTTCTGTGTATTTTTTTGACAGGGGTGCAGGTGCACCCCCTTGTCATGAACGAATAAGTTCAAAGGTAAATATGTAATTAAAAATTATTCTACATACATAAAGACAAAATTTGCATCGATTGGGACTTGAATCTCGATGGCGCAGATGGTTAGCGCGGTACTCTGGTAAAGTACAGGACGTAGGTTCAAATCCTACTCGAGGTAAACTTTTTATTTATGTATTCAATAAAATTAATAATAATTTTTAATTTATAATTTGGTATTCATTAAAATGGATTACAGGAGTTTATATTTTATTTTCTATGCGATTAATTATTTTTATCGCTGAATGGAAATCAAATATTATACGAAACGGGGTTCTCTTTGTGGAATTAGATCAGGATTTCTACTTTATAGCAAAATACGTATAAATTAAAGGAATTTAATTTCTCCTTCAGGAAGTAGATTTGAAAACTGTATGCGATGATTATCGCTATTCAGAAACTATACAGGAACGGGAGTATGAAATCGGAATTTCTACGTTATAGGAATTTGGTTTAATTTTTAAAGAATTTACTAATTATTTCGGGAAGCGGGTTGTGATACTTTATTAAGTGTTCCGGATACGAAATACAGGCTATTCGAATTAAGTACCGGGACTGGTTTAATTAACTTCAAAATGGAAGACACCAATATTCTTAAGTTATAAGTGCTGCTAAAAAGTTTGTTTCAATTATAAACACAACATTAGAGGCAAGATCGGAAGATGATCCTCAACTTGAAAGTTTATACATTGAATCGGAGTTACCGAAACAGAGACCGAGGAAAAAAAGATGCCAGGTGATCTGTTGATGATACAAATATGTCGGATGAAGATTAATTAAGGATTAGGGTTTTCAACGTAATCGTGGACAAAATCAATGAAAGCATAGAAACTAGATATGTCGTACTTTGACCCTAGAAGATTTCCATAGATTTAAGAAAGAGTACGAAAAAACTGCAATCATTAATAGTCTAAACTCCAAAGAAGACGAAGATGAAAAGAAAAAGAAGCTGGAGAAGTGTGGTTCGTATAACAAGAAATGACAGTGTGACTATTGCACGTACAGCTTGATTTATGAATATAGCTTGTACTCAGTAATGTACACAGAGCTTAACGAAGTTACAAATATTTGCTCACTTTACCGATGACCCAAGTAACGTGCGAGCGTACATTTTCGAAACTGA
This sequence comes from Vesta saturnalis, assembly GCA_036346205.1. Classification (NCBI taxonomy): domain Eukaryota; kingdom Metazoa; phylum Arthropoda; class Insecta; order Coleoptera; family Lampyridae; genus Vesta; species Vesta saturnalis. The sequence goes on along the minus strand of JARFJB010001243.1, from coordinate 858,917 downwards.
AGTTGTTCAAGATGAGATTATGTTCAATCTTGTCAAATGATAATCGTTCTTGATTATGCAGACAGGGAAAGAAGTTCTAACTGGATTGTACAACTATCAAATCATCAATGAGCTAATCAATCAGAGCAATTAGATAAAACTTTTATTATCAATTTAACCAAACTATTTCATGTAATATGTTTCAAACTATAAATTAATTGTAGCTTTTACACAAAACTGATGTCTCATTTACATAAACTTAACAATTTTTTTATAGCATGATACATTTTCGTAATGTTAGTAGCTATTTTTAGTTATTAGTAATGTATTATAATAACTACTTTTACTTTTGCAAAACGTTTTAATCGTTTTAATGTATGTCTGCTTTTCCTAAACAATAAACCAATAACATTGAATTAAACCAGTAAGTTAACTATTAACGGAGGAAAAGTACTTAAATTTCCTAATAACCCTCCGCTTTGTAACGTATTTTTTTTTAATTTTCCGCGGGAGTACTCTCGGACATCCCGGTTACCCTAATAATTTCCTGGATACACGACTACGCCTTCCAGACCCAAGGTTTGCGCCTTTTTGATGAGCTCAGTCCGAACCCGGCTATAGCTACTGACGCTCCGCGGTTTTCACTTTTCCATCACTTTTAAAATGATTTTCTTCCATCGCTTCTTTGAGCTGTGACATATAAAAGTTACTAAGAGCGAAGTGTGGTGAAAAATACTGGTTTTTGTCACTTTTCTTCCAAGTAACGTTCAAAAATACTCCTTTTGCATCTTAGAAAAAAGTGAACATAACTTTTCCTGCTGATCAGCTAGCGCCATTCCTCGCGTGAGTGTTTCTGTTGGTGACGGTGAACCTAGAATTCGTCGCTTGTAACAATTATTTTTCCAGAAATGCATCACCTTCAACGTGGAAAGAATGCAAATGTTCTTCATCAACCAACTTTACGCTAAATCAAAGCTAATTTCCAAAATTTCGTTGAAATTTGTACGTCTGGTTTCCTTTACAAGCTTTTCACTAAATCAATTTTTGCATCCATTACTATGCAGTGGCCCCGCCGCGTTATTGACTCATACCCCACAACCCTCGCGCACATATTGCAGAGACAAACATGAGTTTCAATTGTTTTCACTGAAAAAAGCACATCACAGATTGGAGCTATAAGGCAGTGCATTTCATAGTGGGGTATCATCATACTACTTTCGGAATTCTATGGCACTGATAAATATTTCATTTGATGCCCCTCGTGTATAATATGAATACCAAGATTTAGGAAATACGTGTACTTAAATTCAGTATAAATGTTAATAAGACAGCGCTAAAAACCTAAATCTATCTACATCGTATAAAATATATACCTACGGTAATTAATACCACACCAATTGGACTGATAACAATTGGTTTTTAATTATTTTATCTTATTAACTGAAACTTTATTACACTATACATATATATATATATATATATATATATATATATATATATATATATATATATTGAGATGATTAAAAGTAGGCATAATAAAGGGGCTAGAGTTTATTGAGTTTGAATTTCTCTATAGTAGGCAAAGTAGATAAATTTGTGGAAGTATACAGTTCGTTTTCAATGAAAAAATAGTTACGAGTGCAAAATTATGGTTTTGATGTGACAAAACAGGCTTTATGCGGTTTGCACATGGTTGTTATTTTCATAATAGCATTGAGCTATACCAGTAGCATGTGAGAAAGGCCAACATGATTAATATTAATGGGTACGATTAGTTTCGTGTAACATATTTATGTAATTTCGCATTTTATTCAATGTATTGTAGCATTTTGAACACATATCAGATATTGATCACATGGAATATGATAATTACAGTATGTAGAATGTATAGTATTAGGTACAATGCATAAACTATTTAAAATATGAAAGAAAGGGTATGATACGAACATAGTATATCTGTAATTCAAAGACAAGGTATATAAAACGTGCATTAGAAGTGATAGTGACTTAAAAACATAATTAAGTACATGAACAACATTTGTGCCGTGTGATATATTTAATATAACATTGCAAATTCTAAACAAAAATTGACAAAATAGTTAAACAATGTGAAAATGTGAAATGACAAAATTAAGAACTATAGAGTACAAGTAAACAGTATTGGTGTTAGAGACAGACATAAGAACACGTTTTATGAACATTTCAAGTGTTATAGACAGTTATTATACAAATTAAAAGTAAATTTATAGTAAGTTAGGTTAAGTATTATTTGTAAGAATTTCACAAAATTATAGTTTTTATAGGGTAAGATAAGTTTAAAATAAATTATAAAGACATTTAATAGTAAGTTTCCCTCATTTCAACAAGGAATTTAACTATAAATATGTAATATAAACATAAAATTAGAAAAGTTAGGTTAACTACCTAAATTTTAAATATGAAGGTAGAAGTTTTGTAAAATTTAAATAAAATGGGTTGAAATAAATGTATTCTGATACAGTTTTTTATGTGGAATTTGAATATGTAATTAGTTTAGTTGTAGGATGTAAGATTTTTTTGATATTAGTACATTTAGATTATAAATTGTCAGAATGAAAATTATCGAAGCAAAATAGGGCTTTTGAAATGTCCTTTTATGCGGAATTTTGCCCTGATTCCAAATATGTAATTAAAAATCAAATCCGAATTGTATTAAAAAAGATATAGCTTAATTTATGTTTTAGTTAAGTTTACAATTTTGTTTAGACCAATCAGAAGCTAGAATCTTTTGTGTATAATGTAAAAAAAATTTGGTATCTAGGAGAAATGTATAAAAGGAATTGCTCCTGATTTCTCACTCTCTTACCATTCTTGTTTTTTTGAAATTTTTTTACTAACAAGTCATAGTGTTAGTGTTATTTGTGTTAACATGTAAGTAACAATTCTCGTAAACATTATCGGAATTGAAACGCGATCGACGTAGAGTTGAGATATCAGAAACAATTATTTCAACCTATAACTAAAGTTAAAAATAAGGTTACCGATCACAATCGTTCGATAAAATTGTAATTGTTTCGTTTTTCAAGATCGTGTGTAAACATCGGGTGATATGCAATTTTTGTTATATGTTAATAAATTCTTCAATTATCTTGGATTCGATGTTTATTTTGTTGTCAGCGAGTAAGATCATAAAATAAATCTTCACTTCCTAACGGAATCTAAAATAAAGGTGCAAATGAATACAAAATCTATATGAACTTAAAATACAAAATTAAACCCGTGAAATTATTAAATAAATAATACGACATTTTAAAAATAACACAAATAAAATAAAGTGCTTGCCGATAAGTATTTGAGCATTGTAAGTACATCGTATTTACCACATGAAGAACAGCCAACAGTTATTGGATTTGGATGAAATAATGGAATGTTAAGCAGCATATTTGGGACAGCAAGGCAGTATCGCCGATTTATGGAAGGAAGTCTACGTCCAATGTTTAATGTGGACCAACCCGACATGAACATTATTTGGAATTTGCAGCAACACATGTGAGTTGTATTTCACTTTTGTAGCCCTATTGCATTGATATTTTTTTGTTGGTGTCCCGTATTTATTTTTTCTTAATAATGTATAAATGTTTGTACGAATTCACGTGTCAATATCTGAGAAGTAAATGACTCAGCGTTATATTAAAATTAATCAGTTTACCTCAAACAAATTTAAAATTGTGCTCAATAATTTAGATCAATTGCAGAAATTTTTGACAGGCTACATTTATTTCAGTATTAAGTGCGCAACGCATGCGTATTTTGTGCAGATCTCAACAAAGTTGGTTTCACATTGTAACCGTTTATTATAAAATGCAATTTGATCATTTACATGAATATTCCCAGATTTAATTTATATTGCCAACAATAAATGTTTAATACAATCGAACCCTATCCCCAAAAGAGATCACTGAGCTAGTAGCATAAGATATATTTTTTGTTAATATTATCAAATTAAATATTATTTTAGTTTTATTTATTTGCTGCACCACTATATATATATATATATATATATATATATATATATATATATATATATATATATATATATATATAATATATAATGATGCTTGATAAGAAAAATTTGTTAACAAGTGTGCTTTCTTTTCGAGCGGACATTTTGTGTGCCGTACAAGCATTTTTCGAAAATTCTCTTTTTTTCTGGTTCTTCGATCATCATTTCTACAAGAGAATTTTCGAATATAATATATTTTTTTATCTGACAAGGGAATTATTTGGTGAAGATGTATTAATTGCTATGGCTGATATATAAAAATGTTACTTTCACAAAAAGGGGTAAGCTATCTCGATTTCTTCAATTCCTTTTTAACTGTAAAAATTTTTTTAGTGTTAAGATACGATAAGCCACTAAACCGCTCTTCGCACGAATTAAAATTTAACCAGATTGTGTTAATGCATGACTTAGAGCTCGCCCTCAATCTAAAGAAGGAACACAAGGTTATGTGATTAAAACTACGACCACTTACCTAATCATATTTGTAGCTCCTTCTAGTATCCTTCGATCCGATTTCCATTTTTTATTACTACATTCTCATACAATTTCCTCTTCAGGTGGACTACTTGTATAGCTGGTAGCTGTACTTCAAAACGATTGACTCTCCCTACTTGCTTTAAGTTACTGGAGTTTCCGAGAATGGTATCTGGCTGCAGGTTCGCTACTGACAACTTGAAACCTTCGCCTCCGCACTAACCCAGGTGTAAAGTGCAACTACTCGTCAGCACCAGGTCAGAATTTTCCATTTTGGCATATATTAATAAAGTTTACCTTTGATTTTGTGTTATGAACTGTTATATTTCGTAAGGTGCCTTTAGCAGTGATACAATAGCTCTACGGGGTAAAAAGTGCGTTTACATTATGAAGATTACTACAATTTTTAATTAATTATTTACTTTTGTTGATGACGCTGTTTTCTACATCTTTGTGAAAATCACGTTCCGCTTTAGTAAGTTTTATTCCATTTATAATCATTTTACTACTGAATCACCGATATATGTGATAAAACCGTTAGCTATAATCCTGTGGGAGTATAACAATTTAATTTAGGTTATTTATAACGGTACTGTCTTTAACGTCCATATTGCAATCTTAGGAAGGATATCTGAAACGCTACTGCATAAATCAAATGAACGTGTTATACCGGTTGTACCTTACTCCTATTAATGTTATTCCATCACATGTTTAACGCGGAATTTTGTGCTCTTTTCAATTTTGTCCATTAGATTTAAGTACAATTTTTTTGGTATTGTGGATAACAGTGTTCAGTTTCTAGGCGCTCTCGTTTTAATTATGTGGACATGTATATGTAAATTCACGTTAGAGTAATGGTGTGAACTAAACATGCTTCTCCAATATTCCTGTAATTGAATTGGGTTACATTTTTGTGTTTATTTTTTAAAACAAAGGCAAGTTTGATTTGGAATATTTTGAAATTATAATTTTACTGGTTATTAGCAAATACCATTTTATTGGTGATAGAACCTTTTCAGGTTAACGAAAGATCTTTCGACGAACCGCAGGGGGAACATTATGTCATGTTAAAAATTAGTCAATTTTACCTTTTTATATTTGTTGCAAATTAATATACCGCAACTTGCCCGCGTCCTTATAATTTTTGATATTTTGGTTATGTACGAACTTTCATGTTCTTATTGTGGGGAAAATTAATTAATCACACGATTAGAATAGTAAGTATAAGAATAAGTCATATAATTTGTTTAGTCCTTTTTGGGGAGAATTTCCCGTGCAGTATATTTGAATCATGGTTTGAAACTTTCAAATAAACTACGGTTACTGGGAGAATTATTGTTTATTCTCTTGTGCTGTTTTTTTGCTTCTTCTTCTGTTTCAAGCTTTACAGGGTCTCTCACCAAATACTAATTTACGTTTTTCGTGAAAGCTTGTGGCGCCCTTTTCTTGTCCATTCTCCTTACCATTTTGACTACAAATTCTATTTCTGCTTTCTAATTAACCTAACCATATATTTATTCTTTATCCACGCTTCAAAACTACCCACACTATCCAAATGCTTTGCGGTCACTTGACGTTTGACTGAGTTATCAGCCGCGCTCACTCATCCTTTTTATGCTTATGTGACGTGGTAGGTTAGACACGTGACAAAGTATAATGCAGATTCAAGTAGAAAACGTAATGCATATTCAAATATACAATTTTTAACAAATTTTTGTAAAAAACAAATTCACGATGCATGACTGAAGGGGGTTGAAAATAAATTCAAATTACAATGCAAAAATAAAAAGAATAAATATATGAACTACCACTGATAAAACCTTGAACAGAATTCGTTTCGTAAGATACCGATTTTGGCACCACCTGTCAATGAAATTAAGGATAAATTTAACATTACTTGCTACAGAATAAAAAATTTTAAATTACATAATATGAGTAATATTTTACTTAGTACAAATCACATGTTAGTTTTGCAAACGAATAATGCCTACTAGGTTATTTATGTAGAAATATAGCTAGAGTTGCACTTTTTCATAGTAATTTAACAACAAATCGATGTTGCGATCGATTTTCGTCGTTAAAAAAGGGTTATGTATGTTTTTTTTGAGCCGGAAGCTCATAGGAAAATTACCCAGATTGCATTTGATAACAGATTATCAGAGTTACGGGCATTATTGCAAATTATTACAAAATGTTGCACAACTTTACAGAATCAATAAAAGGAGATACATCAAGACCTTCTAGGTAAAGAAGATTTTGAATTTTTATTGGCTAATAAAGCTAAAACAAAGGTAAGAGGAAAATGACCTATATAAGAGATGTTAATAGAGGGATGAGGCAGTCTAAGATTAAACGGCGCGGTTCCGTAGAATATTTGTTTTTTTCGGCCATTAGTAGTTATGCTTAAATAAATAATAATAATAAATGATGCTCAAATTTTATGTGAGAATTTAAGTTAAACAGTTAAAATTCATATTAATAAGTAATTGTCAATAAACAATTACACGCACTCAATTACTGATCTAAACAAGGCGAAATAAATGGAAAATTAAAGGATTCTTCTTCAAACTAAACTAATGGTGCGAGTACTAAATAATATAGGTTACATATTAATAATAATAATACGGGCAATTACAAGAAAATTATCAACCCATTTATAATAATATTGAACATTTAATCTGATGTAAATAAAACGTCACATTACAAAATAAGTGAACTAACTAAACGGTTGCGAAGAATTTATTGTAGCTACTAGTGAGAGTTAATCCGCAAGTTTACTCACATAAAAAGAAATGAAAAGGAATTGTATGAAGGAATATATATATATATATATATATATATATATATATATATATATATATATATATATACATATACATATATATACTTTTGTACATGTGAAATAAACTAAATAAGTTCAAGAACATTAGCAAATAGTACGAATTTTGAGTTTAGTGACTTAGTGAACGAAGATCGGCGAGTAACTAGTATACAGTTTGCCTTTAAAGCAACAGTGACTACAAAACAAGAAGGAATGTGATTTGCCAATAATCAATTAAAGAATTACGTCATCAAATGGACTACTGAAAAGGCGCTAATGATACTATACAGAAACAGAACATAAATGGATATACTTCGTCGTCTAGTACAGTAAAGAAATTCTTAAGTATATTTTTTTCTTAAATATTGAAATAAACTAGTCAAGTCCTAATACTAAAGCAATTATTTAAATTTCAATTTGTTTATTAAATTGTGTTTGCATTGGTAAAAATTTAGAACTGGACTAAAATTTTATGTGAATTATGTATAGAAATAAGATGTTTTTTAGGAAACATAAATTATATTGATCGAAGCTAAACCATTTTTTTTTGTTTACGTTTAATCGTAATGTGTTTTACAATTAAATTTTTACACAAACTCATACATACTATGCTGATATAGGCAATTATTCATTAAAGGCAAATAAAAATAAAGATTACTCACTAACTTTTTTATTTTATATTTTATTATCATTTTATAATATATTAATATATATATTATAATATATTAATTATTTTAATTTATGCCTTTATGCCTTTATGCCAGTATGCCTTTATGTCTTTATGCCTTTTAATTAGGTCAATATCCAATCGCGTAAGACCGCGGACTATATACGCAGAACCGCGACGCGAGATGATCTATCTTTCCGCTGCCGTCCTGAAGAAGCCATCTACTTATCTTTCCGTTGCCATCCTGAAGTAACTATCTTAACTGCCTAACCTATTCCATCCTGAGGTCCCCTGCGACGTATTAAACCGCCGTTTTTATTGTTACTTCTACCTGCCAGTCTATCTGGGTAAGTTATAATTTGTTTTATCCTAATAATCTCACCAGTAGGAAAGATTTCTTTTTTGCCTTTGGTAAATTATAAATCGATCTTGTCTGAAAAAACAACACGCACACAACACTCTCACTTCCCTGGAGCGTTAGGCCCGCGAAAAATATGTATCCTGTACACAAATCCTCCTCTTTGCTTTTAGGAGTATTCCGGAAAAATACTGAGGTTTCCTACAAGAACTATCCCCTAAGGCGTAGACCTTTAGAGGTGTCTCTTGTACCCGTGCTTGTCCGAAAGGCGTAGCCTTGTTCGATCTAGCCTTCCTTCTATCTAACACACACAGACGCACGCACCCCACACACACAACACACAGCACCCTCACGCATACATGCGCACAATTACAAGCAGTCGCACACAGATATGCACGCGCACGCACATACAGGCAGTGGTTGGAAAATGAAAAGAAGAATTTTAATAAACTAAAACGTTTGATAGCATCTCCTCCAGTTTTAACTGATCTCAATTTAAAAATGCTACCTTATCCGTCGGTGCAATCCCATATGGAATATGCATATCTCATTAAACGCTAATCAACGTTACAGCCACATAGGAAAGGTCGACTGCTCTAATTTACGGGTATCATTTGTACGGTTGCCAAATTATCATTGACACTGACCATCGTGCTCTGTTAGGTTCACTCAAGAAACCTGTCAATGAAATTGTCGCGAGTGGGTAAAATTGACGTACAATTTTTTATAAATATTCATATATTGGGATATCGCATTGTAGAATTTCGATAAATGTATCCTTATAAGTTTTTGTTATGAACGAATAAGTTCAAAAGTAAATACGTAATTTGCAGGCTCACATTCCATTAATATAAGTAATTTGATTGTAATTTCATTATATTTAGAATTTACATCAGTTCTACATACATAAAGACAAAATTTTCATCGTTTGGGGCTTGTATCTCGATGGTGCAGATGGTTAGTGCAGTACTCTAGCAAAGTACAGGTTATGGGTTCAAATCCTACTCGAGGTAAACTTTTTATTTATGTATTTAATAAAATTAACAATAATTTTCGATAAATGTAGTTTTACATAAATTGTATTTTAAATTTGCGTTGAAAGGAAATAGCTACGATTTGAGAATTAAACTGGTTAATTGGTTGAGAATGGTAGAACATTAAGATTTTGGCGAGAAAGTAAGTCACAACGCACCCACAGCTTGTTCAGGGAGACAAACGGTTGCTGTAAATATATCACTACAATAAATTTTGTGTATATAAAAGACAAAAACGTTGTGTATATAATTAATGTTTGTGTGGATAAACCCAGGTGAAGCAGTTATTAAATCACCAGGTCTTGGCTTAAATATTTTCGCTATTAATATTATGAATATAAGTTAAAAAAGTCGGTTAGTTGAAATTGACGTTAGAAAAGTTGCTGAGTCCTGCAGGACCTTGTCCGTAGAAAGAGAGTGAAATTTCATTGGGTTTTTCAGATCAATTACGGATGGCCGAGTGTACAAAAGCTACATCCAACTACTGTAAACCAGGGAGGGAAAACTTAGACTTAAAAGTTTTGTTCGAATCAAGATAATTACTCTTCTGTTTAATTTTGGTGACGAATAAAGTTGTATTTCTGTACTTAATTACACCTATGTACGTTATCATTACACCTATAAGGTGGTAATTAAAATTTATAGAGTTAGTTAATTTTGGGAATTCTGAATCTTGCAAGCTTCATCCCGACGTTTACATTTATTGTTCAAAATTTTACGTAAGAAAGGTCACGTTTTGCTTCCTTTCGGAAGAAAATTCGTTTATTTGTGAGTTTATAATACCTGTACAGATACTCTGATTATTTATTCTTTCTATTATCATAATATACAGGGTGTCCACAAACTCTTTTCACAAAAGAAAACTGCAGTTTCTAGAGCTGATTTTATATCGATTTAACGAAAATTACCTTAATATAAAAATACTTCCTAAGAGAGCTGGAGGTCTTGGAAGATGGCGCCCTAATACCGGTTTAATTCAAATATCTTCAAAATGGTTTCACTTTAAATGATAGCGTTCTGTACATTTATTTAGTGGAATATGCCCAATCGTATGGCGTGAATATGATTTTTAGTTGTACTCATAAGCGGCTCGTTTGGGCGGGGCATTGGACATTGTTATTCATAAGTTTTTTGTTTTTCAAAAGTTCGAAATTTTACATAAAATTTATAAAATTTCGATTTTTTCATAAAAGAATGATACTCTTGTCTGAAGTCGCTACGACGCACCGTTTTCGAAATAAATCGATTTGAACTTTTCATGTGTTAATCATACTTCTATAAAATTAACTAACGAATTCATTTACAATTATGAAAGATGGCTATGGAAAATAAACAAAATAACAATTTCATGAACGTCAAAATAACTAGTATTACAGATACTAGTTGAGGTTAAAGTGTCAAATAAGTTTTAAGTGAAAGATTTTTTATTGGTTAGTTACATTACCGTAAATACAAAAAGTTGAATATTGTTAGAATGGTTTCGTTTAGTAACGAAGAATATGCCGATATGCATTTAGTGTACGGCGAAATGCAATGCAACGCTCGAGCAGCAGCAGGTAGATATGCAGATAAATTTCCAGATAGAAGACATCCTGCTCCTAAAACATTTACGCTTCATCATCAAATAATTAGGGAAACAGGATCGGTAATTCCTAAAAATAATAAAACGGGAAGACATGCTGATGTAATGGAAGAATATCAGGATGATATTTTAATGGAAATTGAGTACAATACCGAAATAAGCGTAAGAAGGTTGGCTGCAATGTATACCAATGTGTCAAAATCTGTGTGGAACATTCTACATAAGGAAGACTTGTATCCTTTCCATTTCAAAGAAGTCCAGGCCTCGCAAGCAGGTGATTTTCCTGCTCGTGTTGATTTTTCCAATTGGATGTAAAATAAAGAGAATCAAGACCAAGATTTTTTTTTCTAATATTTTGTTTTGTGATGAAGCCGCTTTTACAAAAGATGTAATTTTTAATATGCACAATGCACACTATTACTCCTCTGTTGATCAAAACCATCATGCGATAAAGGAAAGAAAACATCAGGAAAGGTTTAGCACTAATGTATGGATAGGTGTTCTTGATGATAATTTGTTTGGACCTATAGAATTGCCTAATCGTTTAAACGGCGAAGAATATCTCAACTTTCTACAAAATACTTTACCGGATTTATTAGATGATATTAGTCTGAATATACGGCGGAAGTTGTGGTTTTCACATGATGGTTTTCCAGCTCACTATAGCAGAACTATTCGTACTTTTTTAGATAACAATGACCGAGAGCGATGAATCGGAAGAGGCGGTCTGGTTGCTTGGCCAGCAAGGGCTCCAGATTTAAATCCTTGCGATTTCTATTTGGGGATATCTAAAATCAATGATTTATTCCTAACCAATAGAAACACGCAATCAGCTTTGGAGAAGAATTCCGGATGCCTGCGACGAATTTAGGAACAATAGGGGAATTTTTGCAAAAATTCGGCAATCTTTACATCAACGAATAAATTTGTGCATAGAAACGGATAGTCGTCATGTGGAGCATCTGTTGTAGATTCAGTTTTGTGTTTCATGCTTTCAGTTGTCATTTTGAATTTTTTTTATTATTAATTGTGTAAGCAACATTTTTTTGTATTAAAAACGATTATTTTTTATCCGAGTTTATTTCTTACTTTCTAAAGCAAAATTAATTTATGACGTGAGCAGTTTGACGTTCACGCAATTGATATTTTGTTTATTTTCCATAGCCATCTTTCATAATTGTAAATGAATTCGTTAGTTAATTTTATAAAAGTATGATTAACACATGAAAAGTTCAAATCGATTTATTTCGAAAACGGTGCGTCGTAGCAACTTCAGTTTTATAAATTTTATGTTAAAATTGCGAACTTTTGAAAAACAAAAAACTTATGAATAACAATGTCCAATGCACCGCCCAAACAAGCCGCTTATGAGTACAACTAAAAATCATATTCACGCCATACGATTGGGCATATTCCACTAAATAAATGTACAGAACGCTATCATTTAAAGAAAAACCATTTTGAAGATATTTGAATTAAACCGATGTTAGGGCGTCATCTTCCAAGAGCTCCAGCTCTCTTAGGAAGTATTTTTGTATTAAGGTAATTAAATCGATATAAAATCAGCTCTAGAATTTGCAGTTTTCTTTTGTGAAAAGAGGTTGTGGACACCCTGTTATAGTGTTAATGTACTTTAAACGTGTTAATTCGATATTATATGTAAGGTTACATGTGATTTGGCCCTACCTCACAGTACTAACATTATTTACGAATCATATCAATTTAGAAGATGAAATACACGACCTTGCAGCGACAACGATCAAAGTTTTTAACGTTAACAATTTATGGAACTTGAATGTTTAGCTAGTTTTTTTTAAGATATAGAATTTCACTGGTAGGAAATAACGTGAAGTAGAATTAGAGTAAATAAGGTTGATGACCCATCAACTGGTCTTTTTAGCAGGTAATTTTATTTTGATTACGAGCGAATATTTTGAAGCTTTTACAGGGGTCACTGGACCAGGGCTTTTATTTTGCCGATTGACCTGGTTTAAGCGACGTAAGGTAAGCAAGTTCTTTGTTTGTTATGAACTTTGCAGTGGAATACTCGCATTCATGTACTGAGATCGCGATATCTCTATTATAAACAAAGTGGCGCCCTTTAAATTATGACTTTCCCCTATTGTGACTTATGTTTTACGAATTATCCTACATGCAAATTAATATCACGCCCACCGCAAAACCACTGAGCTATCGGCCCCCTTTCCTTATCTGTTACATCAAATTCTACTGCCATTTTCTCCCGTAACAAAATACCACTTAAAATTCAACACTTAATACATTGACTTTTTAGATATCAGTTCGATTTAAAATACATTCCTCAAAAAATTTCAAATAAAATTACTTTGAGTCGTAAACCAAGTAAAGAAACAATACTTAAATTTGATAGTGACTGTTATATCAACATCGCCTGCGAGTGAAAAACGCTTATTAACGGCAATTGACCAAAATGAAACATAAAAAAATATATTTTCTTCAAACTGGCTGACTTACACACAAAAGTAGCAGGACTCCCTTAATAAAAGATTTTGGTCCTTTAAGTATATTTTTGCACAATAAATTTTATTTTGCAATAAAGGATTAATTATTCCCGATATTGAAAACGCGGTTTTGAATTGACTTCACAAGCACATACCGCACTTCAGTCTCACCAAATCTCCAAATTACCGATTTCAAAGTAATTGGCCCTTTAAAAGCAAATTTAACGTTATGAACAAAACGGGTACCGTCAGCTGGGTAAATTTGGCCCAAATTTTAGTGTTTTGTGTTAAAATTGTGACTTATACCACCTAAATGCTTTAAAAAAATACAATTAAAGTGTTTCAAGTTGTTTAAAGGTTATTTACCTTCAATGTAAGCCTTTTTTAAACCAAAATTTATTTTCATAACCCAGAAATTTTTTTTCAAAATTTTCTGTAATTGGTAACAAAATTAAAATTCAAAAGACAAACATTTTCAATTAGAAAAAAACACTCCATTTAATGTTAACTGTAATTAGATCAGTACAAAAGCATGAAACAATGCTATTCAAACATTTTCATACAGAAACAACAGCTCAATATAAAAAATAAAAATAGAAAATTATAAAAACTACAATAACATTAGATTTATATATTAAACGATGTTACAAATGCATCCCGTTAAGAGACCGAGAACTGGTTCCTTTTTGAAGCCATTTTAGGAGGATCGATTTTTCTCCATACTTCATCCCAGTCATAGGTGAAACAGTCTGGTTTCGTAGGCCATCGCCAAAACTTTAGTCCCCTCTCCATGCATTCAACAGTCGGCCCTTTTTCAGTGATGCTCACAATTTTGCCTGGATATCTTTGTCCATTGTAGGTCACAACCAAAAAGTTTTCAACGGCAAAATCTTCAGGTTTAAACTCTTGTTTTTCTTGATCTTGATGAGTAGTACCAGAACATATTTTTCCAGAGTTTTCCACTTCTTCAAGATCTGAAAAGGTTTCGCTCACTCCATCTGACTCCAAAATCATTTCAACGTCATCCTCATCTGAAGAAGAGTTATAACATTTTTTAGCCTTTTTCTTCACAGATTTGGATTGTTTTGAAGATAAAGATGCCTGTTTGGATGAAGTGGTCAGACAGTCTGTAAGTGCTGCTTCAACATCTTTTACAGTAACACTCTTTCCAGCAGGCACTTGCAGCTTCTTCTTCCTTTTCTTGGGGCCAGCTGTAGTCAGATACTCTGCTCTTTTCTTTTCTAGCTGTTGAAGAAATGAATCATCGATGGCATCTTTATCAATAAGCTGGTTTTCTGGCAGGCGATCCAACAGTTTTTGTTTGCTGTAAGGATGCATCCCACATTTTTCAAACCCAGCCATCAAGTTTTCTTTTTGTTTTTCCGCTAAACTTGCCATTAGCTCTTTCAACAAAGTTGGAAAGGTGCCTTTAGGGATAGTTGTAAATTTAGAGCCTGAAGCAGACTCTTTCCACTTACACAGGATTCCTCGCCATGCCCCTTTCATAGGTGAAAAGAATGCCACATCGAGAGGTTGTGTAAGGTGTGTCGAGTTTGGTGGCAAGCAAACAAACCTCACATTATGCTCTTCACATAGCCTAAGTACATTCAAACTGATGTGGGAAGATAAGTTGTCCCCAATGATAACTTTAGGCCCATTTAGATCCTAACATTGGGGAAAAATGATGACTCAAACCGATCTTCAAAACATAAAGCATCGAACCAGCCACTCTTAGAGCGATTATAACGAGCTCCTTCTGGACCATTTTCCGTCCAAGTGGTCCAGATGTTCTCTGACTTGTACACAACATAAGGGGAAGGAGAACGCCAGCTGCATTTCCAGAGAACATGAGGGATATACACTTTTGCTATTATTGCAAACATTTTCTACATATTTTGCCCCTCTTTTGCAAATTACTTTTTTCATGCCAGGGTCATCTGTGAGATTTGACTCATCATAGTTCCAAATATGAGTAGCAGGAACATCTTTCACCACATCACGTAAGTTTTCCATGTAACTTTCAATACCTTTAGCGCTTACCTGAGCTCTAACTTTTTTTATGTTTGAGCTTAAGCGAGTTGTTAATTGCGAATGCCCTTTTAAAAAAGACTTTGTCTACTCATATCCAGGAAGATTTTGGCAAAATGCATCAATTTTGACACCTTTCTTTTCTAAATAAGCTTTCACTGCGTATCTAAAATCAGTCTCAACAAGTGGAAATCCATAATCAGACATTTTTGTCAGATGCTGCTTGAAAGCTAACTCCTCATCTTCACTGAAAGTTTTGGCACGTCCAACTTTACTAGTGTCTGACTTTCAGTTTGTTCTTAATGGTTGATCTAGGGATGGCAGCTGATCGTTGCGTCATTTCACCTGACCTAATGGCCTCGAGACACTCCTCTAATATTTGTGGACCGTAGTTTGCATAGTTTTTTGTCCCGAGAGGTTTTATTCTATTTCTAGGCATTTTTATGAAACATAACACAAATTGTAAATATTTTAGGTTTATTAACAGCATTCTGAAATGTAATTAGACATTTTAGCTTTGTAAATAATTACTGGAAAAGAAATTGCAGTATAGAAAAGAAATATTGTAGCTTGGGGTAACTTTGGCCCAGCCACCATGTTGAGGCAAAGTTACCCCAAGACTGGGACAAGTTGTACTAAACTAGAAAAGCTATCTCAGCTCTAAAAATACAAATAAAAAAGAGTAGTTATGATAATAACTTGTTAAACAAATGAATAAAGTAAAAGAAACATCACTTACCAGGTGTCAAAAGCTTTGGAATAAGTCTGCACTATCAAAAGTTGGAAGGGCTCCAAAACAGTTAACTACGAAGTAACAAAGAAGAAGCAGCACTGCATTGGTGGTGAGAAGTGTAACTAAACCAAAAGTGGCTTATAGTCAAGCCAGTGCTGCTACCTATTGAGTGATGCACGAATTAAGTCAGTAGCTATATCCTAAGGGCAACATAAAGAACAATAAATCTTTTTCAGTTTTTGGTACAAAGTTATCCGTAAAGGGCCAAAGTTACCCCAGCTGACGGTAACAAAAAATCTGAAATTGCTTACATGAAACAAATATTGTCATATAATGGTCGTCTGTCCGTTTGGATCAAAAGAATGTTCAAACTTTGCAGAAACATATGATATAAAACTTCAAACCCCAAGCCCACATTTCAACAATCAAATGGAATGGTTGAAAAAGCAATCCAAACTATAGTCTTTTTGCTAAATTCAAAGAGAAGATAGTGACCAATTTTTCAAAATACTAAACCATAATGTTACACTAATCCAAGCCAACTGTTAATGAAAAGAAGATTACAAGAAATACCTGTTGCCAGAAATACTTTAAATATTGAAAATATTCAATAATAAAAGGCCACCAAGAAAATATTCAACAAATGCAAGAAAGACAGAGAGATAGAAAAGCAAAATGTTTTCCTAAATTAACTAATGATGCAGTTCTACAACAAAGTTTAAGATCTTGGATTAACCACCTTCTACTACCATCTCTGTGTTTAAGTATGAATACATTGCAAATAATAAAGCAGAAAGTTGTACAATTGCTAAAAAGAATAATTGGCAGACCAATTTAAAATATTTTAAATTAAGATTACAACAATACCTACTAAATGTATTCATCTATTCAATGAGTTTCCACATTTTCATTAATACGTTCATTAGTATTTTTACCATGTTGCAACGTTATCTTTTTGTAGGAACTCTTTTTCGCTAATGCACTTTCACTATATTATAACAACAATAATGATCGTCATTACAACACTTTTGACTAAGAGCGTCTTATCTAGGATTGAAAAATAAATCAAAAGTGTATATCAATATAGTCAATAAAGACCAAATAAGTATGAACGGGTTTTTATCCCTTGAACGCTATACAGATTTATTTTGCGTATAATAGCTTATCCCCATAAGAAATAAATAAAAACAGACAACTTTGTATGCTTCCGTTGTAAATAGTATTTAGCCAACTATAAATAAATTCCTTCTAAAGGAAAAAATACTAACCACACTTAGCAAGATACCATCATTCAAAACAAGATAAAATATTAACAGGATGTTATTTTAGTAATATTTGACATTTATAAATATATATATATATATATATATATATATATATATATATATATATATATATATATATATATATATATATATATATATATATATATATATATATATATATATATATATATATATATATATATATATATATATATATATATATATATATATATATTATATAAGCACTTGAAACAAATAGTGTTTAAGTATGAATACATTACAAATAATAAAGCAGAAAGTTATACAACTGCTAAAAAGAATAGTTGTCAGACCAATTTAAAATATTTTAAATTAAGATTACAACGATACCTACTAAATGTATTCATCTATTCAATGTGTATCCACATTTTCATTAATACGTTCATTAGTATTTTTACCATGTTGCAACATTATCTTTTCGTAGGAACTCTTTTTCGCTAATGCACTTTCACTATATTATAACAATAATGATCGTCATTACAACACTTTTGACTAAGAGCGTCTTATCTAGGATTGAAAAATAAATCAAAAGTGTATATCAATATAGTCAATAAAGACCAAATAAGTATGAAAGGGTTTTTATCCCTTGAACGCTATACAGATTTATTTTGTGTAAAATAGCTTATCCCTATAAGAAATAAATAAAAACAGACAACTTTGTATGCTTCCGTTGTAAATAGTATTTAGCCAATTATAAATAAATTCCTTCTAAAGGAAAAAATACTAACCACACTTAGCAAGATACCATCATTCAAAACAAGATAAAATATTAACAGGATGTTATTATTTTAGTAATATGTGACATTTATAAAATATATATATATATATTAACCAAACACTTGGAAACAAATAGTCCTTTCGATTGTTTGACAACAAAACATTTGTCAGAATTTCTAATTACCAGCACCACTTTGTTGTAAAACCTATACAATGGGTACACAAAAAAAAAACTAAATGCTTAGAAGTTTAATGATTATTCAAAATTGAGATAGTTACAGAAAAATATCACAATCTGTAGGAATCACTGTACCTTGTCATGTTATAAAATTTGTATCATATCCTATTGTTCTAATATGGTGATATTACAACAAAAACAACTTTAATAAACAAATTCTTACAAACCGTGTCAAATTTAGTGCACTATACATAGACTTACTTAATTTTATTTGCAATACTTAATATAATGTAAAGATAAACATGTTTTAACAACTTTTCCGTAGATTCGAGTGCATTTGCTATACGTCTTTTTACAATACTAAAACTTATTGCAATTCAAATTGGTCACGAAAGACATATGGGATTTCTTCTATCATATCAGAACACACCATTCCTCTTCCTTTTTTTAGAAAAGCTCTTGAATTACATTCTCTAGTCAACCTACATGCAGCAAAACAGGCAACCATGGCACGATCATCATGAGGTACGTCTGGTTCCATAGTATGTTGTAAAGCCCATGTATAAAATGTAGCTAATGAACCAGACAACAAATCACCTTGTCCACCACACCTTCTACCTGATCCTCCTCCTACAACTTTAATAGTTTTGGCATAATCCATTATTTGATCTTCAGCACCTTTACACAAAATAGTTATTGTATTTCCCAAACCTAGAATAGCTTTATTGTCTGCACCATCAACTTTATCTTCTCCAATAAGACGAGCATACTCGGCAACATTAGGAGTTAAAATTACACCAGGTGGAGGATAATCTCTTATAATCTCATGATTTTGTGTAACAAGAAATAAACCATCTGCATCAATTACTAAAGGCTTCTTAGTAGATCTACAAATGCAAATAATTTCCCTGATTACATTAAAAATCGACGGTTCACGACCCAATCCAGGTCCAATTAAGATAACATGAAGTCTTTCAAGCCATGGCTGAATTTTCTTAACTGCTTCCTTATCGTCTAGTAAAGGATGCACAATTAACTCAGGACTGTACGATTTTATAACAGGACCGGCATCTCTGGAACAAAAAACGTGAACTAAATCCGCACCAACTTTTAAAGCACTTATTGCAGCGAAATATGGTGCACCTGTATATTCAAGAGAACCGCCAAAAACACCAATTCTTCCAGCTTGACCTTTATGTCGAGTATTGTTTAAAGGAGGTGCTAATCGTTTTGAGGTAAATGCAAAACTTAGTTCATCCATTTCTTTTCTATTTAAACTTTTAACACTTAAACCGAAGTTTTGTATTGTGTATAATGCAGATGTTTTTTTAAACAATGCACGTATTGTTATAAATATCATAACAAAACAGAACTATTTATTTATGAATCCCCTCCATTTTAGATCAATCGACAATAACAAATAAATCCTGCAACCAGTGTTGCCAGACGTATGATGTAAAGTTACATCTGGCCAGACTGACCACAAAATATAATTATGGTCGGATACAAATATCGAACATTATCCTACGATGATGAAATGGTTTTATTATTATGATATAAACAAATAATAATGAAACTCAAGGATGGCTATTTGGTTTTTTCTCTTATTTACAGACCAAACGTCATGATTTTTATTTGCAAAATAAATTTACAAAAAATAAAAACATATACTTAATAAAAAACAAATCGATTTCCATGAAATATACACATATTTAAAACCGGTTGCTAATGTATCCTGAAATACAATTTCATTATCAAGTGAATCTGGGTTTGTATTGATAGATTATTTATTGGCATATAGATTACATGACGTCATAATCTAAGCATTACGTCACTATACTCAAAGCTGGCGTAACCTTTTTCGAAATGCATAACATACTGCGAGGAATGCATAAGGCCATTTACCGTACTGCTTTAACGGATTTTGGATTTAGTTTTAATTAAATTGATTTTGGAAAATTGTCTTTCACAGTCAGCACAAGAGTATGTAAGTGGCAAAACACATAAAGCATAATTCACTTAAATTTAAACAAAAATGACTTCCTTGCAAATCCCTTATTTCTCCCAGTTGGTATTAAAATATGTCTAGGTCCTCAGCTGTGCTTATGTTCTCAGTCCCAGTGGTTTGTAAGAACTTCCATTGGTTATCAATCCTTTAAATCATTTGGACATCAATTGGATCACAAACACGAGGTACCTACTTAATCAGGGGATCTATGCTAAATGATTCTTAAATTAACATTTATTTAGCATGCTTAGTTTACTTAACAACATTGTACTTCTCTTTAATTTCTAAACAAGATGTAATAAGAAACCTTCTGCATCTCTCGTAAAAGTCTATTTTTTAAGCCTGTTCCACACTATCAATGTTTTGCATAATGCCTATTCCAAGGTACATACCCTTTGGTAAGTTGTATGTTAGCAACAAATCCTTATAGGTGGTTACCATTTTCTCGTGTAATGATGTTGTTACTACTTTATCGCTTTGGAAAAATGGATTTAAATTTACAAATTTAGGCAGAACCCAATCTAGAAATTTATAAAATGGTTTTATACATTTTTGTCATTAAGATCTTGATCATTTCTTGGCTTGCCAATAACTTATGTTCAACATAGTTTGCTGTAAAGAACAGCCGTGAACATTCCTACGGTTCGATGGTCCTTTTTAGCACTGATAAAAGGGAAAGCTGGGCAAAGAATTTGATGTGGATCGGCTTGATAGAACTAAACATTGATTGCCGCTTGAAACTATGCTTGAAAGCATTTAATATATTTCTAGCCACGTCTTCACATCTTCAAGGCAAGCATTTGCAAGCCTCGTTGGTACATAAATGCGCCATTATTTCCGGAAAATCATCCTTTAACCTGCTAGAAACGGAGTTTCTTTTTCCAAGTATAGTATTGCATCGATCAGAGGCAAATTCAATATTACTCGCGGGAATATTATATGACTCTATAGAGCATTTGTCGTATAGCTAAATAATCTTTCACCGGCCGCACCTTCATTTGCCCTATTTGGATAATTCCCAGAAAATATTTGAATGTGTTTCCAACAAAGGGTGGTAACTTTTTTATTATCTAAATGAAAATCGTACACACAGGGTTTTAATAGATGTTATGTCGGCCTTGGGATTCACCATCACCCACAATGCCACCAGGAAAAGGAGGAATCACAAGAAAACCGAAGACAGGAAGATAGTAGATGAGATTCTTGCTACTCTCGCTGTAGCCGCGCCCCCATCTGAAGTCAGAGCAAACAACGAGTCCCCATCGCCCGAAGAAGAATTCTGGCTACAGAAGAAGCAAAAGAAGACCGGCCACGCGACGAGAAAATGCCCACTCCTCTTGCTTTAGGGTTCGGCGTCATTCTGGGTTTTCTCGAAGGTTCAGATTTGGCGAAGGCCTTACCTGTCATCCGCAAGGTGGCAGCGGCACTAGTGAAGGCTCAAACTGCGATTAATTTGTGGGGAGTGGTCTTAACGCACGGTCAGATGTTTGTCCTTTTTGGGTAAGCACCTCCGGAACGGCGACGAGATGAGATGCCTCGGATAAGTATTTAGTATTGACTTATTATTAATCATTCCTGTCGTAAACCTATCTGCTACCTGTTATATACCGCATCACGGTACAGATTTCTCATCCCAACACTGCACATAATAGCTCTGCCGTAGTTGTGCAGGCTATGTGAAGACCAAACTTATACTTTTTTTTATTTATTTTAGATATTCGAGGCCGCAGCAGCGTTAGCAGTTAACATCCGAGCGACAACCAGACAGTTCACACAGCACCAAACACAGCCACTTCGCCCGCAACGAGATATTTTTTTACACCTACAAACAGCGCAACATGATGTCGACATGGCATACTACTACAACGCGCAACACATCAACCCTACAGTACACATTGGCTGAAGAAAACTTACACTCCACAACAGCGCACGACAATAAACATAATACCTTACATATACATTTTATATTGTACTTTGTATTTATAAACCATATGTATTGTAAATATTCTAAAATTGTAATAAACTATGTTGAATTGAATTATGTCGCTGAAAAGGTGATAAAAAATACTATTCGATAATGTAAAAATCCAAGATGGCGTCCATATGAAAAACAATAGTTAGTGTATGTATTTCAAAACCAAATGATTGTAGATACATTTTGGTACTTTTTTTAAAATTGTCTTTTAAAAGTCTCATAATAATGTACAAATCAAAATGTTGTCAGACTTCAAATAAAAGAGCTACAGGGTGTAGTAGAAAATGCACAATTTTTGTTTTTTTCAATTATTTCAAAAACAAAAAGTTACTTCAAATCTGACTTTACCATGATGATAGCCATAAAATTCTCTAAAACTTTCCCCATTTAACCGACATTCTATCTTCAATATTAACGAATATAGCAATACATGCATGCTGAATCTCAGACACACTGTATATAATATATATATATATATATATATATATATATATATATATATATATATATATATATATATATATATCCCACCTGAGGATCGTTTTTTTCACCTGAAAATAAAAATATTTTATTTAATTTGTGTTTATTATTATTATTAATATTAATTAGTGCCCGTTTTGATTTTTATCAAAGGAGATTGCATAATTGTTATTAAAATTATTATTACATTTCTTTTAATTGCCATCTACAGATTTTTACCTTTTACCTATACGAAAAATTTATTTATACATTGTGGGTTGTAATCTAATAAGGGGCCCTAGTCTTGTAAGACCGAAATCTGTTCGCGGGCTTCGTCCCAGTCATAAAAATTTTATTCTAATAAAGGGAAAAATTAATAGATAAGACATGTAAAGATGGTGATGACATGTGTTTTCATAATAAAAAGATGTTACTTAATCTGGGTTTATTATTAATATTTATTAGGGTTGTTTTGATTTTTATCAAGGATATAAAAACTTAGTCCTTGAACTTTTCAATATCTGAGGTTAGCATATTGTATTTATGACTATTAATTAATCTCTAGCTGAAGTTGAAATATCATTCTCATCCAAATAACTGCTCTATAATGTATTTTCGTAATAGGGTTTATTAAAAGGAGACTGCATAATTGTTATTAAAATTATTATTACATTTCTTTAAGACCTATTTTATTTTACAATATACTTATTTTGCCATGAGAAAGTCACCTTCAACATTATAAATAATTAAAAACGAGTAATTAAGTTGCCATGCTTTAAACGATTTTCCACCTTGAGAACGTTAAATTATATGTACAAGGTTTAAGCAGAGATAAAATGCATTAATACGATAAATGGTTACACATATGCATTACAGGCTGTTTTACGCTTGATTGTGTACTCCCTTTAATAGTGGCACCAATTGTCAATTAAAAGTAAAATATTGATGGTCGACTGCTAAATTATATGCTCAAGGTTTAAGTGGAAAATAAAATTGCATTAATACGTTACTTAATACACATATGCATTATAGGCTGTTCTACGTTTCACTGCGTGCTCCTTTCAATAGTGTTATTAATTAAAAGTAAATATTGAAGGTTGACAGTTAAAATTATGTGTACAGGGTCTAAGCAGAAAATAAATGCATTAAATGGTTACACATATGCATTACAGTTGTTTGTTTTACGCTTCATTGTGTGTTTTAGTTTAAGGGTGATTTTTTAAAATCATTTAGTTTTAATACCTAGATTTAATTACGTATAATTGATTATTGATATGGGATGTCATACTTTCTTTAAAAAACAGTAAAATATATTCACAGCCATAAAGCTTATAATACCTGTCAAAAGTAACTACTCTTTATTTACATAGATCAGAGTCGCAAAAGGTGCTACGTCTAACAGTAAATTATCGAAAACATTCTCAAATCTAGGTAATCCATAATCTCCTATATTAAATATTAGTGTGATATACTTTGTAAATTACAATGGAAACATTAAATTCGTAACAAAATGGCGCAAACCGCATGTCGAATGTTTTGTCTAACTCGAGATACAAGTAAAAACGCGTAAACATACCTAACTAGTATTGGCTCACTCTGTATTATAATTTAAAATAACAAAATGTCAGTATTTTCAGATTTTGTTAAACTAAGAAGGCTGCGAAATAAAGTTGACAGGGGCTTCAAATTGTTTATTTATTGACAGTAGTCAAACTATTGTTTAAGATGTGTTAGCATATAACTCAAATATAACTTTTCTTAATTAGATATTAATATTACTAATATCAGTAAATAATCAGCATTAATTCATAATGCGTAGTATATCAAATGCCGAATTGTAAAATCTAACACAGGCAGTATTCACACCATGAATGGTAACAAGACAAGACCAGAATACAAGCAATAGACCGTTGTATAATTTCCTATAATTAGCCTTTTTAAAATTATAGCGCCGCTTTAATTGATTGCTAGGAAAACAAGGTAGTGGTTTTATGGTTAAATGGAGAAAACATTGTAACGCAGGATGATATGTATCTTCAGCCAGTAGTGGCGCACAATCATGCGTTAAGTCACACATTGTGTTACTTAGTACTAGATCTAGACACCTACTGTTGATATTCAATATACAATTATGTTGTCTTAAATGATATAATTCAATAAAATTATAAATAAGTAGAGATTTTCTATGTACAGAACTATCAGTAAATCGTGGAATATTAAAATCTCCTATTATTAATATTTTACTGTGACCAAATTTTATTTGTTCTAGTAACTCGAAAAACATGTCGTAAGTATTTAAAGGTGATAAAGGGGGTATATAAATTGTAATAACAAAATGTGTAGCATCTATAGGAGATAATGCAGATGTTAATTTTGGGGGCATGAATAGAAAATCTGGCCAGAACCTCTACACTCTTTTGAAACATCGCCTAAAAATTAAAACCTCGTGGGCATTGGTTGTCCGGCTCAAATTATCCAGCCTTCAACATGGTACCGACTAGATGAGAGTGGATGTGGAGACTTACATTAACAATATATGATTATTTTTCAATTTACACGGTAAGGACTGAATCAATCAAAGAGTTTTGTGATTTTGTAAAATTAATTATGAACTCTTATTAAACCATAGTAAAATAAGATGGCTTAGTTTGTTCCCGATGTAGAAAGGGTGCTAGTTGTTCCCGGCGTTAAAATAGTACTTTATTTCCCAAAATTAAGTATCTTACATAATCATGAGATTCGTTCAAAATTCTTTCTCAGAAGTATATTTATGGTTTGTCCATTCGTTAATGTCGGTTTTTCAAACAAGTTCGGCTTCTGTTGAACAAGAAACAAACTCAGTAGAAACGATTAATGTATTGGAAAAGATAATACGCTTGCTAAAAAATAGAATTGAAGATAAACTCTTGCCTTTAAAAGTAATACAAATTATTCGCGAAGCAGACGGTCAAGATGCAAAAAAAAAGTATATACGAGGAATTTCAACAAGTGTTTAACTACTTTAGAATACCTGGACAGATGGAATAATCAGTAAAACGTTTTAAGTGGATGCATGTAAGAGATCATGCAAGTTACAATTACAATGATTTAATCCCAACTATAGTATTCCTAAAAATTCAAGGCATTATAACGGATGATATAAAAGTCTATGATCAATATAATAATCTAATTTCATTTCTCAAACTAAAATATCAGAACCTGCTTTTTTTACGTACCAAAAACTGCACGAGCTATAGGTAAATTTTTTAAAGCCTGTCCAAATATTGAGTCATTTTCAGAAATGCTTAAAATATGTGAATTTTATTTTTGTATTTCCTCTCAGAACACAAACACCGAGAAATGCTCAGTGGACCAAAGAACGAAATACATTAGAATCTATAAAAGCAATTATACAACTACAATATAACTTTAAAGAACTTTCCTGTATTGATTTTTTTCATTATTTGGTAATAAATGAAAAGTTACTCTCAAAAATATTTGGTTTTTTTAATTTTTTTTATTTTTAAATGATGTATGATTTCTTCAAATAAAAAAACTTTTTTTTCTTGGGCATCGATTGCTTCGATCATTAGCCCTTACTAATATTGGCTCACGCATTTCATTATATAAATGTATTTGCTTTAAGAAAGTTATTAACACCGTCGATAAGTTTTTCGTTAGGGCTAATATATCTGGTAAACTATGAGGAAAGTTGTTATCTATTCTATGTTGGCTGTATAATGCACATTCTAGTAAAATATGTTTAATAGTTAACAGTACGTTACAGTTTTCGCAAATGGGTTGGTGTCTTCTGTCCGCTCCTGGGGATAAGAGATATCCAGATGTTAGACGTCAATGACCAATTCTTAGCCGGATAATTATTACTTGTTCATGTCTACTTAGCAACGTCAGGTATACCGTTTTTTCAACTGTTGTTTTAACTTCTAGTAGTTTGTTGTTGGATCTTTTCAATTCATTTTCCCAAATTTTATGTATTAGTTGTCTACAATATCTTTTTTGGTCAGTGATTAATCCTTTGTGCTGATGCATTTTTTTCAGAATATACATTATTAAATTAGAATAATATTTATTCTTTACTCTTGAAATTGTGATGATTCAAATAGTTATGTTATATTTAATTTAGCTATTTAGAAGACTTTCTATATCCACCTTACAAATTTAGGTCCGCTGTAAACTGCATGTGGGGTCATAAATCTTATTTCTATTAAATATACAACAATGAAAATATGTTTTTATTTTGAAGCATTTAGTAGTTTAGGACAGTTTCATTTGTAAAAAAAAACTATCATTTGCGTAACTAAATACCTTTATACATCACGATTTTTGTAGATTTTATGCTTCTCCTTGTCTTATTAGCAGACATGTAAGAATCTCACCAATTTTTATTTGATAAGCTTTTAAACGCGAATAACATGTTTAATATAAGTTTCTACTCGTTTAATAAAATCTATTTATTAAACATTGCAACCCTAGCAGGCAGGAATAGTACAGATAAGAAGCAAGTCTTAACGTGAAAATTTTGTTCACGCAGTTTTGTGAGTTTGCGGAATTGTTGAAACTTGTAAAAACTGGCAGAAAACGCTCAGCTATATAAATGACACGCACTTATTCTAGTTATTTTGGTTCTGTGGGTAATCTAGCAAGACATTTGGAGTCATGACAAACCGGGGCAGAAAGGAATTTAGTATTTGGCAATATTTTGTAAAAAAGAAAGTGGTTAGCAAACTAGGTTGCAGAGCAGTGTCTAAAAAGTATGGTAAAGAATTGCAAAGTCTAGTCGACAGACTAAAAAGTCACTGGGGAATCTGTGAAAGTAAAACTAGTGATTGATGTTGAAACTCTTCATGGTAATTGTCAGTCACAGCCTGGAACTAGCCAAAATGAAATTATCCAGTTGCGAATGTAACACACATCTCCACGATGTTCTCCACAAACTGGCTTACTGCAATGGCTACAATAAGTCGTAGTCATACGTCTTTTTGGCTAGGGCACATGGTGCATATTGTACAGGTTTGATGTTTTCCTATGTTGGCGTCAACTTCAAAATTTTGTTAATGCTGTCCCGGAGTTCACGTCTTAAATTTACTACATCTAAACGATGCCCATCCACGGTTTTCCCAATTCATGCCTTAAGTTGATCATGAATTGGAATCGTTGCAAGGGTGTTCGGGCCGCCTTGTATTTGTTGCCACAATATATAACAAAGGAGTTAATACAAGCAATATTAATCATTCCATAAAAGGCACAAAGTAGCCATCTTCTAGTTTTTCGATTGCATCCCATCGTTGATCAAATGTATCAACGCCTCCCTTAGTTTCATTATAACTCGTAACTATTGCAGGTTTGTTGTTTACTTCTGAAAGTTCGGCACCTTCACGAAGTGTAGATAACAGTAAAACTTGCTTATTTTTTTGGTGCATGTAAGAAACTAAAGCCTTCTTCTGATCAAAACAAAACATGGATATTTGAGAATTTCTTCCTTTAGTTTCTAACAATTCTGGTGGAATTTCGCACTTATTTCTCCTTAAGGTCCCTATTATGGTTAATTTGTAGGGGTCATTTAATAGCTCATCTGCCACCAATTATCCATGGTTAAGTTTCTATTACTACCATGAACAGATTTTGTTAGTTTCTTCACCAAATAGTTAGCTAAAGGTAAACCGTCTGTTGGCGTGTTTTTCCCCAAGTATGGACTTGTGTCTATCATAAAGTTTGTAGCAGTATCGCAGAGCATAACTATCCTTATTCCATACTTGGAAGGTTTATTTGGGATGTACATTCTAAATGAACATCTCCCACGAAAACCCAATAGTTGTTCATCAATAGTAAGATAAGCTGATGGGGTATAAGAAGTTCTACAAATCTGCATAAATATCTCCCACATATCACGAATGGGTGCAAAGGAATCAAGTAGATTCCTATCCCTCCTAGATCTTTCATCATCAAATCGAAGACAATTAGTCAAGAAACTTAACCATTCGCAACTCATACATGCTTTGTAGAATGAACCCGGCAAGGTAGAGTCAAACATTTGTCTTGATCAATGATTGCCCTTTTTGACCGCAGATAGCACCAACACACCTAATAAAGCTAAAAATTCATCTCTATTTGTTGTAGTAATATGCGCAGGATTTCCACTATAGTTTTTAGAATTCTTGACAATTTCCTCATTAGTATAATCTATGATTTGGTTTATGATGAAGTCTGGAAAAAAATGTAAGAAGTGGTCTACTATGGAGGAATATTTTCGAGTTTTTGGTTTTCCTTCGGGAATAAAATGAATAGTATGTCTAGAGGCTGTTTTTGTAGATCTCTTAGTGGCAATTTAGCGGACCACTTGTGACCATATTTGCCTCTCAATTTTCGACCCACTTTTGACAATGGAAGATCGTCAACTATCAGAACTTCGTTCATCTAACACACATTTTCTCGCTTCAGAGATATTTTGTTCGGTGTACTCACAATCCAGAGAATTACACGCATCCAAAACTTCATCAACACTTTCAACATCGTCATCACAATAAGATTCTTCCGCCTCTAAATTGCCTACTTCACAATCACTTTTGCTGTAATCATCAAACTCCTCTACGTTAGAATCTTCCGAGTTTATAATTTTTCTAATATCTTCCAGTATTTCTACCTCAGACAAAGGACTTGTCATAGAGTAGGATGACATACTACTCAATATACACAGATTAAACAATGAAAAACATCAGTGAGCTTTCAGTCTCTTCAGAATAATAATACAGTCAACAATCACAACACAACTTGCACTAAAAATATTTCAAAGCTAATCTTTAATACTACAGCATTGTAAATTTTACGATCACACTCGAATTGTGGTTTTATAATTGGCCAAGATGGTTGTAAAAATGGATAAATATGTAGATTTACAAGAATTAGGAAGGTACTAAGAAGAGCACCACTGTAGATTACCAGATGTTTACGATATAGTACAACAAAGTTCGACGGTCGTAAATTTTATGACACTGCAGTATTCTAGGGTTAAAAGAGCATCTTACTATAGTAGCTAACCTTTGTTTATATTTATACAAAACAAAACATGAAGTAGGTGTTGTAAATGTAAACGTACTGCTGTTGAGATTAAAATAGATATGTTTAGTATTTTTAAAATTAAATACAGCAGTGATAAGTAATTTAATAATTACATAGTAAATATTTTTTAATCTTCACAATATTTATCAAAATAACGTAAGCGGCGAGGCGTTCGCTTTTTATTTTTCGGTAGAATTTGTAGGTAAATCGGTAGAATTTAGTAAAAATCGGTATATCTACCGAGAAATCGGTAGATCTGGCAGTACTGACTCTAACTTAATATTGAGGTTACACTATTTCATTTATTATATAGATATATATAAAATAATTTATTTACAATATTGCAATGGAGAATAATATAACATAAATTTACAACACAGTAGAAACTATAAAATAAATAGTTAATAATAAATGTGCTGCACAATATGTTCCAATACATTCTATCAAAGATTTATATATTTCACGATATATTCCATAGTATACAAAATTGCTTACAAATATCACAGCAATATAAAATCGGAATGTATAATACAGTTTAAGTACAATAAAAAATTTGTTTAAAATTGGCATGACCTACACATACGATATGTAGAAGTTTAAAAAGTAAAAAAATATTGTTTATATAATTAGCAATGGGTCATATTACTACATAGGTCCAATACTATCCCATTCAGCAAGCATTTTAATGTTTAAATTTTCGAACCTCCATTTTTGTGTTTTTGATTCTTCATCACAATTTGTAACATACAATTTCTTTGAACTTGGATCACAATCTAAACATCTTGGGTTTCCTCCATGTACTACCCACTGTTTTTCCTATTACAAAAAGTAACAATAAGTATAGATAAACAAATTGTTTAAACAATACTTACAACATCATATTTCCAATATTGATTACCTTTAGAACCATGACATGGATATAATACTATATCAGCTTTATCGCTAGGATCAGAAACATCCCAACAAAGAGTTCGACCAGCTGGTCTTATATCCTTATGCCAAGTTAATGTAAAGTTTTGTTCACCTTTCTTTTTTGTTCCTTTAATGCATTCCTTTAAGCTTATAACTTGGTCTCTAGATTTATGTGCAGAATCCGCACAAAAGTCAGGTGCACCTATATTTCGAATCTACAACATAAAATGTATTAAATACCAGGAAAACCAAATTCTTCTACATAAACTCTATGTTACAAAAGAGAATGAATTAGCAATGCTTATATAAATGTCACTTACTTCACCAGATCCAAAATCATCTGGTTCAATCGGTGGGTATTTTAAAGGTAAATCAAAAGCAATTTCAGTCATAAACCATTTAAAAGATTTACATTTTAGCTTACTTCTCAATGCCTTTTGCTCAGTTAAATCACCAGGATCTATATCTCGATAATGTGGTCTTCTCTTATATAAATATTCAGCATACTCATCCATCCAAACTTCAGCAACTCTTTTATAATTCTATATAAAAAAAAAACCGTTAATTAATGAGCACATAAAAACAAACTATAAATTACTTTTCCCACAAAATCACCACGACCCGGATTAGGAAATGGGGCAAATTTTCTATAAATATGACCAACTCTAGAACAAGGTGCATCAACCATTTGACCACCACATTGCCATATTTTAAAGCTTAATTCATACTGTTCACCACCCCAAATATCTAAACCTTCATCATATCCACCTAATTCAAAAAAAAATTTTGTACTTATTGCAAATAAACCACCAGCCATTACAGGGCTTCTAAAATTTGAAATGTAAATTTGAAAATTATTTTTACAAAGTACATACTTAAATGGATTCATGGGATGTTCTAAATCTTCAGGTAATAATGGAAGACGTTTGTAGTAAAATTCCCAATCAAAAGCTCCTCTAGCACCTTCATCTTGAGCACGATATTCAAACGTTTCATATTGAATTACATCAATGAACGGGCAAACGCAGGTTTTGTAATCTTCAGCAATTGGTTCTGAAATTATGTGTAATTGATTAATAGAAAAAGAAACACAACGATGTGTTGTTACAGACAAAATTTTCATTTAAAATCCAAGATAAGACTGGGTAACATTGACAGGGAAGAAACATTGACATATTTTCAAATATTCCACCCAACACTGGAACCTTATACAAAAATGCGCACTTTTACCTTTGATAATTTGTTATATGGTATCGCCTTCTAGTGGAAATAGTTCGAATCGGCCCAACTGCAACCTTTTGTAATTTGTGAAACTCATTAAGTAGGTGGATAAGATAAGGGAGTCATTATTCAATAACAAATCTTTGTTTATTAAGAGATCGTTTAGTGTTTTGTCATTTTCTCGGTAACGTACCTATCTTACTCATTACTTATTTTTTATTATTCTCGATTATTTCGATTTCGCTAGTTGACCCCAGTAAAAATTTTGAATATTGGTAGCGGGTCATTATCGGTACCTTGTCATCTGTTTTATACCCAGAAATATTATGATATTGTTTAACACGTAGACATGTACTGTATGGCAAGAATAGCTCTGCAGGTGAAGTAATAATTATAAACCTCGCCTATTGTTGCGCAGTGCTAGACAGAGAGATTGGAAGGAGAGTATTCACTTGAATAAGAGACGTTCAGTGTTCAACTTCAATACTTGTTTAGACATTTTTTTAAGAATTTGAATTTTCAAGATTTATAATGGTAAATTATTTCAATTCAAGGTGCAGTTTATATAAAAAGAGAAATGGGTTACAATAATTTTATTTATGGTAAATAATTTTAAATTTTTATTTGAAATTGGATTTGTAAGTAATATGAAAAATTTATTTTATATGATAAATGCTTTAAAATTTGTATATATTGGCAGTCACTCTCATTTAAATTGAGATAAGTCGTAACAGTACTGGAAAGTACATCTAGAATTATCAAATTAAAGCTTTAAGAAATTTTTAATTTACATTAAAAAGTTTAATGTAATTTAAAACTGTTTAATACAGTTAATTTGAATTACTTAAATTATTTTAATGGTTTAATAGAAATATCTTTATGTTATTAATTAATTAAGAAAAATTTAAGTATATTATTAATGTGAATGAAATTTTAAGTTTGTAAAATAAGAATTAAGTGTAAATAATACTGTATAATGCATCTTGAATCGTTCGCGCATAGTATCTGTCCTCTTCCCTCCGAATGCGTTCTCTCTCCTTCGTGTGCGCAGGTGGCTGATATTCTCAACCGCGGAACTATCCTTGCCAATCTGTACGTACTTTTCTCGTAAATCATAAACACCGGATGCTATTCGTGTTTCTGTTTGTTTTAGTAATTTAGTTGTTAGTCGAGCTTAGTTATGTGCAGCTCCACGGATCTGGATCAGTACAAAAATCCGAATCAATACCAGGGTCAGTTGGATCTTATGAATCATTTGAATTATGTTTAAAGTAGATTAATTTCCGATATCGTAAATGCTGACTTAACGCCTTTATTATGAGTTTTAATCCTCAATAAGGACGGAGCAAGCGGTCTGTAACCTGCCTATATATGCTGGCACAAATATTTTTATAATTAGATCCTTGTACTGATGCTTTGAAAATTCATTGTTTATAGAAAGATGTTTTTGTTCAGTATGTTGAAAATACTAAATATACCTTTAAAGATATTTTGCGTTTGATTACATTATTCCAGTGTGAGTTCATTTGGTTCAGATTAATTAGATTTGTCTAGCGTCTACCAAACAACACGTTTTATTGGAGATAATTTACTATAATGTATACGGAGTGTCCAGAAACTCTATGGACAAACTTTGCGTAGTGATTCTAGACCCAAAAATAAAAAAAAAGTTCATATAAACCCAGGTCCGGAAACGCTTCGTTTAGGACCTACAGGGTGTGAAAAAATTTTATTTTCCTGGGTTTTATGGCGATATTTTGCGAACAAATTTGAATATGGTCCTGAAATTTGGAGCACGGGGGTTTTTGTAGTCGAGAAACTTAAATATTTTATTAATTTTGATGCTGCCTGCAGAGGGCGCCATCTACAGTGGTATGCTAAAAGTTAATTGACCTTAACTTTTTACCACCCGGTATATTGACGTTCCGTTTGAATTAGTTTGTTTCCTCTTCAGTTCTAAGCAAAAAAGGTATACTTGGTCGATGCCTCTCAGATCAACCGTTTTCGAGATATTGGTTGATGAACAGTTTAATTTATTTAACCAGCTATTAAATCTCTTGCCATTTCAGCAGGCTTTGACTAAAACAAGATGACAAGTTTTTTTCACACTCTGTAGGTCCTAAACGAAGCGTTTCCGGACCTGGGTTTATATGAACTTTTTTCTTATTTTTGGGTGTAGAATCACTACGCAAAGTTTGTCCGTAGAGTTTCTGGACACCCTGTATAATATCGTTGAGAAAAAAAAGTGAAATTTGGAATCATTTTAGTATTCCAGAAGAAAATAATAAAGTAAAATGTTGTCACTGTTCTTGTTTAAAAAATATTTCAAAGGGACCCACTGGCAATTTAACGAGACATACGCGTACAAAGCATATTGGTAAAGTCATTTATTTAACAACTTATCATAATATGTTTAAGATCTATTATTACTCTTTCAGGAATTCCAATTTATAGAGAAAAAAATATTGAGATTCTGGAACAAGAAAATGATCCCAATAAAAATACTGTAAATGTAAATGTACCTGGACCGTCTAGAATGAATATTTCCGCTGCACCCAAGAAACAAAGACAAACAGATGGATTTGTAGTAAGCCATAAGCCGGTGCCTATTAGTAAGTCGAAGCAATTTGATGACCAATTGTTAAGAATGATAGTAAAAGAATACCAACCTTTTTCCATCGTTGAAGACATCGAATTTAAAAAATTTGTTGGTATGTTATGTCCTGGCTATTCTTTACCTAGTCGCAAAACTGTTACTGAGACTTTACTACCCCAAACATACAATAAAATCAGAACAGAAGAAAAAATAAATCAGGCTTGTGCAGTATGTATCACAGCAGATAGTTGGACTTCTGTGAGCAACGAAAATTTTACTGCAATAACTGCTCATTAGGCCGACGACAGCACTCCAGATACACCAACGTTACGTTCTAACTTATTAGACTGTATTGTTTACCATGAAAGATATACTGGGGAAAACTTATGTGAGCTTCTAAGAACCAAAATAGATGAATGGGAAACTCAACATAAAGTTGTAGCTGTAGTAACTG
This sequence comes from Vesta saturnalis, assembly GCA_036346205.1. NCBI lineage: Eukaryota > Metazoa > Arthropoda > Insecta > Coleoptera > Lampyridae > Vesta > Vesta saturnalis. The sequence goes on along the minus strand of JARFJB010001243.1, from coordinate 823,839 downwards.
AGAATGCACCTAATATTGTTGCTGCTATAAAAAACGGGAATTCGCGTCATATAGGTTGTTTTGCGCATACTGTTAACCTTATCGTTCAGAAGGGCCTTGAATAAATTGCGCCAACACTTACTAAAGTTAGAAAAGTGACAGAATTTTTTAAAAAAAGTTCACATGTTCTTGCAAAACTTAATCAAATGCAACACCAAATGGGTATGCCAAGTCTGAAATTAAAAATTGGTGTTTGAACCAGATGGAATTCTACACGCGATATGCTGGAAAGATTTTGTCAGAGAAAGGACGACATCATTTCGGCCTTGGTCATATTACATTAAGATTCATTAGCAAACCATGCTATCATTTTTCAAATTTTTAACGATGTCATGCTTGAAATAAGCGTCGAAAAAATATAGCAATTTCAAAAATATATTTGTTTCTTAATGCAATGGAAAGTCATGTGCGCCAATGTAAGGCAACGATCATAATGGAAGAATTTCAACCAATGTTACAAGTTTTTCTAAATGAAATAAGTTCAAGGGGTAAAAGTTATGAAGGGAATGATATTATACAACATGCTACGCTACTAGTTCCGCGATTCCAAAAATATGGTCTTGCAGATATGGAGAAAGCAAATCGTGCGGTAGAATTATTAAAAACGAAAGTTAAACAACGAAAAGGGAATAACTTAAACGTAATAAAAACATTTCCGGAAATACCATTAAAAGAAAATACCGACAATAGCTCATTACTATGGAAAAAGTTTGATGATCAAATTGAAAAAATTAGAACACCGGCAAATCCTAGTGCAGCAGCTATAATGGAAGTTGAGAAGTATTTAAGCGAACCGCTTATTGACCGACATGATAACCCGCACATATTCTGTACCGTGTGAACGAGTTTATAATATATATATATATATATATATATATATATATATATATATATATATATATATATATCGCTTAAGGCTCCCACGAGTATTTATATATTTATATTAAATTCGTTTCAAAAACTTCTCTTCGTCTTCGTTTTCAAGAATGACAATAAGGTGAAACTTATACTCTATCATTTTATATTTATCAGTTTATTTTATGGGTTATGAAATTTCATGTAATGACTGTTTAAATAGTTACGTCGGCCAAACAAATCGTAAATTATTTATCAGAGCTCAACAACATAAATTAGCAATTCAACAAAAGAACACTACCTCTTCACTAGCAACTCACCATTTGGAAACCGGTCATAGAATAGATACTAATAAAATTAAATTACTAGCACCTAATTACCATTTACGAGGAAGAATTATTAGAGAAGCTATCGAAATTGAAAAACGTCCGCATGCTTTAAATAAACGTAACGACAGTCTACGATTGCCGATAATTTGGAAAAACTTAATTACCAAAATTATCCCGTCATCACTACCACCTAAACCTCATGAAATTCTTACAATACCTCAAGATCAATATAAAAATTCCCATAATGAACCAACGACACCCAGCCACAGTCACAAAATAAACTGATAAATATAAAATCATAGAGTTTAAGTTTCACTTTATTGTCATTCTTGAAGACGAAGAGAAGTTTTCGAAACGTAGAATTATAAATATAAAATATACATGAGTTTTTCCGAAAATGGATGTTTTATTTAATATACATATATATATATATATATATATATATATATATATATATATATATATATATATATAATATATATATATATAATATATATATATATATATATATATATATATATATATATATATATATATATATATATATACACAGGGTGTCTAGAATCTACTCACGTTCTGTCGCTATCTTTGTTATTATAAGAGATACAGAGTCGATTAAATTATCAAAGTTGGGCAGAATTACATGATAATTCAAATACCTATAAGAAAATTCAACATTGTTGCTAACTTTCTAAGATATCTGAAAATAACTAAAAATCATCCAAATTTTCAATCGGCTATATCTTTTTTAATATTCAAAATACGAAAAAGTTATAAGAGAGACTTTTGATAGCTATTTTTACGCAAAATGGGAAAATTCGAATAAAAATTTTGTTTAGTAATTATTTTTCGAGCTACAACCCAAACATACATTTTTTTTAATGGCAACTATAGGTGGTTATGGACTCATTCGATGGCTTATTTTTTTCCGATTTCAACAATGTATAGCTTTGTATGTTTAATCTTATTAATTTACTAAACAAATGCAACGTTTGTCGTGGTGTGCTGTGACAATTAAAAACAAAACTCTGCATTGATTGACTGTCAAATAGTAGATATTGAATTATTTGTTGTAACCAGTTGTAGTTCGTACTTAAATAGTGAATATTACTTTATTAATGGCTTATTCTTCTGAAGAATGAAATAATATGCTTTTTTGATATAACGTGTCTAACAGAGATGCTAATGCTGCTTCGGAATTATATCTTCAAACTTATATGGAAAGAAAACAACCCGATGTGACATCTTCCGAACTCGAATCGAATTTAAAAAAAATATGGGGCTTTTACTAAACCTCAAAATTTTAAAATTAATGTTAACACAGAAACAGAAGAACGCGTTTTAGCTTACGTCGAATTTAAACCTACTACACCTCTTCGTGAAATTGCGAATGAGTGCAACACTTCCAAAGATGAAGCACACGTTATTTTGAAACAAAATAATTTTAAGCCATATCATTTACATATAGGAAATACATTGTATGTTGGAGATTATCAGAAAAGATTACGTTTTGCTACATGGTTGATTAATAATTGTCGAGCAAACAATCAATTCTCGAAAACCATTCTTTTTACCGATGAAGCAAAATTTACAAATAACGGCATCTTCAATAGAAAAAAATCATATTCAATGGTCCCACGAAAATACTCATATTACTGTTGAGAGGAGAGATCAATATGCTTTTTCAGTAGAGATTTGGTGCGGTATTATTGGTACCAAAATCCTTGGGCCGTTTTTTTATGAATACAATTTAAATTCTGAAAGATATCTAACTTTTTTACGAAACGAACTTGAAGAAATTTTGGACGACCTTCCGTTGAACGTAATTCAAAATTTGAATTAGTTTCAACACACGGGGCACCAGCACACAATGGATTACTTGTGTGTAACTATTTACAGGAACGTTTTAATAAATGGATAGGAAATCGAGGTTCCAATAGCTTGGCCGCCGCGATCTCCATACTTAGCCCCCCAGGACTTTTTCTTGTGGGGTGCAATTAAAGACAAAGTGTACCGAGTAAAACCTGCTAATCTAGACGATTTAAAAAATAAAATTCGTGTTGCTATACAACAAATTAGAACCCAAAGTTTATTAAAAGTTCAAAACGAAATTTTAAAACGATGTCAAATGTGTTCAAAATAATGGAGGGCATTTTGAAGCACTTCTATGATTGTGTTATCTGTTTATATAACTTTTAATACTTAATGTAATCAGTTTATTATTGTATTAAAATATATAGTATATTATGTTATGTAACGGTATAAACGGGTGGTAGAACGGGATTACCGATAAAATTGGCCTTTTTGCCCCGACTAGTCAGCGTATGGGTGTGGGGATGATGTTGATAAATTTTGCACATCCAGAATAGTAAAACGTACGTAAGTCAAAATAGGGGATGAAGACGTAATCAGATCGGTTTAGGGCGCCAGAATGTTTGGTAGTCAAAATAAGGAACGTCGTGCCAAAATTACGTGTACATAGCGTGTCTAAACATACAAAAAACGTACGCTTACCTACCCGCAATCAATCCCAGGTGTGCTGGACAGCAACTCAGCAAACCACCTGAAATAGGGCTTCAAAATAGCGCTACACGCCTGACAAACAAAAGCGTGATAAACACTCAATCAAGTTACGTTACTACACCTCAGTGTAAATAATTAGGCATTAAATAATAATCAAAACAAAACAAAAAAAAATCACCTTTGTTGAATGCACTCTAAATGAATTAATACTCAACTAGAAATCAAATAAAACACTGAATATCATTAACGCTATTACTCAATAATAAAGAAAAAAAAAACTGTCACTTCATTACGTTAAAACTTTACGCTTCTAAATTACCGGTAAACTTGCAATTTGCAAAAAAAACTTTTATGTAACACAAAAGGGTTTTCACAGAATTAAAACAATTTATAAAACCTAAACAAAGCAATAATAAGATAAAAAAAAAATAATATAAATGTGAACACCCGATAATGCGTATATAAGATAACAAATTCTTAATGGGCGACAGAAGGTCTGGCCAGGATTCTGCGTAACGCCGTTCTAAATTGCTTAACCTATATATTTCGTGAATTATATCCACACTACTATAGGGTCAAGTGCCCTTTACTACTAAAATGAAAAGTGTGAAGGCGGAGCGTCAGAGTTAAGATTATTTACAATAACTAAACCAAAGCAACAACTTAATTTAAAAGGTAAACGACTTCACTTTCAAACCTTCGTTAACAAAAAAAAATAATCCGAGACACAAGAAATCTTGAAAATACTTAAAAAAACACAATGTTATATTACCTTAATGTCTAAATTAGCACCTCTTCTGTGTTACAACAATCGAAAATGAACCAGATGACCAATTACTGCTATAACGGATACGGAATCTTCCTGCTCTGACGCGAGATGATGAGTGAAAATGTTGACTGTTAATCTTTTGTACACAAACGGTTCCTTGATTGAATCTCGGTAAAGTGTTACTGCATTAATTAAAAACTTCTTTTAAAATAATAATTTGTGCGCTCAACTTGCTTGTTAACTTTTATTTTTCAAATAGTTTTATTTATACTAACAATCCAAAAGGTTATTAACTTTATTTAAATAAAAGTAATTTTAATATACTGCGAAAGTTTCTTTGTACTTCGACACGCTATACACGGCAATTAAGTGGCACTGCAAGAACGTTAATTTAATAAATCCGCAAAATCGAGATAAACCAATGAGTTCACAGAAGCACTAAAATAACACGACGGTGATCTCCAGGTAACTTGATTACGTAAAATCGAAATCGGCACTAGGTCTATTCCTTTGGTGATTGAACAATTTTAATTAAAATCCCTTCACAGGTTTTCTTCAGAAAGTAGATAACTACCCTTACAACGCAAAAGTTCGTTCGTTAAACACCAAAAGGTCCAATATATCAACGTTCTAAACCACCCCTTAAGCCGTAACAACAAACGTCACAGTACTACCACTCGAAAGCGCGGTCAGTTTCAGAATCCCAAATTATTACCAAAAAATCCATCTTGGATTTTTGAATCCCACCACTCACAAAAAATCTTATTTAATTTAGTTCCACCAATTAAAAAACGGAAGGAGAAGATTTGATACCCCTACACACAAACATCGTTTTCATCCGTCAGGACTCGACAATTTTCAAAACTCCAAACGCCAGCAGAATCAACGTGAAAAATATCTCTGTATTTTCATTAAAGTTCAAGCAGTTAGTCCCACATTCTATCTCTATGACTCAAAACCAACATACTTAATATTAATCTGAACCACTGCAATTAACCGACTTCATATCGCCAAAACGATATCAAACACATTTAAATCTACACTCTTTCTTTAAGTTACTTAATTTTACAAAACTTTCTATTAAATTTCAAGGAAATCAAACGAAATAAACCTTATTTACACTTATATACAACTATTTACAAATAAAACGTTACTCAACATTCAATAAACGGGGAATAAGGAAAAACAATCTAAATTACGGAATAGTAATTCACAAACAAAAAAACTTAAGCTCGCAACACACCATCCCTAAAGGTCGCAACACACGTAAAACAAATTTATCCACAAAAACTCAACTTGACAACAGAAATTTAAAGGTAAATCGCTAGAAAATCGTGATCCTATCACAGTTATTAGGAGTAAAAGTTATACTTTATGTGCCGAATGAAGTGAGGCAAATAATTCAGCTGAGCTACATAAAGTCACTTTTACTCCGAATAACATATACTATTTTATCCGCAAACGTAAAAATAATTAGTAAAGATCGAAAGGAAAGATTAAAAATAATTAGCAGGTAAAAGAATAAGATAATCAGGAGGCTTTGCAAGTAATGAAACCCTAACGACGCTTTATTAAATAAGCAAATGTCATGCGTCAGTATAGGAATTAGTGTTGAGATTTTTGAAAGTTTTTATTAATTTAAGTAGTAGCAGTGAATGTTGCGAAATGTTGGATGCTGATTATGATTTACGATGTACTCCTCCCAAGATTACTGTAGTAGCGAACGAGACAATTTACTGCCAACGAAATCTGTTACTGTCTACGAAGCTTCTTATAATAGATTTCTCAAATGGCGTTCTGAGAGAAATGCTAAAATTTATTCTGAAAACGTTTTACTGGTTTACTTTACAAAATTATCTAGAAGTATGAAAAGCTCTTCTCTATGGTCGATTTATTCGATGATAAAATCGTCCCTAAATTTCAAGAAGAACGTGGATATCTCAAAATACTCAAAACTGCGTGCTTTTTTAAAAAAAACAAGGAGAGAGTTTCAGTTTAAAGAAAGCAAAAGTTCTAACTACAGAAGAATTAGGTAAATTTCTGCGAGAAGTATTTGGGAACAAAGGTAGAAATAACATATAGTAATATTCGTTTTGCGCGCAGTTACTGATTAAATTTCTTGTTTTTATAGGTAGTTTTAATATTTGACATATCAGAGGGAATGAGGTGCAATGAACTTGTAAAACTGGAAATTGATGACATTGAAAATCATGGCTCGTTGCTCCTAGTAAATGTACCTGATACTAAAACGAATAAAAAACGGTCATTTACTATTATAGGAGAAGAATATTTAATGAAGTATAGGCAGTATGTGTCTTTAAGACCTGAGAGTTTTGAAAATCGACGGTTTTTTTGTGAAATACCAAAATGGAAAGTGCACCAAAATGGTCATGCGTATCCATGCTCTTGGGAATGTGGCAAAGGCAGTAGCAATGTATTTAAAGCTTCCAAACTACATGGTATTTACAGGGAATTGCCTACGCAGGACGTCGGCTACGTTACTTGTAGATGGAGGAGCGGATATAGCGACTCTTAAACGTCATGGTGGGTGACGTTCTAGCAGTGTTGCTGAGGGCTATATAGAAGATTCTTTGCGAAGCAAACAGGATATAGCACGCAAGCTTCTTATGCCACTGAACGAGGAATGCGACCCTGTCCCAGGCGTTAGTAGTGTTGCTAAAAGAATTGATAATGCTGTTAATACATCAAATTTAAAGTGTGACTATATTCTCAATAGTCTTTCTTCTAATGGCTTTGTTCAAAATGCTACAATAACCGGCTGTGTTTTTAATATTAATGTAAATACTAATTTGTAGATAATGTTAAAGAATATCATAAACTGTTATAAATTGAAGACATTATCAAATAAACTTATTGCTTCATCTTTGGTGTTAATTTTACTTGGTTATTGTTGTTTTTACAAAAGAATTCATTTTCCAAATATTGGTACAAGTAAAAATGCCTAGGCACAAAAATGAAACTTTTACTCCATGTCCGAAAAGTAAAACTTTTACCTGTGACATTTAGTCATAAAAGTGTCACTTTTGTGACGTTTGCGGATAAAATATATTACTGTAAGAATTATTTTTAAATTTATTCTAGTAAGTGCGCCAAAGGAAATATTAGTCAAAAATTCGTACACTCAAAATTATTTTCCTTGTAGTTTTATCATATATTTGAGACAAATCTTAAAATTTAAATATTTAAACTATTTCCCGCCATTATTATGAACCAATCATTGTTGACTAATGAGTAGCCAATCACAATTAAGGTTTTAGTGTCTCCCCTGCCACTGGATGGCGCTACACTTCTAAAAAATAGTCTGTTGAGATAGTTTTTTGTGATCTATGGTTTAGTTTATCCTTGTGATACACTCGTTAGTGTTGGCGTCATAATAACACAACTCCCCACCTTTGAGTGTTGCCAATCTATAAAGTATTATTACCTATGACAGTGAACAAGGAGCTAAGTTCACATAACTCATTATACACAAAACCAAAGGTTAAGAAGTAAAAAAGCTGGGAAACGTAACGAACAAGGCGAAGGTAGCGACATCTATCGCTTCAGGTGTATTCGCACAAACAAGTCGATAACAAATAATTGTAGGAAACTAAAATTTTGTTCACATGTCTACCATATGTTTATGACGCTCATGTAAACGTCTCGTTATATTTAATATTCATTGTATTATTTATCTTGTTGCGTGTAAATATCTTTGTGTATATAGTTTTTGTGCTTTTTAGTGTAGTTAATTTATATTTTGGAACTTTTGATTTCGTTTTACCTATGTGCATCACGCTGCACATGTTTCGTTATTTATTTACAAACCTTTTTTTTTGTTTATCTCAACTTCATTTTCCTAAGTTCTAAAAAAATACGCCTGATAGCTGATTAGTGGAGAAATTAAATTTCGCGGTTATCCTTTTGGAATTCTAGGGCGCTCTCTGGTGCTTCAGATGTAAACATACGTTCTTTTTTTGGGTCAGTATTTACTATACTTGTCTTACCTATGTTTCCCATCTTCTCTCTCTCTCTCTAATCTTTGCACAAAACTATATAACTATATTGAAGTGTGACTTTACTCTATTGAGCATAACCGAAAACACTAGTACAAGCTTCTCTGAGGCATTCCTCCTTTTATACAGTGAAATACCATCACATTTAGATGCGAATTTGAGTTAACCCCATTTTCACCAAAAACTGACATCCCCTTTTTCACGCGCAGTGGCGATTTGATGTAATTGTTAAACATTTTTTTACATATTTTCTTTATGTTTTTCTTACAATGCTTTAATCACATTTTTGATTGTGCCGTTAAACTAATTTTTGTACAAAATATGTTTACTCTTTATCTGTTAATGCCTGTTAATGACCGGTCTTATTATGTACGATGATTATTAAGTAATTACATTTGTGATTGGTTTACTGTAAATTTGACTGATTCCTAACTACTTTCTAATGCTAAATACCTTATATGCCATTAAAGCTAATTTTGTACAAAATATGTTTATTCTTTATCAGTTCGTGAAGCGTGTTGGTATTATTCAGTGCAGTGTATATTGTGGTCGATACCTTGATTTATTATTATTGCTTTGATTCAACTTTTGTATAGGTTTGCTAATATTTTATTGTGATAATAACATTGCATTGCGGCCTTTTTTTTGTAATTTTCCACCTTTTTGCATGTTTTGTTTTTATATTTTTAATGTCACAAACAATTCTATTATATTACATCTATAAATTGCTGTTTTTTTTAATAAATTTTCTTTCAAAAATCAATTTTGTCACAATGCTAGATTACAATAGGCAGATGTGTTTGTAAGCAGTGCATATTTGCACACGTTTGCGGAGACATGGCATTACTGGCACTGTTTGCCGTAAGTGCTGTACTGCACTCGCACCCCAAACGTAGTACAGTTTATACCTAATTAAAATGTATATTATTCTTATAGCAATTTACCTAAAAGAGGAGGTAGCCAATTAACATTAGCTTCTGTATGTGAATCTAAAAATATCAATACTGATGCAGTGGCTACTTTAGCTCCAGCCATTCGAGCCCTAATTAATCCACTTCTAGCAGGCAAATGTAAGATTTGTACTTTTGTTAGATTAGCAGCTACATAGTCATCTAACTTCTTCTTACTAAATTCTGAAATTTTCATTTTTAGTCCTATAAGAACAATCTACCTACAATATAAACCTTTTGAGCTAAAATCATCAACAAGAATGATTTCTTTTAACAAGTGAGCCGGTGACCTATTTATAACACTATATACAGTTCGTAACAAAGTTGACCAATGTTCATTATGAAATGGCACAATAACACTAACTGAATCCAAATTTTTTAAATATTTTTTTGTACGGCACCTGTAAAACATTGTTAGCACTACTTATATCAGTCAAATTTTCAATAAATACCCCTTATGCCGAATATCAGGAATAGCTCTTTCTAACGATATTTTATCACTCAAGGCACCATTAAATCCATTTACTTTAAATAAGTTATCATATTCATTCGATTCCACAGCAGTTAAATGTGCTGGCTTTCCCTGTTCACCAGTTCCTTAAAAAACACTTTTAAAAATAAGACTCATTTATAAAACAAGCACCTTTTCTCATGGAATCCCTCTTTATAGCACTGTAGTCATGCCAATCAATTTTTGTGTTATCTGGTTTTAAAACCTTTTGCTCCTATAAGCACCAAAGAGTACAAAAATATTACTGCAAATTTAATTTACCTCAGGAGCTATCGGTAATGGTCCATTTGCAGCTTTTAATAGAAGAGCTGCTGGTCCAAACTGATTACTATGTCGAAGAGATTTGAATAAAATAACAGTTACAATACAAGTAATACCTGCTAGAATTAGGAACTTAAATAAGGTTTTAATTTTTCTTTTCATTTTAATTTAAAAACATTTTTACGTCGACTATCTTTGATAACGTGTTAAACTAATAAGCCACGCAGCATTAAGATTATAATTAAAATAATTCATATCAAAATAAACAAATTTTCATACATAACCTCAATATGGATATGAGCCATCAGTAGGCTTTTTAGTTTTTTTACTAACATTTAGAATATTTATTTTTATTGCACATTGTTTCTACAATATATTCAGTTGCAACCTACATTAAAATTTTTATTTGCAAAATTAATAGTTTTAAATACCGTCGTTGTTGCCAATTCTTTATATATACATGATTCTTCGGGGAATTTTTCGCGTTGCAATACCAATTATTTATTTACAGTTGCTTCATCTACAGTGTACTTAGACATTTTTTTACCTAATCTAAGAGATACTAAGTCACAGTAGTAGCTCCGATGAACTGAATACTACGTACCTACAGTTCATTGAGTAGATCTGATGAGTATTGCCACATCTTGATTAATTTAAGTACTATACCAATTTTCAAGAGTCAGAGTAGTTGCGTCATAACAAACTTTATTTCATTACCACCTTTAAAACCCGTCTATTGTACACGAGAGGATGCAGATAGCACTAATTAAGTTGGCAATTCTGTCAGGTGTTGTCAAACATTTTTGACATTAAACATTTGACATAACACATATTATATTATTTTATTATTGTGGTAAAATAAACATAACCCCTGAAGCTGAGATTTGACAGGTACCAAACTGTTATATTTCACAATCTGACAACTCCGGTGTCCTCTAACAGTATTAATATTAGTGACGAAACTGCCCTGACTCGTGAAAATTACTATACCATTGTTTAATAGTATATTAAAAGCAAATGTCATAAGGCCAGCCTTGAAGCACGAACTTAAGTTTCAAAAAACGAGTGGAGTAGCCACGAGTTTTTTTAGAATGAGTGCTCCAAGGTCTTATGAAACACGCTTTTTATGCTATTTTTTGTAATTTGCACTTTTATTCCATTTTTAAGCAAAAATGTTGACTTCAATTGATTTAGGAATTTTTGTGGCGGTTGGTAATGTTTTAAAAGTGAAAATCTGATCTAGTCGTCTTTTGTTTTATCCAAATTCTGTCACAAAACACCAATGGAAGATAATCAAAATAACGTGAAATTTCCAAAAATGTGGGCACATATTTGCTCACTGGACGCATCCTGTTTTTGACACATTTTTTAAGAGTAACATGCATGACATAATTCCGGATCAAGCTTTGCCAACCTAACAATTTTCGTAAAATGTTCCGTGAATTAATGGCTATAATGCCATCAGAGATGATGACGTCGCGTTTCTTACTATGTCTATTAAGGAACCAAAATGGAAGCAAATTTCAAAAATATGTATTAACAATGGTAAAGTGAGAATAATGAGAAGATGCGTACACGTCATAACTTTTTCATGACGTAATTTTGTAGTATGTTTATATGTAGTGGAAAATAACCCGCCATTATTACGTTAGGTGAATCAAACGAGTGCACTAACAAATTGATATCTCTGGGAATAATCACGAAATGATACACACTTTTGTTCTTAAAAGAACAGTTTCTTATAAATACAAACAAAAAATTAAACGAGAATTAAAAATTTAAACAAACAATTAAGTCGAATAAAGTACAATACAATGAATCGTGCTAATATAAGACACTGGGCAAACTTAAAAAAAAATAAACCCTAAATTTAAAATGTTTTTGTCGTTTTAATCCAAAATAGAATGTGATAAATAATTAAAATCAAAAATTTAACTTTACTACAGAAATGTTAATGGTTTATGCATGCATTACGAACAAAGAAGTTTACAAATTTTATTTGTCTGATAAACCCGCTAGTAAATAAATATAACGAATTTTTAAATATTTAATCTTTGGTTACTCAAATAATTACAACACAATAATCTGACAACTAACTATCTTAGCCTCCTACCATTTTTACCTACATGGGTATAGAAGGGTATGCAATCGACTTTTTTTTTACTATCGCTAAATCGTCTTATTAGCTCATTTTACAGTTTCGCCAAGATCAGTCATGATGTCTGGATGTGTGCGCGCGCAAGTGTGTGTGCGTGTGCGTGTATGTGTGCCTGTGCGAGTGCGTGCGCGTGTACGTGTAGGTGTGCGTGTGCGTGTGCGTGTGTGTGTGCGTGTGCGTGTGCGAAAAGCATTCGTGTAATTTTTTTGTAAAGTTAATCGTTTTCGAGTTATTTACAAATAACCGATTTTTTGATGTTTAAGTATTGATACAATTTGTAGCGGTTTTTTAAGTTAGCATCTAGATTAGCCTCTGTCTGACTTAAAATTTTAAACGTCTGTTTGACATAGATTATTGTTTTTGTTTTTAGAATGCTGCCTATCTTCGTATTATAAAATAGGTTGTAGAATTATCCTACAAAAAATTTATTAAAATTATTTCCATTTTATAGGTTGGAAGGCCAGATATTTTTCTAAGTTAACACGTATTTATGTGTATTAATCTTTATCCGACATGAAGTTTTAAACGTCATTCTGACACAGATTATCGTTTTTGTTTTTACAATGTTGCCCGTTTTCATATAAAAAAGAGGTTGCATAGTTATCCTAAAAAAATTATAATTAAATTCAGTTCTTTTATGTTTTTAAGTTAGCATCTGGATGTCTATTAACCTCTGTTTTGGTTTTTGTTTTTACAATGTTGTCTATTTTGCTAATGAGCTTATTATAAAAAGGGTTGCATAATTATCCTAAAATAATTCATATTAAAATTATTTCATTTCTTTTAATTTCCAGTTTGTAGGTTGGATGGTGTTATGGTGTTCCACACCAGATATTTTGATTAAGTAATGAAACAAAAGTATACTAATTATTTTCATACATATATAACATAACTTAGTTCAGATTCCTACACTTAACATAATCATAACATAAAACATAATGCCTTAAATTTCCATAAATCAAAATCAAAATAAAAGAAAAAGTTCTAAATTTTATTTGAGAAATAAAAACCTGAGTTACTTGAAACCCTTCTATATCCCCAATAACATATCTATCTATTTATTTATTTATTTATTGTTTATTGGTGTTATTGCAAGAACCTTACACACGTCAATATTAATATAAATTAACAATAATAATACAATTAATTACATTATTAATAATAAAATACAATATTAATAATAAATTACAATGTTACAGTAAATTACACTAAACAGAGAAAAGAACACTAACAAGAAGACAAACTTATATTACATTTTTATCATGTAAGTATTCACGGTAATTATAGTACGCTTTCTGTATTAATAAATTTTTTATTGCTGCTTTAAATTCCCTCAATTTTAGATTTCGTGTAACTACACTTAGTTTATTAAAAAAAGTTGGACCGTAATAATTTAAAGAAAATCTGCTTTTATTCAGTTTATTCCTAGATAACTCGATATTATTTTTATTTCTAGTATTATACATATGTACATCAGAATGTAAAATATATTGCTCAATATTATCATATGTATGTAATAAACTGTAATATATATATAAACATGGTGCTGTCATTATTGATAAATTTACAAAGTGAGAACGGACATCTGCTCTGTAATGAAGATTCAATATTGCTCGTATTGCTCTCCTTTGAATTGCAAAAACTCTTTGTAAGTGAGTAGAATGGCCCCATGATAAAATTGAGTACGTAAATACATTTTGAAATGTGCCGTAATAAGCTATCTTAAGAGTTTTTAGATCTACAATATTTTGTAAATTTCTTAACAAGTATATAGATTTAGATAATTTGGTAGTCAAGCAATCTACATGTCTATTCCAGGTCAAGGTGGAATCTAGAAGGACACTAAAATTTCACATCGTCTTCAAACTCCGATTTATTTTTAAGGAAAATATCATATTCTGAGTTTTATCTGAATTCAAACATAGATTGTTAGCAGTAAACCATTGTGTAGCCCTTGATTGCGTGCTCAACATTAATTCTTGCGCACCATTAATGTCATGATTTGTATTTATCAATGTAGTATCGTCGGCAAATACAATAAATGAAGCATTTTGTCACATTTACAATATCATTAACGTAGATGATAAATAAAGGGGTCCTAACACAGACCCTTGCGGTACACCAATTACAACATTTTTAGTTGTTGAATATGCGTTTCTATAACATACAATTTGCCTACGTTGTGTAAGATATGATTGTAGCAACAATAGCGTCCTTGGAGCGACACCATAGCACTTTAATTTATATAAAAGTATTTCATGTGACACACAATCAAAGGCTTTGCTAAGGTCACAAAAAGTACACCCAACATCATTCCCTAATTCAAAGTTATTAACTATTTGCTCAATTAACGCATTAATAGCAGTACATGTTGATTTCTTTTTACGAAAACCGAACTGCGAATTATTAAACATATTATTTACTTCAAAAAATTTGTACATTTTATTTTTGATAATGGTCTCAAAAATTTTTGAAAACACAGGCACCAAGGAAATCGGACGGTAATTTGAAACTAAATTTCCATCTCCCTTTTTAAATAGAGGAATCACTTTTGAAATTTTAAGGCAAGCCGGAAATGTATTTTTTTTTGATACAAAGGTTAACTAATTTAGTAAAGGGGATATTTATTAAATCTTTGATATATTTAACTATATTGTTACTTATACCATAAATATCACAGCTAGAATTTGATTTAAGTTTGCTTAAGATTTCCCTCATTTCAACAAAAGTTACTTCTTCCAAAGTAAAAGACAATTCAGTTTCAATTGAGTTATTTAAATATTTTTTGTAAGTATCCGAATTATTATTTAACTGTGACACAATTTGTAAAGGAGTATTAACAAAATATTCATTAAACTCAATTGGATCAATTTCAGCAACTTCCTTAGAATGTGCGTTTTTTTTGTATTTATTAAACCCCACATTTTTTTAGGATTATAATTGTTGGTACTTAGATAGTTTACATATGCTTTTTTTTTTGTTTCAATCAGTTTTAATTTGTATTTTTTTCTATAAGAACGATATTCGTTAATATTTGCGATTGTCGGATATAATTTTGTTGCATCCCTTAAAAAATCTACTTTGTTTCTCATTACTTTTAATTCGTTATTAAACCAATAGATGTTTTTATGAGATAAATCGCGTAATAACGTTTTTTCAGAAAATGACATATTGATTGCGTTCATAATAATATTTATAAATAAACTAAATTTGGTCTCAATATCTAAGTCATTATTCATAAAACTCCAATCTTGGATTTGCAATATGTTATACAAATTATGCAGACCTATTTTGGTTATTGGACGAATCGTACGAGTGTTTCTATTATCAATTTTATTAGAGGTGTAACAAATTGGTATAGAACAGTAAACGGCTTTATGATCAGATAATCCTACATCATGTACTGAGAATAGTCCCATGTTTACATCTATATTACTTAAAATGTTGTCAATACAACTTTCTAATCGTGTATTTTCTTGAATTCTGTGTTTAAAGTTAAAGGAACCAAACAGATCCCTAAATGTTTGCATTTTTGTACATTTCTTATCTTGAAAATGAATATTAAAATCACCGCCTATTAAAATAGCTTGTTTTAAGTTTAGATTTCTGAAAATATTTTCAAAAACATTTAAAAACGAACAAAAATCGCCTTGTGGCGACCGGTATACACTAATTATGACAGTATTTGATTTTACAATTTTAATAGAACATAATTCACAATCCAGCTCCACACTTAAACAGTTTATATTTTGCATTATTTCAAACTCAATAGTTTTCCGGACAAGTATACATACTCCTCCGTGTTTGTACTTATCTCTACAAAAAGATGTAGCTACTACATAACCACATAAGGTAAAAATGTCAAAAAAACGGTAATCTTGCCAGTGCTCACTTAAGCAGATTGCATCGTAATGATTATTTAAATACAGAAAATGTTCAAGTTCCTGAATTTTGTTATTAATTGACTGAATGTTCAAATACATAACCGTAAGTTTATCAGTCGCGTCATTAAGTAATTTATTACTAACTATCTTACTGCACGATTTCTTCGATAGGTTTCCGAAAAAACACATAATCTTTAATTAACACTCCTTCGGGCCACTTATCAGCGTCAAACAGTAGGTTTTTGTTTTGGGAACTTACTCCTATCTTGAAACTACTGTTATTACCCTTATTCACAAGTTTTTTAATTTGTAAGTGTAAATTGGGCCAATTTTCGTTTAAAAATTCTGTTAACGTTTCTTCTTTTACTTCACCTTTGATATGGCCAACATAGATGTAGGCAATTTTTTCAACACCTTGTATTTTTTTCGAATTAACATTTGTACCTTTAATCAATTTTGTACTTGATTTTGTAATAATTGATTGTTTACCTCCAACAGCACTTGTTCGGGCAACCGGTATTTCCTTAAACTTCGCGTTATCAGTTTGATGGTTATTAATATTGGAACCTTGAGGTTTATTATCATTATCAACAGGTAATTTCTTTAAAACATTTTTCTTTAAGTCGCTGTTTATATTTGTAGATGTCGACGTTGGTATAGAATGTTTTGAAAATTGTAATTTTAGCAAATTATTAATTTCCACTTGATCACTTACTCTTTTTTCTAGATGAAAGTTAAGATGCTTCTGTAATCTAACTTTATTCTGTATCATTCTGTAATCTAACTTTAATCATATAAGCCCAGCGAAACTTCGGTAAGAGCTTCTTGTTAATTACAGGTGTAACTTCAGTATTAACAACCATCATGTAATCGCCTACTTTATACTCATGGCTTATACTATAGGCTTGTATCCTTTTATAGTATATTAAAAATACGAGTATCATAACGTTGGTCTTACAGGGCGAGTGCAGGCTTGTAACACGAGACGCGAAGCGTCCAGTGTTCCAAAGCGCACATTGAGACGCGCAAATAACCTGCTTCATTCAGTGTCTGTGACAGATTTCTGTGCGACACGTGCTAACCTGCTTGAATAAATATAAATCTTTTTGTGAAAATAAATTATTTTTTAATGTATGATGAATTAATTAAAGTTGAAAGATGAATTGTGGAACTGGATTGCGAAAGAAATACATTTAATAAAAGACAGAAAGTACTTTTATCACTATATTATTTTATCGATTGTATATATTTACTTCCAGTCTAGTCAACAAGTGCCATTTTGTCGAATTCGGATCTAAATTCACCTAAAATTATGAAAAAGGTGTCATTCGATCCGTACAAAAATTGTGTACATTGTGTTTTAGTTTTATTACTGCTAATAAGACTTCTTGCTAGTTCCGACTTATATTCCAGTTGAGAAGCTGGTTTTTCTTTATATACGAGCCTGTGCAATTTCCAGGCATTTACTGCGGCAGAGTCTATCATATTTATAAATAACGGCCACCACCATTTTTTCCCACGAATCTTTATTCGATACTTCGCAACTGCATTGTCGTGTAAATCAAAATACCCCCCCCCCCCCATGTATTTGTTATAATTTGCAATCATGTTTGGTTGTTGTATAGATACTTCTTTTTTCTCTTTGCTATTGTATCGTTTTACTAAGATATTAGGTTGAGCCATCTCAAAATTGCTTGCGACTGTAACCACCGAATTATCATTCCATCACGCAACGCTTATTTCATTTTCGTGATCGTAACGGGTGTCCATTGTTCCACAGGCTTCTTTAACTATACATTTACTGGCATCGAGGGGACATTTCAACATTCTATTTTCACGGTGGCTAAATATCCCCCATTCTTCAGATGAACCAATAATTTGTAACTAGTGAAAAAGTTATCGAAATGTACTTTATGTTACGATCTGTTTTCGAGCACATTCAGTAGAGTAATCACAACTTCTTCAGACAAACCAAATTCATTTCTGACGTTCTGAGAGGTTCTTCCACCATAAGGTATAAATTGAAATAAGTATACTTCACTAGATGCCAGGCACCACATTTTGAATCCGATAGGCACTGGTTTCCCCTTCAAAAACATTTTCGCTCAATGACGACCAAAATAAGGCACCATTTGTTCATCAATAGACAAATGATGCTTAAAAATTCCATATTTCAAAAACTTTTTATTCAAGAGATAAGTCAGTGGTCGTACTTTTGCGAATTTGTCATTAGTATCCAATTGGCTATTATATGCCAGATGAATATTTTGTTTTATACTAACAAATCTGTTCCGAGACATTGCGTTTTTCACAAACTGAACACCTTTATCTTCGTCTGCGGACCAGTAAAGTTTTGTGTATGGAAGAGTGTTCTAACCACTCAAAATCAGTATACCCAAAAATATTTGTAATTCATTGTAGTCTAAAGTAAAGTAAGGCCGATCATTACCTCTTGAATATTTAACAGAATTGGAAATAATGACATCAATTATATCTTCATCCACCATTAGCCTGGAGAACTTAAGTACAGATTTTCCATGGAGGCCTTCAGAAATACTTTTTACTTTCACATCTTCGCTTGACTTTGCGGCTCTCTCGTAGTCACAATAGAAAGTTCTAGAATATTGATTTAAATCGGTGTTAAATTAAAGTAAAATTTTATTAGTTTCTCTATTATCAGGTATGCATCGTATTATATTTTTTTGTATCAATTTCGAAAATTACCCCTATTAAGTTGAGAACATATGTTTTTAAAGAATTTAGTCAATAGGGATTAATATGTTGTAGATTATATGTTAATATCGTAATTTCATCACGAAAGTTTAATACTTTAGCAGTCCTTAAATCAATTTGTAACTGAATGTAATGCATTATCAATTTGTTAGCTTAATGTCGCTATTCGCAAATTCTGAAAAATTATTAATTTTGATATCTTGAGCGGTGTAACAAAGTTAATAATACACAATTATGCTACTACTAAATTTGATGATTCTAAAAAGTGCAACTTCCGGTCTGAATAATTTAAGCTGAGATATTGAGTGTGGCATATCGTTTAACAGTATTTTCAACTGAATAAGCTAAATCTCATCTTCGCAAGCGTGTACCTTTCAGTCTGAAGATTTTACGTTGAGATATTGAGTGTGACATATAGTTGAAAAGTATTTTGAACTGAAGAAGCTAAATTTCATGTTTCTAACTTACAATGAACGTTTCAATATGACAAACACATTCCAAGTAAAAAATTAAATGTAATGTTCAATATTTTTGGAACGCTAGAATGTACCTAGAACAGAGAAAATATTAACATTCACTTCAAATTCAATTTTACACCTCTTTCCATGACCAAGCTAGGAGTCAATAAATTTATATCAAAAGATACAACCTTGTTGGAGATGTTTACGGTCTCGTTATAGGATTCTCCATCAGAATTTTTATATACAAAAATATATATAAAAATAACCAATAATCTGTAATTAAAATTAAACTGATCATGTCTTTTGTGTACACATCCAGCACCTTGTAAAAAAGATTGAATTAAGATTTAACTATTAACACTATAAAATTAATTTAAATTAGTTATGGTTTGACATCTACCCTCAATTATTCTGACCGCGTACAGCAGTTTCAACGTTAATTGAAAGGGTTCATTAATTCGTCAGTGTTAGGTACCTGGACAACACGAACAGCACTTTCAAAAGTAATTGAAAAGGTTCATTAATTCGTCATTATTGGGTATGATACAGTATCATAACAAATTTAAAATAATGACATGGGGTAAGGTATTATATTACCTACTCAACTGATGTAACCAATATAATTCAGTATAAGATGTAAACGAAAGAGATCAATTATGAAAAAAATGGTTATCGCCTATGTATTAGTTTAATCTACATTCTCAATATTTACAAATTCACTAAAATTAAATGTAAAATGGTGATAGTCAATACATATAAATATGTATAGGTTAATCTACTTCCACGAACTCATCTTGGAATGTATCGATAGCGTAATGTCCCCAAGGAAGTGTGTTAAATGCCTTTTCGCTGCATCTACCCTTAGTAATGTGGCGGCAATGTGTTTGATTAAATCTAAAAATATCTTACACATCTAATAAACAACTAAAATCAATACATCTAACCTCACTTTTATACTGTAAATTACTGAGAATGTGGAACACTAATACACTGTGCAATAATTAAACTCACCTACACAGCTACCTGCAACCAAGAGAACGACCGATCACATCAACGTACTAACTCACAATGAAGACTTTCCACACTTACGCACAGTATTAGCTGCAACAACAAAAAACACTTAGAGCACGTCCGATCACAACAACTTAAAATGAAACACTTGTACTACGGAATGTGTACTTATACTCGCGCGCGAGAGCATTGACCTAACCTAAATCACGTGACCAACATGAGCCTAGTCGCTTGCAGAAGGAGTTTAAGACGGTTAATGAATACAATATGGCTGATGGATGTGAGATTGCAGACTTCCGGTCTGCAGATTTTAAGTTGAGATATCGAGTCTGACATATCGTTTAACAGTATTTTACACTTTAAGTGGACAGCGAGGATAGCTATCTTGTATTCGTAAACCGTCTTGAATTCTGACAGGCGACCTCGACATCTTCCTCCTGCAAGCGAAAAGACCCATGATCGTTGCTCATGGCTATCTTCTCATGATCGATCCAATCCGCATTACAGGATTGGAGTGAAAGACTCGCATCAAACACGCGAACGTGTGATTTTAGGTTAGGTCAATACTCGGAGCACTAACCGATGAAGTCGAATCTGGAACCTGAATATGGATTCCAAGCATTAAAATGATCTGAATGGAGCGGATATCAGTTTCTTATTACAAAAAAAAAATCCCAATAGAGTGAGATTTTGTTAAAACGAAACTATTATATTAATTTGACTACCAGAGTAAGTGAAATTCTTATTTTCAAGTCATCTTAAACTTTATTTTTAATATAACATCATCCCTGAAAATTTATTAGATAAATGCAACCATCGCTTAGCAACCCCTGAAAGATATTACATAACCTAACATTCCAATGTCAAATATTTCTTTCATTCACTAAGGCAAGTAAGCCGATTATGCTGAAGATGTTCTTTCTTTAGAATGTATTTTGTAACAATAAATTACTATTATCGTGTGTTTATTTACCCTGCATGCTATCACCCCCTCATGTGTTAACCCCTATGCACACCATCCGCACACATTCATCCCTGCTTACTGCGTATGCACACATCGGCATGCAAACATACGCACACATCCCATGAGCTAATGCTTAATGCAGCTTACCCCTATACACCTATCCGTAAGCGACCATCCCTGCTTACCCCTTATGCAGACATCGACATGCAACTATTTACATACATCAATAATTTTTAAAAAGAAAAAACTTTGCGCCATAAATTTTGGATGTTATAAAACATGTATGTTAAATTCTATAGTAAAATAAAAATCAATTATTCTTTTGAAATAAATTTGGAATCGTATAAAAACTATTATTCTCCAACACCTTGTACCGTATGCGATTACACAACAAAGTGCGCATGCGGATATCACTGAGTTGCACAAATTGTATCAGGGCTAAGCAGTGAAGCATATATAATTTCAGTAAGTATACTTTGCTTTTTAAAATGATATTGTATCAGTATAAAATTAATGAGTTGTACTATTTGCAAACTGGTATGTAATTTACTCGAATCCTTTACATATGTACACCTAGCTGATAAGTAATAATTATCAACATAACCTCGAATAATATTATAAGATTCATTAACTTACATTGATATAAATCTTCTTTCAGCTGCTCCAATGTTCATTATTGAAGATCCATTATCCAAATCATATGTGTTTTGAATCCCATGAAGTATACTGGTCCAACGGTAGTTGATATACTGCATCAGCTTGGACAGGTACGATGATGAAATATTTCTTTAAGATTTTTCATAAACACTTTGATTTTATTTATTTCATAATTAAATGCAATAATTTTATTTTAGGTTATCGTAGTATTAAATATAATAATTTATCTTCATACAATTTTATTTAGTTGGAACTTTTAAAAAAAATTGAAAGATGATTAGCATTCGAATGTTTATCAGCTCGACATCACTCGTAAAAATAATTCACGTTAACCTCAATATTAAGTGGTTTAAACAAATTTCAATTGTTTTGCTTCTAATTTAATTTAGGTTATGCGAAACACACGATCAATCTTAAATCTGATCACATGTACATATCGAGTGACATGCTTTTAGCATGAAGATTGTATGCAGACTAAATTGAAAAGTTAACAAATGCAATACCAAATTTTTCCCTAACAACCAATTTGATTAGAGCAATTTTATCATACAAACACAACAGCCCTTAATTCTCATTGGTTGTTCATATTTCTAGAATTTTCAAATTATTACTTTTTCACATAACTTCCTTATATGAGGATTGATCTTAAAAATATTATTAGCATTGGATTATACACAAAATTTCCTTTCCAACGATATCCCACTTGCTCTATTTACTTTGAAACTACATAGTCACAAATTTCAATAATTATGCAATTTTACATATACAAATTTACTTATATCTAACTTATTTTACTATCTACAGGAAAACTACGAACAGAAATGGATTCTATGACCAAAAGAACATAAAGATACACCAGTATCTAACACAAATATAGTTTAATTAGAAAAATTCCATCTCAACATCTATGTTCGGAGATGACGTAACCTGGTTTCCCAACACTTGCACTTAACTTGCATCTAGGATGTTAATTTAAGTTACAATACTTTCTCTTCACACTAACATGTAAGATATTTTCATAATGATTGTTTAATTTCACATTTTTCACTTGCAAGTTATATGAATCTTTTATAAAATCGTCTTTTTCCCTAAACTTTATCGTACAATTTACTTCACCTACGTTATCTGATACAAATTATTTTCTTTTACTTTCAGAACTGAAGCAGATTATGCTACCAGAACAGTATCTCCTTATTCAATTGAACAACATGAATTTTATTAAAGCAAAATTTTAACACTTTCGAAGATGATTAGAAACTATTTTTGTGAATAATTCTCTTGTATAACCATAATTATAATGTAATACTTGTGAAACTTAAATCAAATAGCTTAACTTAACTTATTCCTATATTGCTATCATATTTAGCATTGCAAATATCATCTCGATATATATATATATATATATATATATATATATATATGTTTAATTTTTGTGACTGTTCAAATATAATATATTTAAATATTACTGGGAAGCAGTTGAAGGTGACTAGTTAATTAAATTTCTTCGTTTCTATGTCAAGCTTTTGAAAATGTTTATTATTTTTGTTTATTATTTTTATCAAGACTAACTATAAAACCTAATAAAATACTTATCTTTTTGGGGTTTTTTAATACCATCTAAACGTTTCGATAACACTTACAGTTATCTTGTTCAGTAGTCATATCTATTAAAATTGTTAAAGATGTAAACAATTTTGTCAAAGTTGAAAAATTAAAACAAACATCAGCCTGCTATTAATATTGCAGTTTGAGAAACGTATAAAGCCAACTACAGAATTAAATTTTAGTAAAGAATAACTAGGTCATTAAAAATCAAATATTGTTAAACTGTCTTAAAGATGACAAATCAGAACACTCTCTAACGGCGAAAGCTAACTATGAAAAATGTCAGCCAAAAAATACATTTAACAAAATTTAATCAAGTTACGATGTAAGTGTAAAGTTGTGAAAAACTTCAATTTCAGAATGATAGAAGCATTCACAAATATAAGCATGACATCAAATAAAATAATCCAGTTAAATCTAACAAAGAGATATCTTTATCAATAAGTGCAAGTGTTATTAACAATGAAAAGCATAATTCAGAACGATTTTTTGTAATTTTTTTAAATTTTAATCTTAATTTCAACTACTTATGTTAAATTATAGTGCTGTGGTAATTTAATATATAACTGGTAAAGCATTTGCTTCAAGGTCTAGGAAAAACACAGCAAAAAACCTAGACATACCAAAAGTCAAAATTAAAATCAAAATTAAGACGTGTCATTATGCCTTTTTTTAATTATAATATTTAAACGGAGATTTTCTTCTTGTCTATTAAAATGATTAGGGTGTTTATATATTTCAATAGCTTCCAAATAATGAGTTTGTCTTGACAATATTTCCTTATTGTCAAAATGAATGCCATGATTTAGATTATTCAAGGCATGATTAGCCACCGCAGACTTCTCTGGTTGACCTAATCTACAGAATCTCATATGTTCTTTACGTCTTGTATCAAAGCTACGTTTTGTGGTTCAAATGTATACTTTTCCACATGAACAAGATAACTTATACACTCCGGAAGATGGTAATGGGTTTGACACATCTTTAGGTGATCTTAAATGTTCTTTAATTTTTCTTGTAGGTTTAAAAATAGTCCTAATGCCATATTTAATTAGAATTTTTTCAATTATATCTGTAACATTAGCTATAAAGGGAAGAAAAGCAGTACCAACATTAAGAACTGGTTTTTCTTTAAGGTTGCGTCTAGCAGGTGCAATCACATTATTAATATCTGTAAGTGAATATCCATTATCTTGAAAGGATTTTGTGAAATATTTATATTCGTCCGTCAAAAATTTCGAGTTACAAATTCCCTGGCAAATAGCTTATAGTCTCAGTCGGTAATTGTCGTTATTATGGCGCAACAGATGGCGCGCGCTTGAAATTCAGATAATTTTAACGAAATCATCAAAACGAACCAAAGTTTTAAGTAACATGCTATCATTATTTTTAATTTTGATGAAAGAAGGAAATACGATGGTTAGAAACAAAATTATGCATTTTTCTATATTATGATATAAATGTTCTGACCTATTTTTCCAAGTTACGTTAATTATGTCCGTAAATCATAAAAAAATAATGGTTTGTATCAAATTTTTATCGCAAAATTAAAAAAATCTAACCCTTTTTTGTAACTAAAAACATAAAAAGAAGCGTCTCACCGCAGTTTGGCTCTTCGTTGGCACCGCAGTGCGCAGGCGCAAAATGTTACTTATGCTCTGTTAAATTTTTTTTTAAAACAAACAATTACTTAGCCTCTCGTTAAACATATCTACAATAATGGGCAATTGGAGCAAACTTAAATGTAAACAGCATAACAAAAAGTTTACCTTAAGAACAAATCTATATGTACACATGCGATAGTTTTATAATTGTACTGGTTTAAATGATACAGTTCCCAAAACCATTCAAGAAGTATGCTGCATTTTCAAGAAAAATGTTTACTTGCACTGAATTGTTAAATGTGAATTCTGAGTCATAATATAAATCTTTAAAATTAAGTAGACAGTACTATATAATACTTAATGAAACTAATATTCTTATTTTTAGGTGTTTTTGTAAGTTAAACTAAACCAATAATCTGATTTTATTTACAGATAAATTTATACTGGTAAAATTGTAACGTTGTTTAGCAAATTATTTGTTTTGCTGATTACGTATCTAACTGAATTATTTAATTACAGGTGTTTAAGTCATGCAAGTGCACAGCTTTTGGTGACAATAAAATAATTTAATTTAAAGTGATTGTAGATTTCATCAAATAATGTGATGCAATTGAATTTGTGCAAGACTTATAATACAAACTTACTTAGCAAACAATTAAAAACTGATGTACATAAATATAACATAATTTATAATACTAGAAAAAAAAAAAATAATTAATTACAAAATTTACATGGATTATCTATACTTAATATTTATACTAATAATTTAAAACTAAGAAGTATTTGAATAAGAGTAGTCAAAAGTAGTATGTATATTTACAATCTTTTCGGTGGGATTTAATAAACATTGTTCAATATTTTGTATTTCTATAGGAGTGGGAGCTTTCGATGAGTTATTTTGTAACTTTCTTTTCTTGGTTGAAAAGAGGCTGAGTTGCTTGTCAAGCTTCTGCTGGACATTAATGTTTTCAACAGTTTTTAGACCAACTCTGCCTTTATTAATAATATCGATAACAGCATTTAAATTTTTCATGATCATATTAGTTTCATCTTCGTTTATTTGCAACTCATTTGACCATAAATCAGTAATTAGCTCACATTTTTTTGAATAACTAGGCCAAGTGTTATTAGAGAGTCAACATCTAAAATGTTAGCACACAGGTCATTATTTATAATCTCATTTACTTCAGTAGAATTATCAATCAAAATATTTCCAGACTTTTGGGTTATACTTCTTGTATGTGTAACACATGCATGTAGGTATATGTTTACAAATATTTATTTTTATTAAGTTATCCACACAAGAACAGCTAAAATCATGTAAATAGATATTGCATTCATGGTAAAATCCTTTTCCCGTTTTGAAACGGAGTATTTCTTTGATGCATTGGACATTGACATTACCAACCACTCGTGGGCCTTCTTCAAAAGTTTCAATCATTTATGTTTTAATACAAGAACCGATTTTGTGACTTTTTCTGATTGCATTTATATGGTCAGTAGGTTTATTTTTAGCTAATTTTATTATGCGCTTATATATGCTATCACGAGAGTAACTGCATTGACAGATTTATCAAGCCTCTTACATTTGTTACCTTCTAAATATATATGTTTCAAAATTTTATGTACAGACTCCAAATACATATTTGTATTGACACCTAATCCTACCTGATAACAATATGCCCACTCTTCCGTGCATTTTAAGTAATATGTATGAAAGTATTGAGCGAATGCTGCAGTATTAGGATCTGAAAACAATTCATTCATAACCTGAGGGACATATTGTTTAATGCAAGTTTCTTGAAGAAGAACTCTAATAGTTTTATACACAAGCACTTTGATTTCAGACCCACCACTAACTTTGGACAAATTTTTACGCCAGTTGCGATCTACATGCCAGGTGCATAATAGTTTGTTAGGTACAGGAGACATGACAACTGACCATGCGTTATAAAAAGCGGGATCATCATGCGACATAAAAATATTTGCTGCAATTATACCTGCTCTCAACTTAATCTGTTCAAAAAATAACTTCATCTGCTGTTAGAAAATCAAAATGCAACAGGACACCCTGAACTAAATTCATTCAGTTAATAAAGTGTACAAATGAAAATTGTATGAATTTGTTCCATGGGTGCCGTCTATGCATATTTTATCATTTCCAAATTTTTGCAATTGCTTGCAGTGAAATGAAGTCATATAGTAATTAAACAAAAATCTGCATCACTGAGTGATCCTTCTGTATCTATTCCTTGCTCTTTAAAATTTGATTATCTTTCTCTATAACATGTTCAACAAGACTGCAAGATTTTATATTACGTCTACAATCACTTTTGTGTGAGATGATTCTGTCTTTAAGCATTGTACTAGTTTGACCAACGTATATCATTACAATTTTTACAAGGAATTTCATAAATGAAATTTGATTTATTATTAATATATACCTATAGGAGTTTTTAATTTGGAATGAAGTTGAGATATTGTAACTAAATTAATTTTAGCTATTTTTAAGTTATGTTCATTTTTAAAAAGATTAGTTAATTTGGTAGTTAGTCATTCTATATACGGTAAAGATTTGAAAATAGTTGTTTGATTGTTTGTAGTTGGGGATATATTAAAATTTGGTATGCTAAAAATAATTTTGTTTATTAAATATTTGGGATAGGAATTTTCAAGAAAAATATTTTGAAGTACAACAAGGCATTCACTAATGAAAGAAGTATGAGTCAATCTTTTTATTCTATGTTTAAAATTATTAATTAAATTAATTTTCATTTTTATTGGATGGTGAAAGTGGAAAGACGGTTACTGTTAGTTAGGTTTATCATACCATCTAGCAATAATAGTATTATTTACAGTTTTTATAAGTTTCATATCTAGAAATGGAACTGAATTATCAATTTCTTTTCAACAGTGAATTGATATATATTTATAATATATATATATATATATATATATATATATATATATATATATATATATATATATATATATATATATATATATATATATTTTTGACCGTGTATTAGAAGTTTACGGAGAAAGAAAAAATATACGATTCTGAAAACTGCATGGTGTCAAAAGACCTACTAAATAAAAATATTTGTAAAAAAGTGACACTTTTGGTTATAGCAGAAGTAGACGCCATCTTTCTTATTTTAAATAGAATAATAATGTTTTTTTTAATTATATATAAACATTTTAGGTTTAATTTGTTCAAAGTACCATAATACCTAAAATTTATATTTTTAAAGATATAAATTATTTAATGAAAAATTTGACAGTAACTTAATTATTAATTTTTATACACAAGGTTTTTGTAAACATGCCTCCATCTTACAAAACTTTAAACGTAAATAAGTAAATATTTTTAAATGTATGTTATTAATGCAGTCTATGTAGATTTGAATTTTCTTTCAATTGGTATTAGGTTTCCTATATCTAAAGTTAAGTGTTTTCTAAATAATTAGACATTTTGTTGAATTTTTGATATTAAAATGTTAAAGAAAGTAAAGTTCATAGCTTTAGTATTAAAACCCAACGTACTTGTTTAAACAATTAAAATATTGAGCTATGCATGTTTGTCAATTTATTATTTAAGTTGTGTTATAACATTGGATAGTTGTAAATTGTTGTCTTGGTTATTAAGCTAGTACAAAGAAGATAAAAAATAAATACTCAAATTTGGACATAATAAATGTGTTTGCCACTTATGGACAGTGCAACAAAATATTAAGCAGAACATTAAGCCGCTAATTAACAATACTAAATTTATTAAGATATACAACAACAATAATAAATAATAACAATGTGACAAGTACAAACAAGGTAATTGAAAATATTTAATAGGATAAAGTGGGGTAAGTGTAGTTAAAAAAATGATTGTTGCAATTTAAAGTTTTATAACAAGAAAACGAGGGCGTTTGTTTTGCAGAACACAGCTTATTTTATTATTAAATCAATTTCATATTTATTTATTTTATACCCGTCTTAGTTCTTTTTACAAACAAAAATAAACAAACAAGCTGGCTGATTACACTTGCCCCTGCTAATGGGGCAAGTGTAATCACAGCTTGTAACTGCCATATGCCTTCTGTGCGTATGGATCTGGGGCAAGTGTGATATAGTATGAAAAATTCTGGTTTTAACAAAAGAAAGTTGAGCTTGATATGTTAATTTATACGGAAGTTATAAATTTTTTTGTGGGCCCATTGTAGGGAATAAAACAAATATTTATGTTTCTAAGAAAAGTATATTTTGTAGATATTTGAGCAAAACAGAATCTGAGTTGTATTTTTTTTATTTTACGTTACATGAGGTAAAGGATACTGAAAAAGTTAGTTCTCATCGCCCTAAAAAGAGTTATGGTAAAATTAGCTCTATATCCGATGCAGTCACTGTGTAATGGTCCTCTTGTTTAGGCCAGTGAAAAACTGAATTATGCGAGTTTTGGTGTGATTTTTTAAAAACATAATGGTAGGTTCCGATTCTTCATCGAGTGCTTCCAACTTTAAGGTTTCAAACCCTTTGAGTAACAATATGTCTTCTTTTAATGCTTTTGTATCTTCCTGTAACCTTTTTAATAAGCCTCAAAGGTGTCTTCGTCTGATTAACTGTCACTTAAAATTTGCGGTTCGTCTTCATCTGAAGAGCTCGATACAAAAAGTATTTTTTGCTGTTCTTTTCTTTTATTCATACTTTGCTTTTTTTTGCTAAATCTTTTGCTTTCATTGCTTTGTCTTTCGCTTTTTTTGCATCTTCTTTTTCTTGCTCAGTCTTTTTCTTTTTTTCTATGTTTTCTTTGCTGTTATAATTTCAGCTCCCGAAGCTACCCTTTTTTTGTCTTTTTCGTTAGGGCGGGGCGATTGTCTCACGGTATACAGCAGCAATTCCTCAAATGATACACATCTGTTACTTGGCCCTGCTACTGGTTCTGGTCACGGTGCTGGTGCTAGCTGCTGCAGGGTTGGTTGCTCTCTCGATGGCTCTTCATGGCTGCTTGTGGTTGGCTTATTAAGAGGTTCTTGTGTGGCAGGCTGGGGATTTCTCGAACGTTCCTCATATGTTCGTAGAGCTTCTGGATCATACTTAGTGCGGTCAGTGATAGATCTATTAAAGGGACATATTCCTCCTTTACGAAAGCCCGATATCAGTAAAGTTGGATATGTGTCTTTCCAAATTGTGCTCACAAGTACAGAAAAATCTTTCCTTGGTATTTTACCACCCACGTTTTCTTTGATACTCCGTTAATTTGGAATCCCACCGTGCCTTAAGACTCTCAAAGACAGCTAGGTCCATGGGCTGTAATAGGTGCCTGGTGTGTGGAGGTAATTTACTAAGTACAAGTATATCATTTTCAACGGCCGCCTCAATAAGTTTCTTATCTTAGTGCGTTGAATGTCCATCATACAAAAGCAGGATTGGTCTTTCAGGTACAACGTTGGGAATAAAAGTTTTTGTAAAATAGTTTACAAAAATTTCGGTTTCCATCCAACCATTTGGCGACGCAGCATAAGAAGTACCTTGAAAGGTGGATTCATCGGGAGCCATCCAGGTATCCCATATATTTCTTCCTTTAACTCTGCTGTTCTCCTCGACAAGACTACACACTTGTGCTCCTTCGGGTCATAATGACCCGAACTCCTGAAATATGAATTAAAACCAAAATAACAACAATTTTTATACATTTATTAACTTTATTTCTCTAATGCAATGTTTTTTATATGAAACGTGAAACTTATAATAAATTCAACCAAATTTAAATAAAAAAAAGAAAACGGAATAAAAAATGTGTAATAATTGATATGATCCACTACTTCTTACAGTTGGGACAATAATAGTTCACGTGTTTTTTACACAAATATTTTTTACACTTAATGCAGGTCATACTAGTTTTGTTATCACATTTAGAAGGGCAAAATTTGCTGCGTGCTCGTTTGTTTTTGTTGCTAGTTCCAGGAAGAGGTGCGGTAGAATTTTCCACCAATGGTTGTTGAATAGCTGTTACAATTGCAGCTGCTTCTTCATTACGGGGAAGATGTTTTCTGGTCAAAATGTAAGGATTTACCAATTGATTGCCCAGTTGTTCCAAAAACAGTCTTCTTTTTACTAAAATCTACGGTAACCAGGGATCCAAGCTACGGTACTCTACAATCCATTGAGAGGATCCTAGATTACCGTAGATTTTAGTTTTCTACATGTTAACCTAAAAAAAATGCCAAAGTGGCCCGCTTCTATAAGATATCAATAATGCAATGTATTCATATTTAATTAATTTTTTGACTTACCTTCCGTTATATTACAAAACTTTATAAAGAAAAGTTATGTAAAATTAAATTTTCTTTAAAAAATACGTCTACACTTTTTCTTATAAAATTAATCGTTATTCAGACAATGAAAAAATTTAAACTAACACTTAAATTTTACCTTTTTTGCCGCTAAATTACGCGGCAAAAAATTGCATAGAACATAATTAATCCATATGTTTAAGGTCTATATCTAGTTATTTTTTTTTCTTTAAAATATGCAGCTGTTTTAGAAATA
This sequence comes from Vesta saturnalis, assembly GCA_036346205.1. Classification (NCBI taxonomy): domain Eukaryota; kingdom Metazoa; phylum Arthropoda; class Insecta; order Coleoptera; family Lampyridae; genus Vesta; species Vesta saturnalis. The sequence goes on along the minus strand of JARFJB010001243.1, from coordinate 791,966 downwards.
TTTGATAAAAACCAAAAACTGCCCCCTAATAAACCCGCCCTCTCTGCAGCTGGATTTCTTCCAAAACCTAAGCTCCAATCGAAATGAAAACAAGTTTAAATACAAAATTTTAAGTACGTAGGTGTTTTCGTTCTGGAGTTATCGTGGATACTAACATACATTCACACATACATACAGACATCCAGACATGATGGCGAAACTTGGCCAAAAGTTGTAAAATGAGCTAATAAGTCGATTTAACCAAGTCCATTGATAGTGAAAAAAAGTCGATTACATAAGCCTCTATACCTACATATGCATTATGTGTAGGTTGGAAAGTAAAACAGAGATATACCTTATTCAAGTCACCAGCCGTGCACGTCATTAATCGTATACCAATACTGTAATTATGATTTACTATAAAACTTTAATAAAATTTGCATTAAAGTCAAAATGTCATCGTAAGTACAGTTGGTATTAAAAGTCATTAATCGTGTAGAGTTAGCAACCATATTTTATCCTTGTCGCACACTTTGCAGTACGTATTTACAACTTAAAACGTAGTGGGAATATAAACTCATATAATATCTCGATGTTGTCACGTGAAATTTTGTTAAATTTACCGGTACGCACTTAACCTTATTTGTTTTAAATTGCCTTACGAATCAGAACCCGAATAAAATGTCACTTTCAGTTATATTTTACAAGTTTATGTTTGTTCTGTATTCTGATCGAAAGCTTATAAGTATATCATGCCTTGCACTTCATACGTACAGCATATTTAAGCAATCTTGTATTACCCCGGGTAAGATTGGTCTGGTTCTAGCAATGCATAACAAAACGTATCACAGTTGTTGATACGTTTTCAAAAGGATTTTTACATTAGTAGGTATGCGGTGTGAAAGCAGGTCACACAAAAACAATTTAGAAAAGTACAAGGACATCGTTTCTCTAAACCAAATTGTTGTATTGGATTATTACATATAATAGATATACAGTATCTATTTGTTCCTAACCTAAAAATATGTTTAAGCAATCAGTCTGACAATACGTACACTTGACAACGCTGATTACCACGTCATTGGTTTAATAAGTTTTAACCTATGACGTAAACGGCTGGTGGCTTGAATAGTGTATATTTGAGTTATTCCAAGGAAATAAGGTTTTGCTGATCTGGCAACACTGTAAAGAGTATAAAGCTTACGAGTGTCGCGCGGCGGTAAAATTTTTGGTTGTTATCGTGATAAAAAAAAAACTAAAATCTACTGTAATCTAGGATCCAAGCTACAGCAGTACTTTACGATCCATTGAGAGAATCCTAGGTTAGCGTAGATTTTAGTTTTCCTTTTTAATTTAAATTTTTTAGATAAATTGAGATTGCGTTATCACAATTACAGCCAAAACTTTCACTGTCGCGAGACACCGTTAAAGCGTTCGTCACAGTATAAACTATGCTTTCGTTTAGAAAATGGCTGCCTATTAGGAGAGTAGCAGCTAAAGATAAGAATTGGCCAACGACTATGTCTATAAGAGTTGGGAATTGGCTCCTTGAATAACGCATGTGCTGTTCTGACATCAATAGTTGTTTATCTAGTTTAGATTAGATAAACAAAACTACTGTAACCTAACGGAAGTAGATGGGCATGTGCTCATGCGTTATTAATGATGGAGCCTATTTCTATCTTTAGCTGGCTAATGGTGCTAATACTAGAAGTCTCATAATATCTGGATTCTTTACTTTCTCATCGTCGCCGATGCGTTCTTCCTATCTACATATCTTTGGTGCACGTCAGTGTTGTACACTACTGTAGTTTTGAATTATTTATTTTTTGATTAAGTAATACATATTCTTACAAATGTCTTATGAAATTGATATGAAACTTATTAAAATTGAACAGAAAGAAGAAAAAGGAATAGATTTACTTCTAACACATCATCTCGTTGTAAATAACGATCTAATAAAAGGTGAAATTAATTATGGTTCATGTGGTACTAAATTTGACACTATTTTTTACAGATAATGTGAATATTAAGAAAGAAGACATCTCTTACCAAATAAACAATGCTAGCTCAAGTGAAGCTAATCATGTAAAGGAAAACAGTGTCGAACACATCACAAATGTACAGGGTGAATGTAATCAATTTAATAGTTTAACAACATTGGCAGAAAATTTAAAACAGGACGTTTTAAAATGCCATTCAAATTTTAAATATAAATGTGAACAATGTGATTATGCAACAAATACCAATAGAATTTTAAAAACGCATCTTAAAAAACACTCTTTGAGTTATAAATTTAAATGTGACCAATGTGATTATGCAACACATCGTAAAGATACTTTTAAAATTCATCTGAATAAACACTCTCCAAGTAAAGAATTTAAATGTGACCAATGTGATTATGCAACACATCTCAAATATACATTAAAAATTCACCTTAAAAAACACTATTCAAGTTATGAATTTAAATGTGACAAATGCGATTATGCAACAAATACTAATAGAAATTTAAAAATTCGTCTTAAAAAACACTCTTCAAGTTATGAATTTAAATGTGACCAATGTGATTATACAATGTATCGTAAAGATACTTTTAAAATTCATCTGAAAAAACACTCTTCAAGTAATGAATTTAAATGTGACCAATGTGTTTATGCAACACATCTCAAATATAAATTAAAAATTCATCTGAAAAAACACTCTTCAAGTTATAAATTCAAATGCGACCAGTGTGTGAATATGCATCACACTTAAAACGTTGTTTAATATCTCACCTTAAGACACACTCTTCAAATTATGAATTCAAATGCAACCAATGTGAGTATCTGTCCCGGCATAAAGCCATTTTAAAAATTCATCTTAAAAACCACTTGTCAAGTTATGAATTCAAATGCGATCAATGTGATTATAAAACAAATGTCAAATATAGTTTTAAAATTCATCTTAAAAACCACTCTTCAAATTATGAATTCAAATGCGATCAATGTGATTATGAAACAAATGTCAAATATAATTTTAAAATTCATCTTAAAAGACACTCTTCAAATGTGACCAGTGTGGTTATGTAACAGATCGCAAAGATTATTTTAAAATTCTTCTCAAAAAACACTTCATGTTATGAATTCGAATGTGACAAGTGTGGGTATGCAAACCGTCACAAAGATAGTTTTAAATTTCACGACTCAAAAATTTGTTCACCTTAGGAAACCACTCTTCAAGTTGTGTATACAAATAGACCAATGTGATCATGAAGTATGTTAGTGTGCATAGATTCTGTATCTAAAGAAAAGAGAATGTGTTCTCATTTTTTATATTCCTGGTATCTTTTATACTGTACTGATTTTTGATTTATTGTTCCAATAAAATCTATTTTGTATTTTATTTGTTTATTTCTAAATATTTGTTCCCTTGCACCGTACCTACACATTTTTATATTTTTTGATACATCATATGTTCTTACATACTATGCTACCAACCATATGAAACTCTTAACTAGGCAATTTTAGCGACCTCAACACCCCTCCTCACTAAAATTTCTCACGCCAATAGAATAGTTCAGTTTCCCAAAGCCTGGGTCGCGACCCCCTAGGGGGTCGTAGTCAGAGAAATGTTATCCCTACTACTACTAGTAGTAGAGATAACATTTCTCTGGTCGTAATGACATACTAGTGGGTCGCCGGAAATTTAAAAAAATCGTGTATTTTTATTTTAATAACGCCGTAAATAAAAATTTACAACTAATTATCAAACGAAACAAAACCTAATTTTAATAAATCCGTAAAAATAAAAGAGAAAAATAAAGTCAAATATTATAATGTTAATGAGACCCATGCGCCTGTTTTTTTAACGCTTTTACTCAACTCACTTTGTCTGTCCGGTTCAAATCTTGTAATTGAATTTTCAACAGCTTCCTGATCTCCGATTGAGCTGAAATTTGGCATATATGCGTATTCTTGATGACAATACACGAATGTGTGTTTTTTGCTTTTACTTTTGTGGCCAAATATGGTCGAAATTATTGTTTATAAAGCTAGGGCCTTGAAATTTAGGACTTAAGCTTTTGGCATAGTACCATGCACACAAATATGCGGCAAGTTGAGTTTCAAGGTCAGGGTGCTGCATTTTGGCCAAATGTCGAAATTTTTGTTTATAAAGCTAGGGCCTTGAAATTCAGGACTTAAGCTTTCAGCATAAGACCATGTGCAAAAATATACGGCAACTTGAGTTAAAAACTAGGGGGCTCAAAGTATTTTATTCGGTCAAAAAAAAACAACTATTTTCCGATCTCCGGTTGAGCTGAATTTCGGCATACATGTCTATATTGGTCAAGTAAGTTCGAAATTTTTGTTTATAAAAATAGATGGTCTTGAAAAATTGAGTTTCTTTCTTTGTTGTAACTTACACCCAAGCGACTAAAAAGTAGAAAATAAAAATAAATAAAAAAAAGCATTTTTAAAAAACGCTTTTATTTCCAAATGTACTGAAAAGAAAAAAATATTTTTTTTATCTACCCAGTAACATCAAAAATTTTTGTGATTAAAAATAATGTTATATCTATAACAAAGCCTATCAACACCTACATTCAAACAATGAAGTGCAAAGCACTACAAAGAGCGCCCCACACTTTAATTTTTAGTCCAAACATTTTTGATGTTACTGGGCAGATAAAAAAATTCTGTTATTCTTTTTAGTACATTTGGAAATAAATCCGTTTTTTAAAAATGTTTTTTTACTTATTTTTATTTGAAACTAGTCTTTAAAATTTACGCTGTGTATTTGTGACACACACACGCACCCACGCACACGCGCGCACACACGCCCACACGCGCACACGCACGCACGCACGCACCTACACACACACACACACGCACGCACGCACGCACACACACACACACACAATCATATCGTTTTCAAGTACGAGACGATTTCTTACTTTTGTTTTAATGGACAGGCGAGAAACTTAACTCACATAAATATGATGTTACAAATGGAACCAAACACTTAACAGCTTCATTCGCCAACTGAGGGTATTCCTGCATCCTTTTGGTCCAAAATTCGTTCGGGTTCAGGGAAAAAAACTGGAGCTTCAACATTCCATCACTTGATATTTCAATAAGTTTTTCTTTCATGTTTATTGGTATTTCAACATGAGTACAACCGATAAGGTTCTATAAGTATACTTCTATACCCGTAACTATAAATTTTAGCTACTTAACAGTTTGGGTAATAACTAGAAGATGTCTTATGCTCAGTCGTGTGGGTCAGGTTCATAAAATTATCGATTTGCCTTATTAACTAAAAAATATGTACATGTACCTAGATATGTTCGCTTTAAAATCGGGGTTGCTTCTTCCTGAAACTAATTGTTAAATACTCGGACGCCAACTTGTTTTTAAATATGGTACAAACGAGTAAACCATTATACAACAAAGTTAAAAGAAAATTTCTACAATAACAATTTTTTTTACACAACCTACATTTAATTATAAACGGAAATATCTTTATGCTAATGTTAGTAACGTTATAACCTAATGAATAATTAAATTGTGAGTAATTAATGGAATCAGAATACCTTATTCTTGGTCACACTGTAGATAACGAAACGGCTGCATGCTGGGTCAGCGTTTTGGAAACTGTTACGTAATATTACTTCAGGGTTGAAATAAATCTGGATTTGTATGCTTTATAATTCCCAAATGAATAAATCTCACACTTGATTAATTGTACTAATACCGTAAATTGGATTAACGATAAAATAATTAATTGCGTAGATGTTTATAAACATGTGAAAAGTAATATTAAAGTTGAAGTTAAAGTAAAAATAAAAAAGTAAACGGGAAAGTAAAGGTAAAGTGTCTGAAATGCAAACGTCTCAAACTTTTATATAATAGTTTAAAATAACACCATACAAATTATATAGCACTTTTTAAAAAATATTTAACAGAGCAAAAATGGATGATCTACTACCTTTCAGTATCGCACAAAAACGACGCTCCCAAAAGGTCTTTGCGCATGAACACGTCTGAAGCTGAATGTGCAAACGATATGCGTACGTGTTCTAATTAAAATAATTAAATGCACGTTTTTATGCAACTATGATATGCAACACACGCTGCACGCAATGCATGTTAAGTTGCCTAAATAAACGTAAATTTTATTACAAACGTAAAGAGTTTGTTAACACATGTTGAAATGAATCGGCTAAAAACGGATTCGATATCCATCTGCAACTGTCGTAACTGTTTTGTATTTCTTCGGGGAAATAGTCACAGCGTTGTTGTTTTCAATTGAGCAAAGTAACTTTCATGACTGCAAAAATTGTGTAGCACTGTAATTGGATACATCTTCCATAATTTCCTGAATGCACTGGAATGAATCGAGCTGCTTTTTGCCAAGTGAAGTCGACCATAAATCGATTTTTCTTATAAACCCCTTAATTGTATCTGCGGCTGTAATTATATTAATGTCGCGATATTGGAAATTATTGTTCAAAATACTTAATTGTTCGAAAGTATCAGCAAGGAAACCTAGTTTCAGAAGCCATGTAGGATCGAAAAATTTATGTTCATATGGGGTCTTCTCATCTTTAAAATACATTAAAAGCTCTGCTCTTAAGTGAAATACTCTTTTTAAGACGTTGCCCTTGAAAGCTACTTCATATGTGTGATAAAGAAGATTTTCAAGTAAAGCACCCACGTCTTTGCAAAATTTTCGAAAAATACGGGTCTGCAAAGCTTTTCCTTTAATGGAATTTACAACTTTCATAACACATTCTATTTCAGGAGGTAAAGCTTTTGATGCAAGAGATTCTCAATGTATAAAACAATGTCTCCTTGTGGCATTAGGCATTTATTTCTTGTAATGGACAAGATCCGATTGATGGCCTATCATAGCTTTAGCGCCATCTGTGTATAAAGCAATACATTTTCCCCAGTCAATATCATAATTACTTGTGCGTTGCACAAAAGTATCGAATAAACATTTCCAGTGGTATTGGTCTCCAATGGGGAACAAAATAAAATATCTTCTTGAATGCCATTATTTGTATCATATCTTACAAACGTAATAAATTGGGCACAGTTAGATATATCTGTGGATTCGTCCATTTGAAGAGAGAAGTACGTGCTTTTATTAAGATTTTCCACAACTTGCGCTTGAGTATCTTCTGCCATATCACTAATTCTTCTTTGAATAGTATTATTTGACAGAGGTGTTGTTTTTAACTTTGCAGCCTGTTTTTCACCAAACATTGTATGTACCATTTCAACAGCAACGGCAATTGTGTGCGGGTTACTAGTTTTGGCAACGCGCTTAGCAACTTTATAACTTGCTAATAATGCTTTTTCATTAGTAACGGTTAGCAATGAAAAGGTATCTTCCTGTTTGTGAAGGACGTTCAGCTTTCTTTCAAATAATTCTACGGGTTTCTCTTTTTTATCTGGATGCGTGCTATTTAACTTGTAATTTATCGTGGACATAAATACGTAAACGGGAATACGTAAGTCGTAAAATATTTACTCACTACCGCATTCGCTACAATGTGGTGTTTGGAACTGAAGTCCACAGATCACCTACCTGAAGTCTTGTTGCACATCGCCGCGTATATAAAGGGAAAACGAGGCTACGAGAACGTTCCTGAGTGCCATCTAGTAGCAAAGTAAGGAGTAGCACTTTCGCGAATATCATGGAAAAGTATTGCGATGTAGACACAAAGATGTCGCTGTGTACAATGTACGGTCGGTTTTTTATTATTTATTTTTATTGTAAATGCTAGTCTGCCAGAAGTACTACTAGTTACTAGTGGGATAGATCGCAATCATTAAAATAGTTGTTGAACTTTTTTAGTGTATTTAATTTAAACAGTAAAGTAAAAAAAAATTAAGAAACCATCAGCTACTGGTAAATTAGGCACGCTATTTTGGTTTGGGTGATGAGCAGGGGGAAACCGGGGGTCTTGAACAATTTTTTTAACAAAAACGGGTCGTGACTTAGATAAGTTTGGAAAACACTGAGATAGTTAAAATAATTAAACATGACAGAATTCAATCATTTCGTCAATATGTAGGTTTGTTGAAATTTTGATTCTAGATATTCAATATCAATACAATTTTTAGCTAAATTATCATAAATAAAATGATATATTAAATCTACATTTTTAACTTTTATTATTTTCTGGGTTATTTATATGAGCTATGCATCCTTGATTATCCTCAAGGAATGTTATTTTTCCTAAATCTAACAAAAGTTTTTGAGCCACAGTCTATCACAAACGGAACTACTAAGTGCGATAAGTTCTGCTTCTGTTGATGAGGATGAGAGAGAAACACATTGTTGTTTCCTTGTGACCCAGTTAATGGAATTATCAAATAATTTGAAAATAAATACAGTAATTGATTTTCTATCTAGTATATTGCTCCCCCAATCAGCATCAACATAACATTTACAACTAAATTTATTATTTCTTTTATGTTCTAAAACCCCAGCTGCAGTATTTTTTAAATATCGTAATACTCCTGTTCCTGTTAAATGAAATGAAAACTGTGCAAGTAATTCAGAGCAAAGCGTATATCGGTTTATTTGTTAGTTTATTCTTTTCCCTGCATATATCTAAATTTAATGTTGTCTCTATTGGAGTGTTTGTTCTTCGCAGTTTTCCATACCAAATTTATTTAGAATTGATTTTACATTTTTGATTGTGAAATTCTTAATATCTAGTTTGTCACACCGTTAAACAGGATCCGTCAACATGGCCGTCGTTTCAGGTACAGTAACATTAGTATGCAAAGTCACTATCTTTAATAAATAACACAAAACAAACAGCTGGCTAACATGTACCATATTTTTTTCCTATGTTAACAAAAGTGTTTGTTAAAGAACGAAACACTCACTGAATTTGTCCTTGAAATATTTTTACGAATTTAATGGTACCCCTTAGCGTACACGGTTAGTTTTGTAAAGAGATGACATACATGTATTAATAAATGTCACTTCTTAATTGCATAAAAATTGCACTTGAATGACAAATTATGTTTAATCAAATATAAATAGCCAAACAATAATTGTTTTGATTTTATTTTTTATTTACGCGTTAAAGTGGTACATTGTGTGATTTTTTTCATTATTCAATAGAGGAAGTGATTTTGAATGAAGATAAAAACTTTATTGAAAGTTTGCATAATTACTGCCAAACTTCAGTAATTATAATAATTTGTTTTAATTAATTGGTTTTTTTATATTTTTTATTTGTTTTTAGAAAAGATTATATATTTCTGTAAAAAACTCAAATTCGGCACAAGAAGTTATATTAAATGCATACAACTTGTTCTGTGCAAAAAAAAACATTCTTATGAAGTGGTAGATTGTGCAAAAATTAATTTGGTCAAGGTAAACTTTATCACGTTTAATTGACAATAATATTTAGCTATTTTCTCACATTTTTAGTTTACGGCTGAGTGTCTTGGTATTAGCCACTGCTCAGTTGAAAAACATAAATCATCTGAATCAGACAAAGAAAACGTGGCTATAAAAAACCAAGACTTGTCAAGAACGTGGTATATGTGAGTATTCCAAAGCATAATGTATTATATAACCAATAGAAGTTTTAATAAACATCGTAAATAATGTTTTATTTTATACTACCTATAACATAATTTTTTTACACCATGCGCGCCTCTGGATGTTACGTTCGTGCGCACTTAGTGACATGTTTAAACTGTGGCCATATTGTCGTAACCCAGAGGTACTCTAACATGAAACGTGTAATTTGAACTTGTTCGCATTAATGCAAATTCAAGAGACAAAACAATAGCTAAAGGATGCATCTTAATTTGACTGATAAGATGTTATTATTAATTGCTTAAATTGATGTCACTGAGAATAATGCTACTCCGGCTATTGCTAGGCTTACTCCAATTAATAGCTTAAATTTCCCTTACTGACCGTGATTAAATAATCAGAGTTGATTTACAAATCTGATCTAGAACTCGCAAAATTCTAACCTGATTAAAAAAAAACAGTGATCGTCTAAGGGGCAAATACCCTACGTTGTGTAATGTGCATGAAATAGGGTCGGATAAGGTTAATTTGTTGCATAAGGTGGCAAGGTAATTAAATGAAACGAAACTACAATTAAGATGAACGAGTTGCGCTACCTGGTGATTCGCTCGTCATCCTATTTACATCGGGAGGAAAAGAATCACCAAGAAAACTCCCTTTATTCCAATAATAATCACACCAAGAAAAAAACAAAAATCAGATAACACAAGTAAATTGCAATCAAAGGATTAAATATGTATCAACACTACTCTATCGGTATTAAAGTCGTACAAAATCTATAATATGCCATAAAACGAAGTTTAGTCACAAATAAACATAAAATCATGTCTACCAATGGTGTTCAAATTAAAGCAAAATATACAGGTAATAAATAACAAACAGGGGATCCCTTTTGGAACCAATTCCTGTCTGCTTTAGGTAAATAATTACATATAAAGCATTATACAGGGTGTGGTACAACCGGACATCAACAGAACACAAGAAAAAACAACAAAGGGCATCATTAAATCAAGTTAAAAGGGCGTACCTTTCAAAATTTAAATGTCACCAAAATAAAATGCAAAGCAATTTCAATAACTACACATAAATGCAATAAACATAAACAGTATGATCGTATCCACAATAAGATCGTCAATCAATCACCAAAAAAAAAAAAGGGAAGAGGGTTATCCCGACCATGTAGCCCCTTTGTTTAACCAATCATGGCGGTTTTTAACACCCAAATACATTAAGCACCTTAGTAATACATATTACAAATTCAACATACATAAAAAAAAATTAACAACAGAAAATTAAACAGGTTACAGATTATTTAACTTAACTTAACTTAACTTAACATTCACGCCATTCCCTTGCGGGGTAGGCAAAACAATCCCTGCCTCTTATTTATTTTTCATTCACAATCTTTCTCCATGCTTTCCTATCTCCGCATACCTCCCTAGCTTCCGCAAGATTCTTACATAGTCTCTGACATGCCCTTTTGTTTTTAAAACTTCTTATCTTTCTTCCCTTTATCATAGATTCTACTACATTCAGCCAAGTTTTATGCGGCCTACCAGACCCGGCCTTTCCCCTAACCTCACCCACATATATTTGTTTTGTTAATCTTGCGTTGTTCATTCTCTCAATGTGACCAAACCAACGTAATGTACAACTTTTATATCTATCCATCATAGTCTTTTCCTCACCACACTCCCTCATTATGCATTCATTTTTTATCTTGTCCCGTCTCGTTTTACCACATGCGCTTCTCAGAAATCTCATACCCACGGCATTTATTTTTCTTTCGTGCTTTTTTTGACATACCCATGTCTCACTTCCATACAGTACTGACGGGACGAATACGCCATTATAGATTGCTCGTTTCGCAGCTAGACTCATGCTTTCATTTCTCATTATCGTCCACATACTTCCAATCACTTTTCTTCCAGCATTGACCCTTCGTCCAATCTCGCTCTCAATTGTACCATCTGCAGTAAACATTCTACCGAGATATTTAAGTAGATAAAAATGGAAAAGGGCAAGTACGTTACACATACAAATTTGTGGATACGATCACAACTAAGAATACACATGGACAATAATAAATGATATAATTGAGTACACAGAAAAAACCATTCGTGGCCAAACACATTAAATACGCAGTTGAGACAAAGTATAACATCTGACACAAAGCCCTGCAAAACACTGATTCACCTACATGACTAGTAGGTATTATTACAAATGCAAGATAATAAAACGGGCGATCCCTTCTCTCAATTTTTCTTAGGCATAAAACAAAACACAAAAATATAGACATATAAGCATATAACGGTAACAAGAGAGACGTTTGGATAGATATATAGATAACTAGATCATTAGGATCAGCCTTCTGATTTTATACCTATGATCGTTTGTGTCTTTATCACTATAAATACAGGTTAGAATTTTCAATCCACAATATAGAACACATAAAAAAAAGAGAGCGAGCTTCTCTGTGCCTGCATAATTTTAATGACAACAACGGCTTTGCAAGTCAGTGCTTCAGTTTGGTTTTAACAATTTAAATGAGTAGGTAGAATGACCTTTTCTGTGTAATTTCACAAACCGGAAAATCTTTTCTTTTACTTACAAATTATCAATGTAGGTTACCCTTTTAAGCTTTCACCAGCACAAATGTTTAAATACCCGGATTTATCGATTAACACAAAAAAAAAGAAAAGAAGATCTAATTAAACAAACACAAAATCGATGTCAAATCTTACTAACGCACGCTTTGAAAATTGAAATGAAACTCCCCTATTCTAAGCACAATAACCGTTTTTATTCCTTCATCACCCCCTATTTTCCATATCAAATAACAAAAGCAATAAAACTATTTCGTGTGAACGCTTTTGCCTTTAATTGTGAAAAGAAACATTATTTCTAATTAACATGTGCAATCAACCGTAGAAATCCTGTATTTAAAATATCACATTTCAACCCATGAACAAATTTTGCTTTGACCGCGGTGTAATTTTTTTTATAATACTGACATTTTTATTTTCCAAAACGCATTTATAAACATCTTTAGCAATTTGTCTTGCCCTTTCGATAAATGCAGTTGATCCTGCACCTGCAACTTAAAAACATCTGGTTGCGGGCCACCCTTAGTTAAAATCCTACCCAAATATGTCTTCCAAAAAAGAAATACAACCATTCTCACATAACAATTATTATATAATAACTTTTAGTAATTATCTTTTGTTACCGCGACAACAATTTTAATCGGAATATTTTCAATGTATTCATCGAATTTTCGTAGTGTGCTAGTACCTGTTTAACGATGCGACAGAGTATACCTTCCTTTTTATTATACCCAATTGCTAGCCTTAGGCAATTTCTCAGATAGCCTTTATTTTTTATCTCAAAACGATTAGTCAGTTTAGAGATTATCTCATCAAAATTTATGAAATGTCCTGCTAATATAATATCATCAACATAAATTAGAAGATACATTCTTTCTTACTGTAAAACTAGAAAGTATAAGCAGAGATCATTTTCAGATCTTTTAAATCCTATGTCTAATAAAAATTTCCTCATTCCAACATCAGGAAGACCATAAAGTACCTTTTTCAATTTCAAAACTTTTCCCTCATTTGATTTCATACCCCTAGGATAATTATGTATACTGGTGAGTGCAAAGTACCTTTTAAAAATCCGCATCTAATTGTAAAAAATGATATGCTAATTGATTACCAATATTCAGAAGTGTTCTAATTGTAATCATCTTTGCTACCGGTCTTTGACAATCCAGGCCCTGCTATCATTGCACTACTCGTTCAACTAATTATATATTCACCCTCTCATCTTTGCCATTATCTTCAGGAGTGTAAGGGATTGTGTAATTTAATCTAACACCATTTTTTTGACAAAATGCTTGATTTTGTCATGAAAAAATATTCTTTAAATTTATGGTAAATTTCATTTTTGTGTTTTATTTGATATATCATAGTTAAACTATAAAAATCGTCTATGAATGATAAGAAATAACTATATCCGTCATTCGATGCTGGGCTTATAGGGTCACACACATCTGAATGAACGAACTCTAAATTCAAAATTCTATTGCTTTTACTTCGCGTACCGAATGGCAAACGAGAAATGTTCCCTTCTATACAAGGTTACAATTTACTGGTATATTTTTATCAATGCCATTAACAATATCACCTCTTATTAATTTTCCTAAGCTGTGTAAATTAACATGGTCTTTTGATAAAATCATTGTCACTTGTCACAGTTAAGCATTCACCTTTGTTAACATTAAAACTAATTTCATACAAATTTTCCCCTTTTCCTAACATTATCAACTGTTCATTCTTATCAAAAAGTTTTACATAACCCTTTTCAAATACAACTTTTATACCTGATTTTTCTAATTTTCTTATTGAAAGCAGGTTTCTTCTTAACTTAGGTACATAGAACACATTTTTTAATAAACATTCAATATTCTTTCCATTCACCTCAATACAAGCCGATAAATTTCCTACTGCAACAGCAAATAAATAATTATCATTTGTATTGGTTTATCTAACATAACTCTAAAAAATTTGTTTTATCAATTAACTAAATAGTCAGTGCATCCCGAGTCTATATACAATGTTAAGTTATTTCCATTTGCTGACATCTACTTCAGTATTAAGACAGACTCGGTTTTCATCTGTATGTTCTATATTATAATTACTTGAGGAAGCACAATCATTTTGTACATGATATGAGTTATACCTAATATTTTTACCCCTAGTGTGGTTTCTGTAATTCCATTGGTTTCGACCCCTATTTTGACCTCTAAAGTGTCCTCTTTGCAGGGTTGATAAAAATCATGATTTAAAAAAAATCTTTTTTTTTTATTTGACTAGTTTTTATTAATATATTGTTTTCAAATAGTTCTAACTGTTTATGTTTTGTTAAGCAAACAAATATTTCCAGGTAGTAGGGTTGCAGCGATTAAATGTTTACAAGTACACGTTTAAACGTCCTTGCATAGGTAAAATTTTGTAAGATCGCGTTTAACCGTTAAAACCTTTTAATGTCAGAAATTTTTCAAGCCATACAATGGGAGTATTAAACCCACTATAAAACTACTAGAACTGCAACAAACAAGATAAGGTAAACAAACAGCATTCATTCATTGTGATCATGCATTTTTATTCAGAATATACATTATTAAATTAGAATAATCTTTATTCTTTACTCTTGAAATTGTGGTGATTCAAATAATTATATTTAACTTAGCAGAAGTCTTTTTCTATACCCACTTTACAAATTTAGGGCAGCTTTTTTATTTACTCCATACTGCATGTGGGGCCATAAATCTTATTTCTATTGAATGTACAACAATGAAAATTTCTTTCTTTATTTTGAAGCATTTAGTAGTTTAGGATAAAGTTTCACTTGTAATAAAAACTACCATTTACGTAACTACATACCTTCTCCTAGTCTTATTAGCAGATATTTAAATTTTTTATAAGCCCATTTTTTGTTTCAAGGGAATTATAAAAATAAATTTATAACTTTTCTTAAATTTTGTAACCCTTCATGCTTTACTCAATCAGCGCCTGGGCGTAAGTCTTATACAGCTTACAATATAGTCAACTAAACAGGCATTTATTTAACATATTAATGTTATAAAAACAAATACAAAATTTAATTGTACTTCAAAACTTAACTAAAACACTTGAAACTTAAATCTGCTTCTGGGGATAGGCAACTCTGAACGCTGGTGTATTGTGGGTTGCTGGCACTACGGGGTCTCGAAACTTTCCTATAATCAGAATAATTAACGGTTTATGCCCCTTTCTAATAAACTGGGGAGTGTGTATTAGTGCTTTTATACTAATTAATAATTTAATTATTTTAACGAAGGAGATGGGTAAATTAGAAATTTTTAACTCTTTTATAGGCTTTAGAGTTTGTAAGATGGCTGATCATGTTTATCACCGGTTGTTAAACAAAAGTGTATTTAATGATGTATTTAAAAAAAGTGTGGGTTTCTTGTCTGGTTCTCCATCGTATACAGAAAATTCCCTATCTATTGTTTGGAAATCATTATCAAGTCAATACGAACGATTTTCATTAAAGGCGACAGGTGGGTTTTATTGATTCATTTTTATTAATCTTTTGGATATCAATAACATTAACAGAGGACAATTGAAGTATTGATTTATTTTAATTGTAAGGCTGGTTGAATTATAATGAATTTCTAAAACGTTTTATTTTGTTAAAGAAAAGGAATTGAATGTGCAAAACGCGATTTAATGACTTTCCACCTAGATGCGAGGGTTGAACTGCGCGGTTGTACACCTTGAGTCCGGGGACGGGTGATGGTTTGGTGCTTACGGTTTTACACCGATCGCGGACTAGGATTCGAGTTCTGCTCTACGTTAGCTAACTAACGCCTGCAGAGAAGGTGGCACAAAAACACACGGTTAGAAAACCTGCGAGTTTGTTTCTGGTCGAGAAGCCTTTTTTTTGTGTGTGTGTCGTCCCCAAGGTTTTACACCAGGAGGCGGATGAACGTGCACTATTTGTGTATATCTAAGTTAGATACAGGCGTTCTGGTTTATTAGGAAATAAAATCAGGTTTGATTACTCGAAAGAGAAGAGGATCAGGCTGGTGAGTTTCTTAAAGAGAAGATAGGATCAGGTTTGATTTCTCAAAGAGGAGAGAAATAATTCAGGATTGCGGACGTTTTTATAGGAATGGCGTTGGGTGGAAGGACAATTGTTGCGAATTTTTGCTAGGGGAGTTGGAACTTGGCGGGAAAGGTGCGCAATTTACGGATTTTAAACATTTTAGGGATGCAACTGCGGGAATTACAGGATTTAATTAAGGAAAGTTAATTAGGATAAGGATTTGGATCTTTGAGATTGTTAGGATAAGGATCTGGATCTTTATAAGAATCTTACACATTTTTATTTGATGGGCGTTTAAACGCGGGTAACATGTTTAATATAAGTTTATACTCGCTTAATAAAATCTATTTATTAAACTTTGAAACTCTAACATGCAGGGATAGTACAGATAGGAGGCAAAACTCGACAAGTCTTGACGTGAAAATTTTGTTGACGCAGTTTTGCGAGTTTGAGGAATTGCTGAAACTTGTAAAAACTGGCTCAGCTATATAAATGACACGCACTTATTCTAGTTATTAGTAATATTTTTGGTTCTGTGGGTAATCTAGCAAGACATTTGGAGTCATGACAAGCCGGGGCAGAAAGTAATTTAGTATTTGACAACAATTTGTAAAAAAGAGAGTGGTTGGCAAACTAGGTTGTAGGGCAGTGTGTAAAGTGTGGTAAAGAAGTGCAAGGTCTAGTGGACAGACTAAAAAGTCACTGGGAAATCTGTGAAAGTGAAACTAGTGATATCATTGATGTTGAAACTCTGCATGGTGATTGTCAGTCATAGCCTGGAACTAGCTAGAATGAAATTATCCAGTTGCAAAAGAAACATGAAGTGAGAACTGTGAAAAGGGAAGTGAAAGTGAAATTGAAAATAGTGGAAGTAGCGGTCATTTGGGTTCTTTTGTTATGAGAACTGGACAAGATAAGAAGAAAGAATTGGACAGACAAATAGCCAAAACCGTTTACGCAACAAATTGCAGTTTTAGAGCGATGGAAAATAAGGAAATTCGAAAAGCCATAGAAATGCTAAGACCAGGTTACGTTCCTCCGTATAGATTTCAGTTATCGTCAACGCTCCTGAATGAAATATTTGAGGAAGAAAAATCTAAACGTTTTAAGAAGTTTTCTGAACAGTCTGTTTGCATGTCCTTAGATGGATGGTCCAATATACATAGTGAGCCGATAATCTGTGTCGTTTTGATAGCAGAATATGGAAACAGTGTTCTCTTGGAAAGCACTTGCTTAGTTTGCTCTCCAAAGATTTAGAAGCATCGCAGGTAAAAAAAAATATAGTAGAAATTGTGAAATACTTCAGAAATACCCATTTTCCAAATGCTTGGTATAAAGAATAAAAGGGGAAGAAATTGGTCTTACCTAAACATGTTCGATGTAATACGCTTTCAGATTGTGTTGAGATCTCTGTAATTGAATGGCCGAAATTGGTGCATTTTTATCTCGAGCAGTTTAGACGTGTAAAAAGTTAATGGCTAATGGGTTTTGATACTGACAGTTTTATAGAAGAAAGAAGCTTGCGTCAGTATCAAATATTTAATAATAGATTTGTTCAATGTCTAACCCCCTTTCAGTTTTTGGCATATATGTTGGATCCTACATCCTACTATAAATATAAACAAAGAATATCCATTACTAGCGGAAGAAAAAAGAGATGCTTTAGATATTGTTTCCCAGTATTTTGCAGATACAGGATTATTATCATTACTAATTCAATTGGAAGCCAAGTCAGACCCTTTTCACAAAACTATGTTTTCGGATGAAATAATAAAAAATGTAACAGCAGTACAGTGGTGTAGATCCCAAGATGTTCCAGAAATTAAGCACGTGCTGTCTATAGTGATTTCTATTTTGTGTGTCTGTGCATCCTCTGCTGATATCGAGAGGACGTTTTCTACCTATGGATTTATACATTCAGATATAAAAAACAGACTTGGCGGTGACAAAGCAGCTAAACTAGTATTTCTATTCAAGCATTATAACACTTAGGTTATCGACATTCAGCAATATTTAGTTTTTTTTAAATATAGTGTAGGATTTTTGTCCTACACTTCTTACTTTATTTGAGAAGACGAAGGACCATGGGATTTTAGAAAACAGTTTCTTTATTAACACAATTGAAGTTCAATACAAAACTACGCTAATATTACACAATGTCCGACTCCAACAGAATTCGTGAAATTCTTACAAACGCAAATAGAAATTAAATGTGCGCATAATTTAAGCGAGAACGAGAGAGATATTTTTTAAGCTTAGGATATGATTATATTTAGAGATCGAGCGTGTATTTTCGGATAATTAAAATAAATTATTAAATATTTGTGAAAAACTAAACTAATTCGTGTTACATGTTTTCCGTAACAACAACAACGCGATTCATTTTTTTTATATACACCGGGTTGGAGAATATTTCTTCAACATCCTGCCCTTCCAGCAGAAGCAAGGCTTCAGGTAGTTAAAAACAACAGAGAGTACAACAAATAGATCGACGGAAAACAAAACTATCAAAAATAACATTTAATAAATAGTGAGCTAGGTGAATTTTTTTTTTAAATATTATCAACTTGAGGAAGTTGACATAATTTATACTTCTGGTGAATTCACTATCTTGTGTTTTCAAACGTACAAACCTGACCATTCCATCCGAACCACGCATGACCTCTATCACTGTAGCTAGCATCCAGTTGAGGGGTGAAGTATTTTCTTCTTTTATAAGCACTAGATCATTTTCCCTTAAATTAACAGAAGGTTTCAAATATTTTGAAACCTTCTATTTTGGTCTATTCTGTAAACGATTGAGATAGTCGACTGACCACCTCTTCAAAAAAATCTGTTGTATTTTGGAACAATGTAAGTCAATTGTCAGGAAGATGCGTAACACATTTATCGGGAAAGCAGTACCTATCAGAAAATGACCAGGAGTCAGAGAATGGAAATCGGAAGGATCATTAGAGAGAGCGCAGAGAGGTCACGAATTTAGAATTACTTCTGTTTGGGTTAATATTGTAGAAAATTCTTCAAACGTGAATTGAGAATACATATGATGTTTCATGCTTTTAATTGCCGATTCCCAGGGTCCACCCCAATGCGGAGACCTGGGTGGTATAAATTTCCACTAGATCTCAATAGAAGAAAGAATAGTCATAGTTTGAAGAATATAACATTTTTTAATTGGAGCTTTTCTCAATCTGGATGACTTTATAACGAACGGACCTCCAAAACCAATTCCGCGTTTTTCAAAAGGCCGCGAAATTTGAACTATGTCTTTTGGCACGTCTGACATTATTTGTTGAGATACCGTGGAGTTGAACCGAAAACAAAGTATGCAATTTCTGATGAGGTGTTTCACCTGACGAAGGCCATTAAGAGGCCAATATCTCAATCGAAAATTAAAGAGAGTATTTTGAGGTCTTGCATACCCTAACCGTTTGTGTTCGTGAAGTAACATAAGATTAACTATATAATAATTTGGTGGCAATAGAACAGGATGTTTTTGTTCATAACTAATATCAGCGTTTTGTAATCTAGCACCTACGCGAATTAAATCATCAGGTAACAATTTCTGTCAATTTTATTCATATTTTTCGTTGTAGAATTAGCCCGGGTTGGAGAATATTTCTTCAACGATAATGGTTTTGTATAGTATTTTCAAATACTTTTTTGATTGTGAATACTTTTGTATATCATAAATGTTCATGTCCGATTTAGGGGCTACAAAACCAATTTTGTATTTTTTCTAAAAATATTTTTTTAATAAATAAGCAAGCCATTTATTTTACTTATAATATTCATAACTTGTTCAGTCATTAGAAATTAAATAAGAATCAGTGGCTTATTTACGGGAGGGGCCCAGGGGGCTTAAGCCCCCCCCCCCCGACGGTACCAATAAAAAAAATGGCCAAAGCACGTTAATAAATAATTGATTTTTTAAGTTTACTTCTTGTTTTTATTCAAAAAAACATTGGGAAAACGGTTTTTAACAACTACAAATTATAATTTCATTATAATGCTATTGTTTAAATGTCTGTAAATGCCAGTGTTTTTTGTAATTTTTCCCGAATTGATGCGGGAATAACAATTTCCTGATTGGCTACGCAGGTATATGAAACGTCATTTCCCAGGCAGCGAGTACAAAAACGTTTATAACTAAATTCATACCTAGCAATTTGGAACAAATACTAGTAGTTGTCAGGCGTAAGTAGTGTGATCGGCCTTACTGTACCGTAATCACTGTCCCTTACCTACTGTTCCGCGAATCCCGGCGAACGTGTTCGTGCTACTGCTACTAGAAAGGTCGCGATAACTTGAAACATATGTGCAGTGCAAGTAACATGTTAGCAAGTAACAAAACAATAATTTAGTCTTTAGCCAGACATCTTTTCGTGTAAGTTTAAGTTTAGAATATAATATCCATTTTATTTTTTATTCGTGAGTGGTATTAGTAAAAAAAAATTTAACTTAGGACTTTGGGTTTCGAATATTGGATTTTAAGATTTCATTTTACAACAGAACAATAAAATAAAATAGGTATAGGTTTACAGGTAATATGTACCTACCACGAATAATAATGAAGCACAAAAACGTCCAAGAACAATGTCGGATTTTTTTTCACCTGTACCTCCAAAACAAAGGAGGTCGGAAGAAATTCAACCTGAATCATCACGTGCTTCTACTTCTAGCGATCCACATACAGATGTCCAAAACGAGTTGAAATTTAAATCTTCAGTGCCAGAACAAAAAAAAACTATAATTAGCCCTAGAAATATTGGCCTTTGCCTTTCTAACACTAGCCCAATGGACAATTCGGGAAAAAAAGTCTTCTGCTCGGTAACGTGTGGGTACCTCCACCAAATTATAATTTTCCTGCTACAAAACAGCTGCTCGTAAAATAGGCTTTTTGTACAGATCTAAGTAGTACTTTACCTCTCGACAACTCCTTTTGCTGTATAAGGCCCAAATTCGGCCTCATCTGGAATATAATTCTCACCTTTGGGTTAGTGCTCCCCAATACGCTCTCGATATCGTTGATCGTATTCAAAAGAGAGCGATTAGGCTTATAAATGACCCGTCTTTAACTTCTCACATACAGTCCCTTGAGCATAGAAGGATGGTTTCAGTTCTTTCTTTGTAGTATCGTTATTACAACGGCTATTGTGCTGGTGAATTACATTCTTTGATACCATCTCCGGCTATCTTTGCGAGAAACACTCGGTTCGCTCAATCACATCATCAGTATGCAGTACAAATCTCCACTTGTCGTACCAAACGGGCGCAATCCACATTTTTCTACACGGCTTCTAAACTCTGGAATGATCTCCCTAGTTCCTGTTTTCCTCTCACTTATGATATGAGAAAATTTAAGGTAGCTGTTCATAGGCGTCTATTGGCAATTCATTATCCCTCTATCCATCCTCCTAAGTGTTCCTGAGTGCTTTAGCACGATAGGCCTTATTTAGCCTGTTCAGGTCCACAATCATAAAAAAAAAAACAAGCGAAAATTTCAACACTCGTGGTTAGTACACTGGCCCTGGCTGCTATAATCGACAAAAAAAGATGGGGCATTCTGCAAATATTGTTGTCTGTTTGCGAAAACAGGTGCCGGTGTAAATTCGCAGGAATTGGGAGCATTGGTTAAAAAGCAATTTTGTAACTGGAAACATGCAGTAGAAGTCTTCAAGAAGCACGCAACTTTAAAATATCATCTGAAATGTGTGACCAATGCCGATAATTTTCTCAAAGTATCAAAAAATGCCGCTATTGTTGTTGATGAACACGTTGACCATAACGAAAGGAATTTTAGAATAATTTTACGATATCGTGCACGTGGCGATGAACAACTAAAAAAATTCTTGGAGTGGCCCGGCAAAAGAAACAAATATATTAGCTCTGTAAGTCAAAATGCAATTGTTATATCCTGCAATGATGTTATGTTAAAAAAAATTGTAAATAATGTAAATAGTTCTGGGTTTCACGGTTCTCGCTGACGAAACAACCGATATATGTGGTGTTGAGCAAGTATCTATATGTGCAAGGTATATGGATTTGGAAAAATGTGTACTAAAAGAAGACTTTCTTCAGTTTGTCCCTGCAATGGATGTTATTGGCGAAGGTTTTGCTCAACTTATTCTAGAAATGCTTCAATCATTTGAGACGTCATATTTACGTACACAGTGCTACGATGGGGCAGCTGTAAAGGGCAATTGCCAAGTAGGGCCAGATAACCATTAAACACCTCGAATTTTATTTTTATTGTTGTATATATGAATGTGTAACCTGAGAAAGGGGCGCTGTATTTCTTTAACGCACTCAAACGTATATACCGGTCACGATGTTCTGACCTATTTATAACTTACCCTTGTAAGGCTTTGTTTTAATGAGTTTTTTTTGTCAATTTGTTAAGTATAATTGTTTGCCTGCGAACTAAATTCTCTTTATGTGTAATTTCTTGTACATGTACCTATGTATTTTATGCTTTAGTAGTCACTAAACAATTGTGTACGTGTAAATTCCTTGTATATTTTCTTTTATCATTGCCTTTACCTTATTATCACCTGTGCAATTTTACTATTGTATTATATATACTGTAATTTGCTTTATTGTTTTATGTGCTTATTTACTTAAAGACCGGCATGATTGGTTTGAATGGGCCACATGTTTGGTATTACGATTTTTATTCTGATTATTTATAACACGATTGTGGGTGTGACTACATGGGTTCTTTTATTGTGTTTATGTGTAACTAAACTGCTTTTTACTAATTTTTCTGTTAATGTTATAATTTTGTACGGACTTTAACCTGATTTAATGGTGTTTTGTTATATATTTAACCCTTTCATTGTTTTTTTTTTGTAATATTTGATTTATTACTGTACTTGGGCAATTGCTTGTTTATGAATACAGTGCGGCTTATTGGTGGTTCTTTCCCACAATAGTTTATTAACGGGCTGAACCACCATTGCGTAAAGCTCGTTAATTGTCAGGAAAGTCCATGTAAGGCAAGCAGTTAATTTGAGTAATAGTAACATTATTGTCAGTAAAGTCAAGATAAATCACTTAGCGATTGTTTTGTTCTTGAATTTACATTCTTGGGAATAAGTTCAAATTACACTTTTCAAGATAGGGTACCTGGGGACGCTACAGTCTCATTTCATACTTTTGGAGCTTCTTTTAACCCATAAATAGCTTTATTTAACAAGCACACTTTATTTTTATCAACAACCTCTAAGCCCTTTGGAATCTTCATATGCACTTTTTCTTTCATTTTTCCATTTAAAAAGGCGTTTTTTACGTCAAACTGGTCTAAATACATACTGTAATAATTACAAGCAGCCAACAATATTCGTAATGTCGAAAGTCTTGCTACAGGAGCATCAATATAAGAATTTTCTTGAATTATTCTGAAAACCCATCTGTTACTAACTATTTTTTCTTTTTCAGGTTTATCAGCCAACACCAAAGTTTCATTTTGTAACAATGCGTGTAATTCATTATCAATAGCTTCCTTCCAACACAGCCAACTACAACTTCTCTTTGCATCTTCATATGTTTCAGGTACATCAGAATATTAAATAATGCCATGTAACCAAAATACGATGAGCCTAACTCATATTCCTCAAGGTAAAAGGGTGGTTTTCTATTTCTGTTAGGTTTTCTTTCTGCATTCATCTTGTTTGTATTTTTTTTTTCTTCAAAAACACTCCCGTGCTTGCTTCTTCTTCATTTCTTATATGTATTTCTTCATTTATGACTTCATTTTCAGCAATAATCACTTGTCTTTCATTTACTTGAATCATAGCAAACCTTTTTTCATCAAAGACCACATTTCTGCTATGAATTATTTTCCGTTCTTTCTCATTCCATAATCTATAACCATTTTCAGCATACCCCACGAATCTACATTTGAACCCTTTATCATCTAGCTTAGTTCTAAGCGAATCTGGAATTGCATAAGCAATGCAACCAAAACTCTTAAATTAGAAACATTTGAAACTCCTACGGCGTTTTATTTTTACTCAAAGGTTTTGTTACTCTGTTGTTTAAGTATGCCGCTCCCAGAAGCTTTTATCCATATTGGCCTGTTTGACTAATGATCTTGCTGTATTCATTAGTATTTGATTCATTCTCTCTGCCACTCAATTCATTTGAGGACTGTATGGAGGTATATATAAAATTTCAATTCCCCGTACTTGAAAAAAATTCTTAAATTGATGTAAACTATATTCACCACCATTGTCACATTTTGTTTTTGAAATTTTTCTTCCACAAAACATAGCTGTTACTCTAGCTTCATCATTCTTAGGTAAACGTTTCAAAAACTTCACATTTAGATTTTACAGCATAAACCATCATAAATCTAGAATAATCATCTACATATGTAACAAAATATTTATTATCATTATGTGGTCCACTCCATATACATCTGTATGCACCATTTCTAAGGCTCTTATTAGACTTAACAGTTTTTTAATAATAAGGAAAACAATTTTGTTTTGCCTCTACACATACTTCACACAACTTGCCAACTTTATCAATTGGAAAATTCTAAGCCATTAACATTACAATGTTTTAAATTTGTTAAAGAATTATAATTTAAATGTCCAAACCTTTTATGCCATATTTTATAATTCATATTGTAAGCCACTTGGCTTACGATCATTAAATTGATTTGTCTTAATTTTCCACCAACTAGCTCAATCGTGTCTGCTTTAACAAGATGGGGGTGGTTCGTAAATACGGGATCTTTAGGCTTAACACTGTTCACCTTGAACAATTAGAGTAAAATGATTTAAACGTATATTGTCCTACTTAATTACAGTACTAAATAACTCATTCCTAAAATTAATATAACTATGTACAATAAATAGGCAAATACTGTATAATGGGAATACGGGACACTTCGTACCAATACGTGTTTCATTGAAAATAGCGCCCCTGGCGGGAAGTAATGTAGGTACACTTCACTTAACGTATGTTTGTATGTAAATTTTTTGTTGTTTTGAATTTTGATCCGGTATATGAATTATTCGCATTTATACAAACTATCATGAGTGGAAGAATTTGTGCAATGTATGGTTGTTCCAATTACGGCATGATAAACACATCGAAATCATTTCATAGATTTCCTAGAGATCGCGAACTGTAAGTAGAATTTTTTGAGGTTAAATTGGTTAAGTTACAAATTATGTGAATACTACCTATTGAAATACTATTTGTATTTGCTATTATTGCACATAAATTTATAAAACTGATCATTCTTTGTGTCATAGGTGCAAGAAGTGGGTGATATTGTCTAGAAGAGCAGATTTAGATGTCGTATTTGTAATGAAGGAGTGCGCAAACTGAATACAAATTACAGTGTTTGTTCAGATCACTTTCAAGATGAAGACTACAATAATTCAGCAAATAAGTCACAAGGGTAATTTATTTAAATTCATTTGTTAATTACTGTTACGTTGCAATTTTGCTTGAGATAAACAGTCATTTCTTAATCGTCAAAGTATTACACATAGTGTTAAGTTAAAGTACATACCTTTATATTTATTTATTCTATTAAACAGGTTAAAAAAACAAATAGTGCCATCTTTGAATTTACCCAGTGGTAAAGCTGAAACCAAAAGACGAGCTCCTAAGGAGAGAAAATTTGAGCTTCAGCATAGTGAAGATAAAGCTTGCCCGTCAGCATCAAATATTGAAACCTTAGTGAATAAAGGTAAAGTGTACAAACTAATTTTATAGATAAATGCAGAAATGTGTTGCAGGTGATATTACCAATACTGATGATCAAAAAAATTTGTTGCAGCCATTGAAACGAAAACTTAGAGTTCGTCAACAAAAAGCAGCAAGAAGACGAAGGCATTTGTTACAATTAAAAACTGCAAATCGGGCATTACAGGCTGAATTATCAATGAATATTAAAGATCAAAAAAATTATAAACACACATTTGTGGATAAATTTTTAAATGTTTTAATAAATGGATTTGTGAAAAGATATAATGATGGCTTTTCTACTAAGTTGCACAAGAGAAATACAAAGGCGAAAAAAATGTTACATCAATGACATTGGTTTTGTAATTTTATTTATGTATTTAGTTTTAAATATCTTTATTAAAATGGACCATTGTACACAGGGCGAATGCTTATAAAAAATGTGCACTGAAATAATAAAAATTTTTGATTTTACATTATCTCTTTATTGTAGTTGATAGTTACAGAGAACTATGCACGGGAGGTAGTTATTTGTATGATATAAAATTGTCTTAGTTATTCCAGTTTTTTTTACATACACTTAGTTTTACTAAATTTTATCACTTATAATTGCACAAGAGGCTTGTATTTTACCGAGTAAATTTGTGTTTAATAAAAATCTGTTTCCTAGCAATTAGAAGAGAACTACTGTCAACTAATAGAAATGCGATTTTTTATACATGAGTTAAATTGTCTTAATTATTATCACCTTTCTGCAGTAAATATTATTCTTGTTCTACTACCCAGATATTTATATTCAAATAACTGGAGAGATCCACATAGTCTATATTTTTAACAGTCAGTTACCATTACTAAACGCATGATGGCGCCACTGTTCTTGGCACAATTTTTCCCAATGCTTAAGGATAGGAGTGTCCTGTATTACTATAATACAGTATTTGAAATAGGTAAAGCCAATAAACTTAAGAAAATGAAAACAATATTGAACAAAACAATGATAAAATTATATACTCTGAAATTACTTAACGCTCCTTCCCAGTGTGTGATTTCTCTCTTTCCAGTCTGGCTAGGCCGGTTCCTGGATTCTAGGACGTTTCTGGAGAAATAGAAGTGAATGCTGTTCAATTGAAGGCATATTATACAAAAATGACTTTTATAATTTATTTAGAAAAATTGTAGTCGGTCCTGACTAAAACAGGAGTTATGGGCGCCGTTCTGGAATGTTACCGGTATTACGTAAGGTAGTATAAGTCAACGTCCGCGCTTGCATTTGTGAGGTCAGTTCCACAGAAAAATCAATACTTTAAAGTAACATTGGTGCGCACTTTTATAACTTTATAACTATTCTTATATATGGTTTTGCTTTCAGAGTGAATAGATGTGTATTACTGGGAATTACTTACAAGGGACTGATTGATATTTATACGTTTCTGAATGCAAATTGTTCGTGCGCGATTGATCATTTACTCCAATGAATTGTCAATCCTCTAAATAATCAGGATTTTATCAGGATTAATTCATTACGAACGTATTTACATAAAGTTTATTTTAGTCCGCCGAAAAGACACGTTGATCTTTATTATAATAAAGCGTTTATTCAACACGTACAAATTTCGTATGAACGAAATTTGCTCTAATTATTAAACACAGGGAATACTGAGTTTAATATGAACTTATTTACTTTTGATTATTAGTGAAAAGTCGTGTTTATACGCGAGGTAAGTTGTACATCGTTTACACAATTTTGCACGTTATTGTAAACGGGGTTTATTTCGTATCTAATTTAAATACAAAAAGGGGATTGCATATTCGTCACCGACCTATTTTTAATTGTTAAAAACGAATTAAACTGAGGTGGTTGGTTTGCACGATGTTTTAGTACGGCGTAATCGAAATTAAACAATTATGCGAATTGTTTTGGACGGAAATAATGTTTCTTATGTACACGATTATTCTCTTGATTAAAAAAAAAGATTAATTTTATACCTTTACATAGACTTGCGGGAGATGGTTAGGAACTATGCGGTGTTCAACAGTCTGGAGCGTTTTTAACTGCGGTTGATGTAATTTAAGAGGCGCTTCCCGGTTAGGATGCGGAAGTAGCTTCTGGTATTAACGTTAGCGGCTGCGAGTACCTCTGGGTTTCTTGGTATTTCTTTCTCCCAGGTGTGCTAGTATACTGGCTGTTTAAATGAAGAGACGTCTAATAGAGTCTGGGACTAATCCGTGCTATGCTGTTTAGACTTGTCTTTCAGGGGTGGTAGAATTAGTGCGATTACCCTTCTTGGCACCGGAGTAAATGGAAGATGACTGCAGGGCGCTTGAGCTCGCTGTGACAACGTCCTGGTTTGTGTATATTTGTAGAATATAACTTCAGGCTTTACAGCCCGTCGTGACAATTCCTAATTTGTGTACTGGAAATGTGAGATAACTTCCGAGCTCTACAGCCCGTCGTCTATGTGGGTGTCTGATGTAATGTTTATGTAATCAACTCACATACTTTCAACCTCAGAATACGTCGGCCAGGTGATCGGTTAGGTGGAGCGGGGTCTCAAGCGGCAGCGAGTATCGTGACGGTTCAGGATGAACGTAAGTGGCAATCGTACACAACTCAAGAACAGCAGGCGCGCGCGGTCGGGGTCTGGTTCGAGTCTGGGTTATCGCAATAACCGATCCAGATTCTGGTCAAGATTTTCAGGATTTATGGCAGTAAGCGATCAGATTTCTGGTCAGGATTTCGGATTCTCTTAAATAACGCGATTAAGAGTGGCAGGCAGGCTTCTGGTCAGGAATCACCTGATTTGGTAGCGTCGTCGGAACGGATCTACGAACAAGCGCTCGGTGCAACAGCCCAACGCACAAGCAGGATTTAAAGTATGGGACCGGATCGCGCACGAGTAGCAAGGTGTCGCGGTAAAGGCCCGACGCACAAGCATCTTTTTTAATGTAGCGGGTCTCGCGGTTTTATAGAGGATCCGCGGTAGGCAGGGACGGCTTCTGTGCAGGGATGCTAATTCGGTGATTGGATGGTATACTGGCGTGGTCTCTGACGTAAAAGCATTCGATGTTTTTGAAATCTACGTCGGAGGGGATAAAAGAATTATTTGTTGTGCAATCTTGTGTAATTTTATGTAATTTGATTACTGCGGGATAATTAACAAATAAATAATTAGAAAAATTTTGGTAAAGGCTGCTGGGTCTTTACAATATTAGCATCCAAACTTGCAGCATTACGATTGGGTATCTGGAACGTTAATTTATATAGGTTACCAGTCCTTTCTCCTTTGGCGTGCACCCTTTTGTTCTTCTTAATGAGAAAACTGCCATTAACACATGTTACTTCATATCCAGCCTTTTCAACTACAGACACGGACAATAAGTTCACTCCCAAGTCACGAACACAGTACACATTTTTCAAAGTAATGGCAATTTTTCTTCTTTGCTCAGCTCACTTTCAATTTTTAGGTCTCCACAGTATGTTGCCTTCATATCTTTACCTTTTTCAGCTAACTGGATTAATTCTTCAAAATAGTGTTTGTTTATTAGTACCTAAGCTGTCATCGTTTGTGTAGTGATGCGTAGCACCTGAATCTACATACCAGCAATCATTTTCTTCTGTTTCTTCACTTGTAAAGAATGCAACGTCCTCTTCTTTGTCTTCTTCTGACTTTGAATGACTTGCCATTTCATTATTTCTAACATTTTGTTTATACCTACAATTTACTGCTTTAGGCCCAAATTTCTTGCATATATTGCACTTAATGCCGCACACGTTTTTCAAATGTCCCATTCTTCCACATTTATAACATTTTACTGACGATCTTTCAGCAACAAACAAGGCTTCCGTTTTTATTTTAGGTAGGTTCTTATTTGTTGTTCTAAACTCTAATAATTGATTTTTCACAATTACAAGAATTAACCCATCACCTGAGACCGTTGTATGTGGTAACAACACTTTCGTATTCTTTAGGCATAGACAACATCAAAAAGCGTGCAATATCAGATTCCTCAAAGTAGCACCGAGGCTTTTTACTTGCTGTTTAATCATATTTAGCAAAGTGTTCTTGAAGATCATCATTGGAATTGAACTTTAACTCAATTAATTCTTTTAATAAGTAAAATTTTGAACACGTATCTCTTTTTGCAAACATTGTTTCAAATTTCTTCGTTATATTATTCACATCATCGATGTCTTTAATGTACTCTAAATGAGAATCTGATACACTTTGGATAATATTTCTAGCCTTATTGTTTCTTTTTAACCATGTTTCACTTTTATGTTTTTGTTCAATTTTAATTAATACATCTTGAATCTCTTAGTACAGATCCTATTCTGAACCGCCAATTATCAAAATGAATTCCATTGAAAGGGATAATTCCATTTCCATTATATTTTTGAACATTGTACATTCAAGATGATTATCGATAATGACTATTTTTTCGCAACACCTGCAGATACTTAACTTCGTTTTTTTTTTAATTACACAACCAACAAACCTGGGCCCATAACCATTTGTTAGGTATTAGAGGGATTGTGTAACATCGTTTAGCATCAACACAGAAATAAGAAAAGAAACGTACCCATTTATTTGAATAAACATAACATGAATAACAATAAACTTAACAAAACTCACATTCTTTTACCAACCTCTTCTTCTTGAATGAACAGGTTTGACAACTTATTAAATTATTAGATTCCTAACAGGAGTGGGCGAAGAAAGGAAGATAACTTGGTTGAATGAAGTAGTGTATATGATAAAAGAAAGGAAGATAGGTAGTTTTAAAAATTAAAGGGCGTGCCAGAGATAATGTATGAATCTTGCGGAAACTAGGGAGGTATGCAGGGATATGAAAGCATGGAGAAAGGTTGCAAATTACAAATAAACAAGAGGCAGGGATTGTTTTTCTCACCCCGCAAGGGAATGGTGTGACTGTTATGTTGTTGATTCTAAGCTCTATGCAGATGACATAACTTTATTGTTTCATGATAGTGATATTAATCACTTAATTTTGGAAGGAGAACAGTTCTCCGCATTAACAAATGATTGGTGTACTGCAAATCAATCAAAACTTAGCAGATCAAAAAGTGAACAGTTAATTCTTTCTAGTGTTTCTAAAGATGTTTTAATTAGCTTGTCGTACATCGTTATTGCTTGGGGTAGATCAATTTGTTGTAGCCGTCTTATTAAGTTCCAACATAGAGCGGTGTTGCCAACCTCCATTCATTTAGAATCCCATGTTATTATGCATATTTATATTGGCATCTTTACATTATGCAAAACAATCAGAAATCCATCATGATACTTGGAATAACAATAGTTTTCACCTTTTCTAGTTGAAGCTAAACAAAATCTAGAAGGTCCAGTCTATACGTCATTAAAATTTTATAACTGTCCAATTGGATAAAATCATTAGATTATGCCACATTTATTAGTTATACAAAAATTTCGGTTAGTTAAAGCATTTTATTCTTATGAGTTTATACATTTGGATTTTTCTACATTAAATTTAAGCTAAATGTAAATTTCTAATATCTTAATGACTAATGTATGTAATTTTTGTTTAATTACTTAACAAAATAAATGTATTATTACAACATATGTCATATCTCTTTCCAAAATTAAAATTAAACATTAGTCAGTACAGTATAAAAGATACCAGGAATATAAAAAGTGAAAACATGTTCTCATGTTGATACAGAATCTATGCACACAAACATATATGATCACATTGGTCTCATTTGTACAGACATAACTTGGAGAGTGGTTTCCTAAGATGAACAAATTTTTATGTGATGAAATTTAAAACTATATTTGCGACAGTTTGCATAACCATACTAGTCGCATTTGAATTCATTACTTGAAGAGTGTTTTTTAAGATGAATTTTAAAACTATATTTGACATTTATTTTACATAATCACATTGATCGCATTTGAATTCATAATTTGAAGATTGGTTTTTATGGTGAACTTTTAAGGCAGCTTTTTGATGGGATACATTCTCACATTGAATTCATAATTTGATGAGTGTGTCTTAAGGTGAGATATTAAAGAATGTTTTACATATGATGCATACTCACACTAGTCGCATTTAAATTTATAACTTGAAGAGTGTTTTTTAAGATGAATTTTTAAGGTAGTTTTGTGATGGGACACATATTCACATTGGTTGCATTTGAATTCATAATTTGAAGAGTGTGTCTTATAGTGAGATATTAAATGACGTTTAACATGTGAGACGTACTCACACTGGTTACATTTGAATTTATAACTTGAGTGTTTTTCAAGATGAATTTTTAAATTTAGATTGGTATTTGTTGTATAATCACATTGGTCACATTTGTATTCATAATTTGAAGAGTGGATTTTAAGATGAGTTTTAAAACTATATTTCACATTTGTTTCATATTCACATTGATCACATTTGAATTCATAACTCGACGAGTGGTTTTTAAGGTGAATTTTTAAAGTAGTTTTGTGACGGGACACATACTCACATTGGTTGCATTTGAATTCATAATTTGAAGAGTGTGTCTTAAGGTGTGATATTAAATAATGTTTCACATGTGATGCATACTCACACTGGTTACATTTAAATTTATAACTTGAAGAGTGTTTTTTAAGATGAATGTTTAATTTATATTTTAGATGTGTTGCATAATCACATTGGTCACATTTAAATTCATAACTTGAAGAGTGTGTTTTAAGATGAATTTTAAAATTATCTTTACGACATGTTGCATAATTGCATTGGTCACATTTAAATTCATAACCTGAAGAGTGTTTTTTAAGATGAATTTTTAAATTTCTATTGGCATTTGTTGCATAGTCACATTGATCACATTTGAATTCATAACTTGAAGAGTGGTTTTTAAGATGAATTTTTAAAGTACCCTTGTGACGGGAAACATACTCACATTGGTTGCATTTGAATTCATAATTTGGAGAGTGCCTCTTAAGGTGAGATATTAAATAATGTTTCACATGTGATGCATACTCACACTGGTCACATTTAAATTTATAACTTGAAGAGTGCTTCTTAAGATGAATGTTTAATTTATATTCGAGATGTGTTGCATAATAACATTGATCGCATTGAAATTCATAACGCGAAGAGTGTTTTTTAAGATGAATCTTAAAATTATCTTTACGATACGTTGCATAATCACATTGGTCACATTTAAATTCATAACTCGAAGAGTGTTTTTTAAGATGCATTTTTAAATTTCTGTTGGTATTTGTTGCATAATCACATTGGTCACACTTAAACTTAAAATTTGAATGGAACTTTAAAACGTCATATTTTAAATTTTCTGGCACTGTTGTTAAACTATTAAATCGATTACATTCACCCTGTGCATTTGTGATGTGTTCAACATTGTTTTCTTTTACATGATATGCTTCACTTGAGCCAACATCATTTATTTGGTAAGAGATGTCTTCTTTCTTAATATTCACATTATCTGTAAAAATAGTGTCAAATTTTGTACTACCTGCACCGTAATTAATTTCACCTTTTATTAGATCATTATTTACAACAAGATGTTGAGTTAGAAGTAAATCTATTCCTTTTTCCTCTTTGGGTTCGATTTTAATAAGTTTTATATCAACTTCATAAGACATTTCTAAGAGTACGTAGTGCGTAATCAAATAAAAATAATAAATAATTCAAAACCACAGTAGTGTACAAACACTGACGTGAACCACAGATATGTAGGTAGGAAGAATGCGCTTCGACGACGATGAGAATGCACACCCAGCTTTTATAAAACTTTTAGTGGGTAGCCATTTTCGCATTGAGAGCTTAGATTCCACCCTTAGAATATAATTTTATATTCTAATTATTTCACCCATGATGTAAAAAAAGACAGGTATAGCATTGCGCATAATAGCCGACCGAAGAATAGACAGCCAATCAAATTATTATCCAGAATGTTGCGCCATATTCAAATACAGAATTAGTGACGAAATAGGCAAACAAAATAAAAAACATTGTAATATATAAAACAAAATTATAATAATCATAAACTAATAAAAATATGTAATTCTTAAGGTAAGACCGCACTAGACGGAACTGCACTGCAGCGGAGCGATGCGACGCTACAAAATATTTATAGAGGTGTCGCATTTGAACTGCTGCGACGCGACACCACGCAACACATTTTTGTTCAACAGTGTCTTTTAAGATGGTTTAAATTGACGAGGACGTGATAATAGTGTCTTTGTTATGTGACGAAGAAGGATTGGAGGAAGCAAGAAAAAGCGAAAAATATGGCTGCATGACATTTCTAATTCACGGTATGAAGAAGGAGAATATCACACACTTTTGCCAAGGCTTAAAAGGGATCCGAAAAGATTTTATACTTACTTCAGACTGTCTCAACATAAATTCGACGAATTAGTACATATTATGCAGCCCCATATAGAAAAATTGGACACACGTTTTCGCAAAGCGATAGTGTAGAGGAAAAAATGATGGTGACAATAAGGTAAGTAATTTTAATTTATTAAATTATTAGTACATTTATTATTATTACATCATAGTATTTTTTTGGGGAACTAAAATACCATCCTTGGTTATGGCATAGGTGATTTGTGGACCAGGATTGAAGTCTACGACAATATTTGATTCGTTGTTCGTTCGACCACTTATGCCATTACTTTCTGAATTAGTAATACTGTCGATTTGGTGTTGAACGTTATCAGAGACAATCTGAACTTGTTGGTCTTGAATATTCTGGGCTTGTGTTCTTGAAGTCAAATGGGTGTCAGGTTGTTCTATGAATGATGTCGAGTTCCTTGTTAAATTTTCGTATTCTGCATCTGAAACTATTGCATAAACTTTGTTTTTTATTTTCAGTTGCAGATCTGAAGGAAATGCAATGACAGAATCGGCCATAGCTTTAAAAAAGGAGTAGATAGGGTTTCCAGTGTCAATTGATAGTGTAGTTGTAACTGGCCGTGAATCCAAATAGGTTTGTAAAACGTTGGCTACTGATGACTGTTGGGTCAATCGTGTTTGCTTCTTTTTCCTTGCAGTAATATTTGTAAACATTGATGATGTTGCTGATGAAGAAGGTCGAGAAGATTGGGGTGAGTTTACTGACTCAGGCTCTGGAGAGGTTGACGTGACATTAGGAACATAATTTTCGTCGTTATCGTTAATATCATCATCACTAATATTTGTTACTGCTGCGCTTTCAATGTTACTGTTCGTTGCTCTTTCTTGAAGATGCGGTCGTAAAAACTCCATTTGACTTTCGAATTTCCATTTTTTACACTTAGAATTACTGTCTCCACTCTTGCCTTTGGGTCTTTTCATATTTCTGTGATAACCGTCCCTCAAAGATCTCCATTTCTCTTTGCACACAATATCTGAAAAAAAAGTCATTATTAATATGGTAATTATGCTTTTTTATTGTTTCAGGTTCCTGGCTACTGGTGATTCATTCAAAACAATCGCAGAATCTTTTCGTTTGGGATATACAACCGTACAAGAAATCGTGCATACTACATGCGCAGCGCTGTGGGAAGTGTTATCCAAGATAGTAATGGTCATGCCAGATAAAGAGAAATGGAAAATTGAAAAAACGTATTCCGAAAAATGGAATTATCCGAACTGTATCGGTGCACTGGATGGAAAACATATCCAAATTATCTCGCCACCAAAAAGTGGCTCATTGTTTTTCAATTATAAGAAGTCTTTTTCTATAGTGCTGCTTGCTCTAGCGGATGCAGGTTATAAATTTATTTATGTGAACGTTGGTGATTTGGGAAAAAATAGCGACGCAGGGATCTTCTCACGTTCAGATTTAGCAGCAAGACTGGAAACAAATACATTGAATATACCAGACGTTAAGGAATTACCAGGAACGAGGGTTCGACTTCCTCATGTAATTGTTGGCGATGAGGCCTTTCCTTTAAAATCATATTTGATGAGACCGTATCCTGGCACAAGATCAATCCAAAAAAGCTTACTGTTACAGACATAGCCGAGCTCGAAGAGTTGTGGAAAATGCGTTCGGCATATTGTGCCAAAAATTCAGAATTTACTATCGAAAGATCTGTCTCAGTCCAGAGCATGTAGATAATGTGATTCTTGCTACTTGCGTATTGCACAATTTTCTCAGAGACGATAAAGTGTTGTTGGAAAATGATAATACCGGCGAGATATAATTACAAGACCTTCCTCGTATAGGCGGCAATTTCGGGAATGATGCTATCCAGAACGGGATACATTTAAAGATTATTTTAATTCCCCTCAAGGTAGTTTGGCGTGGCAAAATGAAATGGTGAACAGAGGATGTCGTCGAAGAGAAAACGAGTAATACCTACATATTAGTTAGTTTTGTTAACAATAGTTGATATGTACATTTACGATTTGACAGAAAAAATAAATTTTGTACCCGGTGATCGTGTATATTGTTATCCCTTTAAATTTTTTGCTTTAGGAAATACTTAATAATAAGTCAAAAATGTTCAATATGCGATGCGATTATGCAACTTTCCCTATTCTTATGGAACGCTCTGTATATTTTTATTTTTTTAACTTTATTATACGAATAATTCTAAATATTTTTTGTTAGGTTTATAGGTCTATTTTTAATTGGTTGTAAACTATTCGCATTTGAAAAGTGTATAATGTTATCACTTATAGGGTAAAACAAAAATTATGAGTTCTGCGGATTTTAAAAATATTTTATCCACCCTGTAAGTGGCATATGGAATGTTAAAGTAAATTTGCTCTTAAGTTAAACCATTTTAAACTCACAATAAAAGAGAGAATCTAACAACTCGTTAATATACCTCAATATTATACTCGATCACCCTGTATACTGCAAAAAATATATTCACTTACCTTTTTCTCCCATTTCTTTCCAAATGTTATTTTTTCTGATACTATTCATGTAATATTCATTTTGGAGGTCATATATCTCAGGATATTGACTTATTAAAATAATTAATTTTTCCTCGTCAAGCGCCATTTTGACAAGCAAACACGATTGACGAACAGTGTCGCGCCGCT
The DNA here is from genome assembly GCA_036346205.1 of Vesta saturnalis. NCBI lineage: Eukaryota > Metazoa > Arthropoda > Insecta > Coleoptera > Lampyridae > Vesta > Vesta saturnalis. Next base: position 755,045 of record JARFJB010001243.1, on the reverse strand, counting down.
TGCTAAATCGCACTAGCGGCAGTGGAACTACGAGGCACGCCACGGCGCGACAGAGTTGGTCGAAAAGTCAACTTTGCAGTGCAGTGGCGTGTCGCTCAGCGTAGTGCGGGTTATGCCATATAAATTCAATTTAAACAATATTTGTCTGCGTCGTGTCGCGTCGCTCCGCTGCAGTGCAGTTCCGTCTAGTGCGTCTTACCTTTAATGCAATTTTATTGTAGTGTTACTTAGCACATTTTCTGTATTAGATTAAACGCCAAATACGAAGACACCAAGCTGCGCGAAAAAAATCACGTGACCGTGTACTATTCAACCGGAAAATATTAGTTTTTTTAAGAAAAGTAAAAGTTACGTTTTGTACATTTTTTAGTTAATAACCTCTTAATTATGATGTTTATATTTTATAATTAGGACAATTTAAACAAGAAAAAAACATTTATTTAATTGTGAAAAGTGAAATATAAGGTTATGTTACTTGTTTATAAATTTACTCGGAAATGTTGTAATTCGCATTTTAATTATTAACCACAGTTCTAAGGGTAAATAATTCGTGTCTAAACAGTTTTATACTGCGATGGTTATAAATAGGTGTAATAGAGGGGGTAGAGTTTTATCGAATTCAAATATTAGATAGTATGCAAGTTCAAATAAAGTTGAAGAAGTTATATAATTTGTTATGAGGAAAATATAGTATACGAATATAAACAGATGGTTTTTATACAACAAAACAGGTTTTATGGGGTTTGCATAATGATGTTGTATTCATAAAAGCATTGAGCTATGGCAGTAGCATGTTAAAAAGGTCAACACGATACATATTAGTGTGTTAAAGATAAATAAGAAATTTCACATATAAATCAATATAATTAAGCAATTAAACACATAACAGATATTGATTACATGAAGTACAATAATCCTAATGTGTAGAACATGTATAATAATTGGTACAATGCATAAAAATTCTGCGCACTATAAAAAGGGTTATGGCACGAAGACGTTATGTTGGTAGATCATAGACTAAGTGTTTAAAAAGTGCTTAAGAAGTTAAAGTGCCTTAGAAACATATCTAAGAACATGAACAACACATGTGCAATGTGAAATTAACAATATAAATACAATAAAATATTACACAATTACTCTACACTTATTTCTTCGTTATCATAATCTGCTATAAAATCAGATTCATCCGACGAGCGAGTCTCCACTCCTACGTATAATCAATTCCTCACAAACGACATCCATAATATGCTCTTTATTAATGTATTCCTCTTCAATTTCTTTAACATGACGGCACACTTCTTGCCAGTGGCTCTCCAAATCCATCGAACACTTTTCACGAGTTAGTTTTTCAACATCGGCTAATTTAAAAGTTGTGTTTCTCGATGCCACCCAAGCTTTTACAATGGCCCATATTTTTTCTATTGGATTTAGCTCCGGGTGGTATGGAGGTAGTCGACATACAGAGTGACCATGTTTCGCAAATATAGCATCAATTGAATATTCCGTGTAGCTCAGTTTATTACATTTTATTAAATCATACAGCTCCACTTGTACCATCCCTCGTTCTTGTAACAAAGTTATCATTTCCATTTTTACTGCTAAAAGTTGGACGTTTAACTGCTAACGTGTTGTGATAACTTGCATTATCCATAACAATAACTGACTTTTCGAGCAAATTCGGTAATAACTGGTGCTCAATCCATCGTTTATAATTAATAAAGTTCATATCGTCATGATAATCACCTGTTTTTGAGCCAGATTTAAAAACTAAGAGGGCATTATTGATAAATCCCATTTCACCACCAGCATGTACTATTATAAGACGTTGATCTTTACCGATTGGACATTTTAAACCTTCGTTGGAATCATCTACCCAGGAATGTGGCGTTGTATGCGATGCATGTATGGGTCGCCCTGCTCTTCGATACTTTGTTATTGATCGTATATAAGCACAACGTAAAGATCGTATATTGTATCGTTCCATTAAACATTTACGATTGTCAACGGTTTTCGTCCATTTAAAACCTATTTTATTTAATAATCTTCTTAAAGACGTTTCCTCCCAGAGAAACCAATGGATTCATCATCTTTAATAATATTATTGATAGCATTGCGGTCGGTCGTCGTTTCTCCGTGACATGAAAATTGTGTACAATGCGTCTAATGACTTGTTACCCACAATTATCGACAGATGATCTTGGTGCGGTTTTCATTATTTTATTAGAAGTCTTGAATGATTCTATTTCACCACGTTGAATTGCACTCCCTTCTCTAATAATTCTAACGGCGGTAGATACTCCAGTTGCTTTCACAACGATATCAAGAACGTTAACTGTAAAGAAATGTAATCGTGAAAAAACTGACAGATGTTAATCGTACAATAATGACATACCTTCATTCACATTTTTATGAAACTGATAAACATTCCAAATAATTTCGCGGGCATCTTGCGATAAGACCACCGCTTCTTTGCTGGAATGTTTGATGTACTATCAGCGATGTACTCGCATCACCCATTATAAACAACGAACTAAATCAATATATTATATTAATACATATTGCTGTGGATTACAAATACAACTTACTTGTAAATAAAAGGTGCTGAAACGGAAGGAGTTTTGAAAAAAACTGTTTACAATTGATAAAAACGTGCACGAAAAATGAGGGTAGAAAACAATAAACAACACTACGTTTTGTGGACGGAACATAATATGTACTTCTCACTCATATCATTATTCCATTTCTTTTTAATGCAATATTCGGTTTCTGCGCAGGTGTCTTCGTATTTGGCGTTTGCTTTACTTAATTTGTACGCCATGTTGTTATTTATTTTATTTTCAATAAATTTCTGATTGGTCGAAGATTGCGCATCTCTGGGATTGCTACACCTGGTAATATTCATGATTTAAATAGAGCAGGTGCAGCAACTTCAAAATGCGCAGTAACCACCAATCAGAAATTTATCCAAAATACAAAAAGCAACGTGTATAAATCATACGCTGTACGTAAACTGCCGTTAGACGGTAGCCTACTAAAATGCCGTTAATAGATGTGACGTCATTTAAATGACGCGGTTGACGGCTTTTTATTCGCTCTGCTCAAAACTGCCGTCGAACGGTCGCGTACTAAAATACCGTTAATCGATTTGACGCCGCATTCGAATTGCTGTTGCGAATTTGTGTTAAATGCTACAAATTAATTTCAAATAAGGTTTGAATCTGGATATTATTGGTGTAGACTGGGGTGTGTCTCAGTTAGTTTTCTGATTGTTAAATTATACCTAGAGATACATTATTTATAGGTTAGGTATTGAAATGCATGGCGGGAATGCTAAAAGTTGGCGACAAGTTCAGCTCATTTGCGGACGTAAAGCAAGCGATTGAGGAACTTTAAAGAAGACTGTCCAGCACATGTCAGATATAAGGCATCGTCTGATGGAAAATCACTAGAAGTAATGTCGGTTCAAACTAAGCACAATCATGTCATTTCAAAGGTAAGTTCGCAGAGTAGTCGAAAATAAAGAATTTAGAACTCTTGCACGAACAGTATTATTTTCATAATAGGTTTATTTTGTAGGTCCTACATGCACGTACCCTCAGGCAAAGAAGACTTTCCAGCAACATTAAGGAAAGGGTAAACGGTTATTTGAATATGATAAGGCCAACAGAGAAATGATATAGGAAAAATTGCAAGAAAGCACTGGTAAAATCGTTACTTTACAAGATTTAACAAATCTGAAGAAACACCATCAACCAAAAAAAGAAACTTGGATAACTGCTTAAATATACTTAAAGCTAAATACGGCAACTAAAATATTTGATAATCATCTTATTGATCCCAATAACTACTGTTTTTAGGTGCCCATGTATCTGTTTTGCGAGATGAAGACTTTTTATTCAAAGTCCAGCCATGAAAAGCACAATAAAGGCTTTTCCAGAATTTCTCGCAGTGGATGCTACATATCAATTACTAAAAATAGGATTACCTGTATTTCTGTTATAGACAAAAATACCTTGGAACATTTTAGCTTGTTTACAATCATTTCAAGTTTAGAGACCATAAAGCAGTTTATGGTATTTTAAAAAAATCCGTCGATATGTTCCCGGAAGATTCAGATGAAAAAAATACTTCGAATTGCTTACACGTGAAGCATCGAAGCATGTGCTAAAAGAAATTCGTCTTTCAAAACACATCGGAAAAATTACTATTTCTACAGACAATTATTGCACCATTATTGATAGTCGGGGATCAGTGTAAACACACTTTCTTCGTGCAGCAATGATTTTACCTTGTAAGCATATTTTTGCTTTAAGAAAGTATCTGAATGCCGAACCCTTTGACAGAACGATTGTAAACCCGAGATGGACTATGGCCTATTACAAAGACAACCAACGAACGTTTGCGAGTTTTCTAGAAGACACTGAACCGACCGAACAGGACTCCCTAAGTACATCTAATAATAATATTCATTCTATATCACTGACCACAAATCGATTTCAACCATCAAGTACCTACACGCAAAGACGAAAAAAATGTCTTTTGTTATGCACAGAACTGACAGACAGCAGCTCAATGGACGGGCATGCTGTTTGAGTAAAAACTTAATGTATTAAAAAATCTTAAAACGCTGTGGGCCGATGACACTGATGTTGCACTTGTGCATGTAGACAATGGAGACGAAAATCAGACTCAATTTTTTATTGAAAGCAATGATGAAGTTCTGTTTGAAAAATAAAATCAGTTTTCTGTGGAACACTCTGAGGTTTGTAACGAGGTGGTTCTTCGAGATAGAAACGATACGAATGAAGCGCTCGTATCATATAATTCAAATCCATCATCTTTGGGTTCGTTAACTGTGGAATCACCTGCATTTTTTAACGAAGTGTTTCTCGAAGATACAAATAAAGCGTTCGTATTAGATAACGAAAATCCCTCATCTCTAGTGCTATCTGAAATGATAAAGGATACTACACCCAAATGAAGCACATGAACTTTCTTATATCAGTGATTCATCTTTAAATGACGTCAACAACCAATTCCATCAAATAGTTCAGGTCAATGATATCGCTTTGTCACCAATTAAGATGCCTATTTCAATAAAAAAAACGAGGACGCCCAAAAGGGCAGGACTAGCAAAGAAAAAGAAAAGAAATACTGTAGCATTTGCGAAACAATCCCATCTTTAAAAACATAACGTAATTCTAAATTTCATCGTTAAGGATTATAACATTGTTAAAGCTATCATAAATCGGAATTTTCTTGACAATTTTGGACTTTAAAACGCTTCCCGAAGAAATATCACATGTCGTAGTTGATAAGGTTGTTGATATCCACATGATTAGGTAAGTCTAGTTGTAACAACCCATTTTGAGTTGTACTAAAATATACCGTAATTTAAGGTCTTTCGTTCATTCAGTTGTAAATATAAGAAAAATTTTATTAATTAATGATTTGGAAATATGTGGTGCCTACCACTTAATTTGCATTTCGGTGTAACTTAAGTTGCATATCTTCTTAAGGGTATATTTCTTAATGGTTTATACTCCCTCTTCAAATTATTTATCTGCTCAAATAAGTTTGCGCAATACGTCATCGTTGACTTAATTCCTTGCGCAAATCTCCTCGCGCACGAGTACATCATCTAACTTCCAATGCATCCATTTTTTTCACGTCTTGATGAAAGTGGTGTTGTTAGGAAGCTTTCTTTTGGTTTTCCACCTAAATTAAGTGAAAGTGCCATTGATTTGATGGTAAGATATTTTAACGCATTATACTAAAAATTAAAACATTTGCTCTTTTCAGGCACTTTTTGGTTTACTTTTATTTTATTTTTACACTTTTAATTTCACCGCTTTTGATTGCACAATTATTCTACTGTTACGTACGCTTTCATTTTATGATTACGTTGTGCTTTTAATACAGAATTTAAAGTTTGATTACATTTATTATATGAACGTTCGAGAAAATGCAATAAATATTGGTTTATTCAATTTCAAGAAGATAAAATTTATAAGAAGGAAAATTCCATTGAAGGGTGTGGCTTACAACGCAAAGCATTATTTCAAGATATTACGCAATATTGTGGCAAGGATGACATCACCTCAGTTGAAATTTCCGTAATCGTTTAGATACCAGAGGTTATTAAAAAATTTGTGTACAAAATTTTACAAACAGGTATTTATGTAATGATTTTTTAGAATTTAAGACTAGTTTTAAGATATATTTTATTTAACCATATCATTAACTGTTAATAAACATATTTGTATATTTTTATTTTTTACATTTCGATAAAACTTTTATTGTTAACAACCTCGGTTTAGTTATTCCGAGCATTATAAAAAATAACTTGGCGTCCGAGATCATTTTATTAGTGTTACATTGCATTTTTATTATTTATGTCAAGTGAAAATAACACATCAGCAATTGTGGTAATCAAGCAAATCAAAAGAACGAACCACCCTATGTTAATCTACCGATTTGAGTCAAAGGCATTATTTATGGTGAATGGTTGGTATCTCCAGTTAGTTATAACGATTTGTTTTTGGAGAACATTTTTACACTCATTTACTTTTTAATTTATTTCTTTATTATTAAATTTTATACGATTACCAGTTCGACCACCTTATTATTATATAGTGATACCTAATATTTACCAAATTAATAGCTAGAGTAAAATCAAAATCGGAAGACACCAGCGCAGAAACGCATTTTTAAACTAGATAAAGATGCAGTAATGATTGGAAAATGACACAGATATTAGTACTGTGCGCTCTAAAAACGTTACTTTCCAGCTGATCGTTTGCCAAACTTTGGTTATAACCTCTTTGTTTTACCGGCGTATCAAATTTGTTTATTACTTATTCTACAAAACAGTTTATTTTAAAACTATCCGCTGCCTGTATTGAATTTATAAGTAAGTTACTTTAATTATTAATTTCATGTTATATTAATGTAACCAAATCTACTTCTTTATATAATGTGCGACGCAAGTACATCTCATAACGCTCAAGCACATCAAGCAAGAAAACGCCATGTGTTATCTGAAGATGCTCGCAAGATTGTGTGGAACAATTACAAAAACTTTAAAAGTATCAATTCAGGTAAAAAGCAGTTGGATAACAACGTTTTATTTTGTAATATTCCAAGGAATTTATAACCTCATTAAAGATGACGAAACAGTTGGATATTCGGGAAAGAAAACGTCAGTTAGAAGTTTACTTTTAAAAATGGGCTTCAGGTAAGTTTACTGATTAATTTTTAATCATATCTTATCTTGGGTTTTATGTAGGTGGAAAAAAAAAACATCCGATCGTCGTAAGATTATAATAGAACGACATGAAATACATTCTTTGCGTTGTGCATATATACGTTCGATCACTAATTATCGGAAAGCAGGACGACCAGTTATATACACAGGTTAGTTTTGAAGATTATAAACTATACATTATACAGCATAATCTTATGTAAATTTTAGATGAAACATACATACATTCGTTTCATACGACACCATATTCTTGGACAGATGGGACAAACGCAGGTCTTAAATCTCCTATTGGAAAAGGAAATCGCCTTATAATCGTACATGCTGGTATGTTTATTTAATTTTATAACGTAAATATGTTGCTATTTATCATTATTTTAGGTGGTGAAATGGGCTTTATAAATAATGATCTGCTAATGTTTAAATCTGGCCAAAAATCAGGAGATTAATTGTTATTGGCAAATGTATTTTAAAAAAACTAGATTTTGTAATTATGACAATAAAATATTATTTTACTTTATGATTATTTCAAAGATTTTTTACTTCTAAAATTGTATTGTTGGACAACAAACGCGCAAGTAACATAACCTAAACTTTTTTATTTTTTCAAACGTATATTTTTTGTTGAGCTTTACACTCTGACGTCACTTTTTTTGCGCAGCTTGGTGTCTTCCGATGTTGATTTTACTCTAACGATGTAAATTCCTACTTTTAGAAGTTTTTGCACAGACGAAGCCTTTGAAAAAATTGTCAATCTAGTCGAGCAGAAACGACTTCGGCAACGTTGGCCTTGCTCTGTGTGCGGTGAAGACACACAGAAAAATCATACGGCTTTGTTGTAGTGGGTGCCTTCTATGAAGACATATTCGTTGTGCAGGATTGTCTAGGCGACCTAAATTGGAATTGTGGTTTTGCAGAGAATGCTATCTGTAGCATATTTTTTAGTTGCCTATGTATAATTTTTGAAAAAACTAACGGCATTTTAGTACGCGACCGTTCGACGGCAGATTAAGCACAGCGATTGAACAGCCGTCAAACGCGTCATTTCAATGACGTCACATCTGTTAATGGCATTTTAGTAGGCTACCGTTTAACGGCAGTTAAACATAAACATAACATAACCTTATAATACCAAAATATTACGTTATACTTTGTGGAGCTACTATGCCAACGTGCTGCATTGTAAATTGCAAAAATTATACACAATATAATGGTACGAGAGACATTAAATACTTTACTTTTTGTTTGATGTTATATAATTCATATATATTTATGTATATATATATATATATATATATATATATATATATATATATATATATATATATATATATATATATATATATATATATATATATATATATATATGAGTTATTCACGTTATTCGACACCGAAGATTATGGCCAAACGACTTGACTTTCAAAAAGTTTTATTTTTGTAGTTAATGTAGGCCTACCGGCGGTACATTTTAAAATTATTTTCGCAATGTACAGACTGTTCCAAAAGAATGAAACATATCAAAGTTGCAATTTTTACAATGAATCACCCTATACAGGGTGTCCAGAAACTCTACGGACAAACTTTGCGTAGTAATTCTAGACCCAAAAATAAGAAAGTAAGTTCATATAAACCCAGGTCCGAAAACGCTTCGTTTAGGACCTACAGGGTGTGAAAAAATTTTATTTTCCTCGGTTTTATGTTAATTTGAAATTTGGGACGCTGTATCAACAAGAGTAACAACAAATGTCATAAATACATTTGTGTATCTAAGCAACAACTTGTCATTTTGTTGTAGTCAAAGCCTGCTAAAATCGCAAGAGATTCAATAGCTGGTTAAATAAATTAAACTGTTCATCAACCAATATCTCGAAAAGGGTTGATCTGAGAGACATCGACCAAGTATACCTTTTTTGCTTAGAACTGAGAAGGGAACCAACTAATTCAAATGGAACGTCAATATAACGGGTGGTAAAAAAGTTAAGGCCAATTAACTTTTGGCATACCACTGTAGATGGCGCCCTCTGCAGGCAGCATCAAAATCAATAAAATATTTAAGTTTATCGACCACAAAAACCCCCGTGTTCCAAATTTCAGGACCATATTCAAATTTGTTCGCAAAATATCGCCATAAAACCGAGGAAAATAAAAATTTGTCACACCCTGTAGGTCTTAAACGAAGCGTTTCCGGACCTGGGTGTATATGAACTTTTTTTCTTATTTTTAGGTTTAGAATCGTTACGAAAAGTTTCCCCGTAGAGTTTCTGGACACCCCGTATATTATTGCATTTCTAGTTTTTGCGATAAAAATAAGAATGAGTTTTATTAAGGTCTACCCAACTTAAACCTTGCATGTTTTTAAATTGTCGTCAACTAAACTTTACACTTAGCTTACTATTTGATTATGTATCATGACGCACTGAATAAAACACTGACTAACATATACAAAGTGTTTATAAATCATGACTCAAAAATTTAAAGTTTTAAATAGTAATAACCTGATTCGTTTAAATAGAACACCCTGTATTTTATGTCAACAGCAGATGTAGAATTTAATTCCCTATCGAATACTATAACGCTGTCATCTCATATGTCTAACTCGTCTGCAAGGAAAATGCACATTTTCAGAAAGCAAGTTTATTTAAACAAATTTAACGCTTAACAAGTCGCCTATGGAAATTTGATAACTCAGAATTGCTGGCATTAAAGAGTAGGTTTAGGCAAACAAATTTGGATAATGATATGTTACAATTTACTTACTAATTAAAATAATGATGAAAGTAATAGAATGGTGCAAAAACTGTAAAAACATTTCTAATATCAAGTGTTCAAAATGACGATGGTATGTTTCTAAACACAAGCATACCTTCTTTTTGAAACCTCTACCAACATTTGCTAACATTTCTGGGCTTATGCTTTGAAATGCTTCCCTAATACGTTTCTTCATATTCTCTGGTGTGGTTGGAGGTGTCTTGTAAACGGTTGTTTTTACGTATCCTCATAAGGAGAAATCCGGTGAAGTCAAGTCTGGGGACCGTGATGGCCAATTATGATATCCCAATCCAACGATTTTAATAATTTGTATTTAAAAAATCTCAAACCTCATGATGGAAGTGTGACCATCCAGTTGAAGCCCTTGAACATACCGACGTATGTTCAAGGGTATGTCTTGTAACAGGACTGGGAATTCTCTTGCTAAAGAATTTAAGAATAATGTACCATTTAAATGTTCTTCAAAAAAATAATGCCCAAGTAATTATTGACCCATTATTCCGCCCCATACATTTATTGACCACCTGTGTTGATTTATGAGTCATTCTAAGTTGATGCGGATTGGAATCAGCGTAATAATGGGAATTACGTCTATTAACAAATCCATTGTTATGAAATGTGCATTCGTCGCTAAACAGTACAAAATTGAAAAAGGTATCATTTTCGGTCACTCGGTCTAACGACCACATACAAAATTCAACTCGATTTCTGAAGTAATTTTCGGAAAGTTCTTGATGGAGCTGAATTTTATAATCATGATAACTGTGATTTTTAAGAATTCTCGAGACACTTGCTTGGCTAATGTTAATGCGCTGCGCAATTTGGTTTTGTCCTATATGTAGATTTTCGATCACAGAAGCAATTACCGCTAATTCTGTTTCTTCATTTTCTGTCACAGGTTTTATGTTCAAAGGTTTATCATAATGAACACTTCCAGTTCGTTTAAAAGAGCCAACAATCTTTCCATAACAGCTTTGTTTGGATGTTTTCTGTTGGGAAATCTTTGAGTGTAGACTCGTGATGCCAGTAAAGCGTTTTGATTACATTCTCCGATAATAAGAATCATGTCAGTCCGTTATTGTTTTGGATAAGCTCTCATTTTCAACAAATAAGCTTTAAATACAGCACAAATTACAACTACAAAACAAAGTGAACGATTTACGAACAGATAGAACGATTTCCAGACTTTTATGAATAACAGACAAACAATAATTCTGTGTTGCCAAATTTCCATAGGCGACTTGTAAAGTGTTAAATTTGTTTAAATAAACTTGCTTTCTGAAAATGTGCGTTTTGCTTGAAAACAAGAAGAGTTAGACATATGACAGTGTTATAGTATTCGATAGCGAATTAAATTCTACATCTGCTGTTGACATAAAATACAGGGTGTTCTATTGAAACTAATCAGGTTATTACTATTTACAATTTTAAATTTTTTAGTCATGTTGTATAAACACTTTGTATATGTTAGTCAGTGTTTTATTCAATGCGTCATGATACGTAATCAAATAGTCAGCTAAGTGTAAAGTTTAGTTGACGAAAAAGTGAATACTTGTTGCGAACTTAGTTTAAAATTATTGCCACATTTTCAGAAAATGCTAAATATTTAAAAACATGTAAGGTTTAAGTCGGGTAAACCTTAATAAAACTCATTCTGATTTTTATGGCAAAAATTAAAAATGCAATAATATATAGGGTTTCATTGAACAAATTGCAACTTTGATGTTGCATTATTTTGGAACAGCCTGTACAGGTTGTCCCATTTTGGTTGTCCTCGCAGGGTATCTCAGTTATTAGCAAAGATACAGAGATGCGGTTTTCGCGAACGTTGGCTACTTTTTTGTGAAACGAAAGATGACACAAACAGAATTACTCTAGCTCTTCTCATTTTGAGATACAGGGCGTTTTGAAAAGTTGCATTTTGAGACAGCCCCCGTATCTCAGCTATACGATAACTTATAGAAAAAGTGAAAAGTGTTCTTTTAATTTTGTTTTAACCTAATGAATGTTTTTTTACACGGTTGCCTTCTTTCCGGAAATCTATAATATTCACATTTTATTTAACTCAAATGATGACTAACATTCCAGTAAATATAAATACCTTTCAAAATATATTTCCTTCGCTTGCTCTGCATTAAAATTTGTTTGGTAATAAACAATCATATCTAATTTTCATAGTTCTCACAAATTATTCGCCATGGTTTGAAACTTTGTAAAATTTAAAATAACGAAAAACTTTACTAACAATAAGGATCTCAACAATCAACAAATTTGAAATATTGACAAATGTCAAAAAATGAAGTTGCATGGTAAAACAATTGCAGTACCAAAGGCCACTAACAAATCCAGTTAATAATTTGAAATACTGCGCTATTTGTATAAAAAATGATGAATGCTATACATATTTGAAATGCTTAGAACAAGAGAAATTTAATTATGAGAAAATAGACAGGGTGTCCCATTTAAAAAAATGAAGTTGATCCCGATAACTTTTGACCTGACCCGTATACTCATTCTGAAAACAGCACTGTATTCTACGGAAAAAATTATATAAAGAACACTTTTCACTTTTTCTATAAGTTATCGTATAGCTGAGATACGGGGCTGTCTCAAATGCAACTTTTTCAAAACGCCCTGTATCTCAAAAATGAGAAGAGCTAGAGTAATTCTGTTTGTGTCATCTTTCGTTTCACAAAAAGTAGCCAACGTTCGCGAAAACCGCATCTCTGTATCTTTGCTAATAACTGAGATACCCTGCGAGGACAACCAAAATGGGACAACCTGTACATAGCGAAAATAATTTTAAAATGTACCGCCTGTAGGCCTACATTAACTACAAAATAAAACTTTTGAAAGTGAAGTCGTTTGGCCATAATCTTCGGTGTCGAATAACGTGAATATCCGTATATACATAATATATATATATATATATATATATATATATATATATATATATATATATATATATATATATATATATATAAGGGTTGTCTCAATCATAAAATAATGAAAAATAATGGACTAATCTTTTAATGGTTCTTCACATAATCATAACATCGTCTTCGACTAAGTTCACACTAAAAAACTTTACTTACTAGACAGACGCAATGTTACCAACTTAACTGAAAAGCGCCGAATTCAAATTTAAATTTGAATCTTAGAGTCGCCCATTTTGACGTTAGATCGCCTCGATCTACTAACAATACACATCCTAACCTAACTAACAATACATTAGTAGAACAGGGGCACTACTTTCACTTTTTACATCACAAACGCCTTGGGACACCTTGACCGCAATCGTGGATTTTTGTTACTTGGGGACCTTGGCCATTTTTATATGACCACGTGGGATCGTATTTATGACCCTTATGGCTTCTTTTCGGAGGCCATTTTCAACCCTAGATGGAATTTTCACCATAATTAGAGCCCTTTTGGTTGTGTTAAGAAGCTTTTTGTCACTTCACCCTTTTTATGGCTTTTAGGCCATTTTCAACCCTTCATGGAATTTTCATCCTAATTAGGACCCTTTTGGTTGTATTAAGAGCCTTTTGACAGTTCAGCCACTGGAAGGTAGGAAAATGCGTGCGCATACATTGTTCTGATTGGTGGTCCTACGGACTGCCCTTTGACTAATTAGTTTCTGATTGGTTCTTAGCCCCACCCAGCTTCTGATCTCTGATTGGAGACTTAAGGCTCTGCAATGGTTACGGGGAAATTGGAAAATGTTCTAAAGAGCCCTAATGCTACTCATAAGACAGCTATAAGAAATTGTGTTATGTCTGCGCCTCTTGTCGTGGTCCCTTCGCTAAATTTGAAATATTGGGTCTCTAATGCTAACTTGTAAGACAAATGTAGGGCTTCACAACTTACTCTCGGGGCTTCGACACCTTGTCCTGACCCCTTTGTTGCGAATCTTGAATTTGCTTTTAGGGTCATCTAGTGGTGTATGGGCTAATGAATATTTTTTCTATAATAAAGGCAGCGTCACTTAGGGGTAGGACTAATTAGGGATTGTTGTGGCGCCATCTAGGGGTGTATAGAGTATTGAACATTTTCTACAATAGAAGTTGATCATGCACGCCTCTCTCTTGGTACGGAACTCTTAATTAAAACAACTAAATTACTAAAAACGCTTTTATTTATCAGAGTAGAATGGTTGAAAAACAAACATTATACAGTAATTTGATTATCTCATCCCTTATAACTAAACATGCAGTCAAAAACTTATTTACAAAATCAAGCATTGGTAAATTATTTATTATTCTAAAATATAAAACATTATCGTATAAAGTCCACACATCCGAATGGAAATCCTGCGTCGTTTTGTTGAGCGAACCATCTAGAATTTTGCTCAAGGAAACGTAAATGGTAACCTATCGGGGTCCGTCCGAAGGAATCAAAATATTCCCGTTACCATTCTCGTCAATATAGATAGCAGGCCAATGCTGACCTGGTTTGTTTGCTGAATCCGTGTTACCAATAATTGCACAAGGTCTAGGTGCGTGTCGCGGTAGCTGATTAGAAGCACATACAAGCCAAAACACATTCTTGTGGCGGGGATCGATTTCAAACATATCAACACTTGTACCGCATACATCTTTGGAGTTGGTATGCGCCCAGTCTTGCAGTAGTAATGCGTTTTCCAGAGCACACATATGCTCCTCGATCTTGTGGTTTAAACAACAATATGCCTTTGCTTCCTTTTTCAATTTTTTTTATCGACGGACAACCAATCTCGTCCAAGTTTAGTATTAGCTTGTTAAGTAATCTTAAAAACTGTCGTTTTTCACTACCCTTAACGTGAATTTTGTTAAACGGCAGCAGCCTTCTTATCAGCTCCTCTTGGAAATAGTTGTACATACCCTGACCGCCACTTCAAGCCGTGGTATTTATCCTCTAAATACCTTATCTGTCTTGGTATGGGTTTTGATGTAAAGTAATCTCGAGGTGACTTTATCAGCATCAGCAGGAACGAACCATGATCTGTAATCACGGCAATTTCTTTCGGTATAAATTCGTTATCAACACCTCTAAACTCTTGTATGTCCAAGTATGTCTCCATCTTCTTTCAGCTGTCGTTGTACACTGAAGCTTGTGATCTAGAGTTGTCCATTTTAACAGGTGAATAAAATAAATTATTTTGCCGAAATTTGTATCTTCTTCAATGACATATAATTACATAATGATGTTTTTCTATATTAGGCACAAAAAAACAATAGAAGATTACGAATTCAAAGCCTACTAAGAAATTCAGTTAATAATACAAAACACCACGCTATTTATCAAAATAAGTGATAATTGTTATATATATTTGAAGTGCTTAGAACAAGAGAAATTTAATTATGAGAAAATAGACAGGGTGTCCCATTTAAAAAAATGAAGTTGGTCCCGATAACTTTTTGACCTGACCCCGTATACTCATTCTGAAAACAGCACTGTATTCTACGGAAAAAATTATATAAAGAACACTTTTCACTTTTTCTATAAGTTATCGTATAGCTGAGATACGGGGGCTGTCTCAAAATGCAACTTTTTCAAAAACGCCCTGTATCTCAAAAATGAGAAGAGCTAGAGTAATTCTGTTTGTGTCATCTTTCGTTTCACAAAAAAGTAGCCAACGTTCGCGAAAACCGCATCTCTGTATCTTTGCTAATAACTGAGATACCCTGCGAGGACAACCAAAATGGGACAACCTGTACATAGCGAAAATAATTTTAAAATGTACCGCCTGTAGGCCTACATTAACTACAAAAATAAAACTTTTTGAAAGTGAAGTCGTTTGGCCATAATCTTCGGTGTCGAATAACGTGAATATCCGTATATACATATATATATATATATATATATATATATATATATATATATATATATATATATATATATATATATATATATATATATAAGGGTTGTCTCAATCATAAAATAATGAAAAATAATGGACTAATCTTTTAATGGTTCTTCACATAATCATAACATCGTCTTCGACTAAGTTCACACTAAAAAAAACTACTTACTTACTAGACAGACGCAATGTTACCAACTTAACTGAAAAGCGCCGAATTCAAATTTAAATTTGAATCTTAGAGTCGCCCATTTTGACGTTAGATCGCCTCGATCTACTAACAATACACATCCTAACCTAACTAACAAATACATTAGTAGAACAGGGGCACTACTTTCACTTTTTTACATCACAAACCCCGCCCCTTGGGACACCTTGACCGCAATCGTGGATTTTTGTTACTTGGGGTACCTTGGCCGCCATTTTTTATATGCCCACGTGGGGATCGTATTTATGACCCTTATGGCTTCTTTTCGGAGGCCATTTTCAACCCTTGATGGAATTTTCACCATAATTAGAGCCCTTTTGGTTGTGTTAAGAAGCTTTTTGTCACTTCACTCCTTTTTTTATGGCTTCTTTTCGGAGGCCATTTTCAACCCTTCATGGAATTTTCATCCTAATTAGGACCCTTTTGGTTGTATTAAGAGCCTTTTTGACAGTTCAGCCACTGGAAGGTAGGAAAATGCGTGCGCATACATTGTTCTGATTGGTGGTCCTACGGACTGCCCCTTTTGACTAATTAGTTTCTGATTGGTTCTTAGCCCCACCCAGCTTCTGATCTCTGATTGGAGACTTAAGGCTCTGCAATGGTTACGGTGGGAAATTGGAAAAATGTTCTAAAGAGCCCTAATGCTACCTCATAAGACAGCTATAAGAAATTGTGTTATGTCTGCGCCCTCTTGTCGTGGTCCCCTTCGCTGGAAATTTGAAATATGGGTCTCTAATGCTAACTTGTAAGACAAATGTAGGGCTTCACAACTTACTCTCGGGGCTTCGACACCTTGTCCTGACCCCTTTGTTGCGAAACTTGAATTTGCTTTTAGGGTCATCTAGTGGTGTATGGGCTAATGAATATTTTTCTGTAATAAAGGCAGCGTCACTTAGGGGTAGGACTAATTAGGGATTGTTGTGGCGCCATCTAGGGGTGTATAGAGTATTGAACATTTTCTACAATAGAAGTTGATCATGCACGCCTCTCTCTTGGTACGGAACTCTTAATTAAAACAACTAAATTACTAAAAACGCTTTTATTTATCAGAGTAGAATGGTTGAAAAACAAACATTATACAGTAATTTGATTATCTCATCCCTTATAACTAAACATGCAGTCAAAAACTTATTTACAAAATCAAGCATTGGTAAATTATTTATTATTCTAAAATATAAAAACATTATCGTATAAAGTCCACACACATCCGAATGGAAATCCTGCGTCGTTTTGTTGTAGCGGAACCATCTAGAATTTTGCTCAAGGAAACGTAAATGGTAACCTATCGGGGTCCGTCCGAAGGAATCAAAATATTCCCCGTTACCATTCTCGTCAATATAGATAGCAGGCCAATGCTGACCTGGTTTGTTTGCTGAATCCGTGTTACCAATAATTGCACAAGGTCTAGGTGCGTGTTGCGGTAGCTGATTAGAAGCACATACAAGCCAAAACACATTCTTGTGGCTGGGGATCGATTTCAAACATATCAACACTTGTACCGCATATATCTTTGGAGTTGGTATGCGCCCAGTCTTGCAGTAGTAATGCGTTTTCCAGAGCACACATATGCTCCTCGATCTTGTGGTTTAAACAACTATATGCCTTTGCTTCCTTTTTCAATTTTTTTTTATCGACGGACAACCAATCTCGTCCAAGTTTAGTATTAGCTTGTTAAGTAATCTTAAAAACTGTCGTTTTTCACTACCCTTAACGTGAATTTTGTTAAACGGCAGCAGCCTTCTTATCAGCTCCTCTTGGAAATAGTTGTATGGCACATACCCTGACCGCCACTTCAAGCCGTGGTATTTATCCTCTAAATACCTTATCTGTCTTGGTATGGGTTTTGATGTAAAGTAATCTCGAGGTGACTTTATCAGCATCAGCAGGAACGAACCATGATCTGTAATCACGGCAATTTCTTTCGGTATAAATTCGTTATCAACACCTCTAAACTCTTGTATGTCCAAGTATGTCTCCATCTTCTTTCAGCTGTCGTTGTACACTGAAGCTTGTGATCTAGAGTTGTCCATTTTAACAGGTGAAATCCACGACAACATTCCGATGTTTAACGATCTCAATCACGTTATCGAATTCGGCGTACACCAAACAGTTAACGGTTTCTACGGAGCTTCTTCAAAGCCGACTTCTAGGCGAAGGAAACCGTTTAAACTAAATTCCAATGTGTGCTAGCGTTTTCAGACAAGTCAGAGGTTAGGTGGAAGGCCATTAAACTGTAGCCGTTGGGGTAATCGCTTCTCGATATATCCTTGCCCTCATTCAAAAAATGAATACCCGTACCTGAGAATAAGGTATGATATGCCCTTATATACAAACTGTTAGCTGTAAAGTCTGGTTGTAAGGCCTTCGAAGGAATTTGTTGGCCGTCAATATATAGCGACATGTGGTTAATACTGCTATGATGAAAATTGAATGGAATTGAGGAGTAATCACCGTTGAAAGATTTATTTGCGACAAAACCTACGATAAATCGTTTAGGTAACTGGCCCAGGAAGATATTATCTAATGATTTTCGTAGGTATAGTAAACACTTTTACGTCACTTCTTGTAACAGGATATTTTGCTGCAGTTCTTTCTAAAGCTTTAGCGTGTGTAATTAGAATGGTAGGGTTAATTCGCATACGCCTCACCAGTAAACTAGAGTCCATAATTCGCGTCTTGTAAGTTGAATTGTGCGCCGCCATTAGACTAAAGGTATCTCTTGATCGTACAAATTTAGTTTTTAATTCAACACCGCTTATGAGAAACTTTAGCTGATTAAACAAATCCGAGTGCGCGTGACCAAGCATCTCGATTTGTTTGCTGGTTGCTGCAAGTATTTGACGTTTCAAGAAACTGTTATTTGCGGGTCCCAGTGTATTCATCTGCCCCGCTGTATCATTGTGCCGTAAGGTACAACCTAGATGTGAACTCTTGGCCTCCTTTCCATAATTTAACAACGTTTCGATAAATGAGCGGTAGGCGTAGGTGTTGTTTGGTTGTGACACCATCTTCTGATTTAAGTAAACCTCCACTTGTGAGAAAAGCGAATGCATTAAATTGTTTACCGGTGCTACAACATCCGCATCAGTAAGTGCTGTATCATCTTGCTTCAGAACTTTAGCTGTGATGTACAACATGGTCAGACTTAAATCTATGTAATCGTTTCCATTTCCGGGCACTACAAATTCTATTGGGCGTCATCACTAAGAGCTGATAATGGCTTGTAAAATATTCATTCACCACCCTCGATACTTGTCTGCGTCGACGGTAAAGCGAACAAATCCAATTCAGACTTGACTCACATGATTCACATGATTGGGTATGTAGAAAAGCAATTATCTTGAAAATATATTGTCGTAAGTAAATTTCTTCTTAGCAGCAACAGCTCTTGGTAGAGACTGGTTACCATCAGCCAGAGGTACTCTTGTATAGCCCGAACCCTTCATCATTTTATCGATTTTCTCATCGGCTTTATGTTTAAGATTTCTACCTGCCTCGTGAAATCTTTCTTGAAACGGTTCTTTAACAGGTCGATCCTCTATGACGTCACCAAGAATATTGGCCTTTGCACCAGACTTAAATAATGGTGTTCTACTTCTAAATAGACCACCTAGCCAGCTTCCTATTCCGTGACGACGTTGATATGGTGCGCCTCTGTAGATGGAAGCGACATCGTTACCGGCTTGATCCATATAATATTATTGATAAGGACAAACCATTATTGCATTTTCTTTTCAGATACGACGTCCCAAACTCGAATGGCATTTCCGCACCCGTATCTGTTTTTATATTAATCTCAATGTTTTCAAATTCCCGTGTCATCACGGACATGTAGTGTGCAGGCGAAAAAACCACATATTTATGACCTCCGTAAGCGTAGTTTTCAGAAGTAATACTTATTATACGCATAAGCGGAGATAAAACATCACCCACAATTTGCGGTTCAACGATGTCGCAATAAACAAACATCTGCGTTGGTAAGGTAATTCTATCCATATACTAGCGGGGTTTGGGGGTATTGGTTCCATAGCTGTTTTGATACGGGCGATAACCCAACTATAAGGCTAAACGTTGTGAAAATCCGAATAGCGAGAGAGGGAGGTTTTAATTTCGTAGTGACGCGCTTAGTTAGATTATGGTATTCGATTGTTAGCAATTTACTTATTAGATCGTGGTTATTCAGGTCGTTGGCAATTTCTTCAATGTTGGCATAATTCCCCGAGGCGAACACATACCATCCGTCCTCAAGATAAATGGCTTTCTCGTTGTCGTATTGGAAATGTGATGCAGCCTTTTTTAATATAGTCTCTAACACATCCTCTTTCCCTGCGGGTGGACCAGTTCTGTAATAAATTAAATTGTCTGTCGCACTTACAGCGGCAAAAGAACAAGGGCACTGAATTTCCGAAATGTCTATAACCCATGAGCCTGTTAATCTTATTCGTTTTGGCAGTTGTGTAATAAAACTTGACGTCATATTGTCGGGAAAATACGTTATGGAACTATTACTTAATAAGGTAATAAGGTAAAACTCCATTTTATATATCTCTCAGTTGCGAAGCTAACACTCAGCTATTAAATTTGGCACTGCATCCACGCCACTTGACCAGGTATATGGTCCGCGGCCCTTCTCTGCTAAAATCTTATCGACTTTGAATAGGACGTCTTTATCAACGGTAAAAACTTGCAACTCCTCCTCGTAAAATGTACCCGCAACAGGATCGTTATTATAAACTGGCGGTCTTCTTTTTATCACTGCACTAATTGTAAAAACTTTCTCGTTCCAGTTCGTGTCATATCCCTTCTCAAAGGTGTACTTAGTTCTGGCGATTCTAACATGTTCACCGGCTTATATTTAGGATGTGATGTGCGTAAGCCTTTCGCGTACAGGTTATTCAACACTTCTAAAATGTTTTCATCGTTTACCGCCGCAGGGGCCATCTTTATACTTGAATGAGGGCTATTGTTGTGAGCAATCACCAGTTTTTGGGGCACATCAGTGTACCTGTAAGAATTTTTGTAGGTGAAATAACGCCTCATCTTCGTTTTCAATATTTTATTAAATCTTTCAACTACAGATGCTTTTACATCAGGGTTAATTGTTACATAGAAATTGACATTTTGTTTCTTGAAAAAGTTTTGTATACTGACCGCCACAAACTCCTTACCTTTATCCGTCTGTAGATTTGCCGGTGTATTCTCACTTTCCTTAAAAATATCGGTGAATGCTTCAGTTGTAGATGCTGCTGTCTTCGTTTTAAGAACTCTCACACACGCCCTCTTGTTATTTGCTAAACACATCAATAACCGTTAGTATGTAGTTGTATCCACTGTTGTGTTTACTCAAAGTTCGCATGTCACAAAGATCCGCTTGCTACAGCTCGTAAATATTGCTCACAATATACCTATTGCGTGTAAACTTTTTTCAGATAGGTTTATGAACCGTATAAGCCTCCTGAGCCTACAGCCATTTTTTCACTTCATCATATCTACCCTTTACAGCATTAACTATAGGTGTTATACCCGCAAACCTTGTCGGATGCTCTGGATCATAGTATACAGCATCCATGTTATGTTTTCCACGTATCCCAATCTAGAGAAAGTCTTCTTTTTCTCACCTATAGTTGTGAGGCTCGGTTCAATGTTAGGTGATACAGTAGAATCACGCCTTCAAGTATTTCCGATAAACTCTCGTGGTATATTTATTTCTTTAATGTACGTCGCAAACTGTCGCCAGCTGTGTGGGTTTGTAGTTTTTCGCTGTCTTAACGTTTCGTGAATCAGATCGATAATGTTGGAATGAGGGATGATCTCACCTTTTATTTTGACAGTACCCCTTTTATCCCAAAATACATCACCGCCCGCATTCAGTATACGCAAGAAATCAGTGCCTTTCTTCCTGTATGAAACAGGCACAGTTGATACTATTTCGTCGTCTGTCAGACCTTTGTGTTTCGGCAAATCTTTAATATCATCATCACCGCTGATTGTTATACTAGCGGATCGACGTAACTGATTGAAAAGTGTAGATATCTTTGAAGAACCTGATTGTACTGCTGCCATTTGTCATGTTCGGTCATTTTGGTTTTTAAAACTTTTTCCATGTCGTTACCCAACTGCGTTAATATGTTGTTTTGCGTGACATCTGGCGCTTGCAGATGCTGTATAAAATCCATAGGTAGAATAATCATCTTCTTCAGATTGTGGTCCATGATTATTGAAACAAATTACCCAGAATTTCGCCAAGTAATGGTCCTAATACAAGCGGTAGACATACGCCGCCCTCATGTACGAGAAACTGTTTCTTCTTTTTTATAGATTCATCTCTCTGTGCCAGCCGTCTTAAAGTGTGCTTATGTTGAGAGAGTCGCTGCTTCTGATCAGCTGACAGATGTACACGACCTTTTAAAATGTTATGTGCACACTCGCAGATGCATTCCACCTGATTACTATCCAGACATTTCAATAAAGCGTCACGTTGACTTTTATTTAATCTGGCTAATACGCGCAGGATATCGGTGTTTTCGATTAAAGCGTCAACCATCATATATGATGTAATCTTTATGACTGTGAGACTTAAACCCTTTTTTCGCTATGTATACTTGGCAAATACCTTGAGCCCCGAATATGTTTGTTCTATAGCGTAGCACATCCGGTGTATTTACTTTATCATAGATTGGGTTACTGCTTTGCGCAAGGTGGAGGTCTTTTCGAAAATTTTATAAAGTAGAGTTTTGAAAAAAGTCTATTCTGTTCATTTTTAAAAATAGTTGGTTTTTCAATAAGAATTATAATGCTAAACTTAAACCTTAAACTTAAGTTATACTATCAATGTAAATGTTAATATTCTTGTTTGTAGACCTCGTTAGTTTCTTCTTGGTTCTTCTTACGAGTAGTAATCGAACCATGTCATAAACTCGCAATTACAATAAACTTCTATATTTGAGGTATTATCATTTAATGTTTAAGTGTAGAGAATTTACTCAATAGTTTCAAAGAATACGAGACTTTTCAACATCATCTTAATTGCAACATCGGCAAAGTTATGTCTCTCTCACACTCATATAATGCTTATTGGGTTTCTTTCTAGCTTATTATAAATGAGACCCGCAATAATGTTTTTCCATACCTGTCTATATATATATATATATATATATATATATATATATATATATATATATATATATATAAAGCATAAGAACAAAAAAAACATTGACAATTAAAAACATAGCCTTTCGTAGCTCGCTTGCATTTTGTCGCGCCCACCGTTTGTAATTAAAACTGAACAATGGAGTAAAAATTGGATAGTGTGAATATATCGTGCAATTACTTACAAAAAATTATTAAAATGTGGGAAGAAAATTAGACTCGTATTCATCCAAAACAAAGGTAGTTAGAGAAAACAAAGGAGAGCGATTATATGTATATATATATATATATATATATATATATATATATATATATATATATACATATACAGGGTGACCCAAACTCGATGGTCAAAACGAAAACAGCTAATTCCTCTGGCCAAAAGGAACAAAAAATTGATAATACAGGGTGTGTCTATTGTTGATGGTTTCCAAGATGTTAACTTTTTTTAATTTTTTCTATTTCGTCGACTTATTTTTTAAATCACGCTGTATCTTCCAAACTAGAAGAGTTACAAGAAAACACATTAAGAGAAATTTGTAGAAGATGAAATTGCCTTAAAGAATATTGAATTCATTCGCGACAAACTCATCATTCAATATTTTTAATGACATAATGAATTCAGAAATCATTTTTTTTCAAATCCCAAGACAAATTTCCAAGAGGAATACTTTTCCAATAGAGATGGATTTGATACATGGCCTATAAAGGAAACACTTCCTTTTTTCATAAGCTTCACAACGATATGAAAAAAACTTATGGTTGACGTACTAATTACTGAATTGTTACAGGAATACACCTCAGGAAAAACTTTTAGAGCATAAAATTACCTTCAAAAATATGGTAGAGTAGATGAGAATTGACGATTTGTCCCTCACTTTTCAATCAATCTGTACATTTACGACAAGAAATACGTCTCCTTTACTGATATCTTTTCATCACCGTAGCAACGACTTGACATTAGTAAGTTAGTTGTCAAAATTTGTTTGCTATTACAGTTTTGCTGATTTCAATACGAGTTCTTTCTGTTGTAGTGATATTGTAATTTAGTTTTTGAGTCGTTCTTGTTCTTGTTATTATTATTGTCCTTGTTCGTGTTTTCCTTCCTGAGTCATGTTTTCAAATGAAGCCGATATTCATTATTATTATGGTGTTGCCCAAGGGAATGCGAGTGAGGCTGTATGCATGTATTTGTATGCATCTATCAATGAGCGTTTACAGGTCTTGGACCATTCAAATGCTTACTTCTGAGTGAATCAGGAACTACTGTTACTGTTTTTACTGAGGCTGATTTGAAATAATGATTTTTTGTAAAATAGAATTTTGTCACTAAGTATATCGATATTGTCACAATTTTTTTTTATACAAAATCTACTAAGAAATGAATTTTTTTTTCTAGATTTTACATTTTTTATTTCTAATGATTTTTATAGCTCTACAGTTACAAAAATATAGATATAAATATAAAACAATGTATTAAACAATAATATGGGATTACACTAATTACGATTTTGAAAATATAAGATAAGTATGTCCAATTTAAAAAATTTGTTATATTATTTTTTTTCTTTTGATTTAAGTTTTTTATTTTGTGGCTTCTAGAATATATGGGGGGGGTCTCTTATTTCTATGTTTCTTGTACATCTTGGATCCACAATTTCTGGAACCAAACAGTAAAATAACTTTTATATTTTTAGATGTCCAAACGCCAAAATAGCAACAATCCTTTTCACATATATTAACCTGACCCTAGACCTGATAATAATATTCATGATTCGGTATCAAAATATATCTATTATTTGTCGCTATTTGCAAAAAAGATTTAAGACCTTTTGTTACCCCTTCTTCTACAGTAAAATCTCTAGATGTAAAGTTGCATTTGATTTCAACTATGCAATCGTCTGATGCAGCCCCTAAATATGACCATCTTTTATTATTAAACAGGCAGAATTCATATACTTCAATATTGCAGACATCTGCTAAAGTCTGCTTTGCCAAATCCTCATTAGTTTTCCCCCATGTTATAGATTTAGAAAAAATATTTTCCTTGTATAAAATGGTTTTCACCGTGGACCTACAACTCGTAGTTGGCCGCATTTTGCACACTTTGCCAAACACGGAAGCTGCCAACAATTTTTTTCGCTATTGACACCATTCTACACTATTTGATTGTGTTCGTTTCTATACTGCGAATTTCTTTATCCGTTCTGTACAGAGTTTGTAGGAAAGTCTTCTTTTCTTCCTTCATTGTTGCTTCGTCAAAGTCAGGCTTTTCACAATAGTCTCCATAGCTTTTGTCTTTCTTATTCAGTTCCATACTGTAATTGGTGTCTTGACTTAAAATTTACACGGTAACGTAATCTCTCAATTTTTTTACTTTCAACGTACATCAAACATCTTCCTGGACTTTTGCCAAGGTTGAGATACTTATGTGCGCTGTAAATCGGCCTCTTAGTATTTCTAGACACTGTGGCAGTCATGCATCTACTCTGATAACAACGTCTTAAGGCAAAGTTAATCCTTTTACCCCCTGTATATTTGGCAATCAATGAATTGAACTGTTCGACTGCATTATTGTCAACATCTGCAAGCAGGCTCTTCGAATGATTTGTCAAAAAGCGAACAGCCGACATTACTTTTTCATCCATGTGAAAAGTCCTAATATCTACCATATAATTTACAGGATCAGGAACAGTTTTGAAGTTCAGCACAATGTTTGTGTTCGCCAAAAATATGACTGACACTGTTTAAAATATCCTTTTTTAAATTTGCAACTTTAACTAATTCGTTACATTCATTGACTTTCCGGTATTCAACAGCTTTTGCTATAGCTGTTCTAGTTTTTAATACATTTTTCAGAATAACCACCATGGGAGCAGTTGTGGTGTCAGTAGCTTCTCTGAGCTTCCTGCAAAAATTGCGTAAGAGATGGTTCCTATACTCTAACTTTTCAAAGGTAATGTTCTTGTAAGGTCGACTTGCTAAGACCTTACGGTAACAGCTAATATCACTATCTGCGATCATTCGGTTATACATTAAGTTATACATTTCTAAACTACGACAAAAATCTTCGGCAATGATCGCTGATTCCATACCCGTAGACGATTGTTTCCAATTTTTAAAGCAGGTGTGTTCTTGCGGCTCCATGTTTTTATTTGAAGCTCTTTGACAAATTGTGCAATATTTATTTTTTACCCCTAAAAACAAAATTTTTCTTGTTTTAAAACCCACCATAGCAGCAACGCCTGACAGGGAATTGTAATTTCCTACACCACGATAGAACCTCTTTGCCCAGCTCCCATCGCATACAACTGTGATCATGTGTATCCCATTTGAGGACACACTATTGCAGTCTACTGCTATTTTTGCCTCTTCTTCATCCGCCTCTTGCATCGATTGCCAAGCTACTGCGTCCCATGCCACAGCATGGCAAGTCTGATAAAGTTTGAACCCCATTGGCGGTACATTTATGTGTTAATGGACCCAGTAAAGTTGCACATGTTACATTTATACATTAGGGTAGACTGAAAACCACGCCTTCTTTCCGCAACTAATTTTAGGTTGTTTACATACATCCAAAGTTTGGTGTATGATTATACAAATTAACAAAATATTCCAGAAATGACTGCAAGTAGAAAAGCCTGGCACCTTCTATAGTAGCTTCTGGGTTCGAATGAACGTTACTACAAAGAATTTCAAGTTGTATAAGATGCAGATACTTACATAATTATTGAATACTTACAAAGTTGTACTACAATATTCAACAGTGTCTTCAGTCGTTTCAACCAAGGGGGACACAGCTGGCTGTTTCATTAAATGAAAGAACCGGGTAATGATTTTGATCTCTGACTGGATACGCATAGATGTTTGAAGTACAATTTAAATCTGATGATAACGATCTATCATTAATTTCCCTATGTATAGCTGTAACTACAGTAGATGTTGTCTACACCTACAAACATAATGTAGTAATTAACTCATTAAGAGGGGTAATCCAGTTTTAACATTCGAGCATATTTTTATCTCTCTCGCTTCGATACGCTCGCTCGAGTGGTAAAAATATGCGAGATTTGTTAAGACGGTGACCCCTCAAATGCGTTCATTAGTTTATCGTTCATTGAGGCAATAAATGTGTGACGTTGCTATAGTTTCTATTCTAAACAAAATAAAATGGAAACGCAAAACTAGTTTCTTGTTATTCCGAATGAAATTAAAAAGATTGCCGCCTCCGCCATGGAGGAAATTGTCCGTCGACATTTAAAGCACGATACGAAAGAAAATACTCCGCATTCAACGCTCGGAGAAACCAAAAAGACGTTAAAGGAGTAAATGAGGAAGTTATTTTGGCATATGTCAAAAGAAGGTAAAAGTTTCTATACCATTCCCCCTAATTAAATTATCTTATATTAATTAATTTTTTAGTCTGGGAAGTCGGCGCCATCATCACTGTGGACGTATGTTTCTATGTTGAAAAGAATGTTACAAACAAAAGAAAATATAGATATTGCAAAATTTGGACTTGTTAACGAATTTTTGAAAAAAAAAGTCCAAGAATTACATAGGCAAGAAATCTTTGATATTAAATGTAGATATCAAGAGATTTCTTCGAGAAGCGCCAAATTCGACGTTCTTAATGGTAAAGGTCCGTATTGGAGGGATTTCATTTTAGGTTTGAGTGTGTATTTTAGGTTGCTACTATTATGGGCTTCTTTGAAGGGTGTCGTCGCGATGAACTTTACAAGATGTATTTTCACTGTGGTAGATGTTAAAAATGAGATTTTTTATTTGAATTTATATCGAAGTTATATTGCTCTAAGACCTAAACATATGAGCATCGAGAAGCTATTTATTTTTTACCAATCAGGAAAATGCAGAGCTCAACCAGTGGGTTTGAATAGTTTTTCAAAAATGCCCATCAAATTGCTAGAAGAAAATTCACACTTATATACTGGACATTGCTTTAGACGTTCCTAGGCAACGTCTCTAGCGAATTCAGATGCTAACATGACAACAATGAGCAGGCTTGGAGGGTGGCGTTCCACATCAATGGCGGAGGGATATATAGCTGATGCACGCGAAAACAAAATCGACATTGCAAAGAACATCGGTATGGGGAAGGTTAAGGACGGCCCAGCAGAAAGAACCATTACAGTCAGTTGTTGATCAATCACTACAGTCAGTTTTTGGAGCTTCTTTTAGTAATTATATTTTTAATTTTAATAATAATAGTAATTAGAATTAAACAAATTTCGTTGACGTGTTTTTTTATTTGACATAAATGTGCATGCATGTTAAATGAGTGGATGCATGTTAATGGTATTTTTAACATTCGAGGATGTGATCATGTTAAATACTGTTTAACATTTCACTGAACGATAAATGTATTTGGCAGCCCCTACTACTACGCTAAGATATTTTATTGCTTTGAACTTATTGTGTGCCTGGCGATCTCATTATAGACTTTGTGAGACACAGAAGATCAGCACCACAGTCTCTAATGTACATAAATAACAGTAAGTCCCTTGTAACAATGTATAAAGTAGGGTATCCTAATCTTCTCATAAGTTATGGAATTGTGTGTATGGTGTACTGAAAAGGCAATATAGAGGTGTCTGTTAATCATCAAAGTTTTAGGGTGTAATAAAATAATATTTCACGAGAAAATTAAACCCTATTAACCGTTACTATGCTTGAATTTACCTATTGTATTTATTTATAATGGATGGCGCTTGTTACCTCTTCGATAATCCATTTTACAATAATAGATTTAACACTCAAAGAAGTTGTCCAAACAGTCACTGTTAGAATACTAAATGGATTAAAATGTTGCTCAGAATACTAAACACAGCTACAATCCAACACAAACAGTCAAACTCTGCAGTCAAAGCAGGACAAAGCAACCATTGCACGTGCGTGTTGCGTTAACCATTACATGTTTTGGCATGTGTTTTTTGCTCTTTGGACAGATTCAATTCTAGTCAAACGTGGCATGTACAGGGTTAAAATAAATAATACAATAATTCGAATACAATATTTAGCTCTTTATTTATTTGCGTATTTGCCTCCCACGTTAACTTTAGTTATTGTGGAAATCAAGAACTATATTTTTTTTGGATTGGGCACCATTTAATTTATTCTTAGCCTACTACACTATTACTACTATTTAGTACATATTACATAACTCAATGTAAAAAGTTCCTTCGTGTACTTTATGTAGTGGGAAAAAAAGAGCAAATAGGTAGCAAAAGACAGAACAGAGATACAAATAGTTCAGTTATTGTCATTATTTTTAATTTAAAATAATCCTTTACATTTCTACATTTTCCTGATTTTTATTTAACTAAAAACCTAAGGAATGAAGGTTGTGCAATTGGAATAAGTAATATAAACCAGAAAGAAATACTGATTTTAGTTGGATATGCAGCACGTTACCAATTACCATTATACAGATAACACGCTTTTTGTATAAAAGAAATGGTGTTTGATAATTGTATTCATCTAGGTACGACAAAAAAAAATACCGACCCTGTTAATAACGAATCAGAATGGGGAAATGAGTTCGTAAATTTGCCACCGAAATACGACACGCAGCACTTGCCTATAGGTGAATGCAGGACTTGCAGATGTTGCTCTCTAGGCATAGAATTTCGATAGCTTTTAATTTTTTCGTCCTGTAAATGAACTTTTCATTTAAAACAAAGTTCGAAGGATGTTCCCGTTGTGTTCTTGTTTTCTTTTTTTCATATAAACGTCGTAAAAATGTTGTTGTAATCATTTTTAGATGGCTCTAAGTGTTTTTGTTTTACAAAATTAAAAATCTGTCTCAAAGGAAACCTTTTTTATTTCAAAGTCTTTCATGTCCTTTTTGTTTCATCTTTAAAACTCGACTAAAACACTTAACAGGCTCTTAACCCCTTAACGCCCAGTTATTTTTTCGAAAAACGGCCAAAAAAAACCATTTTTTTTTATTGTTGATAATAAATATATGCATATATGTGAATGCAAAAAAAATATTTTTGATAGTAAAAGTAGTCAAAAATATAGTCAAAATGAATATTAGATCATCTTTTATTCAAAACCAATACATAAGCGTACAGGGACATTATAATGGAATCAAAACAATGAAATGAAGTTAAAAATTTAATTCTGTGTGATATATTTTGAAGCAGGGTACTACACACAATCCGACATTACATGGCTGGCAGTAATAGCGAGTTTCTTTTCTCCTCTTTTTTCCTTTGCTGTCCCTTTGGTTGCAACAAACAGCACAGCATCTAGTTGGTCCGGCCTTTTTTTCGGTTGGTGGAATGAAATCTGGGAAATGTCGCTCATAAGTCTTAGGGATCCAGGTTTCTTTGGTCGGCCAAGTTTTGTTGTCCGAGGTTCACAATGATAAACCTCTATCAGACCGAAACTCTAAGTGGTCTTTCCTTCCTCCATCTTTTTGATACAAAACGAAGGCGTTATATAAAGATATATCAAGGAGATGAAAGAAAATTTTCTTGTAATATTTTTTCCCCCTTTTTCGGGTTACTGGATAATCGTGAAGGTGTTGATCTAAACGATCAACGCCTCCCATCGTATCATTGTAATCAACAACTACTTTTGGCTTCATAATATTATTTCCATCTTTATCAGTTTTGTCTGTTCGAACTTTCTCGGGATTGTGTATAGTTGATAGTAAGCAAATTTCTTTCTTGTCACGCCATTTCATTGTAATCACCTTACCTCTCTGAAATGCAATTACATCCCCCTTTTTTAGTTTCGTGTTTTTTAGTTCACTTGGTACTTCTTTCCTGTGTACACACATAGTTCCATAAATATCTGTTTTCCGTGAAATAAGATAATCGGCTAATTCGTGAGACGTGTAAAAATTATCGGTAGTTATGCAGTAACCTTGATCTAGCAGGTTATCAGCTAATGACAAGGCTACTTGCGAGGTCAGGGACATATTTTTGTATTTATCATTAAGAATCGTGCCTTTGCTGGTGTAAATGATAAACGAATAAACATGGCCGGATTTCACTTCGCATAAAAGATAAAAACGTGCACGTTTCAAGAGTAAATATTGCTTCCAACCAAGTCTCCCTTTATATAACCTAAGGCTCTCGTCAACCGAAATGTCTCTTTCGGTACATATAAATTTGAACATTTTTCATAAAGATGTTGGTAGATAGACCAAATTTTGTTCAATATTGGGTTTGGATGAGTTCGAGGATCATAGCCGTCATTATTAGTAAAATGTAAATACTTTTTTATCTGCATATATCTTCTTCGGGACATTAGATTTGAAAATATTGGAGTTGACAATAATTCGTTCACAGACCAATACATTGTCTCATCAGGTTTTTTTACAACTCCTCGAAGTAAGCTGATAACCAAAAATACTCCAATATCGTTCTGCGTACCAGGTACCCAGACGTTAGTTGAAGAACAACCTACTTTGTTGAGTTGCTGCCCAGCGTATGTTAGTTTCAGTTATTATAATGTATTAGTAAACTATCATCAAAAAACTTTTGGAAATATTCTAAAGCATCATAATCATTTCTTGTGCTGAAACTGCTGCCGGATATTGCCAGAAAAGGAAATCGTGAAGGAGGTGGATTGGGCTGATGTACGCTAAGGTTACACCAGTTTTTTACAGAACTAAGATCACTTTCATCTGATGAACTAGCATCCGATTCTATATCGCTGATATCAATCTCGTCTGAACCGCTTTCAGATAACTCTGCGTATTCAAACTTATCGCCGCTATTCTCAGACATTTTAGTTCACGATGTTTTCAATATATTATTATAATTCTTGACAATAAGAGAGCATGTTCTACAAAGATAAATATTTGTGAGAACGTACAATATGACATTTTATATTTACACTACCTAGAAATCAGCCAAGTAACATATGATACGAATTTACGATATGTGAAGCGTATTTTGACTAACGGAGAGAAGTTCAAATTTCACTAAACAAACTACTCGTAAAACGACAAGCCTAAATAACGTCCGTAATAACCACAACCTCTTGTCGAACAAACATTGCACACTGCACTACCTGCAGTGGGTAAACATCTGGCTATGAATCATAAAGCAACCCAGCAACAACCAGCCAATCAGGTCAGATAATCTTCCCATGTCTCGGCTTCCTATTCATACATTTGTAGCATTGCCCGAGACCCAATCGTTGATGAATAATAAAGTAAACCAATATTGCGTCTGCCCGAGTCCCACTCGGGCATGGGCATTTTGGCCGGTGACGCTTGCCCGAATTACGCTCGGGCGTGGGCGTTAAGGTAGTAAGTGAAAAGTTGTTACATTTTGCTTTTTGGGCTAATTATAACTAATGGAACAAATTAATTGCTATTATTTAAAAGGTATTAGAGATACCTCATTCCATAATTTTATTAATTTTCAGATTATAAATAAACATTTTATCAAAATACATTTCACAAATTTTGAAAAAAAAAGCCTTCGAATTGAGGTGAGTAAATTTCTTTTTCGGGTAGTAAATAATTGTATCAATCAATATATACCAGAAAGAAGAGAAACAATTTGTACACAAGCAAAAGAGGTAGCTATGAACAGTAATGTATTCAATCATATAAAAATACAAGGAATGAAACTATAAATACATTTTGCAATACATCAATCATAAACTATCAGTCAAAAATTCAATTTCCATGACATGAATACAATGATGGAAATATTTAAACATGAAAAAATATAACTATAATTAAAATTGTACTTTCAAAGACTGTAAAAGTCTTTACGTATATCATTGTACAAATAAATAACTATACACAAACTGATGGAATATTGCATGCCTTAACATGGTCTTTTAATATAAAAGTAAAAGAAATATATGTATGATTAAACACAAAAAATTCTATAAAACAAAATTAAAATTAATTATGGCAATTCAATGTCAAGACATTCATGACTAGTCAATTATCCATGCTAGCCTAATAGTGCCACAAGAAATAAAGCACAACATACATATTCCATACATTCACTAAATGTCTATAAGGCACATGCTGTAGCACATCACTCTACATAGTAGAGCCTAATTCCAGTTTTAAATCATCACTTCGAGGATTTAGTTTAGAAACGTGTAAGTATTGACTGCTACTATACTTTTCTTGAATAGCTTGGTGGGTTTGATTTGGGGCATTACAAAAAGTATGTATAAAAACTCCATGGTTCGTTTGAAATCTTTTCCATCGTAGCCAGTTTTACGTTTCAATTCACATGTCCAAGGTTCCATTTTAAGAGTGTAACGAGCAACTGCAATAGCAGCAGCAGCCAAAACTGAGGGAATGGTTTCGAGGTAGACATCAGTTTCGAGCATAGCCAGTTCACTTAAGTACTAGTAAAAATATAGTTATTACTGTTACTACTATTGTCAATTATTTCTTACCATAGCAAGATACATAACTTGTTCAGACATTCCTGTGGAAATTGACATTGCGGTAATAAATGTTAATGGGGTAGGAACAGAAAGATCGAAGGATAAAACTTTAAGAATAAGGTGTTCCATACGAATAACTTGCTTCTTATTGTATGTATCATCAGTAATATAAACAAACTCGCTTACATCAGGGGGGTATATTTCTTCATATTTCCTGAATAAAAACAATATTAAAACTTACTAATCAACAACTATACAAATTACTTACGCAGCAATAAACATTGCTGCTGTGCCAACCAATTGTAATTTGCCTCGAACTACAGACATGTAGCTTAAAAAACGATCAATGTAATTCACTGCTAAAAACAATGTCTCAGATTGTAGTTTATACTCTTGAGCAACTTCAACCAACCAGTCAACAAGAATGGTACGCATGCTGTACGTAATATCAGGTTGTTTTCTCATATATCCAGGTTTAGGACGATTATGTAACTAAATTCATAATTAATGATGACACAAACATTTGTTGGATTCACAAAAAAGACATTTACGTTTTTTAAATCTTCATTTGTGAAACCAATAACAGCTGTAAATAACATACCTCAAGTTCACGCAAATACATGTATATTTCAGAGCGATATTCCTCAATTTCAAAAAATTTATCTCTCGATAATCGACCACCTCTTACAACTAATGGTTTGATATTTTCAACCAGTTGTTTTTCAATGCTCATAGGTGAACCTAAATGTGAAGCATCAGGTTTTGTTTCCCCCTGCTCTGG
This sequence comes from Vesta saturnalis, assembly GCA_036346205.1. NCBI lineage: Eukaryota > Metazoa > Arthropoda > Insecta > Coleoptera > Lampyridae > Vesta > Vesta saturnalis. The sequence continues at coordinate 720,631 of JARFJB010001243.1, read as the reverse complement.
TTTTTTTTTAGTTTCTTCTTTACAATTGTTAACTGGCTCTTTTTTTCCTCTAGTGGTTTGGGTTTAACATCTTGTTTTGGCTTAGCTTCTTGAGCAAACCATTCCTTCGAATTTTGAGATTCATTTTGAGTAACTGAAACAAATGGTTGATTTAGGACACAGGTTAAGAACACAAAAATAAAGAATTTTTTAGTATGATTTGGTACCATCAACATAATGATAGAACCTACGAAGGTGTGCAAATATCCACTAAACAATTTAATTACTGGTGATCACATTCCAAAGAGCGTACTAAATCAGTGGTAGGCGCAACACGTTCCATGATAAAATCACCACCAGCAACATTGAATAACCTGGCTCAGCAATTTGTGGGTTCGACCTGTCTAAAATAGAGGTAGTCTAATTAAACAGGGCATCATCTGGACTGGTTTAAATAAGGGTACATAGAAGTGAGATAAAGCTTAGCATGTTACCTGCTACTTGTTTAAGTTCCTTGTAATTTTAATAAACCGATCAATTTTGATTAATTTAACTTAATACCAAATAAACGAAAATCAATTAATAACAGTTAGAATTATACCTTTTAAACATAAATATAATTTAAAAACCGTTGACTGAGGCTGTAATTTTCACTTTAACGTCCTGACTAGACCTATTGTTGTGGGGAAACAGAAGAATTACAATGTAGAATGCTATCGTCTGCAAAGCAATGGATCGGGTTAGTTGTTGAGGAGATGAGGTCATTTATGTATAGCAGGAAAAGTCTGGGAGCTATGACTGATCCTTGGGGTACGCCCGTGTTAATAGTAGTTTCTTTCGAAAAGAAGCCATCGACGGCACGTATACGTCTCTTGCCTACAAAGCTGGAGATCCAACTAATGAACGTATCGGATAAGCCGAACCTGGTCAAAAGCCTTTGAAATATCTAAAGCTACTACGACAGTTTCACCGGACCTTTCTAATGTGTTATTCCAAAGTTGGGTGACATACGCAAGAAGATGACCTGTTGCAATGACTCTGTCTGAACCCATACTGGAGGTCGTTGAGGAGTTTATTGGACTCGAGGAACGAACGTCATTGGTAGTTGATGGCTTTTTCCATGATTTTCGATAGAATGGAAGTGATAGCTATTGGTAGATAGTTTGAGGGATGGGTTTTATCACCCATCGGAAGGAGTTGGGACAATACAGGTACTAGGTCATGGTAGCATTTTTTAAGGGCAACAGCTAGAATACTGTGAGGGCAGTCACCTTGTTTGAGTCAAGTTTACTGATAATTGATTCTAGGAGCTTGTATAGAAAGTGAATTGGTTTCATAGCGTATGGGGTAGATTTGGGCGACGGCACAATTTTACCAGAATCATTGAGACATGGTCTTGATGCAAAGTAATCGACAAAGAGGTTGGATTTGTGAGTTTTTACTGATGGCTTTAGCTAATGACCAAAATTTACGACTATGAGACTAATTCTTTGCATTTAGGTTCTTCAAATATCTTTTTGGCCTTGGTAATGACGCTTTTGCAACTATTCCTTGCGGTAATAGTCAGCGTGATTTATTTCTTTTCCATTTGGTACTGTTTATGCGTGTGCGATAATGTATCAGTGCAAGCCCTATTAAACCATAGCTAGGAAACGGGCATAATCTATGCGATTAGGTTTTTTTGGGAATGTACATCTCCATACCCATCAAGATAATTTCAGTTATAGAAAAAGCAATGTTTGACGAGGAGGACCGTTTAAAGCAATACTCACGGCATGGGAAGGTTGCAAAAAGTCTCGCAGTTCGCTCCAGTTAGCTGACTTAAAATACCACATAGTTCTATCTGTTTTTCCAGTAACAGTGGGATTGAGTACAGAGGAAGTTATTTCGATTAGGCAGTGGTCTGATTGACCAAGTGGGGAAAGGACTCTAGTTTTTGGTTAGGGTTGTCAGGGATTCTGGAGGGTTCGGAAATCATTTGTATGAGATCACAGGATACAGCTGCACTATGACCTGCGGTTTAGTGGTAGATGAAAATTGAAGCCAATTGGAGTTGTGGCCGTTAAAATCTCCCAGAATTGAGGTATCGCAAGATGGAAACCGTGACAAGAGTTAGTCTATTTTCAGACTAAGGTAATCAAAAAGAACTTGGAAGTTATTATCATTGGGAGACCTATACACACAACAGTAGAATTTCACAAATTGAGGCCCAGAATGTTTGAACGAAATCACGTCGAATTTGTTGTTTTCCAAAGTGGACATTTTCTTACAACATACCTTGTCCTTGATATACGCACATACTCCGCCTTTAAGGCGAAAGTTAGAGTGGAGGTGGTATCTGAGAAATTGTCAGGCGAATCAGTGCTTCCAGGGGAGATTTGTGTTTCTCACAGAAACAGAATGTCCGGCTGCATTTGTCCAAGGCAGCATTAAAATTCGACCTGGTACCACATATGTTGTAGTAATTTATCCGAATGAAACATAATGCAAATACATTAAAAAATTACATAATTGCACACAAGAGGTAAGTTTATCCATAAAAATCTTAATTACAATAAAAACAGAGTCAAAATACATTACCAGTAATTTGAAAATGATTGATGAGGGCAGTCACCATTAGTATCAACCATCTAAAAGGAATTCATTTCTTTCGATACAAGAAAATATAGTCATGCATATATTTTCCCGTACCATTCCTTTCAAAATATTTAGACATTTTCTCCCCATAACCCCTAAGCTTCAGAAATTCCTTTTGTGGATGCAGATTAGTTCTAGATTGATGTTTCACTGATTTTTATTTTTACTTTACACGCCTTTCTTAGTTACAATTCTAATTAATTGCATTTATTTTTTGAGATTCCCAGTATCTTCATTACGCATTTATTGTTATATACTTTTAATGCCAAAACAAATAAAACAGTGTGACCCAAGATTGTTTAAAACGAAGAGTGACATCATTCACTCCTTAAATCATACACAGCGGTTCATTTCAGTATGGCCTCTGAATAGTTATAATAGGTTTACATTTTAATATTTTCCATTAAAAGTTTATTTGGTTGCAGTACCTATGGAAGTGGAAGATCGTTCAAAAATTAGCAAATATAAGAGCACCTATTATTATTATTACAATAAATAATAACGACATTTCTTAAAAACCATCATGTACATAGTATATTTAAATCCCTCACTTAGATCCATTTGCCCCTCCTTACGCTTTTACATGCAGTGTGTGCATAAACACTTACTTTCAAGTCAATCGTCAAATTAGAAACATGTAACGTGTAATGTTCATTATTATAATGCAAAAAATAGAATTGCATTAGAGTAAAATAGTTTTCGCACTTCGCCGTGCAACGGGCGTAATACCCTTATTTATTTAACCAGCTCCAAAGAATAAGGTTTGAGTTCTTTTACACTCTTTTAATAATATCAACATTATTGAAGAAAATTTAATAACTAAGATGATTATTTTTTATTACGTTTTATTAAAACTGAAGGTGTTCAATTTATAAAGATATCAATTACTAGTTAATTTTTACTTTGCTTGCTAATTAATTTCGGTTTGCGTAAATGAATTTTAAGCTTTATGTTTACTAACTCCTTTCTTAATTGGTTGCAACGGCTAGCTCAAGTTAATATAAAGAGACGATTTCTGTTATCGTTGCCCACAATTATGCTTTGATTTATTTATTTATCTGGATTCCTATTGGGTTGACTTCTTTCTGCATTTATATATTCAATATTTGTATAAGCCTTTAATATTAATCATCTTTGGCAATAAAACTAAATCAAACGTTATACTCATTTAATTAAATTCCAAATCTGAACGAAAATGCATCAATGTGTTGTTTATATATATATATATATATATATATATATATATATATATATATATATACATACATACATACATACATACATATATAGTGATAATATATATATATATATATATATATATATATATATATATATATATTCAAACTTATAATATAAGATAACCTTCTTAAAACTAACATATAACAAATAAAATCCTTATCAGAATTAAACGATTGTTCTTCGTTTAATTGTGACAGTCAAATGTAAAGTTTCGAGAAATTAAACACAAAAAAGTTTTATTTATTAACATAAACAAAAAAGGTTCTCACTTATTTTCGTTGCAAAACTGATGATGTAATGCTGGCGTTTCTTTGACCGATGATAAGGGGGCCTCAGATAGCCTGCTCTTCCCTGGAACCGCTTCTCTATTGTTGCCCTTATCTTTCCTTATACCTTTGTGTAGTTGAAGACGCTCCTAATTTTCTTTCATCAATTAATGATTATAGTAAATAATTGTTCGATGTTTCCACTATTCAGTTTTTACTTAATCGTTCAGTTTTAACTACAAATAGCCTGCGCAACAAAATGTAAGCTATTTACCACCCGCGAATGCTCCTTTTTACACATCAATAAAGTCAAGTTACTGTCCTTTATAGTTCGATTTCCCAGTTTGGATCGATTACTGTCTATTATATTTATTGTTCACTATTTAAACACAATTGATTACGGTTCTGTAACATACAAAACGCGCTATCTTCACTTATTACGTCACTTTTTATTATTTTAATACAGAAGGTAATTTTCTACTTCTTCCGTATCACCGTTAATTAATTCTTACTTGTAATTTTAACGTTTTATATGGCAGCGCGACTATACAATGTCGCTTAGACTGCGAATTCTGATCGCTTATTTTTGATGCGACCCTTTCCGTTCGCTTACTTATCGCAACTGTATCGGCTCGGTCACTATATGCGACTGTTTTAAAAACTGCACATCATTATTGTGACGGCGTCATTCCCTCCCAACACATTAATGCACTTGCAAATGCCGCGTATTTTAAATATTTTCAAATTGAATATATAGATAACTTATTGAAACAAACTCAAGCTTTTCATCTTAATATTAATTACATTTAAATACAAATAGACAATAACCATTTTTTTATCCAGAAAAATAATATATAAATATCTAATCTCGTATAATTTAGCGCGTAATTTTGATTTTTCTAAAGTTCCCGTTACAGCCAAGAAATGGAAAAGGCCGCGTATTTCATTCCCTCCCCAAGAGGGAGGGCGGCTGCTTAAGCTTTCCAAGCTCCTTCAGCTACAATCATGGATTCTTAACATACATACGTTAAGTATGTATGCATGGTGGGATTAAGGATAGGATCGGAAGGAACGGAGTTAGGGTTCTGAGAGGGAAGATACTACCCCAGCATTCGCCTATATAGCCGCACATGGTGTGCATATACGCAGTGACCATGCCACTATATGTGTATGAAAAAACCTCATACAGCAGCTCGGTCGCCGAGAAATACAAAATCTAGCGAAATAGTGAAAATATAAGTGTGGCCTAGTTATGAAATTTGCATAATTAAAGCATGCACAATCCAAAATTGGTTGCAGGGTCATTTCACGTTAGTTCAACCCCCAATGGTCTATCATTTCACCCACCACCTCATATTTTAATGAAACTTGGTATGTTTGTTCTATAAGTAGATCTAAGTAACACCATCAATTTCAACTTTTTATCTCACTTAGTTTTTGAGTTATGGCACTTTAAAGTTTTGACGTTTTTCAAATTACGCGCCTTGGATAATGGCCAAAACAAAATGTGTCGTAGAAAACAAAATAATTTCTCATTTAGTTATTTGACACCCAATCTTGATGAAATTTTTAAGGTAGGGTTTTATAACTGTAAGGAATTTGAAAAAATATATCACTAATCTAAGTTAAACCTAAAATATTTTTAAAAATCATATTTTTGATTTTTTTTTAGTTTTAAAAATGCGGACATGACTTAGCGTTAAATTCAATATCCCAAAAAGGGATGAGATAATCAAGAAATGCTTTTCCCTAAATTATCTGCATGTAATAGGTTTTCATTTAGTAAAATAACATTCTGTGTATTTTGTTCCTTCTATTTCTTAAGTTCATTGCAAGTTTCAATATATTATTTACAAGCAATGTGAGGTTCTCTCAATTCCAATGAATGGCTACAGCTTTTAAAATAAAGGTATAAACTACATTTTAATATTTGGAACACATAGTTAATAATAAGCATCATTGTAATAAAAAAATATATAAGTTCAGATATGATTTCCAGATTCAGTTTTAAAATATATAACCTACTAATATCTACACATATAAAGTAAGTCTACCCAACAGTTATGTATTTACACTCACCAAACATATCTCAATAGGTCCAGTTCACTGTATTTGGAGGCTTTGCAAGTTAATGAACTAAATTATCTTTGAAACTAGATTTTCAATCAATTTGGTGCACTCTGCTGAGAAATGCTATGTTCTTCCCGTTGAGGTGTGTGGAGGCTCAACCTCTGCAAGGATGTGTGGAATCGGCACGTCGCATATATCATATTGTTTTGGCCAGTAAAATGAAATGGATGGCCCTGCCAAATGAAGAAACTTAATTGCTACATCTCCATCTTCTTTGACAACATTTGTTATTATTCCAAAGTACCAGAGATTGTCATATACACAAGCGATGTAGCGAGAGGGATACAAATCTTCTTCTTTCACTTTTAAAATCAACCCTCTTCTTATGTTGTATGTTAGACTTGGCTTTTCATCACAACTGACTCGCCTTGCTTCTAAAGTTTCAAAACAGTCTAAGGGTCTGTAGTTGTGAAAACTTCTTGTACCTGGAAGCGTATTCAGATCTTCAAAGTGTTTTTCAAGCTTGCAACGAATCGGATCTACTGAATCTTTTGAAATGAAGTGGAAGTTGCAGTCAGTATTTGATCTTGAAGAGGCCTTTGAAGACTTACTTTTCGCGCCAACCGTTTAACAGTTTCTCCAATACCGTCGCATTCTGTTTTGCGATGGCTTGTAGCGAAGAAGGACCACTGGCCTTTAATTTTAAAGTCTTGTTCATGTAGCGAAAGGTTCATAAAGTTGTATTTATTTTTGTATTGTCCTGCCCAACCATCACTGTAATAGAGAACACCTGTGATGTTAGGAAAATTTTCCTTGAGAAATTGTATCAGGGTTTCTTGAATTTTATAAACCATATAAACATCATGATTTAAGTCATGACACAATAGGATGAGACTATTTTTCCTGGTCAACACACATGTTAAAGATTATTGGATGAACAGTACAGGAGTGTGAGGTCCAGTGGTAATTCTGGACCTCATCTTGTATCATAAAGTAGTAATTTTCACTGAAGCCCATTGATATGACGGCTACATTTGACGCACCTTTGAGGCTTTTAAAATAGCTTGACTGGCTCTTGGCAATGTAAGAATGAGGAGTTAATTTTTTATTTTTGTTTTCAGTTCATCAACAAATTCATCAAAGTTGATGTTTGTGTTACCATCTGTGTCCTATCTGTAGCAGGCCACTGCTTGTAATCGATTCTCTCTACTTCTTCATAGTTTTAAACTTTGTAAGATTGTGGTTACATTGTCTTTTGATGGACATTTTTCACATCGCCTAAACACCACTAATAACACTGTTAACTCAAGGAGCACTAGCAACAGACTGGCTCATAACAGTCAGAGTGCAGTAACTGCCTGGAAAAGCAGCCTGTCATCTCCTGTAGCAACTTGCTCTGCACATAAAGCAAACTATCTGCCTGTTAATTTTTGGACTAGATTATAACATGAATGTTGACTTTCAACTTACTATAGTCAACAAAGACTTCTATGTGAACATTTAAATTTATAACATGATATAGAATCGCTTCTTATTATTAATTATGTTTTTCAGTTAAATTATGACATGTTTTTTAAATATTAAAATGTAGTTTATACCTTTATTTTAAAAGCTGTAGCCATTCATTAGAATTGAAAGAACCTCGCATTGCTTGTAAATAATATATTGAAACTGGCAATGGACTTAAGAAATAGAAGGAACCCAATACACAGAATTTTTATTTCACTAAATTAAAACTTATTTCATGCAGATAATTTAAGGAAAAATTTCTTGATTATCTCATTCCCTTTTTAAGATATTGAATTTAACGCTAAGCCATGTTCGCATTTTAAAACTAAAAAAAAATAATCAAAAATATGATTTTTAAAAATATTTTAGGTTTAGTATTTTCAAATTCTTTATAGTTCAAAGAACCTACCTTAAAAATTTCATCAAGATTGGTTCTGAAATAAGTAAATGAGAAATTATTTTCTTCTCTACAACACTTTTGTTTGGGATTATTCAAAGCGCGGAATTTGAAAAACGTCAAAACTTTAAAGTGCCATAACTCAAAAACTAAGTGAGATAAAAAGTTGAAATTTGATGGCGTTACTTATCCTTACATATAGAACAAACACACCAGGTTTCATTATCTGAGGTGGTCTGGTTGAACAGACGTGGAATGGCCCAGCAAGCAGATCTAGTTTAAACGTAGTGTTCAATATCGTTCGTATTTGGAATTGAAATTGGTCAAGTTCCGTAATACAGCAATGCATAAAAAAGCCCGCAATGATAAAATGTAAGTTTCCCTTGGTATTTAAATCCTTATTTTATACTAGCTATTGTTTATAGAAAACACTCAATACTCTAATCAAATTGAGATACATTTTCATTTGTAAATGGAATACTCAATTACTTTGTACGGGGTGGCCAACAAAGAATGCGAGGTACTGTATCTGGGAAACTATACATCGTAGAGGCTTGCGGAACAAAAAGTTATTACTAAAACGGCCAATAAAAAAACCTGGAAAATATTTTCATGTTTCTGAAATGGCATTTGGGGGCGGAACTGCAATCTTGAAGCTAGAAAAGTGATGTTTCTGTGAATTCGTATTAACCTAATAAAAAAATAACTGATCTTTGAGGTCTAGGATAATCTGAACTTTTTTTGTTTGGCACTTTTTGACGTATGTCTAAAAATAAAGTGGTGGGGGGTATTCAAAGGCTTCGTTAAATAACCCCTGTATCTTCGAAACGGCTAAGCCGATTTTAACAAACTTGGGCGCGTTGAAAAGAGCTTTTCTTGGGCTACATATGCTAAAATAATAGAAGTTTTGTTAGTTTCATATGTCGACGCTAAAGGGCTTTTGTTCGACATTCCGACAGAAACGGTTAATTTTCGCAAAAAAATTAAATGCATTGGTATGACTTTTTTTCATGAACAAGTAGCTAAATGATGGCTAAACAAGCTCGCAAAAACCGCATCTCGATATCTTGTTCCTAACCTAAAATATCGGCCAAAGAAAACTTTATACGAAAATCCCTTAAATTTTTATTTTTTTTAATTATATTTTTCTGGAATTGTTTCTATTATGTAAGTTGTTGCCCTAAAAAGGACCGATTTAAAGGAGGAAGGTTTTTAATGCCCCCGTAAATGCTCGAAATACTGACCATCACTCTGTACATTGCTGAGGCCTCTCATGGGTAGACAAAACTGCAGCTTCAATTTCGGCTCTGAATAGGTTACCTAGAAATTGCGATTTTAAATGTTTGTAAATTTATACACCAGAATAAAATCGCCCTTTTTGAAATTACTACGGGCAAGTAAGCAATGCTAAAAGTTATACGAAAGGCCTATTTTTTGTTTGTTTAAATGCATATTCACTATGCATATATACGAAAAATACAATTAATAGAAGCAGGCAATGGAAATAGATACCTAAACAAAACATACATAATCCTTAAATTGTCAATAGTTGTCAATACTTTCGCGTTACTTTGAGTAATTTTTGTGCTTTCAAAATGCGTTTTACGAATAATGAAGCTGTTGATATGCTTGCGGTTTATTTTGAATGTCTTCAGAATACCGCAGTAGCTAAAAGAGTTTACGCGGCTCGATATCCAAATCGGCGTCCTTGCGATGTAAGAGTTTTTCCCCGATTAGTGGCGAGCTTACGGGCCAATGGTAATTTTCGGCCTACGTTTTAACGGCAAAGAATTGGAAGAACACAAGAAAATATTAACCGTGTACTGGGCTATATTCAAGTAAATCCTCATGTTAGCACATGAGCATTATCCACTGAGTTGGGAATATCACGGACAACGGTTCAAATATTTTGAAGGACCATAGGTAAGTTCTAATGGCCATCAAAATATATAGGAATTCGTTTAAACCTTTTTTAATTACTTTAAGAATGCACCCATATCATCTCGTTTTGCATCAGGCCTTGAAAGAGGAAGATTTTGATCGAAGGTTAGACTATTGCCATTGGATGTTAGGCATGATACGCAAAAATAGAGAATTTTTATTTCAAATTCTTTGGACCGATGAAGCCCACCTTCAGTAGTGACGGGAGAGTCAATGTGCACAATATGCATTATTGGTTTGCAGAAAATCCCCATTGGTTGCGTGAAGTTCAGCGCCAAGGACGTTGGAGTTTAAATGTATGGTGTGGCATACTGGGAGGCAGAATTATTGAGCCATATTTTTTCGAGCAACCCTTAAATGGCAATGTATTTCTTGACTTTTTGGCCAATCAATTACCGTTGTTGTTGGAAGATGTGCCTCTGGAAACAAGGCAAACATTGGTTTTGCAGTTGGATGGTTGCCCAGCACATTTTGCTATTAATGTGCGAGAGCATATTAATGCAGTATTTCAACAACGGTGGATTGGAAGAGGAAGTCTGTTTTCATGGCCTCTGCGATCGCCAGACTTAACTTGCCTCGATTTTTATTTATGGGGGCGCTTAAAGGACATCGTGTTTCGGACTCAACCTACTACTAGAGAAGATATGAAAAACCGGATTCGTAACGCAATGCGTAACATACCGAGAGCCGAAATTGAAGCTGCAGTTTTGTCTAGCCATGAGAAGCTTCAGCAATGCATAGAGCGTGATGGTCGAGCATTTACGGGGGCATTAAAAACCTTCCTGCTTTAAATCGGTCCTTTTTATGGCCATAACTTACATAATAGAAACAATTCCAGAAAAACATAGTTAACCCTCTATCGCATAGAAATCCATATATGGATTAATAAACAAAACATTTTTTATGTGTGTCTGAAATTAATGTAGATCAATAGGGAACATCAGGTATGTCATGTACTGCTTTTCAACATACCAGAAATATTTTTTTAAATTTGGCAACAGTGTATGTTATATCTCCAATTCATTTATTAATGCAAAGTGCGTGTGTACAGAGCAGTTAGAAATTTAGTGCAATTGTTTCTGGAAACATCCTGTTACTAGAGGTAAGTAATTCATATTTTAATTTTTTTGTAGTACTAGTGGCATGTGTTCTTCACATTGCAAGTGCTATTTTCAAATTGTTTACTTTCGTTTACTTACAAAAAGGATATTTGATGCCCTGCCATATGTGGCTACTTATGCATTGTGGAAAATAAATGTACTTTTTTATACCGGCCATATTTGGCTGCCTATGCACTTTAACTTTAATGTAAAGTACGTATTCGTTAATTGCAGAAATGAACTGTAAGACCTTTTATGGGACATCGAAGTACACTAATGAGTTCAATTAGTGATGATGATTTACTTGGTAATTCAGATTCGGAAGAGGAATGTTTACCATCTAGTATGCCAATAAGCAAACCTGATATAATTCCTGACAGTGACGATGATGACACCGACGAAGAATATTTTCCATCTAACAATGCATCAGAAGATGAACAAGAAGATACCGAACCAGATATTTGAGAAACCATCGTCGTCACGAAAAAGGACAAAAACACAAACAGGGACGTCTACAAAAAAACAAAAAGGCAAGACCGCAAAAGGCAATACTGCAAAAGGCAAGACTGCAAAAGGCAATACTGCAAAAGACAAGACTGCAAAAGCTAAAAACAAGAAAGAAATAAAAGTCACATGGAATGACCAAAAGTTAAAAGGATTACGATCCAGATAAATACAGATTTTTGGATACAACTAATTTACCAGAAAGTATGGATGCATGGGAAAGTCCTTCAAACTTCTTTTCATTTCTGTTTCCTGACGAACTACTAAATATGATTGTCGCTGTATCTAATCTAAAAGCTGCGCAGGATAATATAAATAAACCGGTGAACATAACCAAAAATGAACTTGAACAATTTGTAGGAATAATTATGTTTATGTCCTTAGTTAGATTGCCTTCAACTAGATTGTATTGGAATTCAAGTGTAGGTCAATCACAAGCATATGATATAATGACCTGTAATAGATTTGAAGAAATCAAACGGTTTCTACATTTTAATGATAATACTCGATTTATACGTCATGGTTTACCTGGACACGACAAACTGTTTAAAGTCCGTCCCCTTATTGAAGGAATACGAAGACAGTTGCTCCTTGTGCCAAAAGAAGAATACTTGGTTGTGGATGAGCAGGTCATACCAACCAAAGCTAGGCACACTTTGAAGCAGTACAATCCTAAAAAGCCGAAAAAATAGGGCTATAAAAATTTAGTACTTTGTGGATCGTCAGGCTTCAGTTATGATTTTGACATTTTTGCTGGTGAACAGAGCAACGTCATCCTTGAGGGTGCACCAAACCTTGGTGCTAGTGGAAATATATTAACCAAGCTTACTAGTACGGTGCCTCGTAACAAAAATTATAAAATCTTTTTTGACAACTGGTTCAACAGTATAAACCTGCAAGTATACCTTCGTAAGATTGGGTTACTATCATTAGGAACAGCAAGAACAAATCGAGTAACTGATAGCACAATGCCAACCGAAAATGAATTCAAAAAACGTGGTCGTGGTAGTATGGATGAAAAAGTAGCGACAGTAGATGGGATAGAAGTTGGATGTGCATGCTGGTTTGATAATAAACTTGTAACTATGTTGTCGACTTCCGTGGGGAGTTCTCCAGAAATCCAAAAAACGACGTTACTTTACAAAATACCACGAATATAGGGAAATACCTTGCCCCAAAGCTATAGAAATATATAATCAACACATGGGTGGAGTCGATATACTCGATTCGATGTTGGGTTTATACCGCATACACTTGCGCTCTAAAAAATGGTACAAAAAAATATTCTTTCACTTAGTCGATATGTGTTGCAAATGCATGGCTTTTATGGCGTCGCGAGACGGGCGAGTATATACCATTGTTTGATTTCAAACAATGTCTTAGTGAGCATCTCCGGAGGTCAGGCAAAAACTTCAATAAGAAGCGAGGACGTCCCTTATCTAATATGAGAACACCAATATCGAGTAGAGGTTCAACTCCAACAGATGACGGTTATAGTAAGACAGTGAATGCGAAAAAACCCGTGATGCGGCAAGATATACCCCTAAATTCAGTGCGCAAAGACTGTATTGGCCACTTCCCTTCGTGGAAAAATAGTAGATTGCAATGCTACAATAATTGTAAATTTCGATCATTTGTATATTGTGAAAAATGTAAAGTTTATTTGTGTCTGAACAAAGACAGAAATTGTTTTTTAGCATTTCACACTTAACATTATAATACATTATAAGTTTACTTCAATGCATGATAGGCCATATATGGCGAGTACTTTTTTTATATTTTGTCTCTTTCCTACATACCAAGCCATATATGGCTGACACATTTTTTTTCTTTATTTAACAAAAAAATAATGTTATTTTGTCTTAATTAGAATGAATAAAACCTGTTTCATGACTTAAAATTAATATTAATTCATGCTGTAGAGGGTTAGTAAAAAAATAAAAATTTAAGGGATTTTCGTATAAAGTTTTTTTTGGCTGAAATTTTAGGTTAGGAACAAGATATCGACATGCGGTTTTCGCGAGCTTGTTTAGGCATCATTTAGCTACTTGTTCATGAAAAAAGTCATACCAATGAATTTATTAACCGTTTCTGTCGGAATGTCGAACGTAGCGACGACATGAAAAACTAACAAAACCTCAAATATTATAACATTTGTATCCCAAGAATAGTTCATTTCAACGCGCTCAAGTTTGTTAAAATCGGCTTAGCCGTTTCGAAGATACAGGGGGTTATTTAAGGAAACCTTTGAATACCCCCACTTTATTTTTAGACACGTCAAAAAGTGCCAAACAAAAAAAGTTCAGATTATCCTCTACTTCAAAGATCAGTTATTTTTTTATTAGGTTAATATAGCAGAATTCACAGACATCACTTTTTTAGATTCAAGATTGCAGTTACGCCCCCTAGCGACCATTTCAGAAACTTGAAAATATATTCCAGGTTTTTGTATTGGCCGTTTTAGTAATAACTTTTTTTTGCGCAAGCCTCTACGATGGATAGTTTCCCAGATACAGTACCTCGCATTCTTAGTTGGCCACCCTGTACATATTATGTAAATAGATTTGCTTAAAAGATTATCGTAATTTCTTTCAAGTACTTATCCACAAGTGAAGGGAGTTACTAACAGTTTTCAAATAACTGGTATAAGAAATACAACCAAAAACAGGTATAAAATTTTTTTTTGAGGAACAGTGTAGTAATGAAAGCCTATTTAGTATTTCAATGGTACCAATACAAATGTATGTAGAAGAGAAACGCAACAAAAAAATTGTATGGAAAAATCCTTCGCCCTATTCAATGAAGGTGTTGGCGTAATATATAAATTTGATTTTTGCCAAGGAAACTGCGCATGTTATAAAGTGGAGGCGAAAAAAATTAAATAATAGATACAAAATCTCTCACACACTACAATTTTTGTAAAGGACGTGGAAATTTTGGTAAATTTACCATTAATATTTTGCATGATTGACGGAAAAGTTTGCAATGGTGCAGCTTCTCGTGTATCCACCCAAACCTGTTATTTGTGTGGTGCAAAGCCCTAAGAAATGAACGATAAAGATCTTATAATCAGTAAAACAGTCAAAGCAGATTTTCTTTCTTTCGGGTTATCAATGTTACAGTCGTGGATAAGATTCTTCGAATACATATTGCATATTCCACATCGATTTGATATAAAATCATGGAAATCCACAGGAGATAGTGACAGAAAAAAAGAAGACAGTGCAGGAAAAATTTAGATTTGAGTTACGGTTGTTGGTAGATATGCCTAAACAAGCCCAAAGATTCTTCAGAAATGCCGATAAGTCAGCTGAAATAACAGGTGTCAATCTTGAACTTATCAAACGCTTCCATGTGATATTACAGTGTATAAATAACGGATTTCCCATTGATTACGAAAAATTTGGTGAATATGCTAAAACAGCAAGAGATTTACATGTCGAGGAGTATTCGTGGTACCAAATGCCTGTTAGCGCGCATAAAATACTTTTTTTCTTGTTCTTCCAATCGGTCAATTTTCAGAACAAGCACAAGAGTGTCTAGAAACAAGCGCAACAAAACGTTCAAAAGAATTATCTGCACGGAAGACATCTCGAGTTGATACCAACAAAGATTTAATAAATAGGTAACACTATACCCATATATTGCAAGTTTCTGTGCTTTATCTGAAACAAGACGTGGATAAATTACTCGTGAAATGCGTGAATTGACTTAAGAAGACGTCAAGACGTGGAAGATGAATCAGAAAAATCTGGTCATGACTGTAGAGGTTCCGAACAATTCAACAGCGATTCTCCCAGATTTTTTGTCATCCCCATTATAATTTTTTATATTTGAAATTATACAAAAACTATGCTACAGGGGATATATGTACGTTTTACATAGAGAGTGCCAGAAATTTTTACGTTGGAGATGTTCCAAAGGCACTTCATTTAAGGTAAGAAATTTTTAGTCATTGAACATTGTACTTACTTTTATAACTGCTCAACGTACATTTAAAATATATAGTTATCTCTTACTACCAATTTAAATAAGGAAGAACCTATATGAAAGATCATAACTATTCTGCGGACGAAGAATTGATAATAGTAGCGAAGGCAAAGGCTGGCATGAAAATTAGGGCGAAAGACACATCAAGTAAACCTGCACAAGTATTCGCGGAAGCCGTGCTGCAATTAGAAATTTCAACCAGGGCACAGCTATCTTTAGAAGAGTCGGTTAAGAAACTCTCCAAAAAGAGACATCGAAGCATTTACTCAAATCTCTGGCAACGCTGCAGGATCATGGATCAAGCTATTTTCAAAGAAATGAAAATTGTGTAATCGACCACAGTTAAAAACAATCGGTAGAAATAGCTTACTCGGCAATTAACAATCGTTATGATTTACAAAATAAAATCATTTTTTACATTTCAACAAATTCAGTATAATATTTTTATTTTCTTTATGTTTAGGCGATTGGGCTACCACAGGGGGTATCGCTCCCGAGAGAATTCTCCTCCATGATAATGGGTCCACTGCAGCAGAACGTATCATCATTTTTTTGACTGATGCCGCTTTGGATCTACCAGCAAACACACAAGAATGGTATTTGGACGGAAACATTTCTTTCACCACCGCTTTTTGCCCAATTGTATGTTATTCGAGTTTGCTCAAACAGTTTGCTGACCACAGCTTGCTTATGTTTACTGCACAATACAAGCCAGGAAACTTATGAAGATATGCTGATAACCATATTACAGAAATGTGAAGAAAGAGAGCTGTACCCCGATCCTAGGATTGTACAGTGCATCCCATTTTGGTTGAGACAGCCAGATATCTCGGTTGTTGTTGAAGATGGAACCTTGTGGTTTCCGCGGTCCTGTGCCACTTTTTTGTGAAACTCAAGATGGCCTGAACGGATTTTGCCTAACTTCTTTCGTTTATAAATTACAGGGTGTTTTTGAAAATCCACTTTTTGGATCCCCTCCATATCTAAGAAGTTTCTCAGCGACAATGTCAAATTGAAAACTTGTCCCATAGAGAATTTTACGTAGAATCCAGGGGCGCACTCAATTTTTTTTTGTCGGGGTATCGTTATGGAGATAAGACTCAAACATGATTTTTTCAATGCAACACCCTGTATTTTATTATCTCATTAAATTACTTTTTTTTCCTTCGAAATGATATGTAATATATAAACATGAAGTTTAAAAAAATGCTCCAAAATTACTAACACATTGAATTTTAATAGTGTCATGGATTTCAAAGTTTTACTACAGGGATTATTATTTGTGATTTTTTTATAGTAGGTCATGGATGCTACAAACACTGTTGTTGACTTTTGGGGCATTGTTTTATCAAGTGACTGTGGAGAAATCAACACATCTGCTGTCATGATGATAAATTTTGATGTGTTTTATTGTGTTTGTGTTTGGCGATTTTGTTAATTTGTGAAATTTTATAATGGCTGAAAGATAGAACAACGAAAAGTATGATATCGTACAGTTTCAATCAATGCCATGAAAATGTTGACGAAGCATTAGAATTATATTTAAACAGGTAAACTAGTAATTTACAATAAGACATTATATGACATATTGTTTTTAAAACGTTAGATATCCAGAGAGGCGTCAACCTAGTCGAGCAACGATATTTCGACTAAAGAATAATCTACTAAATTATGGTGCGTATTCTAAACCCCGACCCAAGACGTATAACAAGGAAAATAATGAAGTGGATGAAATAAATGTCTTAGCCAGCGTCCGTGTCTCTCCTCAGACTTCTTGTACGAAGTTAGAAAATGACACAGGAGTTCCCCGATCACGGGTACAAAGGATTTAAAAAAAAACAGAAATTGAAACCCTACAAAGTGAATATTGTCCAGCATTTATAGCCTGGTGATGCAGCGAGGCATGTGAATATCTGTAATTGGTTTTTGAACCAAACTCGAAGGGACAATAATTTTGCGAGTAAAGTCATATTGTCAGACGAAGCCCATATAAGCAGTGCCGGTTTATTTAACAGGCAAAATACAAGGCACTGGTATGATGAAAACCAACACCTAATTTTTGAGCAACAACAACAGGGTCGATTTGGTTTTAATGTAGCCTGTTTCTTATTGGGGACATCAATAAAATACCGCATTTTTTAAGGGGTTTTCAACGCGAATAGGTACTTGGCAATTTTAGAAGAAGTAATACCAGAATTCCTGGAGAATGTTCCCCTGACCTATCTTCATGCCATTTACTTCAAACAAGACCTGCCCACAATTCGAGGTTGATTGCACCGTTTTTAGAAGAAACTTTCCAGGACCATTGGATTGGAACAAATGGACCCATTAGATGCCCTGCAAGGTCACCTGATTTGTCAGTGTTGGACTTTTTTTTGTGAGTTTTTTTGAAAAATAAAATATACGGTAAGAGGCACAATAATATTGAAGAACTTCGTGCAACAACAGAGGCAGTTTTCCAGAATTTACAAAATCGCCTTTTGATAATTTTAAATGCATTAAGACGTATTAAAAAATTGTGTCAATTGTGTGTTAGAGAAAATGGACATCAATTTGAACAATTCAATGAATAAGTAACCGAATAATTTCGTAATGAAATAGTATGAGTAAATATTTAATTAGTTGCTTATTCTACATTATGAACTTTTTGTTACTATTTATTTGTTGCTATTAGTTACCTACGTTTTGTGTTTTGTTAGTGAATTAATGTTAGTATTGTTCTTGTTCCTTTCATGGAAAAATCACAAGTAGTATTTCTTCAATTTGAACTTTTTTTGTATGAAAAATCCATAGCCTACTACTAAAAATCAATGTTTTAGTGATTTTGGAGCATTTTTGAAGAATTTATGTTTATATATTATATATCATTTTGAAGGAAAAAAAAATAAGGAATTTAATGAGGTGATAAAATACAGGGTGTTCCATTGAGAAAATCTTAAGTTTGAGTTTAACCATAACCCGAAAAAAAAAATTGAATGCGCCACTGAATTCTACATAAAATTCTCTATGGGATAAGTTTTCAATTTGACAATATCGCTGAGAAACTTGGTAGATATAGAGGGGGTCCAAAAGTGTGAATTTTCAAAAACGCTCTATAACTTATGAACGAAAGAAGTTAGGAAAAATCCGTTCAGGACATCTTGAGTTTCACAAAAAAGTGGCACAGGACCGCGAAAACCGCAAGGTTCTATCTTCAACAACAACCGAGATACTTGACTGTCTCAACCAAAATGGGATGCACTGTACATCTGGATTTCGAAAGATCGACCATACCAGCTATAAAATCTGTAATAGGAGAGAAAATATTAATCCGGGGATGCTTCTACCATCTTACGCAGAGTACCAAATCCAGAACCTAGGGCTTGTGCAACAAAATGAAGCGTACAGCCACTTTTGTGGGATGTTGGATGGATTGGCGTTTCTTCCACCAGGAGATATTCGAAGGGGAATGGCACATTTCAGAGAGGTGGTACCTGCAGAAGCAGAAGATCTGCTAAATTATTTCCACTCCACACATGTGTCATGCACTTTTAGGAGGGTTAGGAAATGATGAAGAACAGAATGAGAAACATGCCACACATGTTTCCAATCGATTTGTGGAATGTCTACCAAGCTACCCTAGGCGGTCAGGATCGCACCAACAACAGGACTGAGGGATGGAATAATAGATTTTCAAATTTGGTTGGTGAAAATCTCTAACAGTTTGCAAATTCACCTCCAAAATGAAGCAAGAGGTCGCTGCAGGCACTACCAAAATTGAGCAAAATAACTTAAGTGCGGTGTCTAGAAAAAAGAAAAAGGTCATATGCGAAGATATGCAGACGAGATTAAGTAATTTGTGCAGACAATATGAGGGTTACGTCGGGCGTTTTTCTCGGCTGTTGGTCACACCATTAGGTTACGCACCAATTAATAGGTCATAGGATGGGTTAAGTGTATATACTATTATAATTTTAATGTAAATATAAATACACAATGGGTTATGTTAAGTTTATATATTATTCATTTTGTTATTTACTTCTTAAATATCCCCAATACTTAGATCGGCGTTTTCTTCCGACGGCTTTTCTTTTCGCGGCTTTTCATTCCGCTTAAACTTTTTTTGCATATGTTGATGATTTTCTTTAATTTTTACGTTTTTACCCGTCAAAATCCAGCTACGTATTTAAACATCAAAATAATTTTGTCCAACTAGATATTCAAAGTACAACTCTGTGCGATGGAGAAGTTTATCGGCGCACGTTAGACGAGCCCGTAATTTCCTCAAGCGAATAAAAACCGTTACCTTGTGTATAATGTAAATGATTTTACTTATTCCTCGTAAATTACATTAAGAATGTGAATTTATAAAATAAATTTAATTATGAGATTTCTAAATATCTCGTACGACAACGGGTTACTGATTGTCAAATTGCTGTCACACACACTTGCTATTAATGATAACTGACCTGTTCAATTTTTACAAATTAGTAGCTTGTAAAAATGATTTTACATTGTTTATGTTCGATTAATGAATGTTTACGAATGTTCCCTTTGGGTGTTTAACAATGAACTAAAGTGATTAGCAACATTTGGTGTTTAGTAGGTAGTAGATAAGCTTTATGCAAAATTTGTAAATATGTTACCCCAACAACAATTTACGTAAATACGTAAATAAACCGTTATTCAATTATTGATCAATTTGTGCAAAGCATATAAGACTGGCAGTTGACAAAGGCAAGACCTTTTTTTTTGTTTCTGAAAAGGATGAAAGGGTTCCGTTACAGTACAGTGTAATAGAACTTACAGTTTTTAGGAAAACGTACTTTTATTAAACGATAGTTTTATTTACAAAAAAAAGTACTGATGACGCATGATCACTTCACGGTAACTTTAGTCAAACTTGTTTTTCTTGCGTTACTGATACAAAAAGGCTTAGTCTTTACTACGAACTACAAAGCGTCCGTAATAAGAAAAATACAATAAGGACTTAACATGCATAAACATTTATCCATAATTAATAAAGGGTATTGCGCAGGTAGGCACATTACAGTAGGTATGCACTATCAAAAATGCCTTTTTAAAGGGTCAGTACAATAATTGAAGGGGTGAGTGCAAGAAAGGTACAATTGCCAAATTAAAGAATTTAATAAATTTTACTTGGTATTTTTAGTCTTTAGTATATACCGCCTGTTTCGCTATGTTTGGCCAACGACCGTATCTTGGTAATAAATAATCCTAAAGCTATCCCTAATAAAACTGCATATGAGAAAAAGCTGCAAATAATTTTCAAGTTTATCGAATGGCTGTTAAGAGGCGTAGTAGGTACAACAACGGTATCCACATTAAATTTCTAGACAATTTTGGAATAGTTTTTGTCATTAGTGTATCTCTTGAAATAAAATGGACGGAAGTGTAAATTTCGTTTTGTAGATAAGTTTGCTTTAACCGAAACCAACAAACTTAGTATCGTCTTCCCCTTTAATTACGCTATAAACTATTATTGTGCACTTCCTTAGTGGTCAATAAAGTGCGCCTTTTAAAAAATCTATAATTTTTGCAGGTTTCCTCGAAAATTTGAATGGAACGCAGTGGCGGCTTGGGGTGGTTCACATAGGGGGTGCATAATTTCAAAATTAAAAAGTATAATACAAAAACGCTTACCCAATCCTTATAAGTTTCATCGACGTACTGTTCCAGGTTGGTACTGTTCACTGTACAGTTTGTTTTGAGGGAATAGTACATATTACACTACACAGTTTAATTACACCTGACGATAAACGAAGACCATTTTACCTGTCTTTGACTTGCAGAACAGTTCTATCACTTTTTCATTAAAGTTTGGGAAAGCATTTATAAATTCTTTTTCACAAGATAACATAGTAAGGGTATTTAATCTGTCTTCTTTCATTGTATTTCTCAGGAAAGTTTTTATTCTCTTCAGCCGTGAAAACTGGCGTTCCCCTTCGGACGTTGTCATTGGGATTGTAATGACAATTTTTAAAAGCTTAACAACTTCATTAAAGGAGTCGCTTAATCCATCCAGCAGAAGACCTAGTAGACCTACAGCACTGACTTCTATATTTTGCCTAAATTCTTCTCTAGAATATAGAACGCTTAATTCAGTTCGTAGTCTGCTTTCAATGAGGCGTGGATAAAATTTTACTGCTTCTTTAAGGCAATCTTCCGGGAATTTTTTTTCAAAAGAGGAGAACTGTTTAAAAGAAATTAAGTTTGCTAATATTAAGTGCCCTGTAAACCGAAATCTAGTTTTTATTTCTAGCAAAATAATATCGCACATTTCAATAGCTTCCCTCCATCTTTAGATACCATCAGTTACTCTTCGCCGCTTTGATGGTCGAGGAGTCAGTTCTGAGTCATTTTGTTTAACCAACTGATTATCTGTGTCAGCACTGTCAGCGATTTCGGTTCGAATTTTTCCAATAGCGCGTTCAAAATTATCTAAATTATTATTGATTTTTTGTAATTGATTAAACAATATGTCCACATGTGGTATAATGTTATGAAAGAAAGTCAACCAATAGATAAAATTTTCCTCCTCTAAAATTCGCAAATTGGCACCAGCTTGTTGAATGGTAGTTTGTAAATTAGCCTGTTCTAGAGCTTCAATTATTTGGTTTTAATGTAGCCTGTTTCTTATTGGGGACATCAATAAAATACCGCATTTTTAAGGGTTTTCAACGCGAATAGGTACTTGGCAATTTTAGAAGAAGTAATACCAGAATTCCTGGAGAATGTTCCCCTGACCTATCTTCATGCCATTTACTTCAAACAAGACCTGCCCACAATTCGAGGTTGATTGCACCGTTTTTAGAAGAAACTTTCCAGGACCATTGGATTGGAACAAATGGACCCATTAGATGCCCTGCAAGGTCACCTGATTTGTCAGTGTTGGACTTTTTTTTGTGAGTTTTTTTGAAAAATAAAATATACGGTAAGAGGCACAATAATATTGAAGAACTTCGTGCAACAACAGAGGCAGTTTTCCAGAATTTACAAAATCGCCTTTTGATAATTTTAAATGCATTAAGACGTATTAAAAAATTGTGTCAATTGTGTGTTAGAGAAAATGGACATCAATTTGAACAATTCAATGAATAAGTAACCGAATAATTTCGTAATGAAATAGTATGAGTAAATATTTAATTAGTTGCTTATTCTACATTATGAACTTTTTGTTACTATTTATTTGTTGCTATTAGTTACCTACGTTTTGTGTTTTGTTAGTGAATTAGTGTTAGTATTGTTCTTGTTCCTTTCATGGAAAAATCACAAGTAGTATTTCTTCAATTTGAACTTTTTTTGTATGAAAAATCCATAGCCTACTACTAAAAATCAATGTTTTAGTGATTTTGGAGCATTTTTGAAGAATTTATGTTTATATATTATATATCATTTTGAAGGAAAAAAATAAGGAATTTAATGAGGTGATAAAATACAGGGTGTTCCATTGAGAAAATCTTAAGTTTGAGTTTAACCATAACCCGAAAAAAAATTGAATGCGCCACTGAATTCTACATAAAATTCTCTATGGGATAAGTTTTCAATTTGACAATATCGCTGAGAAACTTGGTAGATATAGAGGGGTCCAAAAGTGTGAATTTTCAAAACGCTCTATAACTTATGAACGAAAGAAGTTAGGAAAAATCCGTTCAGGACATCTTGAGTTTCACAAAAAAGTGGCACAGGACCGCGAAAACCGCAAGGTTCTATCTTCAACAACAACCGAGATACTTGACTGTCTCAACCAAAATGGGATGCACTGTACATCTGGATTTCGAAAGATCGACCATACCAGCTATAAAATCTGTAATAGGAGAGAAAATATTAATCCGGGGATGCTTCTACCATCTTACGCAGAGTACCAAATCCAGAACCTAGGGCTTGTGCAACAAAATGAAGGTACAGCCACTTTTGTGGGATGTTGGATGGATTGGCGTTTCTTCCACCAGGAGATATTCGAAGGAATGGCACATTTCAGAGAGGTGGTACTGCAGAAGCAGAAGATCTGCTAAATTATTTCGACTCCACACATGTGTCAAGCACTTTTAGGAGGGTTATGAAATGATGAAGAACAGAATGAGAAACATGCCACACATGTTTCCAATCGATTTGTGGAATGTCTACCAAGCTACCCTAGGCGGTCAGGATCGCACCAACAACAGGACTGAGGGATGGAATAATAGATTTTCAAATTTGGTTGGTGAAAATCTCTAACAGTTTGCAAATTCACCTCCAAAATGAAGCAAGAGGTCGCTGCAGGCACTACCAAAATTGAGCAACTTAGGTGTGGTATCTAGAAAAAGAAAAAGGTCATATGCGAAGATATGCAGACGAGATTAAGTAATTTGTGCAGACAATATGAGGGTTACGTCGGGCGTTTTTCTCGGCTGTTGGTCACACCATTAGGTTACGCACCAATTAATAGGCACCAGCTTGTTGAATGGTAGTTTGTAAATTAGCCTGTTCTAGAGCTTCAATTATTTCTTCTCGGTGCTCATATATTGTATTCACTGTCCTAGAAGTTCCATCTTATTTTTGAAGAACGAGGTAAGTTTTTTCTCTGAAGGAATTCGTCCAATCTTGCAGCTCGTTGTGGTGAAGTGGAGAAAAAAGTACATAATCCCGTCAGATTGGCAAAAAAAATTCTGCAATTACTATTGCTCGATGTAGCATGTGACATAATTAGATTTGTCCGATGTGCATAACAATCTACAAAATTAGCCCTTGGATATTGGTCTTGGACATGTCTTTACACGCCGTTAATAGCACCACTCATGACTGCTGTCCCATCATAGCTCTGTGCAATCAGTTTTTCTGGGTCATCAACAAGCAAACTAATTTCGTTAAGGATGGAGGCAGATAAAGAATTAGCATCATGTCCACTAGGCAGAAGAAATTTCCAAAATCATTCGACCGGTCTCGCGTTCACAATATATCTTAAAACAACCACCAACTGAAACTGATTGGAAACATCTGTGGTTTCATCAGCTATCACAGATATGAAGTCGGTTGCTCTAATTTCACTAGCAACTTGTTCATTTTGTATCGTTTTTGATAATCCCTTAAAAAGCGGTGCTGCTTCGATGTGATCTCTGAGGGATTTACCCAATTCTGCCGTAAAATTTATCAATTCCCGAAAAATGCCCTTGTTATTCGACGTTTGCCGTTCATCATGACCCAGAAGTGCCAGTTCAAACGCGCCACAAAATCTAATGCAATTTATTATTAAATTTAACGCATGCCTATTTTTTGTTACCTCTTCATTGTGTTTTTGAATTGCTTTTCTATATGATGAATCTAAAACATTCTGAATGTTATTTTTTCCTAACATTCTTAGATTAAATATATTTTTCAAATGCCCTTCGGAATTTTCATGTTTAGTAATTTTAGCACTAAGATGAATTCTCTTATTCCGTTCTTTGACCAAGACGGTTCACCACCAAACAAAAGGCACGGAAAACAAAACAAAGCATTTTTAATTTCACACCCACAAATCCAGTCATTTTTCTGATAAATATCCAATTTGAATTTTCTTATAACGTCTTTACCTTTAACAGATTGTTTATTTTCTAAACATAATTGAGGCATCGGCCGTTTAAGATTTTTCACTGCGATTTTTCATTATACGTTAACCGCGAAAACGCATTGTCCAGTAAAACAGCGACGAATTCATTTTGCCACGCGCGACGAAACCCGATTTGCCACTAGCGTCTGGCCGCGGCCGGACGTTGAACTTGGCTCCCCTCCCGAAGTGATTATATTGTAGTAATTACCGGCATACTGACATCTTCATTTTCATTTCATGCACCTCGTTCGTGTTTAGTTTAGTGATGTGATAGAATTAAAATTAATATCGTTTTTTAACCAAACATTTATTAAGTAAATTGTGTAAAATGAAATACCAGTGTGCCGAATGTGAAACATTTTACAGTAAGCTTTCCAAACTAGGGATGTAACAACATTGGCACGTTTGCGATATAAAAAATGTACCTCTAATACAATAATATTCAATGCCGCATTTGTGATATAATATAGTTTAAAAAAACATCTTAAAAAACTGCATGATCTAAAATTCTAAACCCTAGCCTTGAAACTCAAATCAAAACCAAACAAATAGGTAAATAAAAAATGTGCATTAAATGAATATTAAATGCCAGTGGTGTTGCCACGTTGCGCGTTGGTCAATCGTACGGCCCGCAAACCATAAATATCGTAAACGAGGTGAATAGAAACTGAAGGGGGGGTAGAAACAAAACTGCACTATTTGTTTAAAAAAAATCCCAAAGTATTTAAATTCAATCAGGGAAGGTTCACTTTAGGCGAATAGACTCGTTACTAGTCCAATAACTGAAAGTTAGTGTTTTGCATAATTTTACTATTGGCAATACTGCATAACTGTCATTTCAATTGAACATGTGATTTTCCCACGTTCCAGACACCAGATAAACTTTATGAGCACAGGTAAGAAAGAAATCGACAGACGTATGACACATACTAGCAGACCATAGGGGTTTAGCATGTAAACATCGCACTAACACAAAAATCGTATCAACTAGATTGCAAATCATTCCTGATACACCTTAATATGTCCCATTAGCGTAACCAATTCTGAAATGATTATAGTTTAACAAATTTTTGCCGTCAGCTGATTTTATAAAAACGTAGCCCTACGTTTGTTTCCATTCACCCATGTTTCTATTCACCTGCTGTTTCTTTTCACCCAATTTTCTATTCGCTGTCGGACTAAACATTGAGAGAACACGGCATCCAAATTAGCCTAAAGTGAACGAAAGCCCATGCGGACACAATAGGTAATATATTGGTAGACAAGTTGGCAAGAGGCCATCCAACAATGGATAAGGCCAATACTCAGAACGCGCGGAACGCCTACAAAAGAGAAATAGGGAGCAAAAATGTACAAAACTGGCAAAAGGAATGGAACAAGGGCAACACGGGTCGGACACTGCACAAACATATTTCTAAGGTAAATCCCAAAGGATATAACCTGAATAAAGAGGCAGTCTGGCTCTTAACAGGACACGGTCCCTATGCTAACTATTTCTCAAGGTTCAAAATCAAAAATATCCAAAGTTGTTTAAATGTGGCCAAATAACATCACCCGATCATGCTCTAACACAGTGTACCCTACCGTCCCGTATGATAGCCAGGCTTAGGATGAACCAAGCACTGCGAGGTACAAATACCACGGTAGGACAATTAGAAATAAGCACAGAGCATGAGGACAAAATAACCAGCGCTATAAATCAATTAGCAATTGAATTTATCGTAGAAGATACAGTAGAAGTCTAAGCCTAAATGTCCGAACTTCTAACGGGATTAGGCTAGACACATAACACTGATAACAACAATTTTCTACAAGCTTAAATGGCCGAACCTCTAACGGGTTTAAGCCACCTATAACTTGTATAACGATGGTCCTGCAACAATAACGTTCCTTGAGTATATGTAAGTGTACGTCCCTTATTTATTTATTTAACCCATTTTATTTACACAAAAATGTTTAACATGTATATTAAATACAAACTCTAGGCATCGACAGACGTATGACACATACTAGCAGACCATAGGGGTTTAGCATGTAAACATCGCACTAACACAAAAATCGTATCACTTCAAGTGCAAATAATATACATTACTAACCACCGGGAACTATTGATACACATGTCATTAAAATTATCATTATTATTATTAAAATTATTATTATTACTCCCCAAAAAGAGGACAAATCGGTCCCACGCTAATTTTTGGCGAAGTGGAGTTGGGATGGGTTTCCTCGGCTGTGTTTCGTGGGATATGAGGTAGACAGCCTAAAGCCTTCGAGTAGGTGGGCGAGCTGTAACACCTCATATATATCATGTCAGACTAATCATGCCACGCGACTATGTACATGATCCAAGATCCAAGGTTTATAAAAAATCAAATGAGGAGACTCTTGAACGGGCCTTCCGTGAAATAAGAAATAGAATATCATATAGAAATGCAAGCGTGAAATATAAAATCCACTATCCGGTACTATGCAGGCATTTCAAAGAGCCTAATTTGAAAAAAACAAGGAGGACAAACTGCCTTAACAAAGACAGAGGAAGAAATTATATTGAAACAATTAATTACCTGTGCTGATTGGGGTTATCCTCTGGATAAGTATGACCTTAGAGAAATGGTGGAAGGGCTATCTTGATGGAAGAGGCAAAACTATACCAAAATTTAAAAACAATTTGTCAGGGAAAGATTTTGTACATTGTTTTCTTCACGTCACGTCTTAACGTCGCAAGTCGGAACTTAGGACTCGTATGTGTCAAAATATAAAAAGATTCGAGAGCGGCGGTATGCCGGAGACTTCAATCATATTTTGATCACCTATAGGAAGAATTAACCGGAGTACCACCATCCAATATTGTCAATTTTGACGAAACGAATTTGTCCGATGATCCGGGAAGAAAACGCATAACTAAACGCGGCTGGCGCTCACTCGAGCAGGTCTGTAACACATCCAAAAGCTGCACTTCGTCATGTTTGCGGCAACAGCAGAAGGTATAGTGTTGCCTCCATACATAGTATATAAGGCGCAAAATTTATATCAATCGTGGACAATTGGCGGAATCAAGGGTGCCAGATATAATAGAAGTCCTAGCGGGTGGTTCAATTCTGTTAGTTTTGGTGACTGGGTTATAAAAATTGCAATTCCAGCGTTAAAAGATTAGTCAGGAGGACAACCTCTCGAGTCATTTTTCTTTAAAAACGGTAGATTAAAGCACAATATTTCCTTCATTTTCTTGCCATCAAACTCAACTCATACAACCCGGCCCATTGATGTTGCGTTTTTTCGCCCATTAAAGGCAGCTGGGAGGAAAATTCTCGAAAAGTGGAAGATAGGCGAGGGAAGAAAGGCAGCCACCATACCAAAAGATCGATTTCCCTATTTTATAAAAGAGTTGATGGACGCACTAAATCCAATCAGGAGAAAAATATTAAGTCTGGCTTCCGAAAATGTGGGATTTACCCTCTAGACCGCGAGCAAGCCCTAAATCGTCTCCCAAGTGCCCCTACTGAAAATGTACAGGCCATTGAAGAAAATGTAAATACTACAGTTGTGGACATGCTAAAATCCATGAGATATTCCGATCCACGAAAGAGATTAAAGGTCAGTGTGGTAGCTGCTAAAAGTGTAACTGGGTGAGACTTTCGTGATGGGGATGGTGAATTAATTGAAGACGAGGAAGAAATGGAGGTACCTGAATTTAATGAAATTGATTCAGAATCGCCCGAATCAGAAGATGATAATGAGGAAATGAATATCCCTTTAGCCCAGATTGCTGCAACTCATTCTTTAGAGATGTTTTTCCAGTTTCAAAGGATTGTATCCAAATATCAGACTGGCAGTTGGTTGCTTTTCCAACCACTTTAAAAAAAACTGTAACATACAAATTTTATATTGGGAAAGTGTTACATAACATTGATAAAGAAGACGATCTTTGTGAAACTTTTTTGAGACATTGGCTCACCAAGCAATTCTCAGGATACATTTATGGCTTTCCGTTGGAACCAGACATTTGCTATTTTTCCTTCGACCAAGTTGTGGGACGATTTTACCCATCAGATAATGTCATTACGTTCCAAAGCAGTTCAAAGAGAGACATTTTTAAATTTCCAATAAATCAGAATGACATTAGTTATTTTGTTCCTAAAGTTATGTTTATTCGTTTGTTCCTAATGTTACCTACCAAATATAAGTGCCATATAACGTTAAATACCAAAATAAGTGCCACTGTATGTAATAGTTAAAGCAGTAGCAATACTTACTTTTGTTTAAGATATGAATTATTTTATTTTCTTGTTATTTTTGCATAATAAAAGATTTTGTATGCATATTAGCGTATATTTTTTAATTAAATATTTTTTTAAGTGTTTCTATTGACCTTCTGGATGGTATACTAGCAAAATTCATGCAAAATAAAGCAATGTTTCTATTCACCCCGCTTGGAGGGCAAATAGAAAAATACTACTTTCAAATTTTTTTTTCAAAAAACATGAACTTTTTTTAAATGTTTATTTAATATGCCCTTTAATCTATTGGTTATGACAAACATTTTACATATTTTTCGTTAGCAATAAAATAAATAGTATCTCAGCTACTGAGTTTGAAATGTTGAAAGATGTTTCTATTCACCTCGTTTTACGGTACGTAATAACTAAATACTTCCACAGTTAGCCGCCGCTTAGTTTGTTTTGTTTAAAAATTCCAGGGGGTGCAGTTGGTCACTTGCAAGAGCCGCCACTGATGGAACGGTTGTATATTTTTAACATTCGCAAAAAGTTGACTAAACACTAAATAATTTGGTGAAAACCGGAAATTGCGATCTTTCTTTAAACAAACAGGTGCAACAGCTTACAATTTATTCAAAAATGTAAATTAAAAAGAAATTATGTAAAAAGCAATAACACCAAAGGCCAATGGTCACAAAATACGAAAATTTTAAATAGTTAATGATATGCGTTCGAAATGCTGCCATTTTTTTAAACACGCCGTTCTGATCTAACAGGAGAATTTATTTTTATGTACTAGTGACGGAAGTTAGAACTTTACAAAGCTCGTATACTACGTATACTAAGAGAAAGTATTGCAATCGAAAAAAAAAACGAAGTTTTTTATTGCGGATTTCTACGTTTTCGAGTTCCCTGAGTCGGAAAACATCGATTTCGCGAAAAAAATGTTCGTGTGTGGCTCCGAGACTATTTGATCGATTTTAATGATTTGACATGAGCCCCTATATCTGAAAGTTATGTATACTGGCTTTTCGTAAAAATAATTAATGGAGGACGAAATGAGGGTGTTTTTTTTGGGGTGCATTTCCAAAACCAGAAATTCCATCTTTGGTGAAAAGTTAGCAACCTTAAACCCCGATCGAACGAAATTTTTTTAAAAATTTATAATTCAAAATGGCGGCCATTATGGCGATTTTAGTACATTTCGGCGCTTGCGCTGTCACTAAGAAACCATAAAAGCTACTTGAATTTGAAAATCGAAAGCACATGCTTTCGAACGGTTTGTAATTTTTTTTGAAAAAAAAATAAATAAATAAGATGTTGCCCTTAATTGCGGGGTTAAAATTGCTCTTTTTTTCCAAACTGATTTTCTCAAAAACGGCTCTGGTAATTTTTTTTTTAAATTTACACATTTATAGTCATATAACGAAAATATAATGAGCTTTATGAGATTTCTCTAACTTATCCAGGACCGGAGTTTATTTTTTAATTTTTACAGTAGTATATCTTATTATATTGCAAGTTATAGTGTGGTAAAGTATTGTATATTTGTTGAATATGAAATAATGGAGATCTATGTAATATGTTTATGCGAAGTGTCGGATATGTAAAAGTCAGATTGTTTCGAGACATGTAACTCGGTACTAAGAAATTAACAGGTTCCAGAAGTTGTAATCAATTCTGTTATGAAGTAAGTTAAATAAAAAGCTAAGCGCAATCTCAGATCGACGATATTCTAAAGAATCGAAACAAAATCGTTTTAGTAAACAGTCATGATTGAGGCCTCTAGGTGGATATACTTTATCAATTTTATAAGCTAAATACTTTATAGATCAGAAACCAAATTAACGAGCAATATTCTATTTTGCTTCTGATTAAACAAAAAAATAAGGATTTTAGTGGAGCTATATTATTGAATGATTTGCAGTTGCGAATTATGAAACTGAATAACTCCGTAGGAGAACGGTTTATGAAATCTAGATGTTCAGAAAAAGTAAATTTGTTACCCAGGTCTTTAATAACAGTAGATCTTGCAATGATGAGCGAGTTGATATAATAGTCATAGTATACTGGAAATATTGTTCTTGAATACGAAACAATCTTACATTTGGGTATATTAAGTGCAAGACAATTGTTGGTACACCAATTATGTAAAGAGATAAGTTGCTTTTGAATCAAGTGACAATCAGCGATTGAAGATACTGGAGACAAAATCTTGAGATCGTCAGCAAAAAACAACTTACCACATGTTATAACATACGAGAGATTATTGAAAAAAAGTAAGAATAGGAGAGGACCCAATGTAGATCCTTGAGGGACACCTGATGTAACTGATATTGGTTTAGAAATGAAATTGTTATTAGTAACAAACTGGGTACGTTCTTCTAAATAAGATTAATTTAAAAAAAGATCAGTGCTTCAGAGAATCCAAAATTACTTAATTTAAGAATAATAATATCGTGACAGATGCAATCAAAGGCTTTAGCAAAGTCGGTGTATACAACATCCACTGGACCACGACGATCAAGCTCAGATGCTATACATTGACTAAGACACATTAAATTGGCAACTGTTGATCGACCTACCATGAAACCGTGTTTATACGGAGATATAAAATTCTTATCCTCAAGAAAAATACGACGATATAATATTGTTTCGAAGACTTTAGCAAAATTATTTAAGAGACTAATAGCCGATAATTGCTTACATCACTGGGGTGGCCCCTTTAAACGAAAACGAAAATATAATAAGCTTTATGAAATTTCTATGTTATCCCGGACCATAGTTAGGAATTTTAAAATTTCAATCCCATATAACTAAAATAAAATAAAAATGAAATTTTGAAATGAAGGGATTACATAGTAGACATACATAGCTACTAAATTGTTATATTGGATTATGTTTAGCGCTTCCGGTTTTGCCGAAAATAACTAGAAAAACTATTTTAATTTTTTTTAAATATTTTATATCAAAGTTTCAAAAACAAATATAAAGTATTTTAAAGTTAATTTCTCATACTATCCAAATATGTAAAAATATACAGTGATTTGTAAAATACTGGGTGAATAAGAAAAAAATAACTTTGTAGGTAAGTATATCTTATTATATTGCAAATTATACGGAGTTAGGATTGCTGCAGGCAACAGTTAGTTTCCTTATACGAGAAAGGGTTGTACCGAAGTCTCGGTTTTGAGTGAAAATAGATCTATACGGTTTTCGCAAAACTATACCATTTTTTTGTCAAACGAACGATGTCATTTTCATAATTGTGATAACACACCTCGTTTTTGAGATATAGGACGATGATTTCAGAAAAATACGGATTTCTCAGTTGATTAAAAAGATTGATGCCGTCATCTGGGGTGAATTCGTACACATGGTTTAAATTCGAACGCGCCGTTACTTTGTATTTAATCCTCTGTAACATAGTTGTCGCTACTTTTTTCGAATATGTATTAATTATAGTAAACATACAAAAATCACCTGCAGGTTTTTGCTCAATTAAAATTGGAAAAAAAATTATATTTCCTTAAATTTCAAAGAGTTGAAAAGAAACCTTTGTATCGATTATAATTTATAATAATTCTGTATATGGGTCTAGTTGTGTTATAAAGCATTGTTTACTTAACGAATATAACCTCAATAAAATTTATACAAAATCTTAGTTTTTTTTTAAATCAGATTTAAGAATGGCATTTCAAGGGTGAACTCGAACAAGACGCCCAGGGGATACAGAAAGAAAATAGGCCTGACGCAGTATAAAAAGTACGACGAGAATAATTTAGAAATAGCGGTTAAAACGGTTAAATCAAAAAAGTATACTTTACGAGGGGCAGCCGAAACATACAATTTACCGGTTTCAACATTGTACAATAACGTAAAGAGAAAACACCTGTTTCCTGCAGGAGATCAAACAACAGAATCGTCAGAAGAAGAAACCATGTTGGTGGAGGGCATTAAAATGGCCTCAGATTGGGGATTTCCTTTTACACGACATGATATCAGACTATTAGTTAAGCAATACCTTGATCAAAAAGGGACAAAAATTCTGCGATTTAAAAATAATTATCCTGGAGAAGACTGGTCCTACCACTTTATGCCGAGACACAAGACGTTAACGGAAAGAATGTCTCAAAATATAAAAGGCTGTAGAGCTAATTTGTCGCCTGAAACTATTAATCAGTATTTTGATAATTTAAACATCAGTTTACAAGATATTCCTGCCTCAACATTGTGAACTATGACGAGGCTAACCTATCCGACGATCCTGGGAGGTTGAAAGTTGTTTGCAAGAGAGGTGTCAAACGGGTCGATCGGATCATAGATTCCAGTAAATCAAGCACATCCGTAATGACAACTGCCAGTAGGTCCGGACAATTATTAAAATCATATGTTGTGTATAATGCGGTTCATTTATATACAACTAGGGTGGAAAATGGACCCGAAGACACAGTATATAACAGGTGGAAAAGTGGCTGGTTCGAAGGCGAGATATTTGAGAACTGGTTTCAAGAAGTTGCTGTGCCTTATTCCAAAAAATGTGATGGAAAGAAGGTAGTGATAGGTGACAACTTATTTAGTCACACCTCCTTACATGATATCCAAGAATGCCAAAACATTGATATAATATTCATCTTATTACCTCCCAATGCCACACATTTACTACAGCCCTTAGATGTGGCATTTTTGGGCCATTTAAAAAAAGCTGGCGTAAAATTTTAACTAACTGGAAAATCAAGAATAGAGGGGTTATACCAAAATCGGAGTTTCCAATATTGCTTGCAAAGGCTTTGGAAGAGATTGGGTTAAAGTTAGAGACCAACATTAAATCAGGCTTCAAAGCTTCTGGCCTTATTCCGTTAGACAGAACCGTTGTTCTTAAGAAACTACCAAAGGAAAACACAAAGACTGATGATGTTACTCCAGGTCAGGGCGTTACAACAGAACACTTAAATGTTGAAACATTATCTACATGCGTTGCCGTGAACCATGAAATTCTGGCAGATGAGATACTAGTGGACGATGACATTCTTACAGATGAGTTGCTAGAAGAAGAAGAGACTGACAATCAAGAAGTAGAAACCTGCAGCAACCAAGAAAGTGAAAGAGGAAGAGAAACTCTTGTGCAAGACGATTATGTGCTTGCCCAATTTAAGTGTCTTAATAATAAAACAAAATACTACGTGGATAAAATTACTACCGTTGTTGATGATAATTTATTACTTGTTAATTTTTTGAGAAGCAAGGACTCAGCTAAACATAAAAGGTACGTCTTTTACCCAGATATAAAAGATGAAAGTATTGTGAATGTAGAAGATGTGATTATGAAAATGAAGACTCCAATTGACCTACGTAGAAATCGATTTGCTTTCTCTAAACTACCAAAAGTGATCTTAGAGTAGGGATTTATATAGTTAAATAGGTTTTTTCTGTTTGCTAATTTAGGTTTTTAGGTTTTTTATCAAAAAGTTTCCTTTACTTCTTTAAATATTTTGTTTGATTTTATTTTCGATTTTTGTGCATAATAAAATATATTTGTTTATTTGCCTTCAACTTATTGACATCCTCCGGTACATATATACGTAGTACCTGTGCCATATATGTGAAACACTGTTCGAATTCATCCCGATCTATGTCTAAAATGAAAAAAAGGCGATATCTAATGCATGTTCACATTCACCCCACCCATCGGGGGAATTCGAACAGGAAACAAAAAAAAAATATATACTATATATGCATATGTGTAATTTTGAAAATATACCGAACTGGTAGCCAAAGGTATGTAGTTTCTGCATAAATTGTTCAAAGATTTCTGGAGTATGCTCTCAAAACCTATTAGCAAAAAACCATAAAACTGTGTTGTTTCAAGTCACCCTGGATGACGGTACCTAGTATTATACATTTGTGAAAAGTATAAAGAGGAGAATTTAATGCTGAAAATATATGTAAATAAAGACGTCCTATTAAAAAAAATTATTTAAGCGAGAAAATAATTTTAAATTGGCATAAAAATAGTGTGAACGTGAACAGGTAAATAGAGAGTTAGGCAGATTGAAGTAATCATTGATGGCTAAACTTTAATAAAAAAATGAAAGAAAAAGTTCTTGAGTAAACATGGCAATTTTATTTTCTGAATATTACATAAATCAGTTGTTCTAAAGTTTGAGGTCGATTAGTGAATACTTTGTCTTTAGGTAGCCCCATAAAAAAAATCACAAGCTGACAGACCCGGCCACGTGATATCACCAAATTTTGAAATGACTCGACCAAGAAACATTATTCGCAGAGTTGCCACAGACTCGCTAGCAGTGTGGGAAGTGGCTCCGTCCTGCTGAAACCATTCTTCGGATATCTACATCCACATTACGAACTTGCAATGCATTGTGGTAAGGTTAATCCATTTTCTTCAAAAAAAGAGAGGGCCAAAAATTCCAAAGGCGGATACTGCACACCATACAGTGACTTTTTCGTTATGAAGCGGTACTGCAGTTGCTGGGGACTTTCCGTCGCCTAGTAACGAAAGTTCTGTTTGTTAACAAATTCTAACAGGGAAAAAGGAGCTTCGTCTGACGTGAACAAGCAATCGGAGATAATCGGGTTTTCAGCAATTATCCCACCGAAACGCTCGCAAAAGCTAAGATGCATTTCAATATCTCGAGGCAAAAGTCTGTGTACGACTTGCATTTTGTAGAGATAGAAGTGCAAGTCTTTCAGAATGCGGCGAAAACTTCTGTTCGAAATACTGAGCGCTAATCATTGTCGTTTAGGACTTTGTAGCACAGCTGCCCTTACCATTTCGCCATTTTCCGGTATTCTTACAGAACGAGCTCTTCCTTTTGGTTTTTGTCTGACGGCTGAAGCAGTATTACGAAACTTGAGTACTCATTTTCCGATTGTTACTCGAGTAGGAACTGGATCTCGTCGATTTAAATGAAAATGACGGTAAAATTGACGGTGAGTGGTTACAATAGAATTGTTATTCTTGAAATAAGCTTCAACGGCAAAAGAACGCTGAATATTGGACCAACGCTCCATTTTCACAATTAAACTGGCGTCTCTCGCAAACAGTTTGACAACTGTCATAAATTGCCATTTATCGAGAACGTACGGCGGCTTGATTTGGATTTAAATCTTTAGTCGAAAAGTTGATAGTTTCCGAAAGACAGGGTGTCAAAATTATTATTTTTTTAAACTCTTTTTTAAATATCTATCTTAATAATAACAGAATTTGCATGAAATTTGGTACCTGGAGGTTTTCTATGATGAGAAATCCAGATTTGATCATAGTTTTAATATATCTTCCAGAGGGCGCCACCAGCAGCTCTTTGTCTACATTTAAAACTCCATAACTGTTTTTGGCATAATATTTGTTTTGGCTGTTGCACTGAAAAAGGTCGTAACATATCTACTAGACACAACTTTAGGAACTTGAAATTTAACATAAGCTAACAATTCGGGAGCATCAATCTACCATTCACTAATTTAGCGATAAATAGTGCGCTGTATTGTTCACGTCTACTACGCAAAGAGTCGATGTTGTGTTCGAGTAACAAATCAGAATAGTCAATAGTTCTAGTTGGGTAGGTTCCAAACTTCATAAAAGATAAAGTTCCTTTACACACGCTCTACTAACAGTTGTTGAGTTAAATAATAAGGATGCTAGATCATTGAAGCGTATTCCAGGCGGCTACAAAAGCAAAGTAGAGTAGATAAGAACGGCAAATCTCTAAACATCTTTGCAGTTCTAAATATAAAGCATAGGATGCGTGAGGCTGAAAAGCAAATACTTTCAGTATGTATTGTAAATAATAATTTTGAAGCAAATCAAACACCCAGATCTTTCATATTCGAACTGTTCTGCAATTCAACTCCATGATATTTCCACTTGATAAGAGAGAATTTTGTAGGTCACATTACCGCTTGTTATATTAAGTATAAGATTAAAATCAGTACACCATTTTACTAAGCTGTCAATATCAGATTGCAACCTATAACAGTCATCTGGTGACTCAATGCTCTTGAATATCTTGACATCATCAGCACAGGCGAGAAGAGAGCAAGAGAATCTAGGTAAGAGGTCATCAAAATGGCTATAAATTCATTAGAGCAAAAACCAGTATAAAACATAGTTTATTCGCAAGCTAAGATATGAGCGTAACAGCTCTAGAAACGATCATGAGTGTCCAAAACTATTCAGTTTTTGTAATAGAATTCCATTTGTTCGCAAAGATACTGAGCGATACAAGCAAGATTTGTAGTGAAGATGAAACCATGTTAATTGGATATAAACGGTTTGGCTTGGTTATTGATTTGTTTGTATCGAACTCGTTATAGACGGTAGTGTGAAAACAGAGACGGTTCCCCTTTCTTGAATACAGGAGTATTGCGTTCATCAGAAAATACGATTGGCTAGGTTAATTACGTTAAGCCAGAGGTGCAGCAAACGCAAATCTACAATCGCGTATCGTAAAACTCAGGATTAGACCACCACCTGCCGTCAGTTTGTTTGAAAGTCTAGCTACAAAAATCAAGCACTTCAACGCCATTTGTTAGATTGAGTAATAATTCAGCAGGTACAGAGTTATCGATATCATATACTTCCACATTAGGCAGGAAATAATTTGAAAAGGTTTGGGCAAAAGTATCTACAATTTGCTTTGAATCAGTATAAGCTCAGTCGCAATCAAATAAAGTTTTTGAAATTTTAATAATTAAAAGCAGAAAACTTTTTCGGATTTGACTTTATTGACAACTCGACTGAATTAGGATAATTATCATAAGATATGGATATTTGTCACTTTAACTTCCAACTCATTATGCGAGGGTCGTTTTTAAAGTAAAGGCCGATTGCGCATCACGTCTGCGCAGATTAGCTACTCTTGGCCAGTCCCCCACTACGCCGTCATTACGTTTCACGCCTCTGCTGGTGTTGATTGTGTGGTTATACTCCTTTGTTTGTCACCATGTTGATCAATAATCCCGCCGATTGTGAAGTGTGCTCCATTATACGGTTTTTAAACGCAATTGATCGGCAGCTTGTTGAAATTTAGGGTAAAGGTGTAATGAATGACGGAAATGTTCATAAATGGTGTGGGCTTTTTAATGAGGGAAGGACAAATGTTCATGATGAAGAACGATCTGGGTGATCTACTGTCATGAATAAAGATTTGACACCAAAAGTTGATGAGGAAATTCGACAAAACAGACGCTTCACTATTGACGAACTTCAACAGATATTTCCATAAGTGTCAAGCGGTCGAGCTCTTTGATGAGGGGATTCAAAAACTGGTGCACCGACTTAACAAATGTTTATATATTGATGGTGACTATGTTGAAAAGTAAAAAAAGGGTACTACTTTTAGTTTTTGATACAATGTACGTGCATAAATAAAGTTCCTCTTAGTTTATTTAACTATCAGAAGTCTTCCATCTCCTGTGATAATACTATTTCAGACGAACGTTTCGCTTTATTTCAGTTGTAAACCATGGAGGAAACTTGCTGTTGCGGACTAATGCACGCGGAACATACCGGGTGATTCAGGAGGAAATGGAAATATTTTAAGGACATGTTCAGCAGGCCACAATAAGCTTATATGTTCTAATCCGATTTTTGATTGTTTCAGAGATACTTTGATTAATTGTAATTTAAAAACTGAAGAAATATTTATTACAAAACTAAAAAAAGAAAACAAATAATATAAACAAATAGCATTAATTCATAACCACTTTTCAAAAATATTACTTCCCACTAGCTAAACTTATTTGCGCGTTTATAAATTGATCTATTAGCGAGTTTTAGCGAACGATGATTCGCTCTAATAAACGCTGCAGCATTTAGAATGCAATCTAGTAACGCATCCCTTGTGCCCACTTTCGTAGTATAAACCAACGACTTCATCCATCCCTAAAAACAAAAATCTAGAGTAAGATTCGGTGATCTCAGTGGCCAAGGGTGAGGCCACCTCTGGCAATCCAGCGATCGTTGAAATGGGTATTCAGAAAATTTTTAATATTTGAAAAATGAGGAATTTGAAATTGGAATGCGATACGCCTTATACGTATCTCTGGATTATTGTCTACAACATCCAGAAAACAATACTTGCATTTGGAAACATGCTAGTTTCGCCATCACGACTAAAAACACGCTTGCCTGTTAGGAACTCTTCGATGTGGAAAATGACGCCGATACTCCTCTACTCCATCAATAAACAAACAGCATATCTACATATTCTTTATGACAAAATTTATGAGGCATTTTGACAATCTTATAAAATTAGCACAACTGTTAGTTTTTAAGACACTTGCCTACTATGTGTTTCAAATTGTCATTTGTTTTCTTTTTTTAGTTTTGTAATAAATATTTCTTCAGTTTTTAAATTACAATTAATCAAAGTATATCTGAAACAAACAAAAATCGGACTAGAACATATGAGATTATTTTACTTATTTTTGCCTCCTGGACATGTCCTTAAAATATTTCCATTTCCTTCTGACTCACCCTGTATAATTCAAAAGCACCGTATATAAAGAATATAACGCACCAACGGCTGTATTTATATCTTCAATATTACTAATAAATAACCAATCAATACCAATTAAATGTGTGTATAGACCTATTGATGTCGGTTATTCGAAAATGGTATTTATGAGAATGGGCATTAGGAAACCGATCTTGGCATCTTTGTTTACGCAGTTCAAGAGTTGTAAGTAATAATACAATATCAATCAAAGGAAACATTTCTGAGAGAGACGAAGTTTAATATTATTACAAACACAAGATTCTACGTAAGCAAATATTACACCTATACCCTTAGATCTACGATGCACCTAAAGCACAACCGTTTGAAACATATTACCAAAACATTAAGGGCTGTGTCAGTTTACCATAAAGTAAGCACAACCAACGTACAAGTACTTTGCTAACAATTAGCACCAAATTATGACACAATACAATTGTTAACTAAGTATACTCAGTGACATGGAAATTGCAACACCAAAAAGGGGTAGGATTTTTTTACTAAACTTGACAGAAACGTTTAACTACTAAAAGGTAGCAATTGATTAAAATTTCAATCATATGGATCACGTGGTAATGGCTTATCTGACAGTTCGTTCAGTTTTTTCGAACAATTTTGTCAGGTGTATATTGTGCGAGATTGTGTTCAGTTCTTTATTGTTTTCGCTTGTGATTGTTTGCTTTGAGGTTGTGATCATGCCTAGAGTGTGCCAACGTCGAAATTACCGCCAATTAAGCGAATTCGACAGAGGTTTGCGTGAAGGTGATTTTTCGTTTACAGAAATCGCAAATGGCCTTAACCGAAACCAAACCACCATCATGCGCTGCTATCAGACATGGACTAGGGAGAGTCGGGAACGCCGAAGAAGAGGAACCGGGGGGCGAAGAAGAACAAATGAGGCACAGGACCGCCATCTTCAACTTATGGCAACAAGAGACCTATTCTCAAGTATCAGATCAATTGCCGATCAATGGTTAGCTAACGAAGGTCGTCCTGTTACCCTTCGAATGGTTTACCGCAGAATCAGAGCTTTCGGCTTACAATGCTATCCGCCACATCTTGTGTTACCACTAACGGCTCAACATCGACGGCAACGTTTGGAGTGGTGTACGTTGTGACTAAACTAGAACTAAGAGTGGCGTAGGGTGGTGTTCACTGATGAATCCCGATTCTGTTTGGGGATGCATGTTGACCGTATGAGGGCCAGACGAAGGCGTGCGGAACGTCAAAATGTTGAATCTTCTGTTGCGAGGCATGTGCACCAAACTGTAGGGATTATGGTACGGGGTGCTACAACTTATGGGAATAGGTGGTAGAACCCCATATTCTTGCATTGCTTCAGCAGTTGGATGACCCACTTTTGCAGCAGGATAATGCCCGTCCCCATATTGCAAGGCGTTCTTTGGACCGATTTGCAGATGATAATGTTAATCTCTTGCCGTTTCCACCCAGATCTCCCGACCTTTCACCCATTGAGTATGTTTGGACATTATGAGGAGAAGACAGAGAACCTTGCAACATCATCTGCAGGCGCAGCAAGCTCTACAGCACGAATTACAGGTTACTTGGGACACAATACTTCAAGAGGACATCGTCCATCTGCTAGAATCGATGCCACGACGAGTGGAGTAGTGTATAACCAACGAGGGGGAGACCAATCCATTATTAACAAAAATATGTTTATATTTTGTTCTTTTTTCTTTGAATTGCTAATCAATTGCTACCTTTTAGTAGTTAAACGTTTCTGCCAAGTTTGGTCAAAAAATTCCTACGACTTTTTGGTGTTGCAATTACCATGTCACTGAGTATACTTGTACGTGTGGTCCGCGCACCAAATTTTTCTTGGGGTAACAAATCAGAACCAAATTATGGCATAGGTTTCCAACCAATGTGCTGCAATGGCTGTGCTAACGTTAGGTGTGTGGATCTACCAACCGTAGAGAATTTTCTATCTGAACGAAGTACAGCGTGGCCAACTAAGAATGAGAGGTATGAGAGGTACTGTATCTGGGAAGCTATCCATCATAGAGGCTTGCGCAAAAAAAAGTTATTACTAAAACGGCCAATACAAAAACCTGGAAAATATTTTCAAGTTTCTGAAATGGCCGCTAGGGGGCGTAACTGCAATCTTGAATCTAAAAAAGTGATGTTTCTGTGAATTCTGCTATATTAACCTAATAAAAAAATAACTGATCTTTAAAGTCGAGGATAATCTGAACTTTGTTTGTTTGGCACTTTTTGACGTATAAAAATAAAGTAGTGGGGGGTATTCAAAGGTTTCCTTAAATAACCCCCTGGATCTTCGAAACGGCTAAGCCGATTTTAACAAACGTGGGTGCGTTGAAATGAGGTATTCTAGGGCTACAAATGTTATAATATTTGAAGTTTTGTTAGTTTCACATGTCGCCGCTAGAGGGCTTTGTTCGACATTCCGACAGAAACGGTTAATTTTCGCAAAAAAATTAAATGCATTGGTATGACTTTTTTTTCATGAACTAGTAGCTAAATGATGCCTAAACAAGCTCTCGAACACCGTATCTCGATATCTTTTTCCTAACCTAAAATATCGGCCAAAGAAAACTTTATACGAAAATCCCTTAAATTTTTATTTTTTTTAACTATATTTTTCTGGAATTGTTTTTATTATGTAAGTTGTGACCCTAAAAAGGACCGATTTAAAGGAGGAGGGTTTTTAATGCCCCCGTAAATGGTCGAAATGCTGACAATCACGCTCTATGCATTGCTGAAGCCTCTCATGACTAGACAAAAAGCTTCAATTTCGGCTCTCGGTATGTTACGTATTGCATTACGAATCCGGTTTTTCACATCTTCTCTAGTAGTAGGTTGAGTCTGAAACACGATGTCCTTTAAGCGCCCCCATAAATAAAAATCGAAGCAAGTTAAGTCTGGCGATTACGGAGGCCATGGAAACAGACTTCCTCTTCCAATCCACCGCTGTTGAAATACTGCATTAATATGCTCTCGCACATTAATAGCAAAATGTGCTGGGCAACCATCCAACTGCAAAAACAATTTTTGTCTGGTTTCCAGA
Source organism: Vesta saturnalis (assembly GCA_036346205.1). Lineage (NCBI taxonomy): Eukaryota > Metazoa > Arthropoda > Insecta > Coleoptera > Lampyridae > Vesta > Vesta saturnalis. Next base: position 677,642 of record JARFJB010001243.1, on the reverse strand, counting down.
GGCACATCTTCCAACAACAACGGTAATTGATTGCGTGGATCCAGTTTCCAACGTGAGCCAATCCACGGATGTGGACCTAACCATAGAAGAAGCTCTACAACTTCAAAATGATGCTTTAAAGATTTAAATTGAGATCAACGCAGCTACAGCCGTCTGCAAGAAATGGAGATAAACAGACTTAAAGAAGAAATCCACGAAATGAAAGAGATCATTAAAGATCTCACCCGGAAACTGGCGGCCTCGCCCCTATAACTGTACCTGACGACGGTGGAACAAGAAATTCCGCAACAACCGAGGAAAAAAAAGAAGAAACGTAATGGAAATCCCAAGCCAACTATCAACTCGACAGCTCAACTGACACTGCGTCGCGAGGGAGCATTACAGCCTGATGACGAGATAGAGGTTATAGCCCCACATCTCGACAAAGAAGACGCCCTCTCGGAAGAGGAATTCCAACCCGTCAAAAAAAAAGGCGGAACAAAAAGATGAGTCGAAGCGAAAACGCAGAGACCGGACACACCTCAAGAAAAAGCAAAACGCATCCCGCCTATAGTACTCACCATGGGGACAATAGAGAAGCTGTCGGCAAGCAACATCACCCCAAAGGCGACAAGCTCAACAAAAGACGGAAATAAAAAAATGGTAAACAGCGCTGATGAATATAGAGCGCCATAGCGGCCCTCGACAAGGTGGACATTCCATTTAGCATCTACATGCTCGACGCCGCAAAACCTCAAGAAGTCGTATTAAAGGGAATCCCACAGGATGACATCATACCGTCAGTGGAACACGATCTCAGATCTATGGGCTTCGCCGTTCAAAAGATCAACCGGATGCACGCCGGACCCGACCGCAGAAAGACAAGCATGATCCTGGTCTACCTGGAGAGGACAGAAAGTGCGAAGGAAATATTCGAAATCAAGACAATTTGATACTTAAAAGTGCGAATTGAAATGCCCCAAAAAATAAACGGCATAGGGCAGTGTCATAATTGCCAAAGATTCGGACACACGACCAGTGGGTGTCACGCCCCAGAAAGGTATGTGAAATGGCGCGGGGTCTCACCACACTAATGAGTGCACGCTAACCTGGGAATCCAGAAGATCAACCAAATGCAGTAACTGCTTGGTGTCACACACGGCTAATCATCGTGGATGCCCGGTACACCCAATCAACGGTAAACCGGAGAACGGGAACAATACTAAAAGACAATCAGCATTCATTAGCAATCCGGCAAGAACCGCAGATAAAGAAGTTACATACGCGCAAATAACAGCGAAACAAACGCCAAAGGCAGATGACGAAGACTTCGCATTGGTTAAGCGAATTGTAAAGGCAATACGAGCCCAAAAACAATAACATCCTATAAATAACCAACAACCAACAAAACAGACGAAGGGACAATACCGGAAAAAAACTATAAAATGGAATGGGCAGTAAGGATTATTTCTATAATGCCGAAGCATACTCGCCTTCATTTTATTTAAACACCCCCTAATTTTTCCAAGTAATTCGTAAACACTTTACAATATAGAAACTTGTTCTAACCTTAGTAAAGTATCCATGGTTAGGTAAACTAAAGGATTGTGCAAATTGAAATGTGAGTTGTTTCTTTGAATATTGTGTATTACACATATATTCCATTTTTATTGCATCTTTACCACCCCAAAATAATAAATATTTTTAAAGATTTCATTCCCTGACTCATGTTCAGTTTGCTAACTTGGTGTTGTTTTAAAAAGATTGTACCGAGGTAATTTGAAATTTGGTTTACTGTTTTATTTGGTGCCTTGTTATTATTAAAGGTATTACTTGTGCACCTTGCTGTTGTAATAAAACCCTTTAATAACCTAATTAATGTATGTTAATAGGTAAGCCATAAGTAACGTTCGTTATTTTATATGAACTTGAACGTGTTTACAAAGCACACAATTTAATTTCTTCTACAAATCGATTTTATCTCAAAATTTTTATAATGGATGCTCCATCCGGTAAGCAGTGTTGGTTAGGATCTAGATCAAAGTGATCTAGATCCAGGATCTAGATCCACTAAACGGATCTATGATCTGGATCTAGATACTTTGCTCTGCTAGGATCTAGTATCTGGATCTAGATCACATTTTAACAGATCTTTAGTACTTGAATCCAAAGATCCATTAGAATATTTTAAAATGTATTTTAAGGGTATTTTGTGAAATCTTTAACTGGCTTGAGGCAACAGAGCTTTATATTTAAAAAATACATTATGCTCCGTTACGACCGTTACATCCGTACCCCACAGAGATACATACACATTTACACAATTACCTACTGCCTGAGGCATGTTAAATTCCGAAATAACCAATAATAGAACTATTCATTTCCTTTGTTAATATTTCCGTCGGTTGTTTTTGTTTCCCAAAGCTACAAAGGCAGGTAATGACAGCTAAGTGCTAATCTAATGACTTAATGAGTAATGACAATGGGGTCATCCATCCATTAAAGTAGGTACTTAAGTTAAGTGGAACTGGAATTCCCTGTTTCTAATTTAATCGAACAAAAGGAGGTATAGAAAAACAACAATCTTGTCTTCAGTTCTTAAGAATACGACTTTAAGTAAAGCACATTTGTTAATTGTTAGTTAGATCAACAATGAGTGACGAAGCTGAATTAATGGAAGTTCCGCCAATCTTAAGCGGTAAATTTTATAAAATTTTAACAAAATGTGACAACAAGATAGTGACCCAGTATCTAAATTGTCCCGCACAAATACAAGGTTATGTGACTTCAACAGGAAATTTTATTCGGCGTATGAAGGTATGTATTAATATAGTTTTTGGCAGAATTTTAGTATCATTTATTGGATTCTTACGAAATACATCATCTGATATATCAAAACGTGATTTGTAGACTTAATTTTTCTTATTAAATTCTATATGAATTACGTAAAGTATTTTTTGTTGCAAAATACTTAGTTTCTCGTGTGTAAAAGAACGTTTACAAAAGGTTGAGATTTATTTCTTAAAGTCCCTAATGAATCAAAAATGTTTTTTAAATGTTTAAAAAGATGGGATTCAGTCGGTTTCAAAATTGGTGTTATCTAAATTTTGACTGAAACTTGAAGTGACTTCAATCTGAATTTTATAAATTAACATACACTTTCTCCTTTTTTTCTAGAGAAAGCATCCAGTAACATTTAGCAAATTCGATGCAGAAAAGACAACAAAAAAAAGTAAAACCGAAATATTATCAATGAAGAATTTCAACAAGACTAACATTTTTCAACGATCTACCAGTTCTACCACAAAGAACTCGGTTAACAAACTCGTCTTAGATTACATAATTGAAGAGATGAGCCCTATTTGTACAGTCGAAAAACCCGCATTTATTAGGTTAGTAGAAGGACTTTCTGGCAAAAAACCTTGTGACTGAAAAACGCTCAAGAGTAAATTAGAAGAAGAGAAATCAGCAGCTATTGGTGCTGTAATAGAAGAATTAAATAAAACCAAATACGTCTGTACAATAACAAAAGTTATCTTGGTATGACTGCACACTTTATCGATAGTAATAGCTTCCAACGTAAATCTTTTGCATTAAGCTGTAGGCGATTTAAATTTGCACACACATTTGACAGAATTGCGGAATTAATAAGTGAAATTCATAACGAATACAAATTAAATCTCGGTAAAATTTCAGGAACGGTAACAGATAACGCAAGCAACTTTAATAAAGCTTTTAACGTATTTACTGCTTCTATATGTAATAAGAGCAGCGATAGCGAATTAACAGAGTTGCAAAATCAAAATGATGTAGATGTTGAATCATTACCTGCTTTTGATACTGACAGTACTTACGTGCTTTTGCCCGAACATTTTAAGTGTTGTTCGCATACACTCAGCCTTGTAATTACGATAGATGCAGCTAAAGCATTTGAAAACATAAGGTATAAAAAATGTACGATACTGTTTTTGGGAAAGCTTATTCTTTATGGAATTTAGTGAGTAGGTCAACTAAGGCGTCGGATCAGTTAGAAAATGTTTGCGGTGTCAAATTGAAAGTTCCTTGTCCTACCCGTTGGAATTCCATGTATGACGCATGTGTTAAACTAATGAATATTGAAGCAAAATTAAATGATGTTTGTAAGTTATTAAAATTAGACGTGTTCCAACTGTCAGATTTTGTGTTTTTAAACGAATATATTTCTGTTACAAAACCTATAGCCGTTGCAATAGATATTTTACAAGATGAAAAAACTTGTCAGTTAGGTACTGTTTTGCCAACACTTTTCAAAATTAAAGCTAGCTTAGAAGCAATGACAAAACCGACATTTTGTCCTAAATTAAGAGAATGTTTATTGAACGGCTTTACAAGACGTTTCTCTAATATAATGGATATTAAAAATTCTAGTAGTCGACCATACCTGTTATCCACAATTTCTAACCCAAAATTTAAATTATTGTGGTTAAAAATTACCCCCTTTAAAAATGAAACAGCATTCTGAGAGACGCAATTATTGTGTGAACTTAACAATTCCGGATTTCAAGAAAATCTTAATAATTCAGAATCAGAAATTCAGTTCACACTTACTGAAAAAAAATCCTCTGCCACGGACGAATTCTTTGATTTTTTAAAAATAAATACTCAATCGCAAACAACATTTGATTCAGAATGCACAAATTATTTTAAAGACACAAGCACTAACTATGAGCAATTAAATATGTACCCTGCTATAAAAGAAATCTTTTTAAAATATAATTCTATACTTCCTTCATCTGCCCCCGTTGAAAGGATATTTAGTATGGGTGGACTAATTTTAACTCCTCGTAGGAATAGATTAGGTGATGATATATTTGAGATGCTATTAATTTTAAAACAAAATAAAATAAAATTAGATAATAAAATGTAATTATGTAATGTATACTTATAATAATTTAGATAAATGTCCTTATCCTTATAATTGTATAACAACTATGTGTTAAGTTAAATTAACAATTAACATTGCAACTTGCAAGTGTAAATGTGTACCTAATACTAATTTTGTAATTTGTAGTGCGTTAAATAATTAATGTCAGTTTTCAATAAAACCTATAAAATTATATTTGTATATTATTTTTCTTAATAATTTAACCTTACGGACTAATATTTGTATTACATGAAAAATGATCATGGGAATGGGAGTACTACTCATCAGTAGCAATACTAGCAATTAAAGATAATATTAATAATTAGAAAAATCTCGAAACAATTTTAGGAATGTCGGATCTTTATAAAAGATCTAGATCCCATTTCAAGGATCTTTGATCTTTATCTAGATCCATTTTTACGTACGGATCTTGGATCTTTATCTAGATCAGTTTTTAAAAATGTGTTTGGATCTGTATCTAGATCCTAAATAAATGGATCTTACCCAACACTGCCGGTAAGTTACTTCAATTCCTGATTGAATCCAGAGTTCCGTTACATACAAACGCTTAATTGTTTATCTGGAAGATTTGTTTTGGTAATGATTTTAAACTGTCTAGAAAAAATAGTCATAATGATACGTCGAAACTTGAATAACATAGTTTATAAACACACAAAATACTTCGAGATTCAGTTATGATTTTAACAACAGTGCAGAAATAGCTAAATGCGTTACATATATTAGATTTGCAAAATGAATTTGTAGATAAGGCCGAAAATAATGTAAATAGTTTTGTAAATACCAATGCTGGTGACGTAAATATACCTGCGTGAAGTTAGCAGCCAAAATATAGCTGCCAAAATACCGAAAACAACCAAACGGCCAGTGGCGCGTCGTTTACCACTAGAAAGAAGTATTCGCATGCGCACACGTTTAAACTGCCAAATAGGAAATTTTAGATCTCGCCCTTAACACCAAATTCAAACTAGCGCTTGAGCTTCAAAAAGCACAACAACTTAAAATAATACAAATTTTTCATCCCTCTCAGACAACAGCTTTTATATTATAACAATTACAAGCTAATTTGGATATAGCGTTAGTGTCCTCCAAGAAATTGGCAAGTAAAAGGTTCCACATTTTAACACTAAAAGTATTATTCGCATTTATCCCCAGTATACCCAAAAAAATGGCAATCATTTACTGCCGTCTGAGGGGTTGAAATCCACCCCCTTCAAAAACACCCTTAGAAAAAATGTTTCACTTTCTAACCACTACAAATGCAGTTCGAATTTACCACTAATATCATTTATTGCCCGTCCGAGGGGTTGAAATCCGCCCCCAAAGTATTAAAAAATTCATATAACACCCCTAGAAAAAAGGTTCCACAATCCAACCCTTATATCGTAATTCGAATTTACCACTATTATCCCCAACAAAATTGGCAATCATTTACTACCCGTTCGAGATGTTGAAATCCACCCCCAAAGTGTAGAAAACATCAAATAACACCCTTAGAAAAAGGATTTCACATTCTAACCCTTACACTATAATTCGAATTTACCACTATTATCCCCCAAAAAATTGACAATCATTTACTGCCAGTCTGAGAGTTCGAAACCCAACCCCAAAGTATTAAAAAAACTCATATAACACTGTTAGAAAAAAGATTTAACATTCTAATTCCTACAATGTAGTTCGTATTTACCACTAATATCCCAAACAAAATTGAGAATCATTTACTGCCCGTCTGAGGGGTTGAATTCCCCCCCCCCCCAAAGTATAAAAAATTCATGTTATTCGAAGCTTCAATAGAATTACATTTATAGGGCAAATATTGCAATAAACGACCTGCAATAAATACGGCTTGTGCATTTTATGTAATATTATAATATACCCGTACTTTACCAATATTTCTCAAGTCATGGAAAAAGGTGTAAGTAGGCACCAATTGTGTGTAGCTCTGATTGAGTAGCCGAAAAGATACGGCCCTTATTAATATAAAGCATTCTCGTTTTGCTCTCTTGGATACTCACTCAAGATACACTATCCCCATACTATGACTTACGATGTTATGTACACCTATATACTAAAATTACCTAAACCAAAATCATTTATTACAAACAACTATTTAAAACCTACCTACGACTAGTCTCATTCTGTCATATCTATTATGCTGGTACACCTGATAACATTACATAAAATGCGCAAGCCGTATTTATTGTAGGTCGTTTATCACAATATTTTCCCTACAAATGTAATTCTATTGAATCTATACGAATAATATATGAATTTTGTATACCTTTGGGGTGGAATTCAATCCCACAAACGGGAAGCAAATGATGCTCAATTTTTTTTGGGGATATTAGTGGTAAATGTGACCTACCTTGTAGAAGTTAGTTAAACCCTTTTTCTAAGGGTATTATTTCTTAATACTTTGGGGGCGGGTTGCGACCCCTGAAACGGGCAGTAAAAGATTGTCAATTTGTTTTGGGATAATAGTGGATAATGTAAAACCTTTTTTCTAATGGTGTTCTATGAATTTTTAATACTTTGGGGTGGATTTCAACCTCTCAGACGGACAGTAAATGATTACCCATTTTATTTGGGGATAATAGTGGTAAATGCGAATTACACAGTAAGGGTTAGATTGTCAAACCTTTTTTCTAAGAGTGTTATAGGAATTTTTCTATATTTTGAGGGTGTATTTCAACCCCCCCCCCCCAAGTAATTAATTTTATAAGAATTTTGTCTTAATAACCGATGTTTTTTGAATTTTTTATAATAATTTGTCACACTTTTATTTGTTCACGGCTAACTTGCCATAATAGAAATTTTAAAAAAAAATGTCTTATTGAAAATATCGCAGAAATTAATGATTTCAGCTATAGGAAGTGCTTAATAAAAATGAAAGAACATAGTCTATTTTCACTTTATAAAATAAAATACAGGGCGAATCATTTGAAAAAATTGACAAAATGATGTGTTCGAATTTTGGCTCGCTCTATATTCAATTGGTGCAATAATAAAGAAATAGCACTTTCTCATAATACTGTACCAATGTCAAAAAGTTATGTCTGGAAAAAAATATTGTTAGGTTGTTCTGCCTAGGGTATACGGGACGTTGAAATAAGAATGATTTTCGTATACAATTGACCATAACTTTTGAAACACCCTGTATAACGTAATGAAACCCTATATTGGAAGTATGGGGGAGATGAGATTAATCTAAATTTGAAATAACATATAGGGTCCCTATTTAAAAAAAAGTTGGTTTGGTTCACCCTGGTAATATGTAACACCCTGTAAATACGAAAATAATTTTATAACGTGAAGTTTGAAGTTGCCTATAATTTTTGTAAATAACTTTCTTTGATATCTCCTTTGATAACGGATATATCGTACTTCGACTAACTAATGCCGCACCCTGTATGTGACACAAAATTAAATAACGTTTGCGAATTGTGTCTTATAAAGAATAAACGTTGTAGATTTTTTTTCAATAATAAAAATTGCATTGGTAACATTAGATATATAGATGTTTAGTAGTTTTGTAAATAAGTTTTTCTTATGTAAAATCTTGCGTGCAGTAACTTGTACGTAATGTTGTATCTTTATTTTCTTAAGTAACTAAAAAGGGTTTACTATTTTTTAAAATTGATATCGATGGCTTTTTTTACGTAGAATCTCAAAAGTGCAATTAGTTTTTAAATGAATGTTGTCCATTAAAGTCAAGTTTTCCGACAACATCATCGCGTGCTGTAACCTGTATGTTACATCTGTATATTCTAATACAATTAAAAAAGGTTTACTATTTTTTAAAATTGATATCGATAGATACCGGTAGAAAATTCCAAAACATGCCACATTGATTTCAACCATATTCCATATAATAGACAAATTTACATCAAATTCGTCAAGGAAAAAGAAATTATAATTAAAGGGTGGTAAATGTACACCCAACATACACATTTAATTTTTTATTGAAAAATAATTTTATATTTGATTTGTTATTTTTATATACAAAATGAGACAATTAAATTCCGCGACTAAAACTATATTATAACAACCAGAAGCGACATCTGTTGTGTTTTCTTCATTGTGAATATATTCATTGTATTACATTATTTTTAAGAATAAATCACCATAATTAGTTCTTAGGTAAGTACTTAATTCATATGTATTTTTGGAAAAATTTTTTCAATTGCCATTTTGTGACGGTTCTCACGTTGGGGATCGTTTTATAACGGGTGTATTACCTGCGACTATTACCTTGCTTGCACACCTCTGGCTACACAGAATAATATTTGGGTTCTTTTTGATATTTTCAAATTTCAAAAAATTGAGTAAACATTTTATATTGTTTTGATGAAAATGTGAAATGATACAATTTTAACTAAGTGGTTTTAATTTATAAATGTAACGTTCATTAACTAAACTTTACTTGTTATCACATTCTTGTTTATGTAAAAGAAATTTAATAATTACTCAACAAATTCCTTCTTCCTTTTATCGGGAGCTAGCTCAATAATGTAATAAGTGGTTATTTTCATCGTTCGTCAAAATGATCCTCAATCTGATGTTAGTAATTAATTGAACTTGCTTTCTCTTCAGTACTTACATGTTCAGTGTTTGTATAAGCTTTTTAAGATTTGTAACGGTTAATAATAAAATAAAACGCATAAATGTTTTATTTATTCACACAATCAAAAGGTTCTTACTTGTTACTTTCGTTGAAAGCTGATGACGTAACTCTGCGTTTCTTTCTGCCAATTTGAGGCCTCATTTAGGTTGATGACGTTCTCTGTCGCCAAGCTGGAACCGCAATCCTTTGTTTTCTGTATATTTTCTTATACCTTTGTTACAGATGAATACGATTCTAATTTTCTTCCCCCAATTTAATGATTTTTGTAAATAACTGCTCGATATATTTACACTATCCAATTTTTACTTAATTGTTCAGTTTTAACTACAAACGCCAGGCGCGACGAAATGCAAGCGAGCTATGAAAGGCTATGCTTTTAATTATTAATGTTTTTGGTTATTATACTTTATACATCGATCTATTATACTGGAACTATTGGCTTATTTTATATTTATAACTCGCTATCGACACATCAACTTAGAACACTTTCAATACGCACTTAAAACGCGATTATAAATGATTGCGTAACTTGATAATATTTCCACTTTAATTCGTTTTAGCTTTTCCTCCCATTAATACGGAAAATATCACTTATATTCTCTTAACACAATACTAACTAAATTTTAGTTATAATTTCACAATTTTAATTGCAGAATAACTTAAGCTGCAGCAATTGCTTTTCCAACCGTTTGGTTACCTTCATCCAACTCTGATCGCTTATTTAACGCGACTGACTAACAAATACGTCATTATGACAGTGTCTTCACTTGCTCCCTTTTACAAGACAGTCATGACCCTCCAATTGCTGAGTTTATTTAAAAAATTTTCAATTTAATATGTAAATACTCGTCGAATCAAGCTTAAGTGTTTCATCTTAATATTAATTATGTCTACACACAAATAACCAATAACCACTTAATGTCATATAACAGCGCAAAATTCGAATTTATAATGCCTCCATTACAGATTCCAAATGACGTTCTCGGACAAATAGAACTGCATTTTTTAACTAGCCACGACAAAAGGGTGCAGACCTAAAACAGTTCTTATAGCTGTCTTATGAGATAGCATTAGGCCCCTTATTAGAACATATTCAAATTTCCCACCGTAACCATTGCAGAGCCTTAAGCCTCCAATCAGAGCTCAAAAGCTGGGTGGGGCTAAGAACCAATCAGAAACTAATCAGGTAAAAGGGGCTGTCCTTAGGACCACCAATCAGAACATTGTATGCGCACGCATTTGCCTACCTGCCAGGGGCTGAATTGCCAAAAAGGCTCTTAATACAATCAAAAGGGTCCTAATTAGGGTGAAAATTCCATCAAAGGACTGAAAATTGCCCCCGAAAAGAAGCCACAAAAAAAGGAGTGAACTGACAAAAAGGTTCTTAACACAACCAAAAGGGCTCTAATTAGGGTGAAAAATCCATGGAAAGTTGAAAATGGCCTCCGAAAAAAAGCCATAAAAAAAGGAGTAAACTGACAAAAAGGTTCTTAACACAACCAAAAGGGCTCTAATTAGGGTGAAAAATCCATCCAGGGTTGAAAATAGCCCCAGGAAAGAAGCCATACAAAAAGGGGTGAAAAATACGATCCCCATGTGGGCATATAAAAAATGGCGGCCTAGGTGCCCAGGTCACAAAAATCCAAGATGACGGCAAGTGCCCCACTTTTACTGTCGAACGGACTTTTATGCGTGCGGTGGAAAGATAACAATGTAGTTACGATGCTTGCCAATCATGATGTTATATCTCTACCTAATTCTGTAAAACGTTGGTCCTCCGAAAAAAAACCGAAAGTACATGTTCCACGCCAAACTATATGGAAACTATAATTCCTGCATGGGTGGCGTCGATTTGCTTGACCAGGGCGTCAATAATTATAAAATATCTATACAGTGCGCTCCGAAAGTAACGGATAAATTCATTATTTTCGAAATCGTTAATCTGTGGTCAAAATCCTGCGACACGTCGATTTTTTATTTTGATTCCGGACTTTATGCTGTGTAGATGGCGCTACGCACTTTTCGGATATGACGTCAAAGTTCATATTTTTAAATGGCGACCCTGTATGTTCTTCGCGGAAATCGATGCAACTCTTTCTCCAGAGTTCAAAAATGCCCTATTTATTGGGATTATTCGAAACAGTATGCGCGATATTAATTATTAAATGTGGCATAATTCGAAAAGTGATGCGGTGTTAGTGTTGTCAATGTTTGCGTTAAATTAAGAATCTGGGTGGTAAACAGTGCACAACATTTATTAAAATAAACATAAATTGAACGAAAACAAACATAAAATAAGACTTGAAAGGGGTTTTTGTCTTCCGGTGACAAAAATACGTACTTCAAGTCTACGATACATAAATATGCGGTTTTCGGCCGCTTGAAAATAAAAAATAAACTCCATATCGAGTTACCTAGTTGCTTCTTGTTTTGACAAAAGCCTACATTTCAATCACACCAGTTTCGTTCTTGACTAACACCGAATCACTTTTCGAATTATGCCATATTTAATAATTAATATCGCGCGTATTGTTTCAAATAATCTCAATAAATAGGGCATTTTTGAACTCAGGAGAAAAAGTTGCATCGATTTCCGCGAAGAACATACAGGGTTGCCATTTAAAAATATGAACTTTGATGTCATATCCGGAAAGTGCGCAGCGCCATCTACATATGTGACACGGCATAAAGTCCGGATTCAAAATAAAAAATCGACGTGTCGCAGGATTTTGAACACAAATTAACGATTTCGAAAATAATGAATTTATCCGTTACTTTCTGAGCGCATTGTATTTGGGAAATAATGGTAGTGGTCCTTAGCAACACATATGATAAATCTTGTAGTCAACGCTTGGCATTTATATAGGATCGTAAATCCCACGTCAAAAATGGTCTTACTGGCATTCACCAGAGATGTACAAAGATTTTATTTGAAAAATTTCAAAAAATCTATCAGACCCTCTGGAAGCGTCACTCAAGGTTTAAAATTAAGTGATGGAGGCCATTATCCTGGGAAGCTTGAAAAGCTGCTAAGATGCAAGGTATGCCATTAAAAGGCTCGCTGGAAGTGTACTAAATGTAATGTAACCTATCGAGAGGCCGTGTTTTCTGAGCCATCATGAGCAATAAAATTTGTTTTATGTAAAGAAAAATGAATAAAAAAAAACATTATCCCATTGTCCCCATAATACAAATAACATTTTTATTAAATCATCTTTCAATATGTGCAACTTTGAAATACCGAATCCTATTTAGGATCAAAAATAAAATCAATTGAACAGCTCTACATTTTAAAAGATAAAAGTAAATAACCAAACAATTACAAATACAATTTAGTTTGTTAATGCGCCACATGGCACTAATAAGCAATTTCCACTTCTCGAGCACTAGTGCAAGGTGACTCGCAGTTCAAAATAAAAATGAGAAAGTGACAAAATAGCCTTAATTTACTTACTTATATTTCCTAATTGTCATTCAACATTTTATAATACCAAAAACTATACATGTACTCAATAGTGACGAAACCTTTAATATAGGATCCATTGCATCAGTTTGTGGGCATATTTTATACACATAACTTACTACATGGTATGTTTACCAACACATATACCACTGCTTTAAGGGATACTCAACAACTATAACAATATCAAGATAGCTCCAATGGTAATGTTAAATTTCAAAAATCAAGCATGGTGCTTTAGAGAAGGATTGGTATAATACAGGTAGATTCAGTACCAAAAAAAAAAACTTAACTTCAGATTTATTTTCATTGAACTGGAAAATATCCCATCACTATTACATTTGCAGTCGTTTGTTACAAATCTCCAAAACGAAAAAAGGTATTTTTCTTATTCTTGGTATAATAAATAGGGATATAAAGTACATTCGTTTTAGGTTATTAATACGTTTTTATTATGTGGGCAGAACGCAAGAGGCAGTACAACCTTTTAATCCCTAATTTCTATGCCAACAGAGTAAATTGAATATGAAACCTTGATGTTTTTCAGATTAAGAAGTTATAATTTGTCTAATTCGATAACTTTTAACAGTTTCTAAGGTGTTTTCATTTTTAAGTATTTATTACAAACTGCCTGGGCAGGTAATTATTATTCTGTAGTATTTGGGAAACGTAAAAACGTCAAAAACCAGTGTTTCGGGAAGAATACATACAACTTCAGGAAATGATTTTAACACCAATAGTGCTTAGTTTTCGAGATACAGGGTGTCAAAGTTAATAGCCTGCCTAAGCAGTTGGTAATAAAAACCTAAATATGCAAAAATCTTAGAAACTGTTAAAGTATCAATTTAGACAAAGTGTACCTTTTTTATCTGGAAAACATCAGGCTTCGTCTTTTAAAGAATAAGAAAAATACCTTTTTTCGTTTAGGAGATATTTCAAAAATCAACTTGTTTTTTGTAACTTTGACACGCTGTATCTTGAAAAGAAAGCACTATTGGACTGAAGTTTCCTCACAAATCACCCTGTAGAAATTACCATGTTGAGAGAGGAACCTTGACACACACAACACATCAAAAGAGTTACTTTACAGTATGAAATAACTACTTATTATTTAATCATTATTCAATAATCAAGTGGAACTTTTTTGTACTGTAGTTTGTTATATGTGTACACTTTAATGATAAAAGTAGATTGTCCTTTAGATTGCTAAAATTACAATATTTTAAAAACCAACAGAATTCAAAAAGAAATAAACTAATTAAACATCAATAAATAAATTGAAGTAGCAAAAACCTTGTTAAATTAATATGTTAACTGCCACATTGAAAATGTACAATAGGTATTATAAAGTCAAGCCTCTACTGAAGCTTGAATTTTTTATAGTTCTGGCAGAAATAACACCTTAAGTGCCAAGTAGGAATTTTCATGTTTTCGTTCTAGTTATCAGTGACTGCCGTAGCTCTGAGGTAAAGAAGTGGGCGTTTGTAAATCATCAGTCACATTTTGGTCAGTCAAATCAAAACACAATTATTATTATACTTCTTTCGTATTCACATTTTCAAAACCATATAAAAATTATTGAAACATATGTGTACATACTGTCACAGCTGAGATAAGTCAAGTCTCTTTTATTGATCAGTCAGTTTAGCTGGTTTGAAAAGATAAATTTGTTCATCAGATACATACGATCGAAATGGCCTAGTGGGAAAGTAGTCGTTCGGTCGTTAATGACCACTCTGGCATTTAACATGCTAATCAAATAAGAGTTGTGATTACCCAACTCTGTTTCTGGGATCATAGACTTCTTAACTTGAGCATCGGTCAGCGAGTTAAACACAATCCACGTAATGTTAAAGGAAGAGTAATGAGTTTTAGTCAGGTTTATATGTAACCCACAAAATGCTCACTCACCTGGCTTAAAATAAGTTTGGTGGCTTTACAATTGAATTGAAATTAATAAACAATATTTTAATTAAGTAAAAGCTAAGAAACAGTAATTATATGACGTACCTTTAGATGGCATGAAGGATTTGCTAACCGAAGTATCAGGTACATCATTTTCTTTAGAGTCTTCGTACACCTTAAATGCTTCAAATTGAGCAACTGGTACAACAGGAGGTGGAGGTTTCTGAACATCAAGCTTATTTGAATGTTGGTTAGTATTTTGCGCATTAGACAATCCCAATGGCTAAAAAAACGGGTTATTTCAATAGTACCAAATAATTACCAGATATTACCATCTTTGATGATTTTAGTTGATTAGGTAAAACGTTGGGATTTTGAATAGCTCCTAAAACTGCCCTTTTTTGGGCTCCAGGGGCCAGATCCGCATGCTTATGGCGCAAATCAGAAATGCCGCGATTTTCTTGATCCTCATGTATGCGAAATGATGCCATTTTAAATTAAATAACAATGTATAACGTTAATAAAAAACTATGCTAATAAAACAAGCACTTTTTAATAAAAATAAAACTAGTACCACACCTCCAAAGGATATGATTGAAGTTTTACTTAACGGATCTAACCGTCAAAAACGACCGCTAAACCGAAAGTGATTTTCTAAAACTATAAACAGATGAAAAGGGTAGCCATGCACAAAACAGCTGACAAATGTACCAATCACTGTGAACCAAATTATCACGTGACAAACCCCTAATCAATTTTAAAATTGTAACTCCGTCAATACAACACCCCTAATTGAAAAATTTTAAACAAAGTCACTAATTCAAAAAAAAATTCCTATCACAACGTAAGTTTAACAAAAAAATTGTAAAAATTTGAAATAATCTGCATATAAGAACGACGTCCACCGGCGGTTTTAGCCCCCACTCAATAATGCTGTATTTAAATTATAGTTTTAACAATTTTCAACAGATGGCGGTTTTTAAAAATAAAAAGTTTTGTATTATTTTTAATATGTATAAAGCAATATATAATAACTCATAAAATATGGCAAAACAATTTAAGTAAGTTATTTTCTTTACATAATTTACAATTATTCGAATATTAAAAATATGTGATCTTAGTCTTATAAACCATTGAGGTTAAGTCATGCTTTTTGTATACCACATTTCATGTTTATAGATCTTTACATCCTACAAAATTTTATCGTGATTATTTAAACCAGAATATTCGCCCAGATGGCCGACTACTATCGAAATTTAGACCAGTTATAATTAATGTTGGTTCGATAGCCACAGCTGATGGTTCGGCTTTAGTAAGAATAGGGAAAACTACAGTTATATGTGGAATTAAAGCAGTAATTGTTTCATCAGTGTAATTTTATTTAGTAATGTTCATTTTATAGGAATTATGCCCTCCTAAACCAGAAAGACCAAATGAAGGATTTATAATTTGCAATGTAGATTTACCACCGTTATGTTCTCCAAAATTCCGACCTGGCCCACCAAGTGACTTAGCACAAATAACAACACGTTTTGTAGCAGATGTAATATTAAACTCAGAATGTATTGATTTAAAAGATTTATGTATTGTGAAAGAAAAATTGGTGTGGTGTTTGTATGCTGATATTATTTGCTTAGATCATGATGGGTGCTTAATTGATGCATGTTTATTAGTACTCTTGACAGCGCTTAAGACAGGTAAAGAGTTGTATTTCGTATTGTTTTATATACTAAAACTTTCTAGTTCAATTACCTAGTGTAGATTATGATGCTTCTATTGATCGCAAGATAGTTAACGATGAAGAAAAAAAATCCCTAGACATTTGTAATACTCCAGTATCAACAACATATGCAATTTTTGAAGAGTAAGTATTGAAAAACATTTTTTAAAGAAATGTGAGCATGTATACAAAAAGCTAATAATAAAAATAATTTATTTCCCAACAACTAGAAGTTAATAACAGAGAAAATATACGCTGTAAACAAATTATATATCTAAAAATGTAAACTTTCCTAATTATCACACATAATAAAGTACTTATCGTTTAGGTGTTAAATCGTGTATTTTTTATTTATCTTTATATAAATTTATATGTTCGGATAACAATTACAGTTATTGTCCTCAGTCTTGTTGGAATTATAAGGTTCTATCTGCATTTTTCATAATTGTTTGGGTTTTAACGTAATATGGTCCCATCTACTGAAATCTATCTTCTGGTGCAATATCTGTCACATAATAGACAAGTTAGTAGTGTTACAGAGTTCTGTCTTGAATGTATTCGTATTATTTTTTGGGACTACAGAGTCCTATGTTACACCAGTAGCTTATGCTAACACACACAACAAGGTTCTATCTGAGCAGATAGAACCTTGTTGTCTTAAAAAGCGATTGACATGCACCAATATACATAACCTGTGTCAGTTGACTATATCTAGTCGCAAAAGCATATTGTTTTATACATGTTTAGTGTTTTGACGTTGTTTGAAATTCAGTATAAAAATGCATTCACTGACCTCAACAATAGTTCATTAGGTAAAGCGTAAAATGAATATTTATGCATTTTATCTGATGTTAGTATAATTTATTTTAGCTATGACGCAATTGATAGCTAAAGTGAATTCGGATAACACTTGCCAGGAAAAGTAAGTTCCTTATTTATCTCATTTTAATAGTATCAAGGATCACTCCAAAAATATTTCAAGTAAATTATTTTTCTACTTACTTCTCCTTAACCTTAGTATAAATATTTTCTGTTTATGTTGTTACCTTACAAGAAACTACATTTCCGCTATACAACAATGGTTATCAATCAAATCAAATAGACCGTTTTGAAGGACTGTAGGTAAGATATGTTTTGGTCACTGTGTCAGATATTTCTATTTACATGTAATGTATTTTATGTTAGTTGTATTATGAATGGAACCAATTTGTTTTTTGTGGCCTATCAAAGCAAATCCAGAACGTAAAAAGGATGCTGCTGTTGATCAACCAGACACAAGTACCAATCTCCTTCAAGATATAATCTTTTTCGACAACAAAAAGAACAAGACTGAAGGTTTTGAAAAGAAAGCATTTTATATATCATTGTTGTAGTTTTATTTGTAGTTAGCAGGACTGGAACGAAAATCCCACTGATTAAAATTTACATACTTGCGTACTAGTCATTCAATTTTCTAAGGCAAACTATAGTTCACATTTTACTTCTGTTTTTACATAAAATAAGTCTGGTTGCCCAATGTTATAGTTCGTGTATGAATTCGTTAAATCTATGTCTGTGTGTATGTGTGTAGCTTTTTTGTATTAAGGAATATTGAAAATCCGACTTCAGATTCTGAAAGAGGATCAAAAAATAATAGGGGTCGCCATTTGTACGAACTATGTATCTCATCGGGAACATGGTCAAATTGGGGGTAAAAATATAAAAATTTATAAAAAGTTAAGCAACTTTGGGCACGTCCGTGCTTGGATGGGTGACCACTTGGGAGCACCGTGTGCCGTTGTCTTTTTATGTTTTTATATTGTAGTTTTTAACACTAAACAAGAATATGTAATATATTTGACAATGTAATTTTGTTCGATCTGGCAATGCTAGGGGAGCATTCTCAAGTTGTTTATATTAATGTTCTTTTTAGTGTAATTGAATATGAACTCATGCAAAAAACGTAATGTGACAATGACGAGTGTGTCAATAAATTCATATCATGATATAACTTCTATTCCCATGATCAATCAAAATCAAGCAGAGAAATGGAAAACTAGAGAACCAGGAGTTAGCCTAGTCCTAGTCTACTACCAAACGAGAAAGTGTAAAAGGAAAGGTAACATTAGAAGCAAACTGCCTATCGGACTTGGAACGTGAATGTACGAGGAAAAACAGTGAATGTAGGGCATGTACCACTAAAAAAATGCTGCTTCAAGAATTGTAGATTCAATTGTAAAAAGCAAATTTTCGATGCAAGAAATAGAAACAATGTTCAAATTATACTGGTCTCTGGCAGAAAATGAGAAGTATGTGTTTCTGAAAAATACATCAAAGAATTGGTTAAGTAGAGAAACACAACAGGTCGTGGCTCTTCCAGGCCGTCTTACTCCTATTTCTTTGGAAGTCAAAGATGAAACGATCCGGGTATGTAAGCAAATGTTCATAGCCACTTTGAATATATCTCAAAAACCAGTTTACTCAGTGCATCTTGAGAGTGACAAATTTGAAAAAGATGAGAGAGTAAAAAAGGGTGTTGACGTTTGCTGTGAAAAAAGCTGAAGTAGTAAATCGTATAAAAAAATTTCTGTAAAAGACTCACTACTGCAGGCAAACAACCAAAAGAAAGTACCTGGGCACAAACTTAAGTGACTGTAGATGAAAAGACTTCAGACGAAGAACATATTAATAAGAAAAACGATATGAGAAATGAAAGAAATAAGGCCTGAGAGAATAAAGTCCCTACACTTAGTTTTTATTTAGAAAACGTCATAACATGCTCGTGTGCAGAAGTTTGGGACTTTATATGCAGAAACTAACTATATACAGTATCTCACAAAACAGCTTAGTTGAGTATCCACTACCTCATTCTATAATTGAAAATAAGTCGAAAATGTTCAGTGAAATTGTTTTGATTTCGGCTTAGTTTAGCCGTAATCCGCCATTTTGTATTTGTTAAAAACATCCCTGTAAACCAGTACATGTGAAAAAAATTTGCCAGAGACAAAAGGTTTAGAACTTTTAATACAAATCTAACAATACCTTGTTTATTGAACTTGGTTCATAAATAAAACAATTATGACTATTTTAATTTTTACAATGACATTACATTTAAATGTGCAAATAAAGAAAACCTTCCCCAAACAAAATTAAAGATGATAATAAATAAAAATTAAAATGGTATGAAAATAATTTATGTGATTGAAAAATATATTATAATTAACTAGTAAATAAATTAATAATCTTACAATTTCTACTGCACTTATGAAAAATAAAGATGTTACCTCTGTAACTAGTTAATGCCCTTTTACTGTTAACAGCTGTTTTTATTTCAAACGAATGTTATGAAATTTTGTCGTTGTTTTGTTTACATACAATACGGACATTATTTGTGTATGAGCAGTATCCAAAAGTTTCCAGAGTGCAGTTCCTGTTTTACTTTTGTTGTGTGAAACTAGCCGATATTCACTTGATGTATGGTCTTGCAAATTGTAATCGTGTATTAGCTCGCCATTTATGCTCGAAACGTTTTCCAAACCGGAGACTTTCGAGAGAATGGTGTTTGTAAATGTTCATGATCGTCTCAGACACCTTTGAGATTCAGCCTGGTGATCGTAGTAGACCTTGAACAGCCGGAACATTAGACATTAAAGAACAAGTTTTGCATACTTTAGTTTAGGGGGTTTTGAAAAGTCAGCAACTGTACAGGTCTCTCTTAGAACATGACTACCCTAACAGGTAACGTTTTTTCAACAGTTGAACAATAAATGTGCTAGAAATCCCAAATTTTTGTCATCACTAGTTTTTACTGATGAAGCAGGGTTCAACTAGCATGGTATTTTGAACTTCCACAACACCTACCATTGGGAAGATGAGAACCCGCATGTCATTGTACAATCAAGACATCAACATAATTTTTCATTGAATGTTTGGGCGGGTATTGTTGGGTATAGTTTTATTGGTCCAGTGTTTTTACCACCAAGATTTAATGGAGTTAGCTATCTACACTTCCTTCAACATGACCAAATCAATATTATGGAAGATGTGCCTCTAAATACCAGAAATCGCATGTGGTTTATGCACGATGGTGCTCCTCCTCACTTCAGCAATGATGTAAGTAAGAGCATACTTAGCTTATGAGCCTATGAGGCAAGAATTAGAGCAGTGTGTTTTTGCCAATGGAGGTCACATAGAACACTTACGCTAATGGGAAAAGTTCCTATACCTTTTATTCTCTCAGAATTACGTTCTTAATTACTTACTGTTCTTAATTACTCGTAATACATTTTTTATTCAACTGTTTTGTATTATTATTTTATTAAACACTACAAAAATTAAAATAGCCATACCTTTTTTATTTTTAACCAATTTCAATAAACAAGGTATTGTTAGATTTGTATTAAAAAGTTCTAAAACTAGCAAATTTTTTTCAAATGTATTGGTTTTCATGGAATTTGACTTAAACATATACAATTGACCGTCATTTTGAAATTGATTAAATAAAAAAAAATATTTTTGGAAATTTTAGATATCTAAGTTAGTTAGACATCTTCCAAGTTTCATAAAAATAGCTTGGAGGGTTTTGAAATGAATATTGTTTTTCAAAAAATACAAAATGGCGGATTACAGCTAAATTAAGCCAAAATCGAAAAAATTTCATTTAACATTTTTGCCTTATTTTCACCAGCAGAATGCGGTTTTGGATAGTCAGCTAAGTTTTTTTGTGGCACCCTGTATAACTTGACGGGTTATTTTTCCACAAAGGAAAAGCATATTGTGCTACATGGACTGAGGCTGGGCAAGGCAGAAATGGGAGTATTATAGCAAGCACTTTCCGAAAAATTTTAGATCAAGTTTTACATGAAAATGATGCAAAAGATCTAACCACCTGGAGCGACTTGTCTGTCTCACAGAATCAGAACTCATTTCTGTCGTTTGCTGTACTTGATACACTTAACTGAACTAAATAGCATAACTATAAAGCATTCCATACCTTGCCATGGTACAATTCACGAAGGGATAACATACACAGCAATATAGATACAGATGTAAACAAAACCGATTTTTTTCACCATTATCCTTCATAAGAAATTTGAAATCAGTAAACATGGAGAAGCCATACTGCATATTGCAAATGAAGGATGAAGAATTCAAAGATTTTCAAACTTGCACCAAACAACTTTCAGAGAAAATGATGACTTTGGGTTGTTTGCCAGCACTGGATAGAAAATATTTTTCTTCTTTTTGAAATAGCGTAAATGTACAAGCTTACAGCTCCTCAAGAATAGGAATAAGTATGAGATTCTCTAGCTATGCGTAGAAGAAAAAGTGAGGCAGCATTCGGAGGGAAGAAGATGCACTTTACGCGACTAAATTGAGCTGTGTGTACATTCACATTGAAAAGTACACATCCCGACGTAATATTAAGTTGAGATTTATATATTTATTTAGAAAGAAACATGAATAATGTAATTAAATAAAACACACAGATAAGATTTTATTAACTTATAATTACAATATATTTTAAATAATGGCTGCAATACCTGGAATATAAATTCACATTAATGAGGTTATTACAATATTATTAAGTGCAAGTACCTAAGCCTATTAATATAAGCGAGGCATACAATACCAGATAAATCCTTTCCTACATATTCAGGTTAAGTCTTTTATAGGGTTATTCTCGTTCGCTTCTGTTGCATAAAATGAATAATATTTACTGCACAATTCGTGTGCGGTCCGATTTTGGTGTTTTCAAATTTGTTCCTATTCTTGACAAGCTGTACTTAGTTTTACTTTATTGAATTGTATTTTACATAGAATAAATACAATATTCTAAGATTTAATAAATAAAACAAAAAATAGATTTACAGATGTTTACTTATTAATTCATTGAATTCTTCCTCATTTATTTTTGTAAAAACTGCTATTTATGTATTTAATATATATCTACATAGCAAAGGTATAATAATATATTGCAATTAGCACCTAAACCTAAACAATTTTAATAACTGGTTAACAAGGGTGTATGTGCCAGATGTCACTATGTTTAGCAAACTCAAATGTATTCAGTTCTGAAACAAGGTTCTACCTGTTCTCAAGAGTATAAAAAAAGAAGTAAAGCAATCATTTTGAGTGAAATCTAACTTGACTCCGTGCTATAATAGTTGCATAAGATATCAAAATAAATATATAAAGTATTAAAATTACGTTTTCAAATTACATCAATTTGTTTTGACATCTTGAACAATTCTTAAACCCTTTACTGAGGGCGACAACTGTAATTATTTTTGAAACGTATAATTTTATATAAAGATAGATAAAAAATACACAATTTAATACCTAAAAGATTTATTTGTGAATTCAAAAGAATCTTTTAAACGTAATTCATTTCTGTCTACCAACTATAGTAATAAATAAAATCAATTGAGTAAAATAACTAAAGTCGGGACCACGAGAGGTGTCTTATGACTTATTTTACGAAATGTACGAGTTAATTTTTAGAAAACGTATGTCGTTAATAATTTCAGAAGTGTAACTCAGTTATACCAAATGTAACAAAAATAAGTTACTAATCAACACAGAACCGAAGGAGAAAAAAATCGAAGAAGAAGAACCAATTATAAAAACATGTCTAGCGTACATAAAAGGCATCACTCCCAGAATAAGTAAGGTGCTAAGGATACACAAGAGATCCGAACCATTCTTACGACCTATGGAAAGATTGCAAATGTATTACCAAGCCCAAAAAGAAAAATAAATCTAGAAAACCATGGAGTATACGAAATACCATACCGAGACCGCGAAAAAACGTAATTGGGCCAAACAAATAGGAGGATTAATGTAAGAAAGAGGAACACCGGAATGCAGTGCATAACAATCAAACATCATTATTAGCACATGTCAACTGCACAAGACATGAGGTAGATTTTGATAACACGAGAATGATTGTCAATATTGAAAACAAAACACGCCGCATCATAATAGAAGCAATAGAAATAGCGAAACAATCAATGAACTTGAATACCAGAAGTTTGGAAATTGATTCTACGGAAGCATTCAACATCGAGAAAACCGCAGAAAATAATAAGAGAAATCATCAAAAGAGAAAGTGAAAGTCGCTACACAAGGACCAATCATACGACAGGAAACAAAAGCAACAATTCGGGGAAACGAATACGAGAGATCAGTAGTTCTATTCGTATTACACGGAGCTGAACTAAAAGTTTAATAATGGCAGACACCCCGCGGAAACGTAAATGAGAACCCAAATAGAGTAGGATAGTATGGGTATCTTTCTTATTATTAAAGATAGAGATTTGGTTAAAGGGGCAAAATTGTGCCATTTTTGGGGCCGAGTTCGATTCCGTTGAGAAACATTTCAATTTCCCAACAGTTTCGAAATTATTTAAAAAAAAAAATCGGTGATTTCTAAAAATTAAATATCCGTAATTATAAAAGATATGAAAAAGAGTTTTGGATTAAAGTTACTTACTTCGATAAGGCACACTTAAAAATGATGTCAAAATCAAATTTAAGATGGTGGTTTTCAAGATATTAATAGAAATTTTCTTATTTTAAATGGGCGCTATGTTGGACGTTTAACAACCTATGTACGAATAAAAAATTATGGGAAATATTAATTGTTTTCATTTTAAATCAAGTAGCCATGATTAACAATAAAACAAAATTTATTATAATACGACTAACTGTCAAGTTGTATTAGTTTATTAATTGTGTAAATAATTAGTATTGCTGTGTTCTATTATTAAGTGATATATTTATAATAATTGTTTTTTCTTTAATTATTTCTAATGGCGACCTTTCCAACAAATGAACATGTTTTGTACATACATAAAGTGCTACAAAAACTCCCGTCTTGCTACTCAAGAATATCTAACAGATTTTCCAGAGCGTAGGCAACCGGACATGAAAATATTTTGCAAGTTTAGATTCAAATATGCAGCATTATGGATGTCTTAAAAAGCCCAATAGGAACAGAAACGTGGTTACTGAAAATGAGGATTTAACTTTAGCTTGTGTGGAAGTAAATCCGAATATTTCGACTCAAGAAATTGAAGCTCAAGTTAATGTGTCTAAGACTAAATCATCGAGAATTTAAAAAAAAAACACAATTTCCACGCATATAAATTACACATTGCGCAGACTTTGCGACCAAATGATAATATCCGTAGAACAGCATTTTGTATTAGATGGTTTTTAAATAAAATTGCAGAAAATGTTATAAGTTTTATGGACTGACGAATCCTACTTCTCCAATTGTGGATTATTTAATTGCCATAATGAGCACCATTGGGCACAGGAAAATTCACACATAGTGGTTCCACAGCGCAACCTGGTTCGTTTCGGCTTTGATATTTTTTGTGGCATATTGGGAAATCGGTTAGTTGGTCCTATAATTTTTGACGGAACCTTAACAGCGCAGAGTTACATGGAAATTCTGCAAACATATCTTGAAGGTTTATTAGATGATCTACCGTTGGCACAAAATGTTCAAATATGGTATCAAGCAAGATGGCGCTCCCACACATAATGCTGGCAATGTTATCCGATATTTAAATGACCGTTTTGATAATAGAGTAGTTGACATCAATACACCTAATCAGTGGCCAGCCAGATCCTTAGATTTAACGCCTTTGGACTTTTATTTATGGGGCACTATAAAAAATAAAGTGTATGGTAGTAATTTCCATTACAATAATGCAGAAGAACTACATGAAGGAGTGGTGGCGGCCTTTACCTACTAACAGTGTTGTAAAACGTTATCGATTGTGTGTACATGAAAACGGCCAGCACTTTGAACATTTATTGTAATGTATTATGGTTTTAGGATTTACTAATATCACGGTGTATCGTTGTGTTTAATTTGTTTAGTAAATAATTTTTACTTGCAAATTGTTAATCATGGCTACTTGATTTAAAATGAAAACAATTAATATTTCCCATAATTTTTTATTTGTACATGGATTGTTTACATCGTTGAAAAGAGAAAAAAAATCCCATTTAATTGTGTCCAATATGGCGTCCATTTAAAATAAGAAAGTTGCTATTAATATCTTGGAAACCGCCATCTTGAATTTTATTTATATTTAAGTGCCTCATCGAAGTAAGTAACTTTGATGTGAAACTTTTTTTCATATCTTCTATAATTACAGAGTTATTTGAGTTTTTAGAAAACGGTGTTTTTTTTAAAATAATTTCGTAACTGTTCGGAAATTGAAATGTTTCTCAAGGGAATCGAACTCGGCCCAAAAAATGGCACAATTTTGCCCATTTAACCAAATCTCTATCTTTAATAATAAAAAGATACCCATACTATTCTACTCTATTTGGGACATCCTATATATATATATATATATATATATATATATATATATATATATATATATATATATATATATATATATATATCAGTGTCCAGTTTAAGATGAAATGCATGGGGATATTGGAAACCGTTAGAGATACGAAGATGGTTAAATGGAGAAAAGTTGCGTCATTATATGCCCAAGAAGTAACCATGGTTACATGTCAAAAATCCTTTCCATTTACTAGACACAGGGTGATAACTGAAAATATGCGTTTTCTAAAATCGCTATATCTTGTTTCTTGCAAGAGATACATCCACGATTTTTGCAGGATGGGGTAACAGGTAGCGAGGATTTCAAAATGATTTTAAAAAATCTAGGCCTACTAGATTTTGAGATAATGCACGCAACTTTCGATTTTCTTATGGACGCCATATTGGATTTTTGCATTTTGAATTCTTCATAAAAATGCTTTTCAACCATATATCATATGTTTATAATCTGCCAATGAGAAAGTGTCAAATTACACAATTAAATTTATATCAAAGCAACCTTGACATATTATGTATTTTAATTAAATGAAAATTAATCTACAAATTAAACTAACTATTGAGAACAATATTATTGATTATTAACATAAATCATAATAATAAAAGTAACAAAAACAACAAAAATAAAATTTAATATTATACTGAATTTTACTATTAATTAATCAAATGCTCGAATAAACCTTCATTCTCCTGCAAACACCATCTGCATCGAGTTAGCACTGCATCACAAGAGTTCTTATCATCTCGCATTTTGAATTCTTCATAAAAATGCTTTTCAACCATATATCAGATGTTTATAATCTGCCAATGAGAAAGTGTCAAATTACACAATTAAATTTATATCAAACTAGGCCTTTGCCAATCAACCATCTATTCAATTATTGCAAGAGAATGGAGGTTTATTCGAGCATTTGATTAATTAATAGTAAAATTCAGTATAATATTAAATTTTATTTTTTTTTGTTTTTTGTCACTTTTATTATTAAGATTTATGTTAATAATCAATAATATTGTTCTCATTAGTTAGTTTAATTTGTAGATTAATTTTCATTTAATTAAAATACATAATATGTCAAGGTTGCTTTGATATAAATTTAATTGTGTAATTTGACACTTTCTCATTGGCAGATTATAAACATATGATATATGGTTGAAAAGCATTTTTATGAAGAATTCAAAATGCAAAAATCCAATATGGCGTCCATAAGAAAATCAAAAGTTGCGTGCATTATCTCAAAATCTAGTAGGCCTAGATTTTTTCAAAATCATTTTGAAATCCTCGCTACCTGTTACCCCATCCTGCAAAAATCGTGGATGTATCTCTTGCAAGAAACAAGATATAGCGATTTTAGAAAACGCATATTTTCAGTTATCACCCTGTGTCTAGTAAATGGAAAGGATTTTTGACATGTAACCATGGTTACTTCTTGGGCATATAATGACGCAACTTTTTCTCCATTTAACCATCTTCGTATCTCTAACGGTTTCCAATATCCCCATGCATTTCATCTTAAACTGGACACCTGTATATATATATATATATATATATATATATATATATATATATATATATATATATATATATATATATATGTGTCTGATCGTAGTCTCACTAGTGTATTAGTGTTGCTTGACTTTTCTAAAGCCTTTGATACTATTAACTATAATCTGATGTGCTTTATTTTAAAATATTTCGGTTTTAGTACCTCTTCCGTCTCTCTGGTATTCTCATATCTATCAGGTAGATATCAGCAAATTCGTGTTAATAACAGGTATTCTACTAAACTAAAATTGCTAACTGGGGTGCCACAAGGGTATATTCTTGGGCCTCTATTGTATATAACATATACCATAGATATTTTAAATGCGGTTATATTCTGTCGTGTTCAAATGTATGCAGATGACATGCAATTATACGCAAGTTTTGATGGTAAAGACTATAAAGAAACATATGACAACATTAATAAAGAATTGACCCAAATTCAAACATTATCACAAGAATTCAATTTAAAACTCAATCCATCTAAATCAATTTGTATGTTATTTGCTAGCTCTGGTAAAATTAATTTTGAAGAATATTGTAACCTTGCCATTGATATTGTAAAACTTCCGATAGTCAAAATCACTAGTAATTTAGGGGTTATTTTGGATAAACAGATAAGATTTTGAGAACATGTAGCAAAACTTATACAAAAAGCATATTCTTCATTAAAAATGTTATATTGTAGTAGACAATTTTTAAATATTGAGCTTAAAATATTGCTTTCTGTACAGTCCATGTTTAACTGTCTTTGAAACACAAAGAATTCAAGCAGCACAAAACTCTTGTGTTCATTTCATTTTTGGTATTAGAAAGTATGAACGCATTTCTCACAAGTTCAAATAGCTAAATTGGCTTTCTATGGAACAGCGCAGAGTTTTACATTTAGGAACATACACTCTCAAAGTCTTACTAGGTACAAATCCATTAAATCCCTTAAAAGCTAAATTTACTAAAGTCTAGTTTACATAACGTGAATACTAGATATAAAGATCGTACAGCCACGTTCAAACGTTCATTTGCATATAGTTCGGGTTAAATCGTATAATAAGCTACCTAGTGAACTTAAAAACTTAAGCATTGGGCAGTTTAAATATAAATTAAAGCATTTAATACTAAGTACTGATATATAGATCCTAGTAGTTAGAACTTACCTTACAGTTAAGTTAAGAAACATTAAACATTATTGATAGTTAAGTTTTTTGTTTTCTTTTTGTCTGGTTTCTTTACTCTGTCTATTATGGATTTATCTTACTTTCGTATGTAGGCATACAATTATTGTGTTTATACATAAACTTATTTTATGCAATGTGCTAGACTTCGCCAGCTATGCGTTGAAAATATTTTCTTGTTTCGTCAGTAGCGAATTAAGCTTGTATATTACTGTTCCATAAACGTCGTTATTATATATATATATATATATATATATATATATATATATATATATATATATACATACAGGGTGTCCGGAAAAATGTGAGAAATCCCCCTCCCTACGGAGATGTGAGCCCCTAAAGGACTCCGCTGGCAATAAGTTTTTCTTGAATAACTTTTAAAGTACTTGACATGATTTAATACAAATTCAGTATGATGGCCACTAGTAAGGGCCTGTTAAAATAGTATCCTTGAAACATATTTAACTCGTTTAGTTTACCAGGGATGAACTAAGTCGTATACCTTAACGCCTAAATTTTTAACACCTTGTATGATAAAGATCTAAAAAAATATTTTTGGGTAGTTTTGTTTAATATCGATAAAATTAACTATTTTCGAGAAAAAAAATAATAAACGAATTTATGTTTCATTTTCATTTAATCAAAAACTTCATAAGTGGGTTCAACATAGACTCTGTGAAGTCTGATTCACTCGCGAGCACGACGAATTGAGGACTGCTGTACCCGCCACAATAACCCCACACTGTTCCTTAGCACATCACAATGAAACGTGATTCTCTGTAGTAGCTCCTCCCTAGTATCAACCGGACTGGAATACACCAAGTTTTGAGGTGTCCCCACAGGTAAAGATCCAAAGGCGTCAGGTCGGGAGATCTAGGAGGCTAGGCGATAGGTCCACCTCTACCTAGCCTACGGTTTGGATAGATGTTATTTAAGTGTTCCCGCACAGCAACGCTAAAATGAAGTAGTGTCCCATAGTGCTTAAAGTGTATATTTCGGCCTGGTTTCATGAGGTAAATGCTCTATTAAATCTTGAAAAGCGTTCTGGAGGAACTCCAAATAAAGTTGTCCATTCAATCGCGCCGACAATACAAATGGCCCAATAAAGAAATTGCCAATGACCCCTGCCCAGATATTAATTGATTGAAACTGATGCTGATGATACGAAACACTAGTTGCATCAGGATTTTCATCAGCCCATACATGTGAGATGTGTAAATTCGTGATACAATTTTTGGTAAAAGCTGCTTCATCTGTAAAAAGAATAATGCTAATGAAGTTTTCATTATTTCGTTGCTGATCCAATAGCCAGTTTGCAAACTGCATTCTGCGAGGAAAATCTTCAGGAATCAATTCATGCACTTTTTGCAAATGATATGGGTATAACAGCTGTTCTTGCAGATCTTCATGAATTATTGTTTTCGGCTTATTAAATTGTGCGACTAATTTCCGAGTGCCATCTACAGTATTCAAAATGTTTTCCTCTAATTCCAACGTACGCACTGTTCTTGTCAGACCAGCATCAGTACTGTTTTTCTTAAACATTCCTAAAGTTATAAAGAAAGTCAATATTATTTACCTTAGTAACCGAAATCACTCACCATTCTCTCTTAGACGTTGATCAACTCGTTGAAACGTCTTCTGATTTGGAATAGTGCGATTAGGAAATCTCTCGTGATATAATCTTCTTGCTTCCAAGCATTGCAAGAGGCAAGACCATACATGAGATGCATATCTGCATATTCAATAAAAGTGAATTCCATATTTCAGATAAGTTTACAATTCAAATCACCACGAAATCCAAAAATCAGTAAATTTAAAGTAAATTAATGTCGATCAATGTATCAGCGATGTGACAAATGTCAAGTTCTAAAATGTAGGTTATTTATTTATTTCGTATCATAGGAATGTTTGACATATGTTTTTTTGAGTGAAGATAAATAAAATGAATAAGAAATAAAATTATACCTCCTGGGTCAATAAACTCACTTAAGTTTGCAACATTTTTTAAATAATTAATATGTTTATTTGGTTTTCCTAATTTATTATTAAAAGAGTGTTTTCTCGTAAAAATTCTTCTTCCTAGGGATTGACGGCATCTTTGAAATATTCCTGGGTTATTACAAAATCTATCTGCGAATTCCATAATTCTTATCCATAGTTGCTCCTCATTATGTATTTCTACAGAATAAACATCATTTTTCATGAATCCCCAAAATGAAAAATCGAGGGGATTAAGGTCGGGACCACGAGCTGGCCAGGGTAGAGGTCCCCCTCGACCAATCCACGTATTCCCAAATCTCCTATACAAAAATTCCCTTGCCAATCGAGAAAAGTGAGCTGGCGCGCCATCATGCATGTAACGCATTCTACCAATAATAGCCAATGGAACATCCTCTAATAACGTATTTAGTTCATTCTCCAAGAAATTTCGATACAGTTCACCTGTCAAATGATTGGGCAATTGAAATGGACCAATTAAGTAAGTGTCAATTATACCTGCCCACACATTAATAGAAAACCCATGTTGGTGACTTCTAATTACGGTTTGATGAGGATTTTCATCACTCCAATGGTACATATTATGTAGGTTCAGAACACCATCATGGCTAAAACCAGCTTCATCAGTAAACAAAATTGAAGAAAAAATATCGTGTCTGATTTTGCAACCATTCGCAAAATTGTACACGAGGAAGATAGTCATGTTCTAATAGTGAATGAACCTTTTGGAAATGATACGGGTGAAGAAGTTGTTCATTGAAAATTTGTCTAACTGATTCACGGTTAACATTTCGTACCGCTGAACTTGTTTTCCTGGTGCTTGTTCTCCGATTATTTTCTACTATTCGTAAAACAGTTTCTTCGTTTCGCGCAGTGGTTTTTTAAAACAGCCTATGCACGTCAATAAATGTCCTATTATGAGGAATATGCCTTAATGGATATCTTTCTCGATAGAGACGTTGAGCTTCGGAAGAATTTGGTCTAGCTTCGCCGTAACACATAATTGTGTCCCTGTATTTTTCAAAAGTGTAGTGAACCATTTTTGCAAGTAATTTTGAAAAATCAATAAGAGAATCAATGAAAAACTTAATCAAGAACACAAAATACCTCTAACAAGACAATAATATTTTGACACGTGTCATAGGTTTCGTTTGTTTTTTTCGTAAATTTCCATCGCCTGTTATTTTCATAACTCCACTAGTACATATTATTTTGTGTTCCTAAAATGGTTCACTATACTTTTGAAGAATACAGGGACATGATTATGTGTTACGGAGAAGCTCGGTCAAATTTCTCCAAAGCTCAACGTATCTATCGAGAATGATATCATTTAGGACAGGTGGCTAATGTTCGAACATTTATTGACGTGCATAGGCGTTTGGATGAAGATGTCTGTTTAAAAAAAAGTTAATAGTGGGAGTTTCCAGAACTCGTTGCACTGTTGAAAAGGAATAACCTGAACACATTATTAGAAGATGTTTTCATTGGACATTGTTGCAAGAGTGGACTTTATGCTTGATGGCAAGCTAGCTCACTTTTCTTGAGTGGTAAGGAAATTTTTTGAAAGGAGGTTTGAAAATAGGTGGATTTGTCGTGGGGGGCTTGTAATATGATCACTGCTCTTCAGTAATAAAAGAACTAAGGTCATATTTGAATTCTGCGTGATAAAAAGCCCGTGTATACAAAATTTCGTCCGTTTATTACATCATTGTAAGAAGATATTAAGAAAAAACAAAAAAATAATTAAACTTCAACACCCTATATCTTTTAAACGAAGGCGTTGCGGACCTAAGTTCATAGGCACTTTTTTCTATGTCACCCTGTATATATATATATATATATATATATATATATATATATATATATATATATATATATATATATATATATATATACAAGGTACAGAGAAACATTTACATTTTAGAAATAAAAAAACAACATTAATTTTTCAAGATACTATTTATTTAACTTAAGTTACATAGTTGTGGGTATACGCCATTTACTTTACGTAGAGAAAATGATGGCAGGAAGGTGACGTCCTGCTTCCCTAAGGCAATTTTCTATTCTGTCCAGGAAGCTCCTCCACACTCGTTCCAGTGTATCCTCAGTGATCAAACGCCACCTCAGTACGTATCGTCGCTTTCAAGTCATCTAAAGTACGGGGTTTATGTCGATAAACTTGCTCTTTCAAATGTCCCCACAAATAAAAATCACACATGTTAAGGTCCGGAGATCGAGGAGGCCAGTGCACATCTCCAAATCTTCAAATCAGGTGACCTGGAAATACGTTCCGCAGCAGGTTCATTGAAATTCTCGCAGTATGAGCAGTTGCTCCATCTTGCTGAAACCATATGTCGTCTTGCAAGTTTAGCCTGTGCAGTTGTGGCAGAAAAAACGTGTTGATCATATCCACGTACCTGTTCGAGGTAACTGTTACCACTACTCCACCCTCTTCAAAAAAGAAGTGCGATATCGCACACCATACGGTTACACGGGGTGAATGCAGCGGTGTTTCATGGAGCTCTCTCGGATTTTCCTATGCCCAGTACCTGCAGTTTTGTTGATTCACAGTCCCGTTTAGGTAAAAATGGGCTTCATCGCTCATGAAAATGAGAGCACGTGGTTCATCGAAAATAAGAACTTGCATTTGTGCAGCAAAATCATACCCTTAGGGGTAGTCAGTTTCTTTCAATTCCTGCACACAGACAATCTTGTACGGATGAAACTTTAGATCCATTTTCAAAATTTTTCTAACCGTCTCACGTCCCATACGTAATGCAACTGCATGCCGTCGAGTGGAACGTCCTGGACTGGTAACCACAGCTGTTTTCACTCTCTCAATGTTCTCGGGTGTCCGCGCCATTCGTGGAAGACCTGGTGATTTTTTCTTCATTATGTTGCCCGTAGTTCGAAAATTTTTAACCCAATTCATAATGGTAGGTCGGCTAGGGACTGCTCCATGCCGGCCGATGTTGAAATGAACGCGAAAAGCTCGTTGAGCTGCTACCACTGAATCACCGTTTCTAACATGCATATCGTATGTAAACACGCGTTGCTCTACCGACCATTGTGACAGAAACAAAAATGGCCGTTCTTCGGAAGGCGAATGAACACTCCCCGCACACCGCCATGACTCTCCACTTCTGAGTACAGTCTCATCCAAAATGTAAATGTTTCGTGGTCACCTTGTATAATATATATATATATATATATATATATATATATATATATATATATATATATATATACAGGGTGGGCTACCACCAACGCGTCGTCTCTAGCACCCAAACGACTGAATTTTTTCAAAATCTGTTTGGGCGAGAATATATAAGCCTTCTAGGACTACAATCTAAAATTAGTTTGATTTATACAGGGTAATCTACAAACTTGTTACTTATCAAAGTTATATTATTTTAAATGGAATACCCTCCTTTTTAATTTTTTTTTTAAATAAGGTAGACTTTCATTAGAGTTCCCTACACGTAAACCTTACAGTTTCCGAAATATTTAACAATTTTTGAAAATGTTGGGTTGTCAAAAAATTCAAGTATTTTTCGATTCAGAAAAGATGAGACATTCTAATCTAGGTCATCGTAATAAGGATATTTGGAAGTGCATATTCTGTTGTTTATTGTTTCAAATCATAATTTATAGAATAACGCGTAAAGTTAACAAACCTCAAAGTTAAATATCTTTGTTATTTTAAATACAACGCCCAAGAAATTTTTATCGGAATGGAATAGTCTTTTGACAATAGTTCGAAATGTATTAGGGTTCCCTATACCTTACTTCAATACTTTTCGAGAAATTAGTGTATTTGTTACATTTTTAGAAATTACGCCATTAACTCATGTCGATCAGTTAGAATTCTTTGATTTATAAACATTTCTGTCATATTGACGTATTTCAAAATACGACAGTTTTTATAACTATTGATGATTTTTTCATTACAATGAAATATTCCGTGCAAGAAAGAGTGGATATGGTGTTGACCATAGGAGAATGCCATGAAAATTGTCTTTTGGCTTCCAGGGTTTATGCCCAAAAGTACCCTGATCGCAACCATCCTGATACGAGAGCTTTTGAAAGGCTTTTACAAACATTTCGAGCCACAGGTAACACTGCCAATCCAAAACCTAATAAAAGTAAACCGTAAGTGGCAATGAAGATAGTGAGTTTTAGTATTAGGATCTATCGCTGAAAATTCCACACTAGTACTAGAGTAATTGCTAGACAAACAGATTTAAGTAGAGGAAGTGTGAAGAGTTTTCAAAAACACAAATTTCATGCTTATCACATAGAAATTCATCAAAATTTGTATAGCAATGACTTTCAACAACGAATAGATTTCTGTTTGTGGGCAATTGAAAAATAGGGATCAACAAGATTTTTAAATTTCGTTTTGTTTACTGATGAATCAACATTTCACAACAACGGTTTGGTAAATAGACATAATTTTCACTATTATGATTCGAGAATAGGCATGCTTTTAATACTGTTGACGCAAAATCGTTGGAGCATAAACGTATGGGCAAGAATTATTGGAGATCAGGTAATTGGACCATACTTTTCAAAGTCCGTGTCAAATGGTAGAAAATTTTGAGATTATTAAAGCGAGACTTTTGGACACTTCTCGAAAACGTTCCGTTGATCATTAGATATGTGTACAATTAGATCGACACTTGATCGTAGAGTTAGAAATTATTGAAATTTGTTAATAAATGGATTGGAAGGAATGGACCATGTCATTACCAAGATCGCCTTGTCTTACTCCAATGGATTACTTTTATGGGGATATATTAAAATATTGTTTACAATATTCCTGCTACTACTGCAGACAATATGAAGAGAGAATTAGAAATGCGGTGGACACAATTACTCCAGATATGTTAAGAAAAGTCAGACAAAATTTGGAAGAAAGAATTAGACTATGCATTCAAGGAGACGATCATCAGTTTGAACATTTACTGTAGTGACAAATCCAGCAGTAGACTCTCGGTGCATAATGTAAAACAGTCTTTTTCAAGACCAGCAACCTTATAACCTTGATAACATTAATAAACCAAAAACCGTTTAACACATTTGTAACCTTTGTAAATCACAGAATTCTAACTGATCGACATGAGTTAATGGCGTAATTTCTAAAAATCTAACAAATACACTAATTTCTCAAAAAGTATTGAAGTTAGGTAAAGGGAAACGCACCTAAACATTTTAATTCAGTAATTTAAACCTTTTCACGAAATGTGATTGTATCAAGTTACCAATTGTCACACTAATATTAATGCATTTGTTATATTATTGCAAGTTGTAAATCTGTCAGTTATTGTATGTTAAACCATTTTATCGAGTTTATTGTTGTTCTTAAAGTTTCCGTTCATTTTTGATGTTCCCGCTCTGAATACCTTTTCTTGTTTCATTGTAAAATGCCCCATTACAATGTATTTTCCAACTCTGAGATGGCCGACATGGTGTCGACTTATTTCCAAGAGTAATTTAATGGAGGAGATGCAGCAAGAAGTTATAATGAATTGTACCCAAATCGTCGCCAACCCAACAGACAATTGTTTCAAACTTTATTCCAACGATTAAAAGAACATGGGAGCTTTAAATGAGATAACATGCTGGACATCGAACTTCTCCCCCTGTTGTGGAGTAAGAAGATATTTTACGTCGAGTTGAAGAAAATCCTGAAATCAGTATTCGGCAGTTATCTGCAATTACAGCTGTACCCCGGGCGTCCATACATAGAGTTCCTCATGCCCAACTTCTGCATCCGTATCACCATTTAAATGTACATGACTTATCGCCGACTGATTTCCAACTAATGACTTGACATTTTCTAATCTTGTTCTCTTTACTAATGTGGCAACCTTTACCTCGATTCATAATTAATACCGGCAATTCTCATACATGGAGTGAATACAATCCCCGTATAGCTAGAACGAATCATTTTCAGCACGAACTTTCAATTAACATATGGTGTGGAATTGTTAGAGATTCTTAAATAGGACCACGTGAACTTCCTACTCGGTTGAATGCAGAATCATATCTCAAATTTTTGGAAAATACTTTGCTCTGTTCCGATTAACATTAGTAACAATATGTGGCTTATGCACGATGGTGCTCCTGCTCATTATGCTCGAATTTATTTAAATAACCACTTTTGACAACGATGGAATGGACGTAGTCATCCCTGGTTACCGCGAAGTCCACATCTCAATCCGTTAGATTTTTTCGTATGGAGTCACATGAAATCCATTGTTTATAAACAATCAAATGGCAATAGAGTGGAATTGTCAAGAAAAATTCGAGAAGCTGAAAATGAGATTAGAAATGATGTTCTTCCATGTTAGACAAAATTTAGCTAAACGTTGTCAAATGTTTTTAATGGCGTCCATTTTGAGAATCTTTTGTAAATAGGCAATAAAATCTAATACCTACTTAATTAAATTTAATTTTTATTAGAAAGTGCATTAATATTAATCTGACAAGTGGTAACTTGATACAAATCGAAAGTTTATATTGGTGCATTAAAATGTTTAGGTGCGTTTTTCTTGAAAACGGTACATGAGTACACCTTTTTTATGTAAAATTAGTTTCTCCATCTCCTAAACTTTACCCGCAGAAACGAAAGTGTTGATCATAAGAAAAATGACAGAAACGTACGAAAAAAAATCTGTCAACAACGTCTACATATGCAGTATGGCTTATAAACTGAGAATATTCAACTTCTTCGCAAGTGGATGTGTTCCAATTTTCAACTTGATACGTCATGTACATTTCTGAAATATACCCAGTGTTAAAAGTATTTTTGAAACTTTTGCACTAAGATATGTTTGGTTTAATCGATCCCATTTGACCTAAGGAAGTTATAAAGCTGTGCCCCTGTACTTATGAGACACCCTGTATATGCGGGTATTTTATATATTTCAAATATGCAGCTGTTTCAGAAATATCTAATAAAAACAAAAAACTGCACCTAATAAAACCCTGTGCTTCGCTGGATTTCTTCCAAAATCTTATCAGCACCAGGAGCCCAAATACAAAATTTTACGTACATAGGTTTGATCATTCTGGAGTAATCATGGACAGTAACATACATCCACACCGATATCATGGCCAATCTCGTGAAAGTTCGTCAAATGTTGTAAAACAACTTAATAAGTCGATTTAGCAATAATGAAAAAAATGTTGATTACATAAACTTCTATACCTACATATGTATATGTAGGTTGGAAGGTAAAAATAATTATAATGATTATTTTATATTTTATAAATTGAACATTAGCATTTGTTAACACATTTCTTTTACTGCTGGACAGCTATAATTGCTATTGAAACATATAAAGCTTGTAGAATCAGCATTTCAGTACAAGATTTGTTATTCAAAAGATAAGTATTTTAGAGATTTATACACAAAGCTCTCAAATTGTTTAATTTTATGGTTTACAAGTGTAACTTGAATATATATTGTATGACATTCAATGTAAATTAGAAACGTTTGCACTAATTTAACAGAAAAATACAACATTGAAATCTATAGCTTCGCTTGTTCTACAAAAGCAATAAATGTACTCACTCTTTAAAGCTCCATGTACAGATATGTTTATTACCCGTAGTGATTAGTAAGGCGTTACTGTTGAGCTTAACTAGTATAACTCTGGATAAAATGTTTTATTATCTTTTACTTACAACCTTTAGTATAACTAAGTTTGTATTTTTGGTCAAATGTGTTCGTTGAATGGTACAAGCTACGTTTATTTCATCAAAATGGTCTTTTGGGCTGATTTGATTTTTAATTAATGTGATTGAATAAGTTTTATATTATTTTTAATGTTTCCTCTAATGATCTCTTTTTGTTTTAGTAAAATAGTAACGGACCCAACAGCAGAAGAAGAAGACATTAGTTCTGGTTTATTAACAATTGTAGTTAAGAATAAGGAATTGTGTTCCATACATAAACCTGGAGGAAGTCCTTTAAGTGAAGAAAAATTATATCAGTGCATAAA
Organism: Vesta saturnalis; assembly: GCA_036346205.1. Classification (NCBI taxonomy): domain Eukaryota; kingdom Metazoa; phylum Arthropoda; class Insecta; order Coleoptera; family Lampyridae; genus Vesta; species Vesta saturnalis. Next base: position 638,950 of record JARFJB010001243.1, on the reverse strand, counting down.
TGAAACTGTAAATCATGCAGATTTGTTAACCAAATTAATTGATACAGCTATTAATGAATAAATAGTTAAAATTACTTTCATGACTTATTAAATTGTTGATTTTTTTATTAAAATGAGCACTATTATAAATCAACTTCTATATTTCAAATACTTTGTAACAGGTATCAATTGATACACTAAAGTGTTCACTTACATTTGCACATAATAATGTGTTTAATTTTATTTATTACAACCTTATTTCAAATGGCTTAGGTAATACGTCAATTACCTTGTGACAGTGTACTGTTACGAAAATATTTACTAAAGAAATTTAAATTATATAAAATATAAATATACAATAAAGGGTAAAATAATTTGTAAAAATTTGCTAATCGCAATATACAGATAAATTAATTATAACGTTGTTGCCCCCTAAGTGAAAATATAAAATTGGTTCTTTTAATCAAAATTTTTGCGAATTATACATGCATATTATAGTATTGCCAAACAATTATTAAAACATGTATATTATATACATATGTAAATGTAACGTATACGGATTTAATATACATTATTACAAATTACAACGCACCTTATTTATACAAAAATTGAAAAGGAAATGCTGAAGATACCTATACAGATAATATACAAGTGTTTTTGCCTATGGATACTTTACCATCCCAGTACATATAATTTATAGTTAGTAAAAATGGTAAAATACATTACGGAAATTAAAAAACCTTAAAATTTATTACTAATTTAAATACTGTATGTACACAACATATACTATTAAGTGTTGTTTTAGACCAGATCAACTTTAGAACTAACTGCATTCAGTCGCCACATTTAAAAATACACAACCAAAATTTTTAAATGATTCAAAATTTTGCATACCCACTAATAATAAATAGAATCGCAAAAGTTGCCATAATCAAAATCAAAAGGAATTGAATCAAAGACAAGCACATGTCTTTTACAATATTTTTAGTGTGGGTTATCCACATGCAATTTTAAGATTGTAGTATTTCAAACTTACAATATATTTTTTATTTATAATTACAGAATTACGCTGTATATTACTTGCAATGATATTTCCTACTACGTATATAACTAATGCACTTAGTGATGTCTTTACAAATATAAAACAAGAATAAGTTAAAATAACTAAAACCACCACTAAATATATACAAATATGACTAAATTTAAAAACACAACTTAAAACAATAAGATTACTGTTTGTCATTTGCACAAATTGTACTAAATAAAATATTTTTTGGTAGTTCTATCTACAATAGGCCTTAATAATTAATACTTAAACAATAATTTTCCTTTTTTCAATTTAATTACAAATATGAGTATTAATCTAAGTAAAAAATAATGTTAATCTAACAATATTCAAATCAGCAATTGCCTATTCTATTATTTATTTTTTTGGGAAGTATCACAATTGATAATAAATATTGCCATATTACGAAAGAATTAAATATCTTCAAATATTTTGTATGTTACATATCCAAGCAAATGTAAATTAGTTTTGTTGGAAAGAACATATTCTAACAGTTTTATCGAGAAAGGAAGATGTTTATTATATGAAATCTAACAACGTTAATGAAAATGAATTACAGTACTACCAACTTCTTCTGTGTAATGTTCTTAAGACACACTGTAAACGAAATATTGTCTACAGAAGTACTGGGCACATTATATTCTACCGTATTCCAAAAGTATTGTACACGAATAATTAAATTTTTTATAATTTGTCATTAATAAATAGAATTTTGAGTAATTTTAAAGTAATTCAAACAACTAGTTTATTATTTTGCAGTATCTCATTGGGGATTAACATTTATTATCAATAAATTGCAGGCAATTTTTCAAAAATACATCGGTTTGTCAAAAATTTATGTAAAATATATGTTGGGACATAATTTTCATTGTGATTAACATTAAGCTATTGTAAAAAACTGAAGTCTATTTAATTTGGCACTATTGAATTAACACCTAGCCAAGCCATTATAACAGAATATTAAAGCTATTGTTCACAAAATGATTTAAGAGTGCCACCTAAAACAGTGTCACTATGTAAACACTCATAAAAAAAGTTATATTTTGCAACACTTGAACTACAAAAGCTAGAACTTTTTTTAAATTACATTATTTATAGGAACAACTGTGCAAGACAATACAGTATCTGAGATCAAGATATCTCTTTCAAGATAGATTAATAAAATTGAAGATGAAAACAGGGTCATTAACTTATTGGGCAGTTTTATAAAAAAGTACTCGGTTTCGTACAAATATAAAAAAATAAATTACATTAAAAATTATAATTGATGTTAAGGTTGAGAATCAGATGTGTTGGATCTTCGACGTACTTTGGCAGTAATATTCTGGGTAATATTCTTTTGCTGTTGATTCATGCAAAGTTGTTGGTATTGTTGAAGTTGCGCTTGTTTTTGAAGTGTGAATTGAAGCTGTTGGCTTGACAACGAACTCATAGTTGAATTAGGTGGCAGCGTTACTTGAGCTGCAGCTAAGAATATTTACTTTCAGTCTTCTTTGTAATATTAAAATGAAATGCATTATTTAAAAGCAAAAGTAGATGAAAATCGTGCATTCAATTAAAAAATTTCAGATAAAAATAAATATATTTTACAATTGACTAAATTTTGAAATCAGATTATTTTTTTAATCTTCTGGTATCAAAATGATTTTAATAATTTTCATTTAGAATTAAAATGAAATTGTAGCTCATTCAACTGACTTGCATTAGGAATAGCCATCTTGATTGTTATTGGAGTTCGTTGTACACCACGTGCTGCAATGCTTTGTTGTATACCAGATTGTTGCATTCTAGGCCTTTGCAATGGTGTCAGCAATTGAAATTGTTGTCCTCCCTGAGATAAAGTTACACCTGCTGATCCTGCTGCTCTTATGTTTTGTTGACTTAAGCCCTTCACACCCGACGTTACCAATTGAGCTGCAAAAAATTAAATTGTTTATATGTATAATTATAAAAACAAATTGTAATTACGGGACTAAGAGGAAACATATTTGGATAATAAATAACTATATTTTTTTCTCAGTGTGAAAACAAAACAATTTTAAAATTACTTTGCACAATGAGAAGCACAATGGCAATCATTTTCAAAATTGGAAAATACAGAGTGATTTCAATATGGATCAAATAAATAAAAGATTATGAATAACCAATATTCCTTTAAGAAATGTATGTAATTTGTGTTTAACTTTTGTATGCTTGATTCGGTCAACTTTAGTTGATCTTCGAATTTGGCGGAATGGATAATATAATGTACGTCCCCATTGTGAGATTTGCCATTGTTCAATACAGAACATATATTATGTGTAGATATGTAATGGCCAGCTAAGCATACACGCAACGCGCGCTCTGGGTTATTTTATGTAATAGAATGTTTAATATCAAGCTTAAGTGTATACATAGAATAGAAAGTAATACCAATAACCAAGTGTTATTCGTTTTAGTAATAAATTAAATTAAAAGTCCATTATCAGCTACGTTTAGTTCAAAAATCGCTGAATCACAATTAAAGTGTGCGTTAGAAAGTGGAAAATCATATGACATAGGTTTAGCACAACTATCAGAAAATAATAAATTTAAACCCAATTTTTAAATTTAGTGGCGCGATTAGTGCAATAAATGACTATTATGCATGATAAAAATCCTCAAAATTTTATTCATGATGGAACTGTCTTTTATTTCATGGTGTAATTGAGGTTGGTAATGAAGATACTGAAACTATGATTAAGGAAATTTGCTATAATAAGTTACAGTTGCATAATTTCGAATTCACTAATATAGACCGTTGTCACAGACTCGGTCAGAATAAAATTAATAAAGCGCAGCCTGTAATTGTGAAATTTACAACTTACAAGGTTCGTGAGGTTGGCAAAAGGAATGGTAAAAGGAACTAATCTAGCTTTACTAGAATCTTTGAATACCAATCGTTACATGTTATTAAAAATGCTACGAGACAGGTTTTCTAAAGGAAAAATTTGGGTTTAATAATATTTATTCGTTACCATTTGGAGTAGAATATATAACAAATTAAAATTAGCAATAAAAATACATAAAGACTAGAGGTAGATAAAGTAAAACATCACAAGTTACTCTGTACAATCTTAGGTCTATATGTACAGGCTGTCTCAAATTGGAGGGCAAGCATGGGGATCTCGCTTATTATAAGAGATAGGATATAGGTTTAAATACGGCACTTTTGCTAAATTCGATGCCGAGTAATAATCTGAAAAGAAATTTGAGCTCGAATGGATTTGGTTTTATGTTCAAAAAACTAAAAATTTCGATTTTCGTTTTTCGCGTTTGGCCACCTTATTATTAGGAATTTTCAAAATTCGATGAAACATTATTAAGGCACCTTTTTACGCACAATACTAATACGGTATTAAAAATATTATGTGACGTTTCATTTGTTCTGAACCATCATCAGGTTTATTTTTTCTTATGGGGGTTAAGATATATTTTTATGTTGTTGGATGGAGAATGTTATGCTAAATTTAGCAATATACAACACTTTATGGTTTGATCGACTGCAAACTAAAATAATGAGAAAAATACGAAGAACAAGATTCCGCCTTCTTGGATCCAGCAAGGAATAATTACAGTAGTTCTACTTATTTAATTTGTTAAACTCGTTAGAACATCCAAAAAAATATAAAAACATTTAAACAATTTAAGAAAAAACATTAACAAACAACTCAAATAAGTATGTCTATGTAACACGGTCATAATAGCGACAACGCAAATTTATCGATAGGTAACAACAAAATAATTACACAGACAAACAAATAAAAATTATTATAATAAATGTTCGAACAAGTTTCCTCCTTCTCGAATACAGTAACGAATTCTTCTTCTACAATTGTTTACGCTTCTTTGAATGATTCGCCTGGAGTTCTTCTATATTTTGCGGTGGCGTCTTATAAATCATATTTTTTAAATAGCCCCAGAGGGGTTAAATCTGGACTTCTTGCTGGCCACCTAAGTGGTCCCCTATTTCCCATCCATTTATCAGGAAATTCGCCGTTAAGAAATTCACTTATTATCGCAGCATTACGAGGAGGAGCTCCGTCCATTTGCCACCAGAGAGTCCATCTTTCGTTTAGCGCAAAATCATCCAAAAGGTCTGATATTTCGTGTGTTAGAAATGCGAGGTAGGGTTTTGAGACGTTAGGATACCTTCGTAAATAATTGGCCCGAGGAGCCTATCCTTCCAGATTCCAACCCACACATTAAAGGACCGGTGGCCTTGTCCTCGCATTTGCCTGTTAATTCGTGGATTTTCAACGGACCAGTAGTGCTCGTTATTACGATTAAACATTCCATTAGTGGAAAAATTGCACTCATCCGTCCAAATTATTTGATTGAGAAAGTTGCGATTTTCCAGCATTTTGGTATTAAGTTGGTTACAAAAATCCAACCGTCTCATATCGTCCCGAGGCCGAAGAGTTTGACTAACGTGTAACTTAAATGGTTTATAACGGTGTTGCTTTAACACTCGCCAAACTGTCGTTTTTGGCACTTCAATAGTTTGCTCTATTTCTCTGGTAGATGTTGAAGGATTTTCTTGAACCTAAGATGGATAACATAAAGTCATAACTCTCCAAAAAAAAAATGTCTGCTGAAATTAGCAGTGAAGTGAGTGGAAATTCTTATAATTACTATAATACTAACAAATAGTACCTGATGTAATATTTCTTCTTCGGCATCTCTGTCTAGTCTGCTACCATATGCATTTCGAGGTTTCTGAAAACATCCAAATTCTCGCAAGTTTTGGTCTAATTTTAAAAAATATCTCTGGTTTGGTTGCTGCCTCCCCGGATATTCCTCTAAATATCTTTGTTCTGCTCTGACACTATTTCTATTGCAGCTATAAAATATCCTTATCATGTCTCGTTTTTCTGAATTTGAAAACATTCTAAAGAAACTTGCAAATTTTAAAGCACTAACACGAAGGATCTTGCAGTTATTACCCTTTTTACAATTAGAAAATGACATGACAAAAGCCAACTCCTGAGTTTTGTTTGATTCATGGGTATCGTGATAATGTAATATTTAGTTTTAGTATAAGAAAAAATAAACCTGATGATGGTTCAGAATAAACGAAACGTCGCATAATATTTTTAATACCGTATTAGTATTGTGCGTAAAAAGTTGCCTTAATAATGTTTAATCGAATTTTGAAAATTCCTAATAATAAGGTGGCCTAACGCGAAAAACGAAAATCGAATTTTTTAGTTTTTTGAGCATAAAACCAAATCCATTCGAGTTAGCTCAAATTTGTACTAGGCATCGAATTTAGCAAAAGTGCCGAATTTAAACCTATATCCTATCTCTTATAATAAGCGAGATCCCCATGCTTGCCCTCGAATTTGGGACAGCCTGTACACATTAACAAGCACGAGTTATGACTATAAGTATACTCTTGTTACTCACTAAATATCAATTAGCTGCTAGTTTTTTGAAGTTACATTTATGTATTCATTGATTGTGTAAAAGGAATTTGTGACTAGAACTAGCGAAGTTATTTTTTAAAGTTAAAAATACTATTTGCTTCTTTTATGTCATTAGGTAGTTTGTTAAATAAGAGGACGGGAATTGCTTAACCTAAGAATAAAAGACTAATTTTATGTTTTCAAAACCGTTTTATTTTTCAACATAATCACCTAAACGATCTATACATTTTGTTCAACGATGATCTAAAGCCTTGATCCCATCGCGAAAGGTGCTTCCTTCAAGGCTTGCAAAATATTCATCAAGCGCGAACTTGGCCTCTTCGTTAGTCGAAAATCGTTGTCCGCCTAGGAAAATTTTGAGTTTGGGGAATAAGTGGAAGTCTGACGGAGCTAGATCGGGCGAATAAGGGGGATGCGGAAGCAAATCATACTTCAGTTCGTCAATTTTTACCATCGCTATAACACTTGTGTGGGCTGATTTGACACACAAGGCTTTCTTCGGAATTGGATAACCATGATCAATCCACTGTTTTGTATCAGGGATATAATGATGAACCCAAGTTCCGTCAGTAGTTATCAATCGCCTCATAAAATCAGTCGGGTTTGCTCGAAAACGATCCAGGCATTCTTGCGATATTTGCATTCGGTCACGTTTTGGTCTAGGGTGAGCAAACGCGGCACCCATCTCGCAGAAAGCTTTTTCATATCCAATTCTTGAGTTATGACATTATGTACCCGTTTTTTTAAGATGTTCACGATGTTAGTTATCTCACTTAACTTCAATCGCCGATCTTCTAAAATCATGGTATGGATTTTGCTCACCATTTCCGGAGTAGTGATACTTTTAGGACGTCCAGAGCGGTGTTCATCTTTTATGCTCGCACCACCACGTTTAAATGCAGCCACCCAGTTCTTTACCATGGCATATAATGGTGTACTTTCAACCAATACGTTGTGCAATTCTTCAAAAATCTTCGCATTTTTCAAACCTTTTTTAAATAGAAATTTAATAACGGCACGATGCTCGATATTTTTCATTATTAAAAATACACAAAACAGACTGGTAATAGGCGGCTGCTAACAACAATGTATGACACTGCCGAAATTAATATTTTCAATACTGCCAAATCAAAGATGACATTTTAGAAATATGCATTTATTTTTTACTTAACAACGCCATCTACGCGGAGGCTAAGCAATTATCATCCCATCCTCGTACTACACAAAATAGTATTAAAGTTTCACATTCCACTTAAAAGAAGGAAGATAATGGGGACTTCTACTTCTGGTTTTTCTTATTTAATGGTTTCGCCTTAAACTAAATATTGATGCCATTGGAGTCTTATTTATTTATTTTAAAATGGTGGAAAATTTTCTGCATATCAACGATATATGCGCGCTAAAAGACTTACCAAGAACTTCAAGTGTTTGTAGCACAAACAGTTCGGAGTCCAAAGTAAGTGATAGAATTGTACAAATGGAATCCCTGGCAAAACAATATTGAAAGTGCGCTGTTCGGCATTGTCATCCAAACTCCGACGTCTCTAAAGTAAAGTAAGGGCTAAACAATCTCAAACATATAGACTAAAAATGAAAAAGTCTGTAAGTACTGGTCAGATGCTTAATAATTTGTTTGTTGGTAAAAGTAAATATTTACAAGTATTCGTTGGCATGCAGCTCTTTCATAAGAGAAACGTAAAATGGACCAAGGTTCAACAGCAAACAAGCCTCTCGTTACATTATAAATCTCCCTCGGCCTATAAATTCATGTTAAATAACCTTAAATTTACTTTACCTGCAATCAGAACCATTCAGAGTTGGTTGAAAGTGATCAATTTAAGAACTGGATGCGGTAATACTACATTAATTGAGAAGCTGTTTTTGAAAGGAAAGAGCATGGAGGATAAAGAGAAAATGTGTGTCTTTCTTTTTGAAGAAATTACATTAATGAAACGGTTGGAATTTAACAAATCGGAAGACTTTGTCGAAGGCTACCATGACCTAGGATTTCTGGGAAGGAATAACAAATTAGCTAACACGGCTTTAGTATTTTACCTTCGGGGATTACTTTACAATTGGAAAATTCCATTTTGCTACTTTGTTTCTGTTGGACCTGTGGACAGTAACTCGTTGCTGAAAATTATTCCGTGGTAATAAAAAAATTAAAAGAATTAACTTTTAATCCAATGGCTCTGATATGCCATCAGGGATCGAACAATCGTCGCGCTTTTAATTTGTTAGGTGCCACTAAGCAAGAACCTATAGTCACCATAGGAGGTCAAAAAATTTTACGATATTCGAGTTCCCCATTTACTGAAAAATCTAAGAAATAATTTTATGAATACGAAGCTTCAATTTATTGTTGGAAATAGTCGTGTGGATTGGACTGACATACGAGATTGATGAAAGAAGTCTCACAACCAGAACCATGGTTAAAATTACGTCACGGCATATTACCCCAACAAATTTTGAAAAGATGCAGCTCAAATATTTTCTCATACAGTTTCAGCAGCAATTAAAACAGCAGCATCAACCAAACAGTTTATTTCTCCCACGTCATTACAAACCGCTGACTTTGTGGATACTATCAACAATATTTTCGATTCCTTAAATAGTACAGTTCTACATGACCCTAATCCATATAGGCGACCTTATCCGTTTATAGCAATAAAACTGAAATGATTTTACGTGAAGGGCTAGAGTATTTTACAAATATTGCCGTTTTTGAGGGAACCACGAAACGCAATAATATATACTGCCTCGAAGGATTTCAGTGGACTATAAAATCAATTCTTTTATTATGGAAGGATGTACAAGAACAGGGCGTGAAATACCTTTTAACGGGTTTTCTAAATCAGGATCCCCTCGAAAATTTTTTTTCTGTTGTTAGAAACAATGGGGGTTATAATCCTACTCCTTCAGTTCGTCAGTGCCGTAGAGCAATTCAGCAGAATGTGAACATTAGGCTTCAAATGGCTACAGATACCGGAAATTGTCAAGCTGACGAAATTCATCACATTCTGAATTTAGAAACTGAAGAAAATTCTAATACTCCTGCAGACGCGCCAGTTAACATGGAAGTAAATGAAAGTGTACGTACACATGAAGCTACATCCGACGATCTTGAGATATTAACAGCTCCTGTGCCGCAAGAAGCTACTTTAGAAGCATGTTCTAATGTATATGTTGCTGGTTATCTAGCATGAGCGTGGAAAAAAATTTAAGTGCGAAGAATTTAACTAAAGGTGATTGTGATTTAATAAATGAGAATGAGTTTTTCATACTTAACAAAGATTATTCTTGGGGACATAATATAAAATATTTAAAGAGACCGTCAGATAAATTTTCAGGACTTATATCACATCTTTTACGTGCGTTTAATATATCTTTCGAGAAACATAAATGTAACATGCAAGTTAGTACAAATATAGAGCGCGATTTAAAGAAAACTTTAGAAAGGTGATCGGTATTCAGCAGAGACACCTGTATCGTGTGTATCTCACAAACAACGTGTTCTACATTTGTTCATACGAATGAACATATTCAGATATTTAAAATGGGAAAGTGAAAAACGTAGAGAACCACCAAATAAAAGTGTAAAACCTCACCGAAAAGTTAGAATTTTGTCATAATTCAATGATAAGTGTGATTTGTTACGGCGGTGAATATATACCATATTAGATTATCTATCATTAAATAATATACTTCCGGTACTTCAATCAGGTTTTAGACATTATCATAGTACTGCTACAGCTCTCACCAATATAACTGATCGTGGGAAGGCAGCAATCTTAATCTCGCTCGATTATTCGAAGGCGTTCGACGTCGTAAATCATAAATTGTTATGTGCCAAGTTACGATATTATGGTTTAAATGACATAGCAGTGAAACTATTTCGTTCTTTTCTAATCAATAGAACTCAAAGTGCCTGTATCGGAAGTGACATATCTTCTACAATAATGGTTTCATCCGGAGTACCACAGGGGTCAATCTTAGGACCAATTTTATACTTGGTGTATGTATCTGACTTGCATAAGCCGGTGAAATCATGTGAACTTCATGCGTATGCTGATGACTCTCAATTAATATTAAATTTCGATCCAAAAGACTATTCCAGTGCTTCCAATAAAATTAATCGCGATATCGAAGCCGTAGTAAAATTTAGTGATAAACACCAGTTAACATTAAATAATAATAAAACAGTAATGTTATTGTTTTGTAGTAAAACTAAATATTCATGATTAACAGGAAACATGAAAATCATTTTTAGGTTTAGTTTCAGATCGTAAATTAAATTTTAGTGATCATGTAAGTTACGTGATCAAAAGGGCCTATATAAAACTACGATTACGATTTACTAATAACTCAATAATTAATTTTAAGTTTAGAAAAAAATTATGTGAAGTATTAATTTCTTCCATTTATGGATATTGTTTAACTGTTTATTACCCATTTCTAAATTACATTAACAGAAACAGGCTCCAACATCTACAAAATACTTGTTGCAGATTTATGTATGGTCTACGTAAATTTGACCATATTAGCGATTTCATGCAAGAATTAAATTGACTCTCCTTAAAAACAGGTGGAAATTTCATTTCTTAAATTTTGTACATAGAATTGTTGTAACGAAGAGTCCTGCATATCTGCGCCGCAAATTAATTAGTTTTTAAAAATTACCCCTTAAATATTTTTCGTAAAAAAATTCGTGGTACGGTTTGACTGTTAGCAATTTATATTTTTGCTTTATATTGTACATTTATAAATAATCATTGGATACCTACACAGCTAGCTATTTATTTGGTATCAATTTATTTTCATATATTGGAAATAAAAATATTATTTCAAAGAATAATAATAGTTAGGGAAACAATACCGTTTATAGTATGTAAGGTTTTTATTTATCTATGAGTATGTAGACGGATGACGCCGACCCGACAATGACAATCAGTCTCGTCATGACTCGTGCAGTCGAGTAATCACTTCAGAAAATTTACAACGATGTCGTTAGTTTACAATTCAGAAGCTTGAAGGTGGTGGGGAGCAGGGGTTCCATTAGAAAAAGACAGCATGTTGGGAACGCAATTTAACATTACACTTGCGTGTCTTAAAATTTTTTAGTCAATGATATATATATATATATATATATATATATATATATATATATATACAAACTGAAATGGTATTTTCCTTGGGTCAATTTAAGTAAAAAAAGTCCCATAAACATAGGTCTGATTCGCAATAGTTACCCAGATACAAGCGTTTAAAGTTTATAAATGATCACATATTTTTTCAAAAGTAATTATTATTAGTCAACTGGAAAAACAAAACCGAAACAATCTGTCATTTATTCGTTTGTGTTCTAATAATGACAAAGTGGATTGTAGTAAATTAAGTGTAATTTAAATTTAAAATGCCTTTTCAATTTTCTACCATCTGTAGAATGTTTTCTTGCTCATTCACATTTAACTCCACAGGACGATCAGATCTTATTGAAACTGATGGAAATGAACCAAGAGTTCGAACGTGTTGAAACATAGAAGAAAAGGTTTGGTGATTTGGAATCCTCCTGTTGGGAAATCTTCGTTCATATTCCCTAACGGCAGCTCTCGCATTTCCATCACAAAATCCATAAATGTAAATGGTGTCAGCATACTCTTCGTTAGAAAATTGAAAAGGCATTTTAAATTTAAATTAGACTTAATTTACTACAATCCACTTTGTCATTATTAGAACACAAACGAATAAATGACAGATTGTTTCGGTTTTGTTTTCCAGTTGACTAATAATAATTACTTTTGAAAAAATATGTGATCATTTATAAACTTTAAACGCTTGTATCTGGGTAACTATTGCGAATCAGACCTATGTTTATGGGACTTTTTTTTACTTAAATTGACCCAAGGAAAATACCATTTCAGTTTGTACAGTTCCTCACCGGACACCCTGTATATACATATTAATTGTTAAAGGGAAAAGCTCTATTACTGTATCATGCTCGTAAACACGAGTTATCATCTTGGAAAAATGTAGTCACGTTACTTAAAAGCTCATTTCCAAACATGGTGATATTTTGTGGCCCGCAAGATTCCCTGATCTTTCAGCATGTGAATTTTTCCTTTGGGGATTTCTGAAGAGTAGGGTATACAGTAATAGACCACAAACCTTACGGGAATTAGCAATAAACATTACACAAGAAATTGAGCGAATTCAACTTGTCCTGCTCCACGGCATATATTTACAGATTTAAACATAATTATAAAAAGATAAATTTGCAACGCGTTAATGTATTAATTATTGGATAATAAACGGACGTCAATCAGTGCGTAAAATCTTAGGTAGGTGCATCACATGTTTTATGGCCAGGCCGACTGAACTTTCTCAACAAATGGGGTTATATTACCTCATAATCAGGTTACCAAAACTAGCATATTTTCTACCGTAGGGGCCGATTATGCTGGACCCTTTGAAATTACAGATGGAAGGACAAGAAACCGAAAACTTGTTAAATCATATATTTGCTTATTTATCTGCTATGTACCAAAGCAGTTCATATAGAATTGGTTAGCGATTTATCAACATTAGGGTTTTTAAATGCATTAAAGAGGTTTGTTTCTCGTCTGGGACTCTGTAATACCATATTTTCGGACAACGCAACTAACTTTTTTGGCGCAAATAATTTACTAAATGATCTCCGAACCAATAAAAAATTTCAAAATTGTATCATTGGTAACAAAATCGATTGGAAATTCATACTTGCAAAATCACCGCATATGGGTGGTCTCTGGGAGGCCTCAATAAAAAACGTTAAATATTACATTAAAAGGTTAACTAATCAATCGAATTTGACATTGGAAGAATTTTACACTTTTACTGTGCAAATTGAAGCAATCCTAAATTCCCGTCCTTTAACTGCACTATCCTCGGATCCCAACGATTTCGAGCCATTAACGCGAGGCCACTTCATAATTGGAGCGCCTTTAAATTCGCTGCCGCAAGAAGCAATACGTGGAAGGAAATTTAACATACTCTCCAAATATTTTTAAATAAAACACATGCTGCAACAGTACTGGCAACGATGGTGCAAGGACTACTTAAACACGCTGCAACAACGAAGTAAATGGAAATACCAGAAAAACAATGACGAATTATTAATTGGGAAATGAGTTTTGCTGAAAGAAGACTATCAACCGCCGTGCAAGTAGACATTGGGACGCATCAGCGCTTTACACCCAGGCAGTGATAATATAGTTCGCGCAGTTAGTGTTAAGACGCGAAATAGTGAAACCAAACGTGCGATTCAGAAAGTGTGTCTATTGCCGATCTAATTAAAATAAGATGAACCTTTGTTCAAATCACACCTGTTTTAAATTAGTTTAAATATTATTAATTTTATTAAATACATAAATAAAAAGTTTACCTCGAGTAGGATTTGAACCTACGACCTGTACTTTGCTAGAGTACCGCGCTACCAACTGCGCCACCAAGGTTCAAGCCCCAATCGATGTAAATTTTGTCTTTATGTATGTAGAACTGATGTAAATTCTAAATATATACGTAGGTTCAAATCCTACTCGAGGTAAACTTTTTATTTATGTATTTAATAAAATTAATAATAATTTTTAATAACATATTTACCTTTGAACTTATTCGTTCATAACAAAAACTTATAATAGTTTAAATATTGTTTATGTTATATGTATCAATTTCATTTATTGAAACCTCACAGTATTTCAAGAGGGGCGGTATGTTAAATGTTATGTAAAGCGTTTGTCAAATGTTTATGTCAAGGGTTTAGGGCAAGGAAGTTCTCACCCTATCAGGTGGAATCCTAAATTTTATATTTTGTAATGCATTCTGTTACGAGTTCTAACAGTGTCAACAAGTGTAATACAGTCCACCAAAGTAAATACAGAATTATTCTTGTGCATTTATATCGACACACAACAGTGTGTGAGCATGTAGACCAAGTGGAGACAATAAAACTCTACATACAATGCAAAAGGGAAACTGAAAGAATACACGCAATGGAAAGAATCCCAGTCGAATTGGCTGACAATTTAGTATAGTGTAGTTTATGATGTCCTGATCAAATGCCTCCATGGATACAACGAGATCTAATCGCGATACAGGGTGTTAACATGCAGAGGCAGGGTTGCTACTTACCTTTAGAAAATCAATAAGGTGGCGATTATTTTATTACAAAAACTTAAGGAATAATTATAATCTTAATATTGTCAACACGAGTTGCAATGAAACATTCTAAGACTCTGTATACAGAGTGATTCTTTTTCTACTAGTCAATGTTAAGATATTTGTGTAATTCTTTGAACAAACTCATTCATTAAACATAAAGTATAAAACTAAATATAATATGACCATTATTTTGTGGCTCTTGTCTATTTGTCGCATTTTGTGCGGATCCTGGTCAACGGCATGATGATGCAGCAATCGAATGGGAGACTACTACATTACAGATCTTTGTGATATGCCAAGAGACAAGAGAAAGTCCGTAAAATGAGTACTTGTCGGTAGCACTCCAGCTCCGAGTTTGTGCATTTTACTAGTTCATACTATGTTTGTTAAGACATTGTAATTACGGTTATGTACGGATTTTATTTGTTGATGGCTTGCATATTCCAAAAAAGCATAAGACATTAGCGTTATGTGAAACGTACCGACACTTTGAGCACCAGATTTACAAGTGGAGTAATAACGATCTACAGCATTTTCGTCATTAAGCATTTATATGTGTATAAACATTCAAATTCATTACATCTGTGTAAAATGACAAAATTTTTCATCTTATGATCGGTTAATGTAACGCAATTCAATACTTATTACCTAATAACAGGTTCTAAAATATACCCTTGCTCATCTAAATGATGTGCACGTAATTTAACCCTTTCGGATATATAGCTACGTCTAGCTAGCTAGGCATTTTGGGCATTTGCGCACGGTGTTACTAGTACGTTGTTACTACATACGATTAAATTAAAGATACCCTTGGAAATAATTTTTTTGACCGTTAATGTTGATTCTGACACTCTCCTTTAGTACCCACTAATGGTAAGTGATTGTAATTAGTCTATTGTTTGGTTTAATACAGCGGACTTACAAAAACATACTACCTACTTTAATATAGAATAGGATGGCCCTAAGAAATAGAAATCACCTCACTTGTTTTCTTTTTGATGGACGATTTGCAACCACGTTTAATGACTAGAATAGATGGAGGTCTGGAACAAAAATATGTACCAATTGCAATCAGTCAATTAGTAATCAAATATCTGCTATTCAAGAAGACCCTACATGTTTAAGGATAAATATATTAATGCAAGGTAGAGGTAGTACGTGTTTTGATATGTAACGGCGATGAAGACCTTCGTAGGTTATCTGTCGAATGTGGGGCTTATATTTCATTTTGAAAAGGTTAAACCATGTGCACGACATTTAGATGAGCAAGAATATATTTTACAACCTTTGTTAATTGGATTGCGTTACATCAACAGACCGTATGTAAGTAATGAGAGGAGAAATTATTCAGTCATTTTTACAGGAATTTGTCATGTAGCAAAAAATCTGACAAGGATATACGACGAGAATAGTTTAAGTGATAGTGAATTTGAACGTTTATGCCCAATTAATAAACAGCAGCTTTTAGAACTATTTACACACTGCGATGGAGTACGCCAACAAGATTATTACAGATATGTGAGTAAAAAATATCGCTCGATATTCTTGAGCAAAATGCATCATGAAGCTTCTAATAATTTTGCACTTGTAATGTTTGGCTATTCAAGTAGACAGGCAGTAAGTCTAGCCGTTACTCTTGTTAGGAAATCCTTGGACCTTGATGCAACGTTTTGTGACTATAAACAAAGGATTTAATGCAATTACTAGATAATATTATATTGAGAAACATGTTACAGACTTTGTTACTACACTATACAATCCAAAGCCACAAATTCCTCCAGAAATCACTTTCATTGATGGTACTTACAGCTACATTCAAAAGAGTGGCAATTTTAGAGTTTTGAGGCAGTTGTATTGTGTACACAAAGGCCGACATTTATTAAAACCTATTTTAATAGTAGCACCTGACAGCTACATACTCGACATTCAAAGGTCATACTTCTCTGATAGTAAAAATAATGATGTTGCTATTTTGCAAAATGAGCTTGAACTAGATGGTAATATAATGAGAAGATGGTTCCAGGAAAATAATATAGTAATAGTGATGCTGCTGAAATACTTGGACTTGGACACCTAGGTATTGTGCATAAAATGCCAGTACTCTTGCTGCCTAACCAACACCAACTCTCAACCGAAGATGCGAACGACTCTCATTTGATTACAAAGTCAAGGTGGATAGTAGAAATGCGAAACGGCCACAAAGAATCAATATTTAAGTTTCTACTACAAAATATTCAAATCCAACATCTTTCCCATCAAAGGGATTTTTATGCGATAGCTGGAGCAATTATTAATAGATATCGCCCTCCTAACCTTAGGGAAGGAGCGATGCACAACTGGCTCAAAGATTATATGAAAAGCCTAGAGAACCAAATGTCCTTCAAGTACTAGTTGAGGTAGATAATTTGAATACTAGAAATACTCAAAGGTGGGTGCGTTTTAGATGCTCAACAGTTGCAAGATTTTCCAATTCTGACGCTTGATTTTATAAAAACCCTCACAGTTGGAATTTATCAAGTAAAGTTGGCACCGTCTGATGTCCAAGAAAATTTACAGAAGGACCACGACGAAGATTTTCAGTTTGAAACTATGAGAGATATCAACAGACTACCACGGCCAGGGCTTTAGCGGGTTCGAGTATTCTCTCATTTTAGAAATGCAGCTAAATATCAACTGTGGGTTTCGTATCGACTAACAAATAATGAAGTAATGATTAATGAAGAAGCTATAGATGGTTATTACTGCACCTGTAAATCTGGTGCACGAACTGTTGGTCCCTGCACGCATTATTGTTAGTGTAATATGGTTTTTGGGGTACGCACGCCATCAACCAAACATTCGCTACCCCTTAACCCAATTAATAGGATCCGTTCAAGATGCAGGGAAAACAGAGCACAGAAACAAAATATTGTTCATTAGGTTTAGTTTTAGATTCTAGGTGATTATAACAAGATAGACAAGGGCCACAAAATATTGAACATATTATATTTAGTTTTCTACTTTATGTTTAATTTCTATAATGTTCGTAAAAAAAATTTAAATAAATACAACTAAAACAGACAATTTTGAGTGACTCTGTATAATAGTAACCTCAGATCACCCAATATTAAAATCAAATGATATTTACTTGTCCTGCAAGTGTACGGGCTTTTGCGTTTGACTGAGTGTTCAAAGAATTACATGAAAATCTTAAGATTGACTAGTAGAAAAAGAACCACCTTGTATGCGGAGTTTTAGAACTTTTCATTACAACTCCTGTCGACAATATTACGATTATAGTTGTTATCCTTAACTTTTTGTAACAAAATAATCGCCACATTATTGATTTTTTAAAGGTAAGTAACAACCCTGCCGCCGCATGTTTAACACCCTGTATGTCAAAAATTGTCCATTAGATCTTGATGTGTCAATGTAGACATTTGACCAGGACATTATAAACTATATTAGACTAAATTTTCAGCCAATTTGACTGAGACTCTTTCCAGAGTACTTTTTTGATTTCATGTTTATATGCCCTCAACACTTAAATTCTACTCTAAAACAAAAATTACAATGGGTTTCTTAAAGATTTTCTCCTTTTGTTTTTCATATATTAATGTAGATGGACAATATAGTTTCTAATTTTTTACGCTTCAAGAAGTACGCCATTGTAAAGTATAAATGTATATTAAAATAAAATTTAAAAGCAATTTTAACAAAAATGGTCACAAAATGGATTCAAGGACTCTTAAAACATGAAGATCTGTCAAAATCTCGAGGTCGAATTTTTTCATGATCACAATACGGAATATAAACGAATAATAAATCATAATGTTAATACAAGATTCGCAAGTCAAAATAATGTACCGGGTGGCCAACTAAGAACGGCCGTCGGCCATATCTCAGGAATGGATTATAGCACAGGTTCGGGAAAAAATTTTTATAACGAAAGTGGCCTCAAGAAACGCCTGGAAATTATTTTCAGAATTGTAGGTCCACCGCTAGAGGACGTATTTGACAGTTAAAATTTTAAAAAGCAAAATTTTTCAAAATTTACTCAATTAAGGGGCATATTAAATATTATAATCAGATTCCTCGACAAATTCTGCATATTTTTTATTTGACAAGTTTTAGTCTCTTCAAATAAGGTGTGGGGGAGAGTGGGAACCTTGTTACGAAAAAACGCCTTTAATTCAGGTTCTGCTTGACCGATTTTAATAAACTTGATGTTGTTTGAAAGAGCTTTTGTTAAACAATAGAAAATTTGTAAGTTTGAAGCAATCTGATTAATAACATAAATGCTAGAGGGCGCTGTTAAATATTTTTTTAATATTGTGTTTTCTCTTTACAATTTTAAATGGAAGCATAAAAATTTAAGTAGGCCTTTAAAAGTAGACTAAATTAGTAATAAAACAGTGAAAACTGCAAGTCGATATCTTTTTCCTATCCTGAGATATCGTAAGAAACAGGTAAATGGTGGAAATTGTTCTTCCAACGTCTAGTAGGCTAGTTCGCGTTAACGGAAATTATTAAATTTAGCCTGGATGAAAAGATCTTACATTGGTCTGCAGTAATTTAAACTGTTATCATACTAATGTTATGGTTGCCGCTAGATTACCTAAATGTAATGCTGTCGCTACTAACAATGAGAACAAATTATAAAATAATGTGATAAATCTAACATTTTTTGAATTATATAAGAATGTTATATTTGTTTTCGAGCGATGTGTTAGTAAATCAAAAGAATCAATAAAAACCGATATTTGCCCAGAAACAACAAATACAGTTTAAAATATGAATTACGATTTACTGATGACAACAAAATCAGTAAAGAGGGCCATGTAAGATATAAAATAAATTCCCTGTTGAAAACAAGCAAGCTATGATTTTCACGCATATGTCAAAAATTATTCATTATGTTGCATTTAATAGACTTTCTTTATCTTTTCGTACCAAAATGATTCTTACAAATGAAGAAACATTTGATATGATGGCAGTTTATTTTGAATGTATGAGAAATGCAACCGTTGCTGCTAGAGTGTATGCACTGCAGTATCCAAACAGACGGCATCACAGCAGAAGAGTTTTTCTCCGACTCGCACACTGTGTGCATACTACTGGAAATGTGAATCTTCCTGTGTACCGAAGACAACGCAGAGGTAGAACAGAAGAAAATGTTATTGATGTTTTAGCTTATGTAAATGTTAACCCTCATTCAAGCACCAGAGATATAGTTAGAGACTTGGGTATATGTCGAACCACCGTCCAAAATATTTTAAGAGAACACAGGTGACTACTTATTTATTAATGCATGTTTTATTTGGTATTATAATGATAAAAATGTTTTAATTTTTTTCGTTTGTCGTTATATGTTTCTCATTTTTATCATACCGAAAATGTCATTACCTACATCAAAGTTAACTTGTGACAACATGACTAATGTATTTGCCGCCATTTTATGTCCAGTTTCAATAAAACACCAAATTATTTAATGAAATTCTCTTATGCTATGTGAATAGATTTTAACTAACAACATGATAATCAAGTGAGGCACACTAAAGTAAAAAGGCACTAATAATAAAAAATAATGAGAGGCCGGGCGAAAAAAATTCGTAATAACATTACGAGAGTTAATGCATTTAAAGTCCTTTTTCGTTTACTAACAACGAAGGACTTCAATGTGTCTTATTGATCTGATTGCTTTATAATATATACTATTTTAGATTGCACCCATATCACATGGACCTACATCATAGTTTGAATGCTCAAGATTTCGATACCAGGTTGGCTGACATGATTGAAAGGATACAACAGACAATACAAAGTATTTCAAGGGCAGAAATTGAAACTGCTGTTCTCTCCACCCGTCAGCGATTGATTTCATGCATTGAAAATGATGGACGACATTTCGAACATCTAGGGCGACACTAATTACGTAGTTATTTATTTAAGGTTTTAATTGTTAGATTTATCACATTATTATTTTATAATTTGTTCTCATTGTTAGTAGAGACCACGGTCTGTATACTACTATACAGACCGTGAGTAGCGACAGCATTACATTTAGGTAATCTAGCGGCAAACCATAACATTAGTATGATAACAGTTTAAATTACTGCAGACCAATGTAAGATCTTTTCATCCAAGCTAAATTTAATAATTTCCGTTAACGTGAACTAGCCTACTAAACGTTAGAAGAACAATTCCCACCATTTACCTGTTTCTTACTATATCTCAGGATAGGAAAAAAATATCGACTTGCAGTTTTCACAGTTTTATTACTAATTTAGTCTACCTTTTAAAGCCCTACTTAAATTTTTATGCTTCCATTTAAACTTTTAAAGAGAAAACACAATATTAAAAAAATATTGAACAGCGCCCTCTAGCATTTGTTATTAATCAGATTGCTTCAAATTTACAAATTTTCTATTGTTTAACAAAAGCTGTTTGAAACAACATCAAGTTTATTAAAATCGGTCAAGCAGAACCTGAATTAAAGGCATTTTTCTTAGTTGGCCAACCGGTACTACTACAAAACCCCAAACACTCTGTTTACCAAAGCCACATATACTTACTGTGTTGGACCAAAAATTTATAACGATTTGCCAGTTAACTTAAGATCAAAACCATATTATTTAATTAAAAAAGAAATCACAAAATGGCTGTTTGAGAGTAACTACAGTATTAACTATTTCATATAACTTAATACGATATAATATGACTACTATCGATTTCAAAAAGCAAGATAGGTCAGTTTGAAAGCTTATCGTGGAAGCTGCAGGTGTACCTAAAAAAGATATTCTGGGCTGTCTCGGTTCCAAATTTTTCGTTGGCGAAAGCACTCTTATACTTGAGTAATGCAACCATAGCTACTACAGATTCCGATAGTAGCAAGGATGAAGAGATTGTCCAGCCAAGCTCCAAACGAAGAAGAGTTCTTCCCATTCCGGATAAAAGACTATGTAAGCAACAAGCGAACAATCTTGAATTTGTGAAAGACAAACAAAAATCTAGGTCAAAGTGCAGAAATCCTAGATGCAAATACCTTACATTTTCAAAATGTGGTGCTTATAATATACCACATGAGCAAATATTTTTGTCGTCGAGAAGGCGGTACGAATTAGTTTTTGAATTTTAAGAGTTGGCATTTCACTTCCACGCAACTAAAACTACATAACGATACAGTCCATATACTCATTTAAAGGAGAGCAAATAATTAATAAAGATTGTCATTTAATGCAAGTACGATATCAATAAACATTGAAGGAAAGTTTCGGAGCATCTCCTTCTACGGCATGATGCATTGTTTTTTTTAAGATAATCTCAAATGTGCATGTAAATAAGATCTATTCATCTAAAATCTGTATTAAATAATCATTACTAATTTTATACACCCACCATTATTACACTTAAAATATTTCATTATTACGAATTAATTGCAATTAGGGCTCCTACTTACTGTTGATTGTATGCTCAGATAAAAAATTCCTTACTCAATAAACATATTCACAATCTTGGGTTACTCACTCACAAGGTGTGTGGCTAAGGTGTAACATAAACAAACACTGTGAAACTTTATTAGAGCCATTCAATAAATTAATTTTCATATTAAATTAAACGAAACACCCGACATCATGTTTACAGCTAATATTTTTAGTCAGAATTTATATTCGTCAATTTCCGAATTTTCCCGATATGCACCTCACTACTCATGACATTTTGAATGATGTCTACACTCTTAATTCACACATTCATAATTACAGCATAACAAACTACAAAATATTGATTCTATAGCAATTCTCTGATTTGATCATGTATCTTTATGAGCTTAAATATTGGCAATATTTACATATTCACAATACGCTTGAAACGAATGTATTCGTTTTTTGTGGTTTGAAAGTAAAGACTGTTAAGATCGGGCAGACCACCGTTCATTAACAATTCTTTCAAACTTTGCTATTACAGTATATAACAGATTTTTATTATGTGTCAACGTGAGGTCGGTATTGTTCATCATATCAATGTTGACGGGAATGTGACTAGTCCTATTATTTGCACCTACCAATCATGTATTGCAATTACCATTTACATGTGATTGCGAAAGAAGGATCATAAATTAAACACTAATGAGAATTTAATTTAAACTACATTCATAATGTTTACATACCAATGTTCTCTGAAATAATGAAATAATTACCTAGATTTCCAGCTCCAGCATTAGTTAAAACGACCGTAGGACTAGTAACAGATGTAACCAAGGTAGTTGCAGCCTGTTGAGTAATGCTAGTGGCAGTTGCAGTAGCTGTTGTGACTGGTAATGAAACAATAATACTAGTAGGATGTCCTTGGATTGTTCCTGCAGTAGAAACATTTAACGGTAATGAAATAGGTTGTGAAAAACCAGGTAATTGAAGTTGCACATTTTGTAAACCCGAAATGTTCTGAATAGGCGTAAAATTTAAACCCTGTACATTAATTGTACCAGTATTTTGTGGTGGAGGACTTGATAATGGCGATATAACACTTTTTGGAGATTGCACTGTATACTGGGCTTTAGGACTTTGAATAAAGTTCGTTGGGCTCGGTGTAGGAATAGGAGTTGTTGCAGAAGTACCTGCTAATTTTTCTAATAATAATGAACTTGTATTTGGCCCTACAATATCTGGTCTATCAGCAGCAGGTGTACCGACTAAAAGTGCTGAAAGTGCAGACTTATTATCATTTGTATTAGGCGTTAATACTCTTTGATTCACTACTTGTTTAATAGGTACATTTGAATAGTTTGTTTGCACAAAGTTTGCATTAGCTGTAGTTAAAGTCACTGTATGCGCTTGCGACACTGCAGTTAAATGGGAACTTAAATCTGACAATGTCATTCTATTATTATTATTTACCGTTATTAGATTACTATTATTAAGCACACGCGCATTAGGTACATTAGATAAAGTCATTTTGCGTCCTATTAATTTTTGATTAATAGTTTGCATTTGATGTGGTAAAAGCGAAACACTAGTTGTATTATTTATAGCATTCACAACTGCCGCACTAACGTCACTATTTACGTTACTTGCTAGCGAACTGTTGAGAAGGTTTTTAATTGCTGCATCATTGGTTACAGAAGTTAATTTTTGTTGCTGTTGCTGTTGTTGTTTAGCGTTGGCTGCAAAAAATTTATCATTAAGAAAACAAGATTAAAAGTAATTCTGTTTATATACCTGCAGCTTGAAATTGTTGAGCAGAGTTCATTAATTTAGTTGCTAACGCATTTATTTCAATTTCCGGACTTGTAAGCTTAGTTTGATTGCCTTGAACTTGTGTTTGCTAAAATTTATAAATATATTAATTTTGTAGAAAATGTTTGGGTTTGTCCTACCAATATTGGGACAGAGGAATTTTGTATATTTTGGTTTTGTTGAACCAACGTAATACCAGATCCTACTGTTCCATTGACTAAAGGCATTACACAAGGTGGGCTTTGTAAATTTTGACCTATATGTGCTAACTGTTGCTGAGCTAAATTCACTTGTACTGAATGTTGTGATTGCATCTATAAAATAAAAAAAAATTAATAATATTTATATAAAAGTTGTCATAATAAGAAAGAAAAGGTACGTAAGGGCGTAAAATACTAAACCACTATTCCAGAGAATCTTTTAGTGATGTATACAGAACATTTAAATGCAACACTACATAAACTTCTTTGGAGCCGCGTAAATTAGAAAAAAGTAAAACCGAGCAGCTACTTAAAACAATACACATCCAATCTGTTACAAAGAAGTACATTAACAATTCAAATGCATGTCATATTGCAGGAATATTTAATCTGTCACAGTGTGTAGAAATTGTGATAGAAAATTATGATATTCTTAGTTTTGTTGTATTATTTTATTGCAAATTTAGGTATATTCAGTTATGAAGTTTGGGAAGCACTCATTTAGTCTTGATTACATGGTTTATTGAACGCTATTTAAGTTTCTTTTAGAAATTGTTTCGTTTGTATTCAGTTTGATGATCACTTTTTTTTAAATAAAGATATTGAATTTTTAAATTGCAAATACGTTTGAGTGGAAATTCGTGATGGGGAAGTGTTTTGCAATTAAGAATACTGCAGGGAATCGTGCGAATGTCGAGTCTGGATGATCTAACGACACGATACTTAGAACGAATAGATAAATAATTAAAAGTAGTCAACTGTGGTTTTTATAGTATGTTAAGATAGGGTTGATTTTCCAAAGTTTCGCGGAGACGAAAATAAATCAAGTTACTAATAAAATACTTATCTTTTTTGGGTTTTTTTAAGGGTGTATTTTAGATTATACAATCTAAACGTTTCGATAACACTTATTATTATTGGCTTTATACGTTTCTCAAACTGTTATATTGATAGCAACTTTGAGAAAAATTGTTTTCAACATCTTTAAGAATTTTAATAGATATTACTACTGACGAAGATAACTTTAAGTGTTATCTAAACGTCTAGATTGTATAATTTAAAATGTACCATTAAAAAAACCAAAAAAGATAGTATTTTATTATGTGTGATAATGGTGAAAGTTTACATTTTCATAGATCAAGTTACTATTTTTTGCATCAAGTTGGTGCCGTAGACGTATTTTCTATAATAGGTGGTAGGCATGTATTCTCCATGCCAGCCGGGGAGGTACCACCACCCTTACCAGGCTCCTTAATATTGGGTCTCCGATTTTCTGAGCTCGGTAAGGGCTGCCGGTTACCTTTTCCATCATCCTTAATCTATTCTCATCCTTATTCTTCCTTCTCGCCCTCACTGTCTTCCTATCGGATTAAAAGTCCCAAATTAAAAAATAAGATGGCTGTGGTTTCTAGTGTTATAAATTCCAGACGTAAAATCCTGCCCCACTCGGATGTCCGGGAGGGCAGGGCCCAAGCGACCTCGGTCATCGAAAGTATCAACTTTCTGATTCACTACTGCAACATCCGCGGTATCAGGTCTAATCTTAATGCTATTCATCAACATCTTGAACAATTACAACCTGATATATTGTTTCTATTTGAAACACAAGTCTCCTCTGAAAGCTCCGAGTCACCCGACTTGCAATTTCCTCAATACCATCTTCACTCTAATTTTCGATATAAAGGAGGCGTATGTGCGTACATCAAGGACAGAATTGCTTGCAAGAGGGTTTCTTCCTTAGAAAATAAAAATTTTGACGTGATTTGGTTTAAACATTCTGGTCCTAATTTTGTGAAATTCTACTGTTGCATTTATAGGTCTCCTAATGACAGCAACTTTCAAGACTTCTTCGATTACCTTAGTATGAAAGTTGACTATCTCCTGTCTCAGTTTCCATCTTGCGATATCTTATTTGTAGGCGATTTCAATGTTCATAACTCTAATTGGCTTCAATTTTCATCTACTACAAATCCGCTGGTCATAGCAGAAACATTTGCTATTTCATGTGATCTCACACAAATGATTTCTGAACCCACAAGAATCCCTGATAACCCTAACCATACTCCACATCTTCTAGATCTCTTTCTTACATCAAACCCTCTTGTTTATAAAACTTCCGTTCTTTCGCCTTTAGGTCTTTCCGACCATTGTCTAATAAAATCATTTCTACTGTACCTAATTCCACTGTTGTTCGCAAAACCGATAGAACCTTGTGGTGTTTTAAGTCAGCTCGATGGAGTGATTTACGGGATTTCTTTGCAACCTTTCCATGGCGTGAATATTGTTTTAAGTCGTCCTCTTCTTCGGACATCGCTCTTTCAGTATCTGAAGTCATCCTCATGGGAATGGAGTTATACATTCCGAAAAACAGTACCGTGTAGGTCATTCACGTTCCCAACCCTGGTTCAATAAGGCTTGTTCTGATGCAATATCTTTAAAAATAAATGTTACATTAAATGGAAATCTAATAAATCGGTTGACAGTCATGTAGAATACGTTGGTGCTAGAAATATCTGCAAAAGTGTCATCACTAAAACTAAAAAGTTGTTCGAACAACGAAAATGCAATGAACTAGCTACATCTCCTTTAGGCAGTCGTAAATTTTGGTCTTTAGCAAAAGCCATTAGTAAAAACTTTCGAACATCTTCATTTCCCCCCCTGACATCTATTGACGGATCGGTAGTTGCTGATTCTGTAGACAAAGCCAACGTTTTTGTGGATTTGTTTGCATCAAACTCGTGTCTCAATGATTCTGGAAAAGATGTGCCCCTAGTCAACTCTTCTTCATAAGTTATGAAACCAATTCATTTTCGGTACAAGCTCTTGGAATCGATCATCAGTAGGCTTGATCTCAATAAGGCGACTGGCCCAGATGGTATCCCAGCTATTGTCTTAAACAAATGTTCCCCCGAACTAGTACCAGTCCTATCTAAGCTCTATACGATCTCTATATCTTCTGGGGAATTCCCTTCATCATGGAAGTTAGGCAAATGTTCAACCTATTCCCAAAAAAGATGATAAGACCGATCCCTCAAATTACAGACCAATTGCCATCACCTCCATTTTGTCTAAAATCATGGAAAAAGCCATCAATCAGCAACTGCTCACGTTCCTTGAAACTAACAAACTCCTTAGTGACCACCAATATGGGTTTAGGCAAAGTCGTTCAACAGGCGATCTTCTTTCATATGTGACCCAAGTTTAGAACAATACAGTAGAGCAGTCCGGTGAAACAGTTGTAGTCGCTTTAGATATCTCAAAGGCATTTGACCAAGTTTGGCATAAGTGTTTACTTGCCAAACTCACCTCGTTGGGTTAAATGATACGCTCATCAACTGGGTTTCTAGTTTCCTTGATAAAAGACGAATACGTGTCGTAGTTGATGGCTTTTTTCAAAAGAAGTTAGCATTAACGCGGGCGTACCACAGGGATCCGTTATAGCGCCTACACTTTTCTGCTGTACATAAACGACCTTATTTCTTCAACAACTAACCCCATCCATTGCTTTGCTTACGATAGCACTCTTCACTGTAGTTCATCTCAGTCTACTCATAGTGATAATCCACCTTCTATGTCGAATCAAGAAATTAAAGCTGAAATGGCAAATTCAATCAACAAAGACATTCAACGCATTCTCGAATGGGGAAGCAATAATCTAGTTAAATTTAATGCTAACAAAACTCAGTGTTGCCTTATGTCCGCCGAAAAAGATCGATCATTTCCTGTTGTAAGTATGAATGGCTCAGTTCTTAAGTTTTCAGACTCTATTACTCTGTTGGGTATGACTGTATCTTCAAATCTCTCATGGGTTGACCATCTTCTGTCAGCTACCAAAACAGCTGCTCGCAAAATAGGCTTTTTGTACAGATCTAAGCAGTACTTTACCTCTCGACAACTCCTTCTGTTGTATAAGGCCCAAATTCGGCCTCATCTGGAATATAATTCTCACCTCTGGGTTAGTGCTCCCCAATACGCCCTCGATATCGTTGATCGTATTCAAAAGAGGGCGATTAGGCTTATAAATGACCCGTCCTTAACTTCTCACATACAGTCCCTTGAGCATAGAAGGATGGTTTCAGTTCTTTCTTTGTATTATCGTTATTACAACGGCTATTGTGCTGGTGAATTACATTCTTTGATACCATCTCCGGCTATCTTTGCGAGAAACACTCGGTTCGCTCATTCACATCATCAGTATGCAGTACAAATCTTCACTTGTCGTACCAAACGGGCGCAATCCACATTTCTCTACACGGCTTCTAAACTCTGGAATGATCTCCCTAGTTCCTGTTTTCCTCTCACTTATGACATGAGAAAATTTAAGGTAGCTGTTCATAGGCATCTATTGGCAATTCATTATCCCTCTATCCATCCTCCTAAGTGTTCCTGAGTGCTTTAGCACGATAGGCCTTATTTAGCCTGTTCAGGTCCACAATCATAAAAAAAAAAAAAAAAAAATATGGTGTACACGAAAATTGTTTCCGATTTTACCACTCGTAGAGTTTTAAGTAATGCTAGCTATGTGATTGGTTATGCTTCGTGAAGTATAAAATGGCGACGCCTGGAAGAATCGCGAGAGGAGAATGATTGATTAAGTGGCAAGCGACGAGCCAAGTAGGTCATGCGTAAGCTAATACCTGGCGGTGGAGTGATGGCGTTAGGTTAAACCTCCCTTATGTACGTGTGTATCTGAATAACGTGTAGAGTAGTGAAGTTTAGAGGTCGTTATCCCGTTTCGCAGTGTATTTTGATAAAGAGTTCACAGAACACACCTTATTTTAATAATTTTACACTAGATCACCCAGGAGAAAATAATCGTGAACGGATTTGTTCAAGACTTCAGTAATTAAGAGGGTTGATTTAACGAACGTGGGTGTTGAAGGGCATCAGCTGAATACACGTGTTGGTTGTTATTATTGGAAGTAACTTTAATGATCCAAGAAATTACGTAGTGCCTTACTGTCAGCAATTGTATTCAGCCATCAGCCATTGCAGTAGAATTTTTGGTGTTGTGAGAAAATACTTGGGTGGAGAGCGGCCAGCTATCGTGCCAACAGGAGACAGGAGGAATCTGAAATCCGGTGCATTCCCTTACTGTTTCTACTTTGACGGCTTGAAGGTGTAAGGTAACCATCTGCGCCATCTTGTATTCGATGACGCAGATGGTTAGCGCGGTACTCTAGCAAAGTACAGATCGTAGGTTCAAATCCTACTCGAGGTAAACTTTTTATTTATGTATTTAATAAAATTAATAATAATTTTTAATTTAATAGACGTTTGGTAAAATTGAATCACTGAGTTTCGTTTAAGCGTTGGATTTATTTTGTAAAGAAACAGTATACCGATGTTAAACGCATTTTTTTAATCTATTATTTGTGTCGTTCACGTATGGTGATTTAGCGTGACTGAATATCAAATTTTAATTTGAGTTTATGTCAAATAAGATAGGGACGGGGGTAGTTTTATTTGAATTAGAAGGTAAATTAAAGTTTATTTCAATAGTGGGGAGATGTATTATTTTAAGTTAATAACAATATTTAAGGTGAAATTTAGTAAAAATTTAAAAGTTGAAGTTCCGAATAGTAAGAGCTATATGGTGATATTTTGGAGCATTACGTTTCAAAATCGACCCAGGAAACGTGGCGAGGAAAAATTAGGTTCAAGCATTTTCCCTACTTTATGCGAGTGCTTCCCTTTTTTTGCGTAAAGCATTAGCCGATCAGACTTACCGTTTTATCCTAACTACAAAATTTTAATAAAATCCACGACCTCACGTCAAGCTAGTTGGCTCTCTGTTATTTTCTCGTGCGAAGTTCTAATGCCGTTTGACCCCGTTACAAATATTTGTTGGTCTTACGATCACCGTTCTAGGTCTTCAATTAGGTCATAATTCTTCCAAGCTTGCACTTATTGCTCATTTTTATTTTTCAACTCCAGCAGACCGTGATAATACCAAGCCAAGCATACTTCACCAAGAACAACAATTTTCAATGTTTCATGGTCATCATCCTAGATACAAGACAAATTTCCAACAGCCTTAAATTTTTGCATTATTTTATTTGTTTAATTAGATCTACAGGCCAAGGAGGTCTTGGCATACAGTTTACAATCTTGTAAATTTTTTTTATTTTCTTGTTCCACCAGTTCATGTCCATCGCCTCTTTCCACCCAGTCGTCGGCTCCTGTCATCTTCACGTCCTTTTTCACTTTACCCAATCATATTTTTCTAGGTCTTATTTTCTTTTTGTTTATACGGTTCCTGAAAAGTATCACTTTCGCTGTTCTCTCTTTGCTTAATTTTCCCCAGGTGCCCCAACTGTTATACTGTTGTCTTGGACCATAATACATCGTCATATGTTTAGTTCTTCTTTACCACCCTTCTTATGTATCTATTCCACTCAATATCTTTTGTTCCCACCTTTTCAGGTTCTCACAGGCACGGGTTGCAGTGGGTCTTTTGACTGTTCTGTAGACACATTTATTTTCGTTTTCCTCGATATGTCTTTTGACTTCATTAGCTGCACCATATTGGCAAGCTTCTATTTCTTTTCGCGATCTCTCTATTCTCCTACCTACGCTTGTTTATCAGTATTCCCAGGTAAGTAAATTTATCGATAGTCTCAAACAGGTCTGTCATCACCTCTAAATATTCTACCGTTTCATTTTCCTTGCTTCCTATTACCATATACAGACCAAATAAGTTTTATTAGTTTTTGTGAGACTAGGGGCATAAGGATACAATATACAGGTCCACATAATCCTCATTTAAATGGCGTAGCAGAACAATGTAACCAAACAATTACAGAAAGGGTCAGAGCAATAATATTGGAGTCAGGTTTATCAGAAGACTTGTGGGGCGGAGCTGTGAGAGTAGCTACACATAATAAACCAGAGTCCAACTTCAGGGCTAGCTTGAATGTAAGACCGGCTGAAACGTTTTATGGTAAAAGGCCAAATGTTAACAAGGTAAGGGTTTTTGGTTGCTTGACATACAAATATTTATTGCGTATGTAGAAAATGGTTACAGGTTGTTGGATAAGTAGAAAATTTGATGAAACAAAAAGGATAAGCGATTATTATGGCAGGAACCACCCTCAACCTCAAGTGACACGGTATGATGAAGAAAGTTCCTTGGGAGACTAAAATCCTTTAAATAAAGAACACAAAGAACTAGCAGACAAAGAACCAACAGACGAGAATGAGGAAGACCAAGAGACCTCTCAAAGGTTGGAGAAAGTACGCACGAGGCCAGGTAGAAACAGATTACCAGAAAGTTTTAAGGACTACATTGGTGGATCATTTTTGTCAGTGTCCGAACAAGCACATCAAATTATAACGAGGCGATAAGCAGTAAGAACAAAGCAAAATGGATAAAAACGATGGAAGATGAAAAGAAATCGACGGTTGAACATGAAGTATGGAAATTGGTTGAACGCCCACAGCAAAAGAGGGTAATCGATTGTAAATGGATATATAAAAATAAAGCAGAAGGACAAGGAAGAAGTGCGTTATAAGGTTAGGCTAGTAGAGCGGGGATGTTTACAAGATGAAGAATATATTAGGGAACAAATTAATGCATTTATGGGTTAAAAATATCACCAACAAAATGGAATGAATGCTTTAATGAATATATTTTGAGTTTGAATTTCAAAAGATCTAAAAATAACAATTATTTATACATGAAAAAGCAGGAAACAGAGGAATTTATGTATTACTTTACGTAGAAACTGCGGAAAAAATAAAGGTAAATCAAAAGGAATACATAGAAATACTGTTAAACAGATGACCCGTTCCAAGCCAACATAGACACAGATTGAGACTAATCTAAGGTTGATAAAAAATGAGGATCAAGGAAACAATACTAGATTTAGCAGGTATCAACAGTCACCAACGGATGAGATGTGGAATTATTTAAAACGGATCTTACAATATTTAAAGAGAACGATAAATTTTCTTTGGTTTATTCAAGAAAACCAGAAAATGAAACTTGGTAGTGAGGATATTCAGATGGTGACTTTGGAAGCGATATAGTAGATTGAAATAAGTGGATATGTTTTTGAAACTAATGGAAACGTAGTTTCATGGCCATCCAAGAAGCAAAGTATTGTAGCATTGTCTTTTTGGACCGAGTCCGAATACATTGCTTTGACTGTAGCAGCATGTGAGGGGTAGTGGTTGAAGCATTGAATGATATAATTAGAAGTATTCAAACAACAGGTTTTGATTTATGAAGACAATACGAGTACAGTTGTTCTCAGTAATATTTCAGAAAACACAAATAGAACTAAGCACATTGATGTTAAGTTTCATTTCATTCGATAGAAGGTTGAGGCTGGTGAAATAATACTTGAGTATGTACAGTCTTCCAATCAAATGGCCGATATATTTACAAAAGGCACAGGGGGTGAACAGTTTGTTAAGCTGTGAAGCAAATTAAATGTAATTTAACATGTAAAGTGCTACCATGAAAACTAAATTTGGCCGTCCTCGTTGGCCAATTTAATTTTTTTCACATTTGTGTCTTTTTACTTGACATATTCACATATCATTGTATTTTACAGAAAAAGTTTATTACATAACAGATATTTAAATTTTGTATTGACAGACAGCATCTGCCCCACCCCCACGGCCAGAGTGATGTTGGGCGCGCACTGTAGCCATAGGGGACATGTGTAGATGTCACACGTTTAGGCCTTTTCACAGTTTAGACATTTTTTAGTTTGTTTCAGCTGCGCCCTCCCTACGTAAGATTGCCATCTCAATTTCTGGTGACAAATGGTATATATATTTTGCGATTTGTGTTGTGTAAACTTTCTGAGATTATAACCTACGAAATGAGTTATGAAAGTGAACAAAAGGGAATCGTGTTCAGCTCTTGCTAAAAAATTAGCATTTTGTTAACAATGCAAATATCGATAACAATGGCAGATTGTACAAAATGACTCCCTTATTAGAAATCCTTCCAGGCACCAATTGTTCCTGGGGAATACACATGTATTGACGAAATACTTATTTCGTTCCAAGGGCAATTTAAAATTTAAACAGTACATAAGCAATAAGCGTCATAAATTCGGTATAAAAATATTTAAGTTGTGCCTTGACCAAATTTGTACCAGAAATGGTGACAGTTCGTAAGGGATTAGGGGATATACTAAAACCAAGGACCATCCTGGAATATAACAAGCAATTGATATTTCAGGTAAGTGATCACTTAGTAAGTATATTTCTCTGACCGCAACTTTATTTTTAGACCAGATGAAATCGTATAACTCATCATTACGACGTGGCATAAAATGGTATAGGAAGCTCACCATTGAACTCGTGATAGGGGATGCGATTGTCACTGTGTATGCGTTACATCAAAAAGTTACAAATGAAATTCAATTTCGTGAAGAAGTGATAATTAAGGTTTATTCAGAACGCCCATAATTGTTCCGTAAAATTGTTAATTTTTCCTTGTAAAAGGTAATCACCTGCCAGTTCCTGAAGACGAGATCAATCTAAAAAAGAATAGTCTGGTGGAAGATTAAAAAAGACGATAATGCTCCTCATGCTACACAAAAATTGCTGAAACTTCTGGTTGAACAATCGCAAAAAATCGAACGCCAAAAACTAAGCTTCGTTGTGAATATTTTTGTTTAAACTGTGTTTTTCATAAACATTCATGTAGTATAAAATAAAAATCTAATTTGGTACACGAATATGTTATTTTAAGAGAATGTAAATTGTTATTTTTGAATGTCCCAAATACCCTGACACCAAAACCAAGTACCCTGTAAAATAGCACAATACATCTTGAACCAACATGCATAACAGTTGTGTTGATCTGTCTCATCTAGTTGGCAGACAGACTGTGTGAAATGGGGGCCAAATTTGTCCCCCATGGCACTTTACGTGCTAAGTTTGTTTTTGTAAAAAGGAGTGTCAAAGTAAGTTTAGATTACTGTAAACATAACCTTAAATGGAATGTTTAATTATTTAACATAATTCAATTCATAGGCATCTCATAGGTGATGTACATCTATGTTACTGATTACGAACTGATTAAATTTTCGAATTTGAATTTATATATTTTATTGTGGGAGCATCACAGTATTTAGTCACAATTTAAATGAAACTACTTTGATACATTTAGAGTGAACACATTTAATCATTTGTATTTGGTAATTATGATGCGGATACCAAATGATGGAAGCATATTCCAGAATATTTCTGACAAGTGATTTATATAAAATAGTTACAGTCCTCCACACCAAAATCTTTCCCAATTCTGCATATGAAATCTAGCATCATTAATACACAAAGGACAATATCAGTAACATGTATCATAAAATTAAGGGTTTTGGTAAAAAGGATTCCTAAAACTCTCACACTCTCATTAATTGGTTGTGAATATAATAGTATGTAAGGAATTTGTGAAGGATAATTTTGCATTTATCTAAGTTAAGACAGTTGATTGTTACCACTCCATTGTTCTAAGCTATTCCTGAAACTTACGAGTCATTTACATGGTTTACAGTAGAGAATAACTTAACATCATCAGTGTATATTAAGCAGGATCAATAATTAAAAATATCAGAAAGGTCATTGATAAATAATGTACACAGAATGGGTCCTAAATGAGACCCTTGAGGAACACCAGAGGTTACTTCTATTACACTAGATTCATAGCTATTAATACTCATTACTTGCATCCATACTCTTAGAAAATCTCTTATCCAATTTATAGCACCTTAGGAAAAATTGAGCGATATAAAAAGAATTACAGGTGAGTATTGAGAATATACTCCTCTCCTATAATGACATTATCCAGGACGAATACGATTTTCTTTTAACGGGCCGGCTAAATCAAGATCCACTGGAAAATTTGTTTGCCAAAGATAGATATTGTGGGGAAAAAAAATAGTAATCCAACGGTACGATTATTTAAAACTTCTCTACACCACTGTATAACCACCATTTAGAAAAATTTACCAAAAATGCTAATTGTCTAGTTCCTGAAGATGATGACGATTGTGATGAAGGTGAATTAACCACCTCCTTGGTGGAAGAAGTGCACCAGAAGAAATTCTTAGTGCATTAGAAATATTTCAGGTAGACTGAAAAAGATATTTCAAACATATAGCCACTAGAAATCTCTGGATACATGGTTTCATAATTAATAAAAATATTTCATTCTAATCGATGCAGAGGTTATATAATCTCTGATCAAATTTTAAATAATGACTACAAACTCTTAATTCTTAACCGTGATTATGGTGTCAGAGAACAAATAACTTTTTTAAACAATATATTATCCCTAACAGCATTTGACGATTTTTTCAACAAAATTAAGCACGAAGAAATGTGAAGAAAACGATAATTCAAAAATGCATAATGTAAATATGACTTTTCGAATGTGGAGATGTGGGTATGAATCATTGAACATTTAACCCAGGTGAAAATGTTTAAAACTTTAAAGTGGTTATCTGAAGATTGTATTATGTAGCTGTAACACGAAAAATAAGAAATTGCAGGCAATACAAGATATATAATGGCAAATGCTAACATCATATGGAAATCGTATTGCTATTGTATCTATTTTCGTTTTGATACTCCATAAGTTACGTTGACCGTTGGTCACCCATTTAAATGGCACTTGTGTTCATGGCATCAAAACGTAGTGAAAAAACCAAAATTCTGAAGTTTCTGTTGTTTGAGAGCGTGCAAGCTATATACGTTTTTCACAACTTGATTAATGGTACGTGTTTTTTAACCAGCCGTTCCCAGTTTGATTAACACCATCTGAGATCGGGGAATGCATTGTGCATGCAAATAAGGCTGGGGTTTTCCCTCTACATTATATACTCTTTGATATTCTACATATTACTCTGTGATTAAACAATTTTAACCAAAATAAAAATTTTGTCTCCATCAATTGACTGCTACAATGTCAGGTTCGTTCCAAATTTGGGTTTAAAATACACTCAAGCCTACAACAAATAGTATTAACTACTTCATATTCTACAGCTGCTCTAAAATTTAATCCACACTTAAAAATTGTGACACACTGTGATTAAGGTTATGTACTTGCATTCATGTAAGAAGCAGATCGTATAGGGTTCAGTTTGAAGTTAATCAAGACAATTTATCTTTGACAAAAAAGTGAAGGTAATTGTAAACCTCAATGAACTTTGGGTTACCCTTACAATAATAATTGAAAAACTGCATAAAATAAAATGGTTTTCTAAAAGATTAAAACAAAATGAATACTAACCTGAGCCTGTGCTTGTGCAAGTGCCATTCGTTCTCTATACCCTTGACTTAAACCATACTTAATTCTTACGGATTTTCTACCACCTTCGGTAAATATTTCCGTAAATTGTTGAATGTAACGATTTGCGTGCGCTCTCGTTCCTAAAGAAAATCTACAAGCAACTCCATTTCTCTCTCCTTTTTTATGATCCCTATCTAAATATAATTCACCCAAATATTCTGAATTTGAAGGCCGTTGAAGAATAGATAATTTAATGTGATACACTCTAGACTTTCCTTTTTCTTTTGAAGGCATATCTGTTTCTAATACATACTCTTCTATTAATTGTGGTAAACAATCACTTGTTTCTTTAGGGCGTTCATACGCTTTAAATTCATTAATTAAAATTCCTTGTGAAGGTGGATTTAATAATGGAACATCTAAATTAGGTACAGGTATAGGTCTAATATCATCATGAACCTTCTTGGCAACTTTTGAATTTATTGAACTTAAAGAAACACCAGTCTTTGATCTACTTCGTAATCTAGTTATATAGTCATATAATTCCAAACCAGGCCTGTGTGTAAATTGGTCCAATTTCCTTTTACGATTTACTGTTACTTGTGAAAATTTCCGTGCATATCTTCTTAATCGATGTGTATTTAATAATTGTCGAGTACGATTTAATTTACATTGAATTTGGCCTATACATGGAT
Organism: Vesta saturnalis; assembly: GCA_036346205.1. Lineage (NCBI taxonomy): Eukaryota > Metazoa > Arthropoda > Insecta > Coleoptera > Lampyridae > Vesta > Vesta saturnalis. The sequence goes on along the minus strand of JARFJB010001243.1, from coordinate 601,899 downwards.
CTGGATCTAAACATAAATTTGGATGTTTTGCTATAAGTAGATGACTTTCTAATAGTTGTTTTTCATCTGTACCCCAATCAACTTTATCTTCAGCGATTGAATGGATATCTGACCATACACTCTAAAAATAAAATACATAAATATTGATATAATTAAGAAACAGACTATGTTAAGTGATGAAAAATAATTGAATAAATGAGCCAAACCTACTGAATTTTGTACGAAATCTTTGGATTGTTTGAATAAATTAAAAAATTGGGTACTACAGAGTGAGTATGTCCAAGTTTGAAACTATTTACTCTGTTCATGATGTTTAAAATCTTGGGTGGTCATGACTGGTGAGTTGTGCATACACCTGATAAGGTTTCAGCGTTATCAACTTTTTTATCTGAAAAAATGGGCGAGGTATTGAGCAGGAAGGAAGTGAACCAATTCTAATAAAATATGGAACATAGAAGTTTTTGGATACGGGAAGTGCGTTTTTGTTATCCATTTTTTTAAAGAAAATAATGGGGAAAGTATTGATATACAACAAAAAATTGCGCTGGCATTGCTAGTTTGCAACAAGGAATAGAAAAATTTAACAACAGGTAAACGTAATATTTGTAAATACAAATAAGACACTGACAGATCTTTAAAATTTTGTTGGTTAAACTTAAATTTACACCAATCAGTACAACCGTATGATATTGGAAGCCAAGCAAGATTTTTACCTACCAACGTATAGATATGTAGGTATAGAAGGTTTTGCAATCGAATTTTTGTTCACTATCGCTAAAGCGACTTATCAGCTCATTTTACATTTAGCCAAGTTTCGCCAAGCTCGGCCATGATGTGATTGTGTGTGTGTGAATGCATGGGTTTGCGCGCGTGGGTGTGAGTGTGAGCGCGAGAGCGTGTGAACGTGCAAGGGCAGCTGTGAGTGGTTGTGCGTGCGTGTGTGGTGTATGTGATGTGTGTGTTTGCGCCTGCGTGCGTGTGTGAGCGTGTGCGCGTGGGTGTGTTTGTGTGTGTGTGTGTGTTTGTGTCCATGCGTGCGCGCGCGCGTGTGTGTGCGAGTGGTGTGGTGTGTATGGTATGTCTGTGGTGAGGTGTGTGGCGCGCACGTGGTATGTGTGGTCTGTAGTGTGAGGTGTGTTTATGTGTGCGGAATGTAGTGTGTGTGTGTCTGGTGTGTGTGTGTGTGCTTGTGTGTGTGTGTGTGTGTGTGTGTGTGTGTCTTGTGTGTGTGTGTGTGTGTGTGTGAATGCATGGGTTTGCGCGCATGGGTGTGAGTGTGAGCGCGAGGACGTGCAAGGGCAGCTGTGAGTGGTGTATGTGGTGTTGTGTGTGCGTGTGGTGTATGTGATGTGTGTGGTGGTGAGTGTGTTTGCGCCTGCGTGCGTGTGTTAGTGTGTATATGTGGTGTGTGTGTGTGGGGTATGTATATGGTGTGGAGGGGTATCCGTCCGTACGTGTGGATGTGCGTGTGTGGGGCTGTATGGTGTATGTGCGAGGTGTATGTTAAAGTTAAATATATGGGGGTTAATTCTATGGTCACTGATATAACATTTGAACCCACTTCAAGAACAATTTTATTAAAAAAAAGGAAAGGATTACATAGATGGTTCAATATTATACTCTTACTGACCACATATGTAGCAAACAGATTGACATTAGAGACATTTGTAATTATAAAAATTGTTATTTGCCTCATCACTGACATAACAACAAAAAGCGAGGACTTTGTGAAATTTAATGTTTTATGTTTATATTTTTCAATGTATGCACATTTTAATAAAATAAAAAAATACATGTTCATAGACTACAACTTCACCTTTTAATACTACAATGGAAATATTTTTATCCAACTTTTACTGGTCTATGTAGCAGTTTGAATTTGTCAGTGACGTAAGTTTATTATAAGATTATTTCTGTAAATTGGAACACTCCCCTGTCATTCACTGGGACAGTATAATTAATTTTCAATTTTATGGCATTAAGAGAATACCAAATTTCACCTTTTTCTTATGACCATTGCCAGCCTGCTCAACATGGATGCGAAGCATTCACTAACACTTCACCATTGCAGATATCTGTAATTAAGCCTGCATATGGCTTCTTGTCATAGGTAATCACAACAAAATCTCCTTTTATAATTGGCATACTGCAACCTATTGGCTCTTCAATACTTGGTTCATTTTCTTTATTTATCTCTTGGAAGACGATGATGTGTTTGAATTCAGTAAAAGTTGTAGGATTTATGTACTTGGCAAAGAGAATGGCGTTTGGCGGATTTTATATCCAGTACTGACTTTGTATCTTTCTTTGTTCATTTACTTCAGCAGCTGACATAAAAATACAGCGCGTTTAACTATGCCTCCAACTCCGTCCAATGTCCCCTTATCATGTGACGTGTCAAAAAAACTCCAATCAATGCATTCCAAATTTTGATTGTTTCATTGGCTGTAAAATAGTGCTGAGTGTAAACCTGTTTTTAAATTAGCTACCAGCGCCATCAGAAAATATGTGGAGTTTACAAATGGGAATGTTGTTAAAATCATTGTGGGCTTTCAAGATTGCTTTATTATAAAAAAAAACTGAATTTGTCATGATGCAGGTCTTCACTACAAAAGAGGTGACAGTTTCCTTGGAATGTAGCACTGCAGTGTAGTGTGGCCCTTTCTGTGATCCAATGAACAGAAGTCAACTTGAGGGACCCCTTCTCCTTCCTCCAAGTTGTTTCTCAAGTGGCGTACTTGTAATTGTGTTTTAGCAATAAAGCCATGTCTTCGCACAGAAATTAACTAACAAGGAACCATATGAGGAATGAATGAGTTCTTTTTTGTTTTGTTGCTACTCACAATAGTCGCGCGAGGTACTATCATCCATATCACCATTTAAAGGACTTTGTAAAATTTTCTATACTCTTAAGTTTGTCATAGTTTCCAAAACTACAGTTATATATTCCAGCTGCAGAACAAATCTAAGACATTTGGTTGTCACCAGGCAAGTTTGGGTGAAGCTGCACAGCATATGGCCTCTTTCTGATACAGGCAATAGATGAGAAGGGCAAAGAGAGGCCAATTCAGATCTTGCTATTTTCAGCTCTGGATGTTCTAACTTAAAGATGCTTCCCATCACTGTTATTAATAGTATACTAAGTGACATAGAAAGAAGAACACCCAGTAATAATCAATTTATTTGAATAATTTTGATATACAAGTGTGACTAGTAAACGATCAAAATTTGATAAAAATTAAACTGTTAACTTTTTCAAAAAAACTTAATGTGTAGCGCCACCACGATGTCTTATGCACTCATTAACACGTCTGGGCAAACTTCTAATGAGGTCATGGATATACTCCTGAGGTGTCCCATCCCATGCTATCTGTAACTCGCTGCAGAGCCATTAGTTTGTGGGGGTGGGGTAAATTGAGTAATCTTCTTCCCATTATATCCCAGACGTGCTCGATGGGTGAAAGATCGGGATATCTCGGTGGGCAAGGCAACAAAGCAACTTGATTGTCCTCAAAATTAGCCAAAGAAGCCCTAGCAACATGAGGTCGTGCATTGTCTCGTTGAAATATGCTGTTGGGGATGGTCTGAACATAAGGTACAATATGGGTTCTACGATCTCCTGTATGAAGACCAAAAGTAACCTACTTCCAATAGCAATAGCCCCCCATACCATAACTCCAAATGTGTGGTGCACATGCCTTTAAGCAGAAAATTTGGGATCTTGTCTTTCACCGCGCTGTCTTCTCACCATTGCACGACCATCATGCATGCCCAAACAAAATCTGGACTCATCACCGAAGACAATTGAATTCCATTCTTGATCCCAATTTGTCCATTCTCTACACCACGCTAGACGATCAGGTCGGTGCCCAGCAGTCAGTGGTAGCACAAAATGGGGACGGTATGAGTCCAAAGGCGATAAACAGTTCGCATTCCAATCGCCATTCCATGTTCTGCAAACCACTGGTCTACAATCGCCCGTAGAGCCAATACCCTAAGAAGGCGATCTTCGGCTTTTGCGGTTCTTCGAGGACGTCCTGTACCTCTCGCTCTTCGTGTACGGCCCTCTTGGTTCCATGCCCGAACACAGACTACCACAGTGTTTAAACTCAGTAATATGGCTAAAAAATTGCTTCCCAAAAAATTTTTACAAAATATTCATTATTACTGGGTGTTCTTCTTTCTATGTCACTTAGTATATTTTCTTCTGTGCTATTTCCTTTCTTCCATTTTTTCCTACAATGGTTATGTTGTCTGCGCCCAGGTAACATATGAGAAACTGTATCATTGTTGTAAAATTGTTTCACAAGTTTCAGTTTCATCATCTTGGTCCTCCAGTATTGAGGTTTCAGGAATTATAGGAATATTCATATGAACCGCTAACTTTCAACTAATTACCTTTTTTCTTTCTTGGGCTGTTAGGAAGTACTTTCTACACTCGATTTACAACCTTACTAAAGGACTGCTCATTTAGATAAGGAGTTTCAACAACACAATTAGTGCCATTTTAACCGGATGGGTCATTTAAGGATTTTTACTCCTGGACGCAATGTTCCCATTTTGATGTTCTCTGCTTCTTTCTGGATAAAGTGCATTTTTTCGAGAATTCTTCTGCTGTTCACAGTTCTTTTTCTTAACTGATTTCTTTTTTTCAGCATGTATTCTTTCTCTATACTTCTTTGTTCTTTCTGCACCGGTTTTACCCATCTTCAGGACTGAAGAAATATTTTACCACAGTAAAGACACATGCCACAACATAACTTTAAAATATGTTGCATAAGAATAATTATTAAATAATTTAAAAAATGTAGTTTTGTTACCAAAACATACAGCCAGATTGAAAATCTTCGGGGTCAGGGAAAAATTATTATCTCATACGTACATGGGGATACACACACTTTTCAATATGTTTGTCATTGACAACATTTTAAAAATCATATTTAATTTTTTTAGAGCCAAAATTTTATGAGCAAACATTATTTTATTTATTTCTACATACCTTAGGGTGCAGTTTATTGATAGCAGGAGGTAAGGAGGACTACTAGGTGGAATAATCCTAAAAGATGGTTCACTAATGTGAACCATTCACAAAAAGCTTCATGCTTCATTGTCAAAATTTCAGCCATTTTTGTTTACGCATTTGCAAGTGACAGCAGTAACTTCAGTTTTTTTTTAATGTTTCGTGTTCTGATTAAACACTATTGTTTACGCAAGAAAACGATAACCGAGACCAAAGCCAAGATAGATAAGTATTATACGGACTCTGTACTGTCGATGAAAATGATTCAAAAGTGGTTTTCTGGCTTTCGTTGTGGTCGTACAAGCATCGACGTCGCTGAACAATCTGGACGCCCAAGGCACCAGAAACGTCGAAAAATTCATATTATGTTGAACGACCCCAAAGTGAAATTGAGGGAGCTAGCTGAGACCACAAAGATGTATTCAATATCATACATTCTGAGTATGAAGAAGCTTCATGTTACGACCTCCCAGCAGAATTTTGCAATGTTTACGCGAAATCCAAAGAAGTGTTTGCGCCAATTGATAACCGTGGATACATTTCTACGCACTAGAGTCAATGCAAGAGTCGAAACCATGGCTTTCTCCGGGTGAACCTGCTTCGAAGTGTCCAAAACGCAACGATGGACGGGAAAGGTTATGGTCTCCGTATTTTGGGATGCGCATGGAATATTCATTGACTATCTTCAAAAGGTAAAACCATAACTGGTGCATATTTTTCATCATTATTGGGTCATTTGAAAAATGAAATAGCAGAAAAACGGCCGCATTTGAAGAAGAAAAAAATTCTTTATCATCACGACAATGCGCCTGCTCATTCATCGTTAGTTGCGCAAGCAAAATTGTACAAAATCAGGTTTGAACTGGTTCCAGAGCCACCGTATTCGCCAGACCTGGCCCCCAGCGACTTCTACCCATTTCCAAACCTGAAGAGATGGCTCACCGGTAAGCGATTTTACTCAAATGAGGCACTCATAGCTGACACTGAGGCCTATTTCGGAGAGCTTCCAAAGGACTACTTTTTGGACGAAATAAAAAAGTTAGAAAATCGTTGGACAGGCAGCATCGACTTAAAAGGAATGTATATTGAAAAATAAAACCGAATTTGACAAAAAAATGTTTTTCCTATTAATGTCCAGGTTTTCATGGAATTGACGTGGAGTGGAATTTAGCACTGATATTTTTGAATGGTAATTTAAATGCTGATCGTTATTTGAAAGGTAGAAAAGAAATTCCATTGTGCAATTTGAGAATATGTGGTTTCAGCATGACGGCGAACCAACTCTAATTCTATCATAATTAGACAGTATTTAAACAATAATGTTCTACAAAAATGGATTGGAAGAGGTAGTCCTGAGAAAAAAAAAGGTTAGCATTTAATGATATTCCACAAAAAATATTACAAAACATTAACAATAATTCTTGCACTCTTGGGAATGGGCAACTTGAACACTTAGAAATAACTTATAAATAAATAACAAAAATTGTATAACTGTTCTTAAAAACATTTTTGAATGGCTGTACATATCTTACATTTTTATTATGCTCTTCTGTTCTCAGAACAAATTTCAACTTTGACGGGTGCTTCCAGCAGCTGGGTAATTGCCAACGAAAGACACGTAGTGGTTCACAACATATTAATTAATTTAAATTCAGAAAATATTTTTACTTCAGTTATCAGTAGTTTTAGGTGCAAGGCAACTAATGCAATATTGTAAGGATTTCAAATGCTCATCACTATACAACTTTAGTTACATTGTTGTTTATTGAAGTTGATCAAGTTTGCAAACTTCACATTTAATAATTGCTTAATTTTTTTTCTTATTTTATTTTAAAGGGAGGCTTATGTCCTTTAAAAATAATTTTCAAGAGTTGTGAGTAATGCCATTTTTTGTAGAGGTCTGTTAACGCTAAAAATTTTGAAAATATATTTTTCCAGACAAACGGTTCATCTGTCGGTAGTACTAATATAAATAAAATTTATATCGATGCCATTTAAAATAAGGACGTTCGAAACTGGACCACATTACATTTTTTTTTCTTATTTTATTTTAAAGGGAGGCTTGTGTACTTTAAAAATAATTTTGAAGAGTTGTGAGTAATGCCATTTTTTGTAGAGGTCTGTTAACGCAAAAAATCTTGAAAATATATTTTTCCAGACAAACGGTTCATCTGTTGGTAGTACTAATAATATAAATAAAATTTATATCGATTCCATTTAAAATAAGGACGTTCGAAACTGGACCACATTACATCACAAATACTTTTCATATAAATAATTTTTTTATAACTGTAACGAAGCTATCAATTAATTTTCTTGATACGAGACTGAACAATTAAGATGTTTTTAGGGTTCCTGTAATCACCAAGGGTATGGAAAAGTTACTAATTCCCTCGTTAACAAAAAATTTTATATACAGAGTGACTGAAACGACATTGCAACGGTATAGTTCAACACTGCAACACAAAATGTTAGTATTATCAAACAAAAAACAAAAAAAACTGCGCCCGCGCACAATAACACTGTTACATGACAATATAAAAAAACTGGAATAATTTGTACTGAAATGCAGGTTTTAAAACCCTAAAAGATAAGTATCTACACTTTGTACTAAACCTTCCGCTCATTGAAACATACTGTATTATATTTTAAAAATGTTTTGAAGAATTGTAACTATTGCCATTTTTTGTAAAGATCTGTTAACGCTCAAAATTCAGAAAAGCTAATATAGATAGAATTTATGTAGATTCCATTTGAATACTTGTCATACAAATCATTTTTTCATAACTATAACGATATAGTTCCGATCAGAACCAAATTCCCCAAAATTTATTTTTATAGAAAGTAATATGAACGTGAATATAGTGTTACTTGAGTTGTACTCTTGAAAGCTTTCACCAAAACTGTTATTTAATTTTCTTAGTACGAGGCTGAATAATTAAGATGTTTTTTGGGCCCTTGAAATCATAACTAAACAATTACTAATTCCGTAGTTGACAAACAATATTGCGACCGTATAGTTTCTGAGCTCATCCACTGTATTACAAAAATGGCGCCCGCGCGCAATGACCGTGTTACATGATAATATAAAAAACTTGAATAACTTGTATTGAAATACATGATTTTAAAAACCTAAAAGATAATTCTATGTATTAAATCTTTGTCTCTTTGAAACACACTTTGTGGCAAAGTTTCAATGCCATCAACTGTTTAGTCATAGTTTGGGGGTTTATCCACACACAAATGTTATTACTTTTGAAAGTTTGCGCCAGTGTGCAATTGCAACATATGCTAAACCTTCTTCTCTATCAAACACATTTTGTATCAAAATTTTAGCTGAATGGACCGCATAGTTTTGGAATTTATCATACACATGCTAAAAATAATTGTGCGCGTGCGCACAGAATCTTTTCTCTTTCAGATACATTTTGTACAAGAATTTTAACTCAATCAAGCATAGTTTCCAAGTATTTATATACTGCGTGCCGATTAAGTATGGAACAAATTGAATAACTCAAAATAATATTCCGAAAAAAAATTTGTTTGCGTTTCTTTTAATACCATTCACTAATCAGTTATTGTGGGCGATAACGTTTCTTTAAATAGCAACTACAATAGTATATTAAAAAACACGTTTCATAAGACCAGTCCTGAAGGAAGAATTCAAATTTAAGAAAACAAGTGGCCTTGCCACGAGTTTTTTAAAGAATGAGTGCACCAAGGTCTTATGAAACACGTGTTTTAGCTATTTTTTGTAATTTGACCTTTCATGCCGTTTTGAAACAAAAAAATTTACTTTAGTTGATTTAGGAATTTTTGTGGCGGTTGGTAATGTCTTAATTTTAAAAATGAAAATTTTATCTAGTCACCTTTTGTTTTATGCAAATTACGCCACAAAACACGAAAAGGGAAGATAACAAGAGTTTACCTACCGTCTTGAACACTGACAAGGTGTGTAAAATTCCTATTTTGTTGTAAAATATTCATTTTGTTGATTATTGTTTTGATTCATTTTGTATTTAAAATAGTAATTAAATGATGAAATACATTTAGAATGTTTTACAATTTGTTTAAAAAAACGATTTTTCCGAAACGCATAAGATAATTTGAAAAATTCGAAGGTCATTGCACAGTGTGTTCCATTTTCAATGTAATTTGCATGTGTCTGTAAAATATAGGATGTTGCAGCTTTCACCTTTACTACTATTTTGTGAAACGAAAAAAATCCGCAAATAAAGGTTTCTCAGCTTTCTTGGTTTTTTAAGATATTGGGCGACTTTGAAAATTTGAAATTTTGGAACACTCACTGTATCTGGGTAATCTTTTGAATATTGAAAAACTAAAAACTGCATCTTGTAGGGTTGTATTTATTTAATTGTATGTTTTTGATTATAGTAGTTTGAGAAGCAACCATTTAAATGACTATATGTACATCTGTATCCCACGCGACCAGTAACGCATGTAGAAGTAGCGCGACAAGTGGAGAGTTAAATTTGCCAATATGAGCAATCATCAATAATCACGATAAATTATACAACGCCAATGCCAACTAACGACATTGTCAATAGCAAAACATTAGAGTGCATATCAAAATGTAAACTTTCACCATTATTACACACGTTTAAAATACTTGGTTTTTTATGGTGTATACTGTATAACTGTTATACAAATCTAAACGTTTCGATAACACTTACAGTACTTCGTTAGTATAATATAATCGCTGATACTTGTTCCAGATGTTGCAACAAATGTATGACATTCGTCAAAATGCAAACATAAGCCTGCTATTAATATAACAGTTTGATAAACGTATAAAGCCACCTATGGAATACAATTTTAGTAAAGAATAACTAGATCGTTAATAAATTAGATATCGTTAAACTGCCTTGAAGATAACAAATCAGAACACCCTCTAACGGTACAAAGCTAACATTGAAAAATGTCATAACCAAAGAACAAATTTAACACAATTTAACCAAGTTATGATGTAAGTGTAAAGCTGTGAAAAACTTTAATTCTAAATTAATAAAAGCATTTAAATAGAAATTTGACATCAGTTAAAATAATCCAGCCAAATTAAACAAGAAAACAGCTTTGTTAATAAATGCAAGTGTTATTTTACAGTAAAAACACAAGGTAGTGTGTTTTATATAACTTTTAATATTTGAAAGATGAATGTTAATACTTAATAAAATCCTTACAAGCTAATGGATATTCACTTAATGATATTGGTACTGCTTTTGTTCCTTTTATAACTAACGTTACAGATAGAATTGAAAAAATCCTAATTAATCATGGCATAAGGACTGTTTTAAACCTACAAGAAAAATTAAAAAACATTTAAGGGCATCTAAAGATGTTTCAGACCCATTATCATCTTTCACACTGTATAAGTTATCTTGTTCATGTGGAAAAGTATACATTGGAACCACAAAACGTAGCTTTGATACCAAGACATAAAGAACATATGAGATATTGTAGAGCAGGGCCACCAGCGAAATCTGCGGTAGCTGACCATGCCTTAAATACACAATTTTACACTTATTGATTAAATTGTATTAAATTTGTTCTTTGGTTATGTCGTTTTTCACTGTTAGTCTTCGACCATTAGAGGGTGTTCTGATTTGTCATCTTCAATATTTAATATATTAATGACCTAGCTATTCTTTACTAAAATTGTATTCCATAGTTGGTTTTATACGTTTATCAAAATGTTATATTAATAGCAGGCTTACGTTTGCGTTTTCACTTTTTCAGATGTCATAAATTTGTATCAACATCTGAAACAATTCTCAAAGATTGTATTACTACTCACGAAGATAACTGTAAGTGTTATCCTAAAGTTTAGATTTGTATAATATAATACAAAAATACAAAATAAAAAATTAGTCAATTAAGTAGGCTCCTGTTGCGTCATCATGAAAGATATCGGAGTAAAATTTTGGGATTTGTTTTTCTAATCAGTCTAGTTTTAACTTCTACATTCAGATTGCAGACTCTTTTCTTTGCATATACACCGTGGTCTATTTTGCTCAATGTTATTTTTATCTTTTTTTTTTTAATTTTTTATTACCACACCAGAAAGATTGTTTGGTACCAAATAGTATTTACGTGAAAAATAAAATTTCGTCTGAGTATTTGTTTAGTTAAATTACAACCGATCATTTAAAGAACTTATTCTTGATCTCATAGAAGAAAAGTCCAACATTAATGTGCGCTAGTTGGTATGCTCAGTAAATGTATCGCCAGCGTAGAAATTTCGGATGTTGCAGGAGTAATTATTACATCCATATCATTTTCAATAGATCCAAGTACTGTCCCCAAATAATTATTGGGTGAAATTTCGCCAATGGTTGTTACACATATGTGTAAATGCTGTAATATTTCACTCAACTATCTTTTTTACTGACGAAACATTTTTTTCTGTAGATGAGTTATTCAATTTTCATAATGTTTATGGCAGATGAAAATCCAAGAGTAAATGTAAGACGGAGACATCAACAACGGTGATAACAATTTAATAGGCCCTTTTGTTTTCCCTCCGCTTACTTGACCTTTTTAAAAAATGGTTCTTGCATAACCGAGCACCTCCGTATGTAAGTGTAGGTATGAGACAGAATATTTCTGAGGCTAACCGGTAAATTGGAAGAGGAGGGTCTATGCAGAGGCGTCCTCGCTCTCCAGATTTAAATCCTTTAGATAGTGTGTAGTAATCTGCGAAAGAGTTCGCCAGAACCTGTTGCAAAGGGTACGAGAGTAGTAAATTGCAAGAGAGGACATTTATTGTGATTTTTTCTAATATAAAGTATTTCTGTATAAAATTTATTAAGGCAAGGACATGCATGATATGTACATTCCAAAAAAGTTAGTTCACTAACCGAACATACTGTATTTTGTAATAATAATTCATAGTTTACTAAGTTATTTTAAATTTTTACTTATTGCTTGATGTAGAATCACCTCTATATGTAGGAAAGAGAATTCTAGAAACAACAGAACCTTCTTTTAAGAGGGGTGTGTTGCATCGAACCCTAAAACTGAAATATCTAAAAAAACGGTTGTTTTACGATACTCCAGAGTACCATTTTTAGGAAATGAACGGAAGATTCTAAATTTAGGGACACACGATAATTTTGTTCATTGGCGTAGAAATATGGTGTTAAAACGGTTTCGGCACGTACCGCTTCCACACCTAAAATGACAATTTATGATCAAAACTATAATAATTAAACTGCACCGAGTTTAAAGCAGATGCTATTTTTCGTTAAAGGGATGCTTAAAATACACAATTAATTTTTAAAAACTTTTAACCCCCTGCACCTCGGAAACAGTTCAGTTTTGGGACGTATCTTTATATAAGCTTCTGGCTTTGATGAAATGAATTTGCTGTTAAAAGCTGTGCGCATATTATTAAAACACCCTGTACAATATGTACAACAAATTTTTACCTATCTTCCACACAGCCAGTCTTCGTGCCAAGTAAAGCTCACAGTTATAAACCTATTTTAATTCTTCACTAATAATTCACCTATTACTCATTGTGGTCTGTAAGAAACCGCTTTTGTGGCGTAATATTCAATACACATAATCAATTAATGGTAGGAAAAGCAGGTAAATAAGCACATTAGCTGCTCATGGTATTTGTACATGATGAATATTCTATCACATTCCAATATACTCTTTACTTCACTTTGCTATTTCATATCTATACAGGGTGTAAATACTAAGTCGTAACACCCAAAATGGTATATCGAAATAAACAACTTTTTTTAGTAACAAATTTTGATTTGGGGCCTCTGGTTGTAGTCATTCGACCTCTTAAGATTTTTTAACAATCATCATATCTTCCTTATTTAAAATGATATTTTATAAACTCAAAGGCTTTTAAAATCGGCATTTGATTTTCTAAAACATGTATATTTAGAATTATTTCATATTTTGAAAACAACAAAATGGCAGCCAATTAAAAATTCAAATGATGATATTTGGATAACCATCCCATGGATTTTTAAAAAAGAAAGATTTATAAAATGCTTGAATGGTCTACTACAACATTTATTGGGAACATTGTTTCATATTTATGCAAGAAATCTTGATAAATTTCATAAATTATTAAAATAGTAATAAACTAAAAACACAAAAGAAGTGAAGTAGCCTTGTGTTATTGAAAAATCCCACAAAAAACTACTGAATACAGAAGTATAATGACTTATTTATTATTGAATTAATAATTTATTACAAATTTTACCTTTGTATATGAAACACCAGTAAATACAGAGTAAGAGTTAGTGGCAAGAATCATGTCTGCAGCAGAGGATGTTAAAGAAAAGCAGGCATCCTTTTAAAAGTTTCCGCAAATATTAAAACAAATAGTGGCCATTTTGAAAATTTGTAATAAATTATTAATTCAACAATAATAAATAAGTTGTTATACTTTCGCATTCAGCAGTTTTTTGTTGGATTTTTCAATAGCACAAGGTTACTTGATTTCTTTTGTATTTTTAGCATGTTACTATTTTAATAGTTATGTGAAATTTATCAAGATTTCTTGCATAAATATGAAAAAATGTTTCATATATATGTTGTAGACAATTCAAGCATTTTATAAATGTATCTTTTTTAAAAATCTATGGGATGGTTTTCCAAATATCATCATTTGAAATTTTGAATCGGCCGCCATTTCGTTACTTTTCAAAATATAGAATAGTTGTAAATATAAATGTTTTAAAAAATCAAATGCCGATTTTAAAAGTCTTAGAATTCTTAAAATATCATTTTAAATAAGGAAGATATGATTGTTAAAAAATCTTAAGAAGTCAATAACTAGGATCAGAGGTCCCAAATCAAAATTTGTTACTAAAAACAGTTGTTTAATTTGATGAGTTCCGACTACCCTTTTCGGGTGCTACGACTTAGTATTTCCACCATAATCTAGCAGGGCATACAATATTTTATTGTTTGAACTTGAAAAAGTGAAAAATGTTTAATATGATGGTTCGAGTTGTTAGGAAGATGCTAGTTGCAATATTGCTTGGTTTTACAAATGTTCTGTTTAGTAGATATCAATAATGAATCGGAAACAATGATACTGTCATACACCCAAATACAAACGTCTTGTGTGACAACTTGTAAAAATACCCCTCTACTTGATTGCAATAAAATCATGATTGGATTGTAGGACATGAATGGTATTAAAAAAAAATTTTTTGCCTCCAGCAACTTCAGCAAGAACATTATCCAAGGAAATTACACATCATCACCAGAGTAAATAAAGTACCGTTCAGCCAATAGTGAACCTATTAGTGCTAACAATGCTTTATTAATTTACTTTGTTTAAGAAATAATAATTTTGAGTGACCTAAAAGCACTTATTGGCAAGAATAATTGAATAAAGTAATTTCAAAATTCAAATTTATTAGGTGTATCATTATTTAAATGAAAACAATGAAATGAACGAGACCATTCAATTACAGTACAGTTTCGGTAATCCGAACAAAAAAAGCAAAATTCAGTAGTCCGCACAAATCATTCTGATTCAAACACAACTAATGAAATGTTCGGATTATAGAAAAATGTTCGGATTGCAGATAGGTTGAAAAATGTGTAATACAATACATAAGTCTACAAATTATGTATGTTTTTACAACTTATTTTTGCAAGTATTTACATTTAGAAAACAGTAAATATCTCGTTAAAAATTTAAAATGTCCGGAAAACGAAAACACCCACACTAACCTTAAGTCAAAAAATAGAACACATAAATAAGCTAAATGAAAACCAAACTGTTACAAGCGTGGCAATATTATACAATATAAAAAAGAACCTATGCCAGCATAGGTTATTTAGAAGAATTTAGTGTCATGGAATTCGTCAGTTTACTGTCAGCGGAGAAAAGTTATCCAGTGATGTAAGTGCAATGGAGTCTTTTATAGAAAGGTTTCTAAGAAAAATACAAAATTTGAATTTAACTTGCGATCAAGTTTATAATGCAAATGAAAGTGGATAGTTTTGGAGACTCTTTTACCTAATAAAACTTTGGTACATAGCGTTCCAGGCAGAGAATTAAGTACTGCCCGATTTCTACAATGGGCAAAAAAGCCATGGGTAACAAAGGATATTTTTACAAAAAGGTTTCATGAGTCTATGGTATTGGATGAGTTGAGTTTGCCCAGAAAGCTGTTTTACTATTAGACAATGCTCCTACAGAAAGTGAATTAATAAGTGATGACAGTGATGGACCAAAATATTATTCAATGAGCAAGTGGAGGAAATAAGGAAAAGAATAATTTAACTGAAGTAGAAATGATTGAGGAATTTATTGAAGATCTGAATGTAAAAGATGATGAAGAAAGTAAGGAAAATGATGATTCATTTTATAAAGAAACTGTCGATAGCTTTCTTTATTGTTCTGACAATTAAGAGAAGAGGAAATTAAAAAGGAAATGGGCACGAAGAAACAAACCATAATTACAAACTAGTTTTCTAATAATTTTATTTTTCCTAAGCACAGTAAAATATGTATTTATTTTCGTTAACCTTACTTCGTGGAATTCCGTTAGTGCTATTATTTTGAGGTTTGTTTATAATAAAAATTCTAAAGATTTCATTTTTTAACATTCTCCTGTAATCTGAACTTCTCTGTAATCCGAAAGACGCCAGGTTTCTATTAGTTCGGATTAGCGAGACTGTACTGTACTAATGTAAAATTAATATTTCAATCAGCAAAAACATTATGTTAGTGCATTCAATGGATTTTACGAACTTATATAGTGTCACAATACAAAATCAAAACTGGTTTTAGCTTTTCAGTCTATACTACTAAAAGTAAATTCGAAATAAAACTCCAACGGAAATAGTATACAAATAGCATTATTTATGAAGTTTAATGTCTGTATGACCATCGTAATATGGTATAGTAAGATAAAACTTCAAAAATGAACAGTCTGTAACTAACCTGTAAGGAAGGTTTAAGAAGAACATGATGAATATCACATTTAAAGTGTGGATATGACTGTCTATAATCCCTAACTTCGGCAATAATACATCCACTATAAAACAGAAAGCTAAAATTGGCATCAAATAAATCTATAAAAAATGACGGTAGCTCTTCATTATCGATACATCGAAGCATTTCATCTTCCTCATAAGGCCACTGTCTTGTTTCGAGCATATTGGCAGTATCATCAAAAACTGATAAACCCATTTCTGAACTTTCTGAACGAGGTGTAGATCGAAATGCTAATGAGTAACCTTTGTTACCAGGATATAGATTTAGAATTACAGTATTCAGTCTTTCCTGAGCTACCAGTTTCTCTAATAATAATGAATTTCGTTTCAGGCCCTAAAAATATATTTATATTACAGAAATTTTTCGATGTGTTTACTTACAGAAGTTTGATTATGATTCTTTAAGCATTCTTCAATATGAAGTTCTTTAAGCTTTGAGTGAATACAAAAGGTTTTCTTAATAGTCAATGCTTCTATTTGCTCTGATTCCTGGGGGCGAGGTGCAGGCAAGGAAGAACGACTAATTTTTGCTTTTTTAAATGTATGCTAAAATAAATATCAGTATTAGTGAGATAAAGCTTTAAAATGTTTATAAACACATACTTCACCCTCCTCACAAGCCGCCTCCAGGCTTTGCATCGTTGGCGTATCTCAATTCCAACATTCATTCAACCACATATTGGTTCTCATACAAATTCATTACAGTATCATTAAATATTACTAAAAGCAAAGAATTTAATAGATTTAAAAATATTCCTTAAGTTATATTTTTCACACACCATCTTAAGACAATCAATTTAAAAGTAGAACAAATATGATAATTAAACAATTTATTAATAACAAAATTAATGTAAATTTAAAATATTACTTTAGTGTGCAGTTATAAGAAACTCTGACAAGTGGGTTTTGAAAGTGACATTTATCATAACAACCCCATTTTTTTAAAGATATTTTGGGGTTACTTTAGTAAAACATTTGTTAAATTAACTTACACTAATTCACAGCTAATTACATAGAACAGTCTTTTTACATGTTGCACGTTTATTTTGAATAAGTATAAAACTAGTCATAATTGTCAAAAGAGCATACGGCCGCAAGGGTAAAACCTAACCCTTATTTTCACTGAAAAAAGCTTGTCACAGTCTTAAAAAATATTGAGGTATGGGTATAAATAGTTCAATTTTACACTATAAATTAATGTTTTCATCGGAATCTTCTCACCGATTCTAATATTTTTGGGAAATTTTAGAAAAACCCAGTTTACAAACACACTGGATGCCCATTGCGGACATCTACCGGTGACATTTGTACATCCAATCCACAAACATACTTTTAGGCGCAAACATTTAAAAGTAAAAAATCTCTTACGTTAACATGTAAATGTAAACGTAATGAATGTAAAGTTTTGATAAGCAAAATGTTTAACAATGTGTTTAATTTTAAACACTTTTTATTTTATTTACGTACGATTATTGCAAATATTTTAATCGTGCATTCAATTATAATTGAATTTGAATCATTCATTTAATCTAAATGCACATATGTGAAAAATCAATAAAGTATTGCTAAATTTACGTTAGAGAGTTACAGAGTAATATTTCCGAACTTAAATCTTGAGTGGTGGTAAACGGCGAAATGAATTCCAAAATCAAAGTATTGACTCGCGACAACTTCCGGGTATACCGAAAGTCATGATTAAATAGCATGCTATATTTTTTTGAACTCTCCATGTATTTCTGATAGAAAGTCATTGTTAGATATTTTGCATTTGCATTAAAAGTTTTATTACCAAAATAAATCAGAAAAATTTTAATTTTGTTATGCAAAAATAATATTTTTTAAGAGCTGAAGGTTGACGCCACTGCTTAACGGGTAGTTCCAGTGATGCGATTTGTTTGAAATTTCAATCACATTTTGAAATTTTAACTTGTATAAGATAGGTTGATTGTATAAAAATTAATAAAAATTTTTTTCATTATTTACGGAGATAAAGTGATTTTTCTACATTTTAAATTGAACTTTGGGAGCGCATAACTTTTTAGGGGTGCATCTAGGGATAAAATTTAAGGAGGAAAAGATGTCCTAATTTGGTCCTGGGAACTCTTTGTCGGTGATTTTCCGGGACACCCTGTACTATACATATGTATATATATATATATATATATATATATATATATATATATATATATATATATATATATATATATATATACAGGGTGTCCCAACAATTTGGGGGTGGAAGATTACGCCTATACTATTGATTTAATAAAAAATCTTATAACAGATTATTGTAGTCAACAACGAGGAGCAACTTATAAAAATATTTTTGTATATACACGGTGTCCCATTTTCGAGTACTACACTAAACTTGTGTTTTTTTAATGGAATACCTTATATATTTTAATCCTCTGTTAAATGCTGAGCAAAATGATATAAGGTACTATAGTCTACGACTAACGGTGTAGCTTGGTTTTCGATTGTCTTTTTCTGTTTCTTAACAACTTAACAAATGAACGCTACTTATTATAAATAATTCGTGAAGAATTGTCAGATAATTATCTGATAGTAACTTCGTTATTTACTTAATGTGCGATGAATTTTTCAAAAGAAGAGCTGGTTAATATGATCTATGTTTTGGGACAAGCTGAAAGGAACTGTTTGTTGGCATCCAGGATTTATAAACAAAAGTATCCATGCAAGACCTGAAGCGTTTCACATTCTTCGAGAACGATTTGAAGAGACAGGAAATGTCATATACAAAAAAAGAGATGTAGAAAATAGTACAGTTGCAAACGAAGAAAACGAGTTCACAGTTTTATTAAATTGAGAAGAAATTCCTCACGTAAGTGTTCGTCAGATTGCGGTACAAGTAGATCTGAGTAAAAGTTCAATACAAAAAATTATGAGCAAACATAAATATCACCCATCCCATTTATGTTTGCATCAATGCTTACGACCGCAAGATTTCGCAACTCGTGTCGCATTTTGCAATACTATTCTGGACAAAATTAACCAACATGAGAGTCGTTAATAAACATAATAGTCACTATTACTCCGACAGGCGAAAGATATGTGCAATTCCCTCAAAAGATTTGCCACAGTTGCTTGAAAATGTGAATCTACACACCGACCACGTTATGTATTACCAACATGATGGATCTCCGCCGCACTACCATAATCGAGTACGTCGGTTTTTACAAAATTGGCGGGAAGATCACTGGATAGGTGGCAGTGGCCAGCGAGATCATCCGATCTCACTCCCCTAGACTCTTTTCTATGGGGATATGTGAAACAGGAGGTGTATAGGGATTTGCCTACTACACAAGCCAATATGAAACTTCGAATTACTGAGGCTTTTCGAAGTATTCGAAGAAGCACCCCACAAAATGTCAAGCAACCTTTACTAGGCAATTGACAATATGCATTGCTGCAAATGGAAACATTTTTGAACATTTAATATAAAATTTGTAATTTATTGTGTTCTTTACTTCCATTTTAAAGTTTAAGTTAAGTTTTAAGTAAAAGTTTATAGTTAAGCAGTTCTACGAGTAAATAATTATTAAGCGTTGCTCTTTTATAGTGGAAACTGTGGAATTGTGTCATAAACCTATAGCTTCGCGGTTTTATAGCAATTTGCATTGTTTCATTTTTGTTTTTCTGTGAATTATGATATATTATTGTCTTTATGTATTTTATATTGTGACAGATTCAACAAAAATAAAAAATGTTTACAATTTTTAACTTTATCACTAAATAATTCAAAACACTTAGGAATAGGTAGTAAAAAGTGAGTATACAGTGAAATCCTATAAAAATGCTATTAAAATCTGTAATAAAATACAGGGTGTGCCATTAAAAAAAATGAGAAAAGTAACATAGATGGACCACCCTGTATATGCAAAGAAAAGAGTCTGCAATCTGAATGTAGAAGTTAAAACTAGACAGATGGGAAAAACAAATCCCGAAATTTCACTACGATATCTTTTAAGATGGCGGAACAGGAGCCTACTTAATTGACTAATTTTTTTTACATAGAAATGTCAATAACATAGAAACCGTTAGTCGTAGATCGTGTATATATATATATATATATATATATATATATATATATATATATATATATATATATATATATATATATATATATATATATATATATAACACACACACACGCACGCACGCACGCACGCACTCACTCACTCACGCACGCACGCACGCACGCACGCACGCACGCGATTGCGCCAATGTTCTAAAGAAGGAGAAATTACATCCATATAAATTTAGAATTTGCCAAGGACTTCGACCAGGTGACCCAGAAAGACGTAGAATATTTTGCGAATAAAATAATATGATCCGATGAAAGTATGGTTAATAATAATGGAATTTTTAATCGTAGAAATGCTCATTATTGGGCAAGAGTAAATCCACGTCTGTACAAAACGGCCAAACACCAACACCGTTTCGGATTTAATATGTGGGCTGCTATATTCGGTACTCGAATTATAGGTCCTTTCATTTACCACGAGTCCTTAAATTCTGAACTTTACTAAATTTTACTCCAAAATGAATTAGAGATAGCTTTGAATGATTTGCCTTTCCAAGAAGTTGAAGGTTGTTGGTTTATGCAGGACGGTGCACCAGCATATAATTCCAGAGTTGTCAGAGAATACCTGTCAGTTAGATTTCCAGAAAGATGTATTGACACTCATACAAGTGTACTGTGGCCAGCCCGTTCTCCAGATAACACCTTTGGATTTTTTTCTTTGGGGATACATTAAAATTTACATTCATGGAAACGATATTGAAAACGAAGAAATTTTACAAAGATTAGTTCTCGAAGCGTTTGCTAGTATTACTCCTCAAATGCTGAAGAATGTTTTAGATGCTACAGTTAGAAGATGCTATTTATGTTTAGAGAATAACGGGAATCTTTTTGAACATCTTTTGTGAATTTATTAACCTTTAAAATAAATTTGTTTTTTATTTGTCTATTATTTAAAATTACAAAACATAATTTTATAATAATTTTACGGTTTTCTTATGTTTCTAGTATTAGGTTTAACTGTACGTTTTCGATGTTTTACATTGGATATGAATTTTCTCATCCGAAACGTATCAAAAATATAAAGTATGATATATCGTTGAATTCAGAATCAAGGAGGGAATATAAATATGGCAAAAATAGTTTTTTCGTGTATTTAAAAAATAAAGTTGATGATGGTTGCTAACAAACGAAACGTTGTATCAAAAATTGAATAACAGTATTAAGTAGAGCTAGAAAAGTGGCTATGAAAATGTGCTCTCCTTTTCTTGATGGTTCTTCAAATAAGGTCAGAAAAAAATAAAAACAAAAATTAGAAAATTCAATTTTTTTCAAATATCTCAAAAACTAAAAGAGATATTCGAGTTCTACAAAGACCATAAATATATCCTCTCAAATGCGTAACTTTTGTTCGATTTAACCGACCTTCCATCTTTTACCGTTTCCGAGATTCCCAAAGTGGGCATCCCTATCTTGGACACGGTGTGTGTATATATATATATATATATATATATATATATATATATATATATATATATATATATATATATATATGCTAGTGGTGGAATCATCGTTTTTATTAATTGTATTTGGCTCCCGAACTATATGGATTTTTTTAAAAAGTCGCTTAGATAGATTTTGTTCAGTCGCTAAAATGGTCACATCCGTAAAGTTAACATTGTGTTTACAATGGAAACAGTGAGTCGCTAACACTGTTTTTTTTTGTTTCGATCAAATCAATCCTGTTTGTGGTTTTGTATCCGTCTAGATAGATACTGTTTCGTCTGACCTATATAGATACTCTCGCAGTTATTACATCCAATCTTGTAAATCACATTGGATTTTGAGTTAATATCCATCTTCGTTTTTAATTTCGTGAAGAAATCACTCACTGTTTGGTAGTTATATGTAACTAATTTTTGTGTATTAGTAGGTAGCACCTTGTATATTTTTTTCCATATTATGATTTGTCTTGACGTTCTGAGTACAACGATGTATCCATATTTGATTTCAAAATAGCGGTATATGGGCCACTTTAGCATTTTCGAAAAGTTGCCATGAAAAATCAGCGAATTTACAAAAAAATATTTCATAAAAACGTAAGAATGAATTGTCATTTACTTGAAAATGAACATACCAACCATTTATTATGTTTTTAAAGTTATTTTAAATGTCAATAATCTTTTTTAGTTTTTTTTTCTTAATGAAGCAAGCCCTATTTCCTACGTTTAAATAGGGACCCACATTTTTTCTTAAATACTTTCGAAGATTACTACTTATATTTCAATGTTATGAAAAAATAAATTAAATTTTTTTCATTTGTGAATATGTTGTAATGATTTATTGTAAGAAACTCTCCGCGTTTATCTAAATTGTCTATTAAATATTAAAATTACAAGTAGGCTGTGGAAATAAAGTACCTATAAATGAAAGACTTAAAACAATGAGATATCGATTAACATCGATTTAATCTGTAAATAAAATACGCTACAAGGGAATATTTCACACCACTCAAGTTGTTTTTCGAAATTACAAACATAAAGTACTAGGTAAGTTTTTCCTCTGAAAAATTGTCATATCATTTAGGTACAACATTTTATTTATATCTACGTCGAATTTCAAAAACTCGTTAATGATAATGAATGGATTTACAGTAAATTAAAAAAATAGAAAATTTTCAAATACAAAATTGTTTTAAACTAAATCATATTTAATTATAATTGAATTACATAAATTTTATTATAACAAATGTTCAATGTGTAATGACCAACAACGATTGAATGGTAAATAAAATTCCGTACTCCTATAAATTATTCGTTTGGATATCGTAATTGAAAATACGTAAATAAAACAGACTGAAATAGTAGTTACCTTTGGAAACAATTGAAATGCGTAACTTAAATAACAGTTCATATTGCTTAATAAATGATATAATAGAAGTGTATTTCGAATTTTTTTTATGTGTACAGTAGTAGTACCACTACAAGTCATTTAAGTACAAATTAAATCAACAACTATATGAAAATGATTTTAAACGAAGATTAAGTTTTTGTAATTTTGTTGTTGATATAAGGAATAACAACAATTTTCCTCGCAATATTTTATTTTCCGATGAGTCAAGATTTACAAATGCAGGTTTATTCAACCAACAAAATACAAGATACTGGGCTCAACAAAATCACAGATTATTTTTTGAAGGAAATCCCCAAATTAAATTTGGATTCAATGTTTGGATGGGGATGGCAAATAATGTACTATTACCTCCTATAATTTTTGACGGTCCATTAACTTCCGAAAGGTACCTTAATTTTTTGGAAAACCACATTATGACTTTTGTAAATAACTTGCCCGTGAAAGAAAGGAATATCTTATATTTCCAACAAGATGGTGCCCCACCTCATAATTCTGTTATAGTTATAAACTATTTAAATGAGACATTCCAAAATCATTGGATTGGCACAAATGGACCATTAAGGTGGCCGCCTAGATCGCCTGACTTGACACCTCTAGATTTTCATATTTGGGAATTTTTGAAGGAACGTGTTTATGCAGTACGATCAAATACTAGAGAGGAATTGGAAAATCGTGTGAGAATAGCTAATAATGAAATAACCCCACACCAGTTGAATAATTGTATTATAGAACTTGTTAGAAGGATTAATTTATGTATAAATGCGGGGGGTTAGCACATTGAACATTTGTTATAATAAAATTTATGTAATTCAACTATAATTAAATGTTAGAAATATGGTTTAGTTTAAAACAATTTTGTATTTGAAAATTTTCTATTTTTTTAATTTACTGTAAATCCATTTATTGTCATTAACGACTTTTTGAAATTCGACGTAGATATAAATACGAGTAAATAATTATTAAACGTTGCTCTTTTATAGTGTAAAATGTTGAATTGTGTCATAAACCTATAGCTTCACGGTTTATAGCAATTAGAATTGTTTCATTATTGTTTTTCTGTGAATTATGATATTGTCTTTATTTATTTTATATTGTGACAAATTCAACAAAAATAAAAAATGTTTACAATTTTCAACTTTATCACTAAATAATTCAAAAACACTTATGAATAGGTAGTAAAAAGTGCGTGTATATTGAAAGCCCGTAAAAAATGCTATTCAAATCTGTAATAAAATACAGGGTGTGCCATTTAAAAAAATGAGAAAAATATCAATGAGCAAAATGGACCACACTGTATATGCAAAGAAGAGTCTGAAATCTGAATCTAGAAGTTAAAACTAGACAGATTGGAAAAAAAATCCCAAAATTTCACTCCGATATCTTTTAAGGTGGCGGAACAGGAGCCTACTTAATTGACTGATTTTTTTACATAGAAATGTTAATAACTTAGGAACCGTTAATCGTAGACCCATTGTACCTTATCATTTTGCTCAGCATTTAACAGAGAATTCAAATGTATAAAAATATATAGGATGTCCATTTAAAAAAACACAAGTTTAGTGTAGTACTCGAAAATGGGACACGCTGTACATACAAAAATATTTTTACAAGATGCTCCTTGTTGTTGACTACAATAATCTATTATAAGATTTTTTATTAAATCAACAGTATAGGCGTAGCATTACACCCCAAATCGTTGGGTCACCCTGTATTTTAGGTTTATTTTTTTCACAGATAACGAGCCCAGTTGCTGTCTAACACTACAGAATCATGATAAACTACTTTTTGATAACCAAACTTACTAAATTTGGGCTTGAGTATGTGCTGTACAGGGTGTCCCAAATTAGATAGTTTTGCAAGCTATCTCGAAAACTAGAAGAGTTAGAAAAAAAGTAGTTAAGATGTCATGACTTATTTTTTTATTAAACTAACCATGGTTCAATCAGATCTTCAGTAGGTTGTTGCATTTTCAAGCTACAGGGCGATTTTCGAAAATTGCCAAAATCTGTCTCTTCAAATATCTTTTTTATTTTAATAAATATCAAGAAAATGTAGAGGGACTTTTGATAGACAAACCAAAAGAGAGTCCAGTGCAGTGCACTATATTTTTTTAAAGGGTCCAGGTAAGTAGATATGACATAAACTTATGTTTTTTTTTAATGGGACACCCTGTATATTTTGGGTCAGTTCGTTTCCATTTTTAATCCTCTTTCACCTAATATAACATGACAGATATATTTCTTATAGTTTATGCTACAGGGTAAATTATGTGTCGCATACATCAATAATGTCGTTTATAAATAGAACACTCTAAGTTTTATTATAATGTTGTTTATAATTTATTTTATTTAGTAAACAAAATATTAATGAACGGTATTTTTGCTATACGGTGGTCAAAAGAATTGAAATGTATTATTTTATCACACAATTCATAATAAATAATAATAATAAGTAAGTTTATATTTAATTATATTTATTTACAATTTTTAAGTTAATAATGTTAGTTGCATAGGTCCATGTAATCATTTAATTATAATTATTGTTTTTGTTGAATCCCTAATATACACATTCAATAAATAACCTAAAATAAGTATATTTAGGGTCTGCCATAAATAAATGTAATACGTATCGAGTAGCCCTGGATACTGTCACCATCAAATCTTAACAAAGAAGACAAATGAATAATTTTTAAGTGTCAAAATTTGATAATCGCAATAAGTCGCTATCTATAACATTAAATATGAATTTTGAGAATTTCGAAAAATACGACATGTTCGTAGCCTACATCGAGAGCCGAAAAAACGCAAATGCTACGTCTGAATTGTATTTCCAAAGATACCCTGAAAGAAGACAGCCGGAAGTAAGAACTTTTAAAAGGCTTAATGACAATCTACGAGAACATGGATGTTTCAATAAACCTCGGAATAATTATAACAGAAACAACGAAGGGAAAGAGATAAATACTTTGGGGTACGTACATGCTAAACATAAGACGTCTTTAAGGGAAATTGAAAAGGAAATAGGTGTTGCAAGAACTACGCAGGAAGGATTTTAAAAAAGCATAAGTTTAAACCTTATCGGACATGTGCCCGACAATTATTGCATCCAACCGATAACCAACGAAGAATTCAGTTCGCTGAGTGGTATATTGGTAAATGCAACGTAAATCCCACTTTTTATTCCAACATAATATGGAGTGATGAAACCCGCATTACTAGTGCGGGAATATTTAATAGACATAACGAATTATATTGGAACGATATAAATTCCCATTTAGTGCGGGGTATAAGGCAGCAAGGAAGATTTGGGTTTAATGTTAGTTGTTTTCTTAACCACAACAAACTGGTATATTGTATATTTGAAGACACACTTACGGCTGTTGGGTATGTGGATATTTTGGACACAAATTTAACTGAAATACTTGAGGACGAGGTGTTAGCTGAGAGGGACACGTTCTGGTTTCAACAAGATGGAGCTCCTAGCCACAATTCTTTAATTGTAAGAGATTATTTAAATGAGAAATTTCCTAATCAATGGATTGGAACCAATGGACCGGCAAGGTGGCCTCCACGTTCGCTAGAGGTTAACCCTCTTGATTTTTTCGTGTGGGGATTTTTAAAAAATAAAATTCATAAGAACGATTTTAATAACAAAGAAGATTTACTACATTGTGTTCAAGAGGCATTTAGAAAAGTAAAACCTATTCAAATACTGAATACTGTAAGATCGGTACGTAAAAGATGCCAACTGATCATCCGAGAAAATGGAGGACATTTTGAACATTTATTGTAGTTTTTATATTTGGGCAAGGAAATTTAATTTTTAATTTTTGTTTTATTTTGCAATTGTGTTATTTTTAATGTATTTGTAAGTCTTTGTTTAACCGAGATTATGTATTTCCTTATTTATTTCAAAATTGTTACTAACTTCCTTTATGTTTATTATTTTAACATATACCTACCTATCTTTGAGAGATAAAGTCATACAGTTATTCATATTTCATTTATTTACTATATAAAATAAATTATAAACAACATTATAATAAAACTTACAGAGTGTTCTATTTATAAACGACATTATTGATATATGCGACACATAATTTACCCTGTAGCATAAAGTATAAGAAATATATCTGTCATATGCTATATTAGGTGAAAGAGGATTGAAAATTGAAACGAACTGACCCAAAATATACAGGGTGTCCCATTAAAAAAACAAGTTTATGTCATATCTACTTACCTGGACCCTTTAAAAAAATATAGTGCACTGCACTGGACTCTCTTTTGGTTTGTCTATCAAAAGTCCCTCTACATTTTTTTGATATTTATTAAAATAAAAAAGATATTTGAAGAGACAGTTTTTGACAATTTTCGAAGATCGCCTTGTAGCTTGAAAATGCAACAACCTACTGAAGATTTGATTGAACCATGGTTAGTTTAATCAAAAAATAAGTCATGACATCTTAACTACTTTTTTTCTAACTCTTCTAGTTTACGAGATACCTTGCAAAACTATCCAATTTGGGACACCCTGTACATCATACACTATCTGTATTTAAAATACTTATCTTTTTGGGGTTTTTTTATGTTGTATTTTTGAATTATGTTATACAAATCTAAACGTAACACTTACAGTTATCTTCGAGAGTAGTAATACAACCTTTGAGAATTGTTTCCGATGTTGATACAAATTTATGACATTTTAAAAAGTGAAAACGCAAACATAAGCCTGCTATTAATACAACAGTTTGATAAACGTATAAAACCAACTATGGAATACAATTTTAGTAAAGAATAACTAGGTCATTAATAAATTAAATATTATTCAACTGCCTTAAAGATGACAAATCAGAACACCCTCTAATGGTCGAAGGCTAACAGTGAAAAACGACATAACCAAAAAACAAATTTAATACAATTTAATCAATAAGTGTAAAGTTGTGTATTTAAGGCGGTGGACTTAGTCTACAAAATCTCATATGTTCTTTACGTCTTGGTATCAAAGCAACGTTTTGTGGTTCCAATGTATATTTTTCCATATGAACAAGATAACTTATACACTTCGAAAGATGATAATGGGTTTGTGTAAAATTGTGTATTTAAGGCATGGTCAGTTACCGCAGATTTCTCTGGTGGACCTGCTCTACAAAATCTCATATGTCCTTTACGTGTTGGTATCAAAGCTACGTTTTGTGGTTCCAATGTATACTTTTCCACATGAACAAGATAACTTACACAGTTCGAAAGATGATAATGGGTTTGAAACATCTTTAGATGACATTAAATGTTTTTTAATTTTTCTTGTAGGTTTAAAAACAGTCCTGTACCTTTATATATATATATATATATATATATATATATATATATATATACACACACACACACACACACACACACACACACACACCTTTTCCTCAATACAAAATCGTGTATATGTTTAGCTGATTACATGCGTTTAATACATGTAATATTAGAGCAACCATAAATAAATTGAGAATATTCGTATCGCAACTGATTAACTCTTGCCCCCATTTGCTAATAGCGCAAAACAGGCATAAGAAATATGCTGTCCACATCAGATTTTTCAAATTTCCACTTTATGGGTAGGAAGATCATGTGTTGTCCTAGCCAGATAATACAGGTGATAATAGAAAATAAAATAATTGGTTTAATTACAAATTAACAACTATAAACAATTAAAAACAATAAGTTGAAATAGATTTAGTAAGTATTTCAGTATTATATATTTGTCACTATTGTAAAAACTCATTTTTCAGTTTAAATTAAATTTCAAAATTGAAAACCAATCTGTTAGAATTTAATAATGGGAAACCTTTCAAAGAATAAACCTATTAATAATCAATCTTTTCTAAACACTTGCAATTCAGCGAATTGATTTTATAGAATTAGCCTGAGTACATCCATTTAAAAATTAATGGAAAATTAATATCGCAACTATTATTAAATTTAGTAATTAATCTTTAACATTAAAAACGCATGCGTAAGATATATCAAATTATATGCTACGCGTTATATGTGTACAGATACAAGCCTTGATAATTTAACGTTCATTATTGCTAGTCAATCCCTTAAGAGAACGCACTCATTTATACACTTGATTACTGCTATGATTGACGTAATAAACAAAACGCTTTTTTATAAAGAGCTAGAAAAAGATTTACGTGGTAAACATTTAAAAATTGCGACCATACAGGTAAAATTGCTTTTTCAATAATAACGCATTCACCATTTTTTTTTATTTTAGAATGGAGCTCTTAGTAATGCGTATAAGAACAATGGTACATGGCATGGTGGAGGAGTGGCATTCCAAATAATAAAATTATTACAAGAGTTGTATGATTTTGAATATACAGTCGTTTTACCAACAGAAAACAAGTTGGGATCTAAAGAGGACGGCATCTTCGGACTGATATATAACGAGGTATGCAAAAATACGGCATGAAATTATAATCAATACTAGGTTTTTAAACCATTAATACTTTTTCGCAAAAAAATATTGTTAGAGATGTTGAATAATTATTACAAAATTTACGTCACTATTAACGTCGTGTAGTTATAATCATCCTTAATCGGATTTACGAAGACTAATAGAATCCTTTTTCATTATCCAAAATATAGATCTTTTTGAGCGGGTACCTTTTCCTTGTACTATTCTCGCACACTTTTAGCGAGACCAGAGTATTTCGGGTCTTGGTACATCTTTCTTTACCCACATGAGCCCATAATATTGAGTCAAATCCCGTTATTCTTTGGCTAATTAATTAATAGTTATCTCCCATTGCATTAAGAACGTTCTTAAGATTTAATCAATTTCTACTAAAACATTCATCTCTATTTTATATGAATAATTTCTTTACGTGGGTACCTAAGTATAATATAACTAATCACTTTCTTAGCATGTTGATTTAGGTGCAGCATTTTTGCCAATAACAAGAATTTATTCCGAATATGCCAATTTTGCAACAACCTTAGATATGGGTGAGTGGGTCGCCGTTTTTAAAAGACCACAAAAATTAGAATCTGGATCTGGATTATTTGCACCGTTTGCTACACATGTTTGGATTACTGTTTTATTATGTGTGATATTGGTGGGATCAATCATATTTACAGTTCTATCTATATTTAGAAAACACTGCGTACATGATGTTAGAAAAAATTCACTGGGAGAATGCGTTTGGTTTGTATATGGCGCATTGCTACGACAAGGCACAACGTTAAAACCAAAGTCTGGTGGGTCATTAATGATTCCTCTGATCTTTTTTAACAATTGAAATGTACAGATTCTGCTCGGATAATATGTGCAACCTGGTGGATATTTGTAGCATTGATTACTGCATTTTACACAGCAAACTTAACTGCATTTTTAACAGTATCTGAGTTGCATTTGCCAATTAAACGCACGCGTGATATTGTTACCAAAAAGTATTCTTTAGTAATTCAAACAGGAAATGTTATTGAAGCCATAACTACAAATGTATGTTTTTTTTATTGTACATATTTAAACTGATGTTTTTAGAATTTGGAAGAGCTGCACAAAATTTACAAGAATTCTAAAAAAATTTTTGTGAATGACACTGATAACGATATACTAAGTAAATGGGTTAATCGTCACCACAAGCATATATACATTGCTGAACAACCTAATATTGATATAGTCTTGTACCAAAACTACCTAATGCAAACACATATAAACTCTTCCCATGTCCAAAGATGTCCTTATGTAACTTTGGGGTCTATTTATACATCACCCCGTTCGTTTGCGTATTCAAAATCATTTAAATTTGGTCCATTGTTTGATAAAGCGTAAGTAATCAGAACATACATAAAATGTGCTGATATGATGTGTTTTAGTATCCGTATGTTTGTAGAGGTGGGTCTTGTTAAATACTATGTTACAGCATACCTTCCAGACGTAAATAATTGTCCTCTTGATTTACGAAGTGTAGAGCGACAGTTGAGCAATTCACACCTATCAATTGCTTACTATATTGTAATATCAGGGTCTTTGTTAGCATTATTAATTTTTGTCTCTGAAATAGTCTACATTGGAATTAAAAACAAGTTAATGAAAGGTTTCCAAAAAGATTTAAAGTTGAAACCATATGATGAAATTAATTTTTTCTTTTCTTCTTCTGAATATTTTCCAAAGGCTAAAAAAAGATTTATTAATGGTCGATATTACTGGGTTACACATTTCGAAGGTAATTTACAGTTAATTCCCATTCGAGCTGCATCCACGTTAATTTTTCATAAAAGAAAACTGTAACAATGTTTATTGTAGATGTATTCTGTAGATGTAATAAAGAGATACTATTTTATTGCATACATTTTATTTTAAGTGTGTTCTGTTTCAGAAGCAAAAATTCGGTTTTATGTATGCAGAAACTTAAAAGTATTAAAGTCACTGCAAATTAACTCACACGCACATCCGCATACTGCGACATCGGTATGTAAGTGCGGGTGTGTGTGTGTGCGTGCGTACGTGTGTCTGTGTAAATAAATATTACTAAATACTGTGTAATGATCTCATTATATCAAAAGTTGTCGACAGAATGAATAAAGTGGGATCAAACAAGTGGATCATAAAACCACAACATACGATAACATTAGACAAATAAAACGTGGTATTTTCATACAAAAAAACATAATACGTCACAATAGAAAGTTCCAGAACATTGATATGAATTGGTGTTAAATTAAAGTAAAATTTTATCAGGTGTGTATCTTATTATACTTATTTGTATCAATTTCGAAAATTACCCCTACCAAGTTGAGAATACAGGTTTTAAAGAATTTAGTCAACAGGGATTGTAGATTATATGTTAATATCATAATTTCATCACAAACGTTTAATACATTAGCAGTCCTTAGATAATTTTTTAACTGAATGTAATGCATTATCAATTTGTTAGTTTAATGTCGCTATTCGGAAATACTAAAAAAATTAGTAATTTTGTTACCTTGAGCGGTGTAATGAAGTTAATAATACATAATTATTCTAGTTCCTTCAAACTTAAATTGGTAATAAAGATAGCTAAATTTGATGATTTTAGAAATGCAACTTCCGGCCTGAAGATTGTAAGCTG
Source organism: Vesta saturnalis (assembly GCA_036346205.1). Taxonomy (NCBI): domain Eukaryota; kingdom Metazoa; phylum Arthropoda; class Insecta; order Coleoptera; family Lampyridae; genus Vesta; species Vesta saturnalis. The sequence continues at coordinate 569,811 of JARFJB010001243.1, read as the reverse complement.
AGATATTGAGTGTGGCATATCGTTTAACAGGATTTTGAACTGAATAAGCTAAATTTCATGTTTCCAGGCGTGTACTTTCGCTCTGTTCGTAATTTCATCACAAATGTTTAATACATTAGCAGTCCTTAGATAAAATTTTAACTGAATGTAATGCATTATCAATTTGTTAGTTTAATGTCGCTATTCGGAAATACTGAAAAAATTAGTAATTTTGATATCTTGAGCGGTACAATAAAGTTAATAATACATAATTATACTAGATTCTTCAAACTTAAATTGGTAATAAAGCTAAATTTGATGATTCTAAAAGTGCAACTTCCGGTGTGAAGATTGTAAGCTGAGATATTGAGTGTGACATATCGTTTAACAGTATTTTTGAACTGATTAAGCTAAATTTCATGTTTCCAGACGTGTAATTTTCGCTCTGTAGATTGTAATTTGAGATATCAGGTGTGACGTATCGTTAGTAGTATTTTGAACTGACGTGTAACTTCCGGTATGTAGATTTCAAGTTGAGATATCGAGTGTGACATATCGTGTAACAGTATTTTGAACTAAAAAAGCTAAATCTTTCGGATCCAAACATGTAACTTCCGCTCTGTAAGTTTTAAGTTAATATATTTGGTGTGACATCGTTTAACAGTATTTTCAACAGAAAACGCTAAATCTCATCTTCGCAGGCGTGTAACTCTCGATCTGAAGATTTTAGGTTGAGATATTGAGTGTGATATATCGTTTAAAAGTATTTTGAGCTGAAAAATCTGAATCTAATGTTTCTAACTTACAATGAACGTTTCAATATGACAAACACATTCTAAGTAAAAATTAAATATAATATTCAATATTTTTGGAACGCTAGAATGTACCTAGAACAAAGAAAATATTAACTTCAAATTCAGTTTTACACCTCTTTCCATGACCAACGTAGGAGGCAATAGATTTGTATCTAAAGATACAACCTTATTGGAGGTGTTTACGGTCTCGTTATAGGATTCCCCATCAGAATTTTTATATACAAATATATATATATATATATATATATATATATATATATATATATATATATATATAATAACCAATAGGCCTACCATATGAAATAATTCATGTATTTCGTGTACACATCCAGCACCTTTTAAAAAAGATTGAATTAAGATTTAACTATAACACTATAAAATTAATTAAAATTAGTTATAGTTTGACTATCTACCCTCAATTATTCTGATAGCATGAACAGCACTTTCAAAGTTAATTGAAAGGGTTCATTAATTCCTCAGTATTAGGTACCTTGACAGCACGAACAGCACTTACAAAATTAATTGAAAGGGTTCATTAATACGTCAGTATTGGGTATGATACAGCATTATAACAAATTTAAAATAATTACATGAAGTAAGGTATTATATTGCCTACTTAACTGATATAACGAGTATAATTTATTATAAGGTGTTGAATGTAAGCGAAAGAGATCAATTACGAAAAGAAATGGTTATCGCCTATGTATTAGTTTAATCTACATTCTCAATATTTACAGATTCACTAAAACTAAATGTAAAATAGCGATAGTCAATAGATATAAATACGTATAAGTTAATCTACTCCCATGAACTCATCGATAGCGTAATGTCCCATGGAAGTATGTTAAATGGATTAGAAATCAGATACAGTTTACCAACTTCAGGGCTTAGAGCAATCTTTGTTTGTGTTATGGAAAAGACGATATGCTTATCTGATCGAATCAAATTTTGTGAGGTAGTCCTTTGTTTAAAGATTTCGAGGCATTCTACATAATCATCGAATACAATTTTTGTCTCTACTACTGATTTCTTTACACCCTTCTTCATTAGACCATAGTCTTCCTCATATTCTTCTACTCCTAAGTTCTTATATAATTTTATAAAATCATCTTCAGGGGTTAATAGCTTCGTAGTATATAGTTTAGATCGCAATCCTACGTATTCAGTCATTATTTTACCATAATTCACATCCTTCATCATACTTTCTTATTTACCAACGCGTAAGGGTCTTGCTCCCGTATTTCATAAATTAAACTGTCAGTATCTGTATAGAGGATCGAGCAATTACCACTGAATCTTCCAACCATGTAGTCATAATGAAATCCGTATATAATCGTTTTAGCTACATCAAGAACAGATTGACATACATATAAAGGGCTTGTTTAAATATACTTTTAGCTTATTTATTTCCACCGCTACTAAATTTTTTGAAAATATATTACATGTCTTAAGCTCGGGTTTTGAGATATATGACTCTGCACCGTAACGACCTTCCCATTTAGATAGTAATTCAACGTCGACTCGTTTTCTCACGTTTTCCATGGTTTTTCCGAATACTGCGTTATTCATCAGTTAAGTTCAGTATTTAAATCGATGTAAGGCTTTATGTGCATCATGTAAATGATGAGGATATAAGCGAGGTGCAACTTTAAAAAGAGCAAAAGTAATCAACGATCGTTCTGCACCTAAGATTTATTAATTACCATTATTCAAATTGAATAAGTGAGGTTATTTAAACATTGTGAGAATAAAATTGCTGCCAATATCAGACCCTGGCTCGCATCATCTGGGATTGTAGTGACATCTGCGTTGTTATCTACCCATTCAAAGCCACCGTAAGGCAGAAATTGACACAGCCCAGCCGTATTGATTATTGCTGTCGTATATTAGATACACAGCAGGTTTTGTTGAATCATAAGTAGGCATATACTTGTTTGCACTAGCTCTTTTCTTAGAGCAGATTTGACTCAAAATCCCCTCTAATACCACGCTTTACAAAGAAAAAACATATCTTGATCTGTAATAAGTTCCAGCTCTTGCTGTATACACTTCAACATTGCATCTCAAGTAAAACCTGGTAGTATAAAGTAGTGTGCAGGATCCAAGTCGTATGTTCTAATGCAGCTTGATCTAAACTACTCGAAGACATCTGCTAAAAGGAGAATATCGATCTTCATATATAAGTCTACATATTCACCTAAGTTATTACAGCTTAATTTGCTCCATAACTCCTGCGCTCTACGATACATTTTTTGAGGGCAAGGCTTACCGTTCAACTTATTATACAGAGCATCTTGAGAAGGCAAAAAGGGTTCATTAAAGCCGTCAAACGAATCAAAGTAATCATACGGCATTACACCTTTCTTAGTTAAAAGATTAAATTGGTCTTTAGGTAGTAAAGGAAATTGTAATTTGAGGTTTGGAAAATCTGTTAGATACGATAATAATTTATCCAAGGATGATGCTACAAAACGAAAACTGTCTATAGATCTAAAGTTAATGCGTGATTCATTGGCATGTTTAGTAAAGGAAATATATTTCTCTTTGCTAATAGGAAGCAAATCGATAGAACCGTTAATTCTAGTGGCAATGTCCGTTATAATAAAATAAACTTCATATCCGCTTGACTTATGGAATATCACTGGTATAGTGTGTGTCCTGATACTTGATGTTACATTCATCGTGTGCTGAACCGCGGTAATTGTTTTCTAGCATGAAATGATTATAATCTTAAACTTTTTTCTGTCCTGACGTAAAAGGCTGCTCACAAATGTGTATGTTATATGGACAAAGAAACACTGTAGACATCGTATCAACATTTGAAGTAGTACACCTAACCTCACTTTTGTACTATAAATGACAGAATGTGGAACACTAATACACTGTACAATCACTAAACTCGCCTACACAGTTACCTGAAACCAAGAGACCGACCGATCACACCAACGGACTAACTCACAATCAAGACTTTCCACGCTTACGCACAGTATTAGCTGCAACAAAAAAACCACTTAGAGCACGTCTGATCACAACAACCGACTAATTTAGAATAAAAAACTTGTACCACGTAAAGTGTATTTATCCTTGCGCGCGCGAGAGCATTGACCTAAACCTAAATCACGTGACCACCATGAGCCTAGTCGTTTACAGAAGGAAGATGTCCGAGGATAAGTGCCTGAATTCAAGGCGGTTAACGAATACAAGATGGCTGATCGATGTGAGATAGCAGACTTCCGGTCTATAGATTTTAAGTTGAGATATCGATTCTAACATATCGTTTAGCAGTATTTTACATTTTAGGTGATACATTTTTTTCACTCTGTTAGTCGTGCGCGTTGACCTAACCTAAAAATCGTGAAATCTCGAAAGATAGAAGCATTATATATATATATATACCTAGATATATCTAGGTATTTTTATATTTTTGAAATAGGTAGCTGTTTTAGAAATATTTGATAAAAACCAAAAACTGCCCCTATTAACTATGAAAGACATACAGGCAAAAACGTATGCTTTACTGCAGTTGCGGTCTTAAAAAAGTTTAAGAATACTTGTTCGGTTGAAAACCGATACAATAAAGCTTCTCACACACGTCCTGTAACGTAAGAAATTTAATTTGACCAAAATTTGTGAAACAGAAATTAATATTTTTTTTGTTATTGAAACTATTTCTTTTTAATCTTATGAAAATTGTGTTGCAAAGGATAGCAATATTAATTTTTTGAATGTTAACATTTGGATTTGAGCTTTATGGTAATAATAAACGTTTTTGTTTTTATGAATAAGGTTTAAGCTAGGATTTGAACATACGACCTGTACTTTGCTAGAGTACCGCGCTAACCAACTGCTCTATCGAGATACAAGCCCCAATCGATGTAAATTTTGTCTTTATGTGTGTAGAACTTTAGCAAATTACAGGTCGTAGGTTCAAATCCTACTCGAGGTAAACTTTTTATTTATGTATTTAATAACAGTTTCTAATTATATATTTACTTTTGAACTTATTCGTTCATAACAAAACTTATAACAGTGTACTTATATGTTTATTCTAATAATTAAATTATGTAAGTAAATAGTGTTTTAAATAAATTAACTTTATTCAACTATAGAATTCACGTCTTGCGATTGTTGTTTACCCACACCATAAATTATTTGACAGCTCTTTCTCGACATAATTTTTTGTTAGATAATACGCTCTTCTCAAAAAGCGATAGTGATCAGTGGTTTTAGTAAAGTAAATAAAAAGTCTACTACTGATTTACTACAAAATTGAGTTTGACTTACAACAATTGATAAATGTAACAACTCAGTCCCCTTCCACAATTGACTTAATTTTAGTAAAAAAATTAATTAATCTTCTAGATATAATTACAACGGCCAAATTAGTAGATCATGAAACGTGTTTACGTTCCAACCTACATATGTAGGTATAGAAGGTTATGCCATCGACTTTTTTTTCACTATCGCTCAATCGACTTATTAGATCATTTTACAACTTTTGGCCAAGTTTCGTCAAGATCGGCCATCATATTGTGTGTGTATGGATGTATGTTAGTATCCACGATAACTGCAGAACGAAAATACTTACCTGTCGTTATAGGGTTATCTAGAACGGTAGAAAATCAGAAAATGCCACAAAGAAAGTTAAAATTTTGTATTAAAGCTTGTCTTCATTTGGCTTAGAGCTGATTAGATTTTGTGAGAAAACCAGCGGCGGTGAGGGCGGTTTATTAGGTGTAGTTTTTAGTTTTTATCAAATATTTCTAAAACAGCTACATATTTCAAAGATATAAAAATACCTGGATATAGACATTAAACATACCGATTAATTATGTTCTATGCAGTTTTTTGATATGACGCGTAATTTAGCGGCAAAAAATTCCTAAGGTAGAATTTAAGTGTTTTTTTCATTATCTGAATAACAATTAATCTTATAAGAAAAAGTGTTTATGTATTTTTTAAATAAAATTTAATTTTACATATATTTTCTTTACAAAGTTTTCTAATGTGCATCGTAATCAATGTAAAAATTAAATAAATATGATTGAAAATGCTGAAGCTGTATTATCGACATTTTTATAGAAGCGGGCGGCTTTAGAATTTTTTTTTCTTAATTAATGTATTTAATGTATTTAGGTCTATGAATTACTATCTGACATGAAGTATTAAACGTCATTCTGACGTAGATGACTGTTTTTGTTTTTACAATGATGCCTGTTTTCGCTATAAACGTATAGCTATCCAAAAAAATTGAAATTAAAATTATTTCATTTCTTTTAATTTAAGTTAGCATCTAGATGTCTATTAACCTCTGTCTGTCATGAAGTTTTAAAAGTCTGTTTGACACAGATTATTGTTTTTGCGTTTACAATGTTGCCTATTTTTATAATTACCTTCTTATAAAAGATGTTGCACAGTTATCCTAAAAAAATGTTATTAAAATTATTTCATTTCTTTTAATTTCCATTTTGTAGGTTGGAAGGTCATGGGTGTTCCACACCAGATATATCTGTGTTGCAGAAGTAACTACGTACTGCATCAAATTAAATCTTACATGATCTTCACAAAAATTCACGCCATTCCCTTGCGAGGTAGTTAAAACAATGCCTGCGCCTTATTTATTTTTCATTTACAATCTTTCCCCATGCTTTCATGTCTCTGCATACCTTCCTAGCTTACGCAAGATTCATTCATTGTCTTTGACATGCCCTTTTATTTTTAAAACTAATTCTGTTTGAAAGCAAGTCCATGGGATAATATATGCGATTACGAAAATATTGATTCAAAAATTCATTTTTCTAATTCCTGTCTGAATGACATCTTAAATGTACATGCACCCCTCAGATAAGGCGATAATGTTTGGATTTGTGAATGCTTCTATCATTTTAAAATTGAAGTTTTTCACAACTTTACACTTACATCATAACTCGATTAAATTTTGTTAAATGTGTTTTTTGGCTGGCAAATTACATTGTTAGCTTTCGTCGTAGAAAGTGTTCTGGTTTGTCATCTTTGAGGCAGTTTAACAATATTTAATTTTAATGACCTAGTTATTCTTTACTTCAATTTTATAGTTGGCTTATACGTTTCTCAAACTGTTATATTAATAGCAGGCTTATGTTTATGTTTGAATTTTTCAAATTTGACAAAATTGTTTACTACATCTTTAACAATTTTTAACAAACATTACTACTGACGAAGATAACTGTAAGTGTTATCGAAACGTTTAGATTGTATAATTTAAAGTACACCATTAAAAAATCCCAAAAAGGATAATTCGTTGCGTATTACACGGGCCAGCCTCTTTCTTAAACGCATAATTTCGTATATGCAATTATTCTAATAAACTACGTAAATGTTTGGTATTAATAAAGAAGTCCCTTTTTATCCCGTTTCATTGTTTAGAAAAAATAATGCGAAGAAGATAGCACGGCCTTCAGATAAGACACTATAGAATGGCATCACAAGTTCTGCAGTTTACGAGACTATTCTAGCACTTTTTCCATCCTCCTAAGTGTTCCTGAGTGCTTTAGCACGATAGGCCTAATTTAGCCTGGTGAGGTCCACAATCATAAAAAAAAACTTTTGTCGATTTAAATAAATAGTGCACGATCCCATTTATGAGTCAGTATTATGTCTTTTAAGTCTTGTACGCGTGGAAAATAAATGTACCGGTTCGGTGTAAATAAATACAGCGTAAAAAGTATGTCAAAAGTGGTAGGGGTATTCAAAGGTTTCCTTAAATCACCCCCCGTATCTTCGAAACGGCTAAGCCGATTTTAACAAACTTGAGCGCGTTGTAATGAGCTATTCTTGGGCTACACATGTTATGATATTTGAAGTTTTTTTAGTTTCACATGTCGTTGCTAGAGGGCTTTGTTCGACATTCCGACAAAAACGGTTAATTTTCGCAAAAAAATTAAATGCATTGGTATGACTTTTTCCATGAACAAGTAGCTAAATGATGCCTAAACAAGCTCGCGAAAACCGCACTTCGATATCTTGTTCCTAACCTACAATATCGGCCAAAGAAAACTTTATACAAAAATCCCTTAAATTTTTATTTTTTTTTAACTATATTTTTCTGGAATCGTTTCTATTATGTAAGTTGTGGCCCCAAAAAGGACCGATTTAAAGGAGGAAGGTTAATATGGGTTAACAGATATAGTCCACTTCAAATTCTTCCTTTGGAAGTGCAGATTTTAAATAAAATTACAATTGAATCAAAGGACGTAAAATTTATTATTTACATAAATATCAGTAAAAAAACAAATTCAAATCTAATAAGTAAATGGGAATAAAAATTGTTTTACTTGTGCAATCGACTTTTGTTTCACTATCGCTGAATTGACTTTTAGCTCATGTCTGTCTGTTTGTCTGTGTGTCTGTGTGTGTCTCTCTCTCTCTTGTGTGTGTGTGTGTGTGTGTGTGTGTGTGTGTGTGTGTGTGTGTGTGTGTGTGTGTGTGTGTGTGTGTGCGTGTGCGTGTGTGCGTGTGTGTGTGTGTGTTGTCACGTGTGGTTGAAATGTACCAGGGACTGCGTTGTTTTATCGAACTTTAGGAAGTTTAGTAATACCCAGTCTCGTGGGTGGAGTATAGATTATTAAAAAAAATGGACATATTCGAGTATAAATTTTGGAAGCCTTAATTTAATTACAAACTTTCACTTAGTTTGACGATATTTGAAGATATTACAAGTTAAAGTAGGATTTAGAATCCTGATTCGGTGAACGTCTTCAGTTTTGTTTGTTGTTTGTTTATTGTTAATAGATTAAAGTTTTTAAATCACAATTAGATCCCACAAGGTGACATTGGTATATGGGAGTTTATTTTTTTGTAAATAATGGTTATTCCTATTTATTTTTAAGTATCGTTAATTACAGTTTAGTTAAAATTACGCCACAGAAAATTGTTACTTTATATTAAAAGACTTTCAAGAAACGTAGTTTGTAGATTTAAAGCATTGGCCACAGTTGGTCGGTGGAATTTTGACAATTTATTTTAAAAAACAGAAATTGGTTTTTATAATACGTTGGTTTAGAGTTGATTGCTCAAAATCTTTAGTTGACGAAAACATATCGGCTTACAGTAATGTTCGTCTTGAAGTGGACCGATGGTATGACGTAATTTTCTCGATTCCGTTTCCAAAATTCATCTCGTTTTTAACGCGCTTACGATTTGAAGGAATGGTTTTCATGATTGGGATTTGACGTGACATATAGTATAGCTGAAATTGAAATATTCGTAAGACAGAAGCGATCTAGCTGTAAAAGGAAGCAGTTGAGTGCATGATGAGTTCTGTCATATTGAATTTGCTCATGTTACCGGGGTCGATTGAATGTTACCGTTAGAAAGCTTTTTCCAATCGCCTTTCACGAATTTTGAAGAATATTCAACCGCGCTGGTGATATTTTAGAGTATGTACTGTGTATCGAAAGTCAGAAGTGACATTTATACGGGTTCATTGAGGGAGGATAGTGTTTCATTAGTGCTATTTCTTCGTTGTTGGATGATAATCGCATTTTCGCGGATTTTTACCTTACACATTCTATACAACCAGCCCATCCGCGTTCACAGCTATTCCGATGAGAGAGAAAGGTTGCTGTAAATATAAGCTTCCGCTTAATAAAATTTGTCTACGTCAAGTTCAAAGAATGACTCATAAATAAACGAATGTGTAATATGTTAAACCAGGCGATAACGGCGAATTAACCATATTAATTTAGTTTCGTCACTAAACATTGTGTTCATACAAATTCAAAGGTAAACTGAAACTTGTCGACTGCAACGATTGGAAACAGTATTAGTGAGTTTGAAGAGATATTGGTGTACACCGTTCAGATACCGATAGGGTCAATCACACGAAAATATCGTGACCGCAGTACAGAGGAAAGGGGAGAACTCTTAGTGGTCAACTGGAGTAACGGAGGTAATTACATACATTTTATTTTGTTGGTGATCGCGATAAAGTGTGTTTTTTTAATTGTATTTGTCAGGCGGATGAATACGCTTTCTTTGGTTACGATTTTACCTAGGAGCCCTTCAGGCGATTAAATTAAATTGATAAAAGTGTAACCACCCGCACGTTAACCATTATGTTTAGGTTATTCTGATTACGCTATATAAAACTACGTATTGCAGAATTTGTTAAATTTATATCTTTGGCGTTATTAATAGTCATTTTGGTATTATGTAAAGTTAAGATACAAGATATTATTTTGGGGAATATGAAACTTGAAGCGTCAATCCTGAAATATTTGAGGTTTCGAAATTGGATATGTTTTAACATTTGTGCCATCACGTTGATAGTTTTCATTCTGTTCAATTGTATCAATATACGAATAGTGTTATTTGTTTACAATGTGTATATTATTTTGATTTCATTTCCTTTATTACTGCGATGATAATAATTACGTTTGATCAAAATTTAAAGATTAGTAATTTTGTTTACATTCAAGATACCGAATGGTTCATTTATTTTGTGAGAATTTTAGATTTATGCAATTTCGCGTTCGATTATTTCTTTGTTATTTTAGTAGAAGCTTAAACGTAACGATCGACGGGAGATTTCTTTATTATCTAATTTGCATTTTCAGTTTAACGACACAATTTCATTTAACGAGATAAGTTTAGCGATATAACGTAACGTAAGTGTAAAGCCATTAGAGCATTGACTGACCAGCTGGTTTAATTGCATGTCCGCGTTTTGAGGGCACGTGCACCTATTTTGAACCATTTAGGAACCAACTTACCGGCTGTGATTCACTGGTTTACCTGGATTTCCGTCTAAAGGTAAGCCAGTTTTTTTGTTTGTTTGGAACTAGCTGTGTACGTTTCGCATTTAGGTACTACGACCCCGATATTGACATTTATAAACATCCAGATGCCCATTTGATTTGTGACAAACCCCTATTGTGTTTTACTTACTACGAGCTATCCTAAACGCTAAATTAGTAACGCGCCCACGCCGTTTTTTCCACCGAGCTACCGCCACCCTTTTCCTTATCTGTTACTTCCGTTCTACTGCCATTTTCGCCCGTAATAGTGTGTGTGTATGTCTATGTGTGTGTATGTGTGTGTGTGTGTATGTGTGTGTGTGTGTGTGTGTGTGTGTGCGTGCGTGCGCGCGCGCACGTGTGCATGTATGTTAATACTCACGATAACTCCAGAACTAAAACACATACGTACTTAAAATTTTGTATTTAACCTTGATTTTGGGAGAAATTCAGCGGCAGACATGAGGGGTTTATTAGGAGCTGTTCTTGATTTTTATCAAATATTTCTGAAACAGCTGTATATTTCAAAGATATAAAAATACCAATATAAAGACCTTAATCATATAGATTAATTATGTTCCATAAACTTTTTGATACGACGCGTAATTTAGCGGCAGAAGAGTAAGGTTAAATTTTTTTCAATATCTGAATGATTAATTTTATAGGAAAATGTGTATACATATTTTTTAAAGAAAACTTAATTTTGCATAACTTTTCTTTATAGTTTGTTAGTATAAAGCGAAAAATAAAAGTAAAAATAAAAGTAAAAATTAAGAAAATATGATTGAAAATGCTTAAGAAATTGTATTACCAATATTTTTATAGAAGCGGTCGGCTTTGGAATTTCTTTTAAGTTAGCAACTAGATAACCCTCTATTTGACATGAAGTTTTAAACATCTGTTTGACAGGTTATTGTTTTTGTTTTTACAATGTTACCTATTTTCGTATTGAACTTTTCGTAATGAGCGCGTAGCACATCGGGTAGTTGAGATTTATACACAATAAGGCATGCAAAGTACTAACCGATATTTAATCTATTTCTTTAGCATTACTTTGTATGCCTTGCATCTCACTGATTACTTTTGAAGTACTAATATATTGTAAATAGAAGTACGAATTTGTAAATTATTAGGTACCCAGATGTCAACTGTCACAGAATTAAAATAGTATATTAAAAAACAAGTTTCATAACACCAACCTTGAGGAACGAATCCATGTTTAAAAAAACGAGTGGCGTATCCACGAGTTTTTTAAAGAATGGTTGCATCAAGGTTTTATGCCGTTTTTAAACAAAAATTTTTACTTTAGTTGATTTAGGGATTTTTTGGTGGTTAGTAATGTCTTAATTTTAATCTCAACATCTCCCCAAGTACTGCTCTTCCTACACGCAGGTGGGGCATACCGCTGACGAGCGCCCTACCCGCCCATCTGTTGCCCCAACTGAGGCGAAAGTCACAGATCCTCTTTCTGTAAGTCCTACGCTAACCCAAATTGTAACAACTGCGGGGAAGCACACCCTACCTACTCCCTCCCCGTTCCCCGTCGGAAATGGCAACCCTCAAACCCATCCTGTCTTCTCAAGAGTCTGACTCGGAGGACACCGCACATCTCAACCCATATTCGACACGCAGCCCCTTTCTATCAAAAACTTTCTCTAAGTCCTCACACATACCCCTTTGGTATGTTTGCCGACCGGCGAAATTGGATCACCCTTATTTTCACCCCATGTATACCTATTTCGTTTAAAAGCTTGTTTTGTCGACATAATTTCCCCTTCATTCCAAATTTCATCGAAATCGTCCGACTAGTTTTGGCTGGCGAGTGACCACAAACACTTTCTTGTTTAGCAAGAAAGTAAAAATGGATGTACTATTTTGGTCATAAGAAATCTCCCGGCATACGCGTAGGCAACCAACATCCCACTTCGCCGATGCGACCCGAAAATGTTTGCATGGAGAAGGGATGCAGACAATCTTTGATTATATTTATACAGTTATTATTAATTAGAGAAAAAACAACAAATAATATCGTTATTATCACAATTACATATTTTTAATATCTAGTGAAAGTAGTATATTTATGTGACACAATACAGAATCTCTATACAACTTGTTGAATTTACTTTAGTAAAGTAGACAATGTTTGTTTCTACAAAAATATTTACATAAACACTTAACTAACAAATTAAGCTTAAACGATAAAGTGAGAGACACATCCTGCTTAAATATTGGGTATTTTGAAATTACGTGAAGATAAATACACTACTTATTCAATTAATGTAATATTATAAATCCATTGGAACATTAACTGATAGTCATGGATTTATCAAGAAACATTAAGAAAAATTATTTAAATTTGATTTAAAATATATAAGAGATAATATTAACATGCTTAAATAAGTATGCTTTCGTCCAATGATGAATCATTCACAATTCAGGAAATTAATCGAGATATTAATATCACGATACGGATGTTTAGAGATAACGGTAATCCTTCCAGTTGGCATGCTACCTTCACACATTACAGAATACGCTAGGACTGACTGTATCCCTTCTCCATGTAAACATTTTCGGGTCGCATCGGCGAGATGTTGGTTGCCTACACGTATGCCGGGATATTACTTATGACCAACATAGTACTTCAAAATTCAAACAACTTTCCCAGAGGATCTAGCAATGTTCAAACTAGATCGATTCAAAATAATTTTCTAACAAATTCCCAAGTTTTTGTAAAAAACCAGACTATAAACCTACTCCTATGTCTATGAGTACGCGAAACACATTCCAGCCAAATAAAATCAAAATCGACCCCAGCCACAACGAAATCATTGTCAACAAACTGGTCCTAGAAATTTCATTTCTGAAGATAACTCTGCTTCATATGAACAACCATGTGAAAATTTACATAAAGAAGTTAATACCAACGGAAACAATAATAATGAAAATTTTCGGTTACCAGCCTCGATGAAGCGCACCTTCACTTAAATACAATTATTAGTAGACCCCGTTTACCATTCATTACCATCCCTTAGAATACTAATTGATTCTGGTGCCTCGAATTCAATAATAAATCCAGATATAGCAAAAACTTATTTGTTTAAGAAACCATTTTCAGTAAAACGTTTAGACCAAACTATCACCGACGATTCAAATATGTCATACCCTATACTTTAAGATTATGGTGTTAATTATAATATAAACTTTCATGTAATCTAATGGCGCGGTTGATTCGATGCATTATTAGGTAGCGAAGATTTAGAAAAATTAGGTGCAAAAATCGATTATGATAAACAAATATTAGAAATTAATGAAATATAAACCTCTTTTTATTTCGAATTAAATCCGTTAAATTTTAAATCACTCAAACAAACAAGTAGAACTCATATTAAAGCCTTAGAAGATATAAATGAAGGACAAGTAGTGATTCCTCAAGTTACTCTTAATAATATTACGATTTCTGAATCTATAGCGTATGCAAAAAACGGATTTTGCATAATTCCTCTTCAAGATGAAGGTGAAATAGAAATAAATTTTCACCAACAAATTAGAGTAGAAACTTTAACTAACTTTGAAATAAATAACTCTAGAACCGCTAATAAAGAAATGGACGTTAATAAATCAATTAGAATAGAACACCTGAATCCAAAACAAGCGGAAATTATAGCACTTTGTAAACATTATCGTGATGTATTTTATAATAAAAACTGTGATTTATCATTTACTAATGTAATTAAACATACAATAAGAACTGTGGACGAAGATCCTATATTCTGTAAAACATTTAAATGCCCGTATCACTTAAAAGCCGAAATACAAAATCAAATACAGCAAATTTTAGATAATAAAATTATTACACCAAGTATTTCACCCTATAGTTTCCCGGAATGGATAGTATCCAAAAAATTGGACGCTAGCGGAAAAAAAACGAGTAGCGATTGGTAATGGATTTAGAAAACTTAATGAAAAAACTGTAAAAGCTAAATATCCGTTACCCAGAATCGTCGAGATGTTAGACAGTTTAGGGAAGTGCGCTTATTTCACCACCCATGATTTAGCACAAGGTTTTCACCAAATAGAACTAGACCCGAAATCAATTGAAAAAACTACTTTTTCTGTCAATCATGGACGCTGTGAGTATGTACGCATGTCTTTCGGATTAAAGAATGCTTCAAGTTCCTTTCAACGCATAAAAGAACACATTTATAAACATTGCTTTGTTTACATGGATGACAGTCATATTTTCGAAATTTTTACAAGAACATGTGAATCACATCAAACTAATTTTCCAAAAGTTGAGACACTACAACTTAAAGATACAGCTAGATAAGTCAGAGTTTCTATGAAAAGAAGTTGCCTTTTTAGGACACGTAATAACACCTCACGACATTAAACGCATCCCCTCTAAAGTACAACCCGTTCAACAATATTCATTACCTAAAACTACTAAAGAAATTAAAGATTCCTGGGTTTCATAAGCTATTATAGAAGATTCATTCAAAATTTTGCAAAAATTGTTTAAACCACTTACCAAATGTCTTAAGGAAGTAAAATCGATATTACAGACTTGAATGTTATGGAAGCTTTCAATAAGTGTAAAGAACTTTTGTCAAATGCTCCAATTCTTACTTATCCCGATTTTCAGAAGACTTTTATGTAACCACTGATGCTTCAATTACAGCTGTGCGTGTTGTGCTTTCAGAAAATAAACAAATTTCTTTGTATTGCAGTACCTTAAAAAGCGTTGAAAAAATTATTCCATAATAGAACGCGAATTACTCGTTATAGTAGAAGTCACTAAGAATTTCAGACCTTACGTGTATGGACGACATTTTATTTTAAAAATAGACCATAAACCGTTAGTATGGCTCTTTTCCTTAAAAGACCCTCAGTCTAGTTAGTCAAGCACCTTACCCTTAGAAGAGTTCGATTATAAAGTTCAATGTAAAAAAGGAAAAGATAATGTTGTTGCCCTACCGTGAATTGAAGTAAATACCCGGAAAACCAATAATAACAATGTAATAGACTTAATGTCCATTGTACCTCACATTGATTCAGGCGATAGAACTTCCACTGAAGAATTAGACGAAATTTTAAATAATCCCGAACGAAACAACTCTCAGAATACTGATAATAACACACAACATATTTCAATTGAAAATCAAATATTTTCAATGCCAATTTCCGAAAAACCAATAAATCTTTTTAATAATAAAATTATTTTAAAACTAGGAGACAGAAATAAATTAAATTGCACAAAACCTTTTAATAAAAATAATTAAGAAATAACAGTTCGTAGAGGAAACGAGTTAGAAAATACTTAAAGGAAATCAAAGACCCCAAGAGTGTGTACGAAATCTATTTTATTGATAACGAATTAGTATTAAAATTCGTTCGAATTTGTAGAAGCGTTTTTGACAATAACGAAAGAATCATTAAAAGTAATATTTTAGCCGAAGACATTGAAAATTCTGAAAAACAGTATATTATTAGTAAATACCATGACAGTAATCACAATAGTATAAACAAAATATTTAGTCATCTTGAATTAAAATATTATTGGCCTGACATGAAGACTAAAATAAACAAAATCATTAACGAATGCGAAATTTGTCTTATTAACAAATACGAAAGAAATCCTTATAAATCTCAATTCTCTGGCTCTTTGCTAGCAAAAAGACCCATTGATGTAATTCACATGGACACATTTAGTTTTGATAATACTAAATTTCTCACGATGATTGATTTATTCTCACGATAAACTCAAGGTTACTATATTGAAGATACAACAAGTATAACTCTTTTAAGTAAACTACGTCATTATTTTTCTCATCATGGCTGTTCACGAAAAATCGTTTGTGATGCAGAAAAAGAATTTAAACTAAGAGCTTTCAAGAATATTGTTCCCCATTTAAAATCATTCTTCACTTTACCACCAATTATAATCCCAGTTCAAATTCACCTGTAGAACGAGTTCATTCTAAACTCCTTGAAAGATTACGAATAAAAAAATAACAAAATAAAAAGAAATTGCAAAAGATCTCATGATAACTGCAGTACTCACGTACAATCAATCTATTCACTATATCACTGGATATCCCCATTTTACTCTCCTACATGACCCATATGGAAATCTGAATTCTCACGAAATAGATCTCAATCAAACCATTTACGAATATTACAACCAGAAACGGAAAAATAAAGTTTTGTTTTTTTATGAGTAGTTATATCATAAGCAGCTTAAAAATACCTGGTGTGTACCACCATATGACCTTCCAACCTAAAAATGAAAAGAAATGAAATAATTTTAATTAAAATTTCGCACGCACTCACACGCACACGCACAAAACACACACACACACACACACACACACACACACACACAGCGATAGTGAAAAAAAGTCGATTACATAACCTTCTATACCAAGATATGCACATGTAGGTTAGAAGCTAAAAATGTTTAAACCGTTACGGAGTACTTGTAAGAAAAATGTCCCACATTGAATCCTAATAGTCCTAAAAACAATTTTTTGAAGTTTAACCACGTTTTCTTCACTCACAAGCTTCATTTCGTAAATGTGCGCTGCAAGTGGAATCTGAAGAATCTTCAATGGTAGAAGCATACATGGTTCTATCAAATTTAAAGCAACAATTAATATATCGGAAAAATGAAGTCTTTTTACTAAATCAAGTTAACACTATGCTAGTAGCTTTGGTAGATGAAGGAGAGTACCTAGCCTTAACTCAACTTAAAATCCCAGTGACCATTTTTTATACTACGTACTTGTATAGCTTATTTGGATAAATGGACGCAATACTTTGAATATTCGCAAGCGTTTCGTTGGCTATTGCTAAAAAAATTGCTTCTGTAGTCAGATGGAAACAAATTAACCATTTTTCATAAATACCACCCTGATATTCATATAGATTCAGAACTTTTAGATGAAATTGTGTGCATTAAAAAATATACAACCAGTCAAAAAAATAAAAGAGTGGAAAGAAGTTTCTGTTTCTATTGAACCTCTTCATGTACTACAACAACATATTAATCGGGGTCCAACGCCGCCACGGAAAGGATTTTTTTCTTATATGAATAAAATTCGGACCAGCGCAAAAACTAGCCTTACTGTAAGAACTTTAAAACGACTTTTAATGACAAAACATAATTTTGAAATGAGTTGCCTTGAATATTTACGTATCTCCAGGATCGTCCAGATACTTTACAAATTTTTCATTAGAAAAATATACAAATGGGTAATGTTAAGCTGGCCATTTCTTTAACTATGTACTTTTAAAAACCGAAGTAAAATACAGAATTAATTAGATTTTTTTAATTTTTATTTAACACTGTTGCAGTGTTAAATTCCGCTTTTATATATTCATTATTTATGTAAGCTTTCAATACTAATAGTCTCCGACAATAAAAATATATCAAACGTTATACTTATTTAATTACTGAGATTCGCAGTGCAAAAATGTTTTGTTTACAACAACATTCAACACTCAAACACGAAATTCTAAGTAATACTCTTAATACTAACATGCAACAAAAAAACCTTTATCAAAATTGAATGGAACGTTTTCCGTTCAATTTTGATATTCAAATTCAAGTTTATAGAAAATAAAACACATAAACGTTTCTTTATTTACACTATTAGAAATCGTACCTATTTGGTGCCTCGTTGAAAGCCGATGACGTAGCTGCAATGTGGTCAAGCCGATGATTCAATTGGGACGATGATGCAATTGGCGCCTTGCTTCTTTTGTTCCCACGATATCTTGTTTACACCTTTTTTGTGGATTAAATCCATTGCAATTTTCTTTCCAACACTTATGATTTTTGTAAATAATTGCTTGATTATTTATAATATTCAATTATTACTTTCATTGTTCAATTTTAACGACAAAAGCTTGCGCGACGAACTGCAAGCGAACTACCAACGCCGTGCTTTTAATTGTCAGTATTTTACAGTTACTTTGCTTTATATATCGATCTATTACACTGGATCGATTGTCTTATTTTACATTTAATCGTTCAGTATTTAAACACAATCTTGGAATACTTTCGGTATGTACAGAAAACGTGATGTGTAATTATTGCGTAACCTTTAACGCGATTTTAATTTATTACACGATCATTTTTATTTTCACCAACTTTACACTATTTGCACTGTGTTTACTTAGCCTCTTATTATTTTAATAAGGAAGGTAAGTTCACTTCTTCCCTATTATACACTAAATGTTATCTTACTTTACTTTTAATTTTAGGGTAACTTGACTATTACCTTGTAATTCGTGCTTCGGGGACGAATTACTCTGTTGGTGATTTTCAACCAACTCTGATCGCTTACTTAAGGCTACTGTTTTAAAAAACGGCACGTCATTATGACAGCGTCTCCCTCTACAAAACATTTACGTTTCTGCAACTGCGGTGTTTATTTGAAAACTTTATAATTTAAATATGTAAATACTCATTGAAAATAAACCCAAGCTTTTCATCTTAATATGAAACACGTTCAAATAGAAATAACCAATAACCATTTATTCATCTAGAAAAACAAAGAAACTAATTAATGTCGTATAACTTTGCGCACAGTTTGAAATTTTCTAAGATGCCCGTTACATCTTTCACCTTTTCTTTTTTGTGTACAAAATGTTATGTAATCTATAGTTGTTTTAATGTTTCCTGCCTTATATACGTATATTTATGTTATACCTTATGTGTGAATATTGTGTTTCCATTACCATTTGCTTTTCAATACACAATTGTATCATTTTTTCCTCTTCTTCCCTTTGTTTTTAGGTCTATGACCTGTTTGTTCTCGTAACTTCTTTGCTATTAGTCGTTATCCTGGAATGTTGATTGCCAACTATGACTATTCTATCTTCAGTCATACTGTTTATGTGTTCGTTCCACATTCTGCGCCTTTTGCTGCTCCATCTGACTCTGTCTTCTGTTTCTCACTTTGTTCTTACGTTTTCATTTCGTACACTGCCGAATTGTGCTTTTCCACATATTGTTGGTAAAATTTTAACTTCGTTCGCAATGCTCTCTTTGTCTATGTTGGGTCGGGTCGGGTCTCTGCTGTATATGTAAGAATCGGTTTAAAACATGTTTTATAAATACGTGCTTTACTTTGTGTTGTCATATCCCTATTCCTCTAATAACGTCGGGTAGGTATCTTGATATTTAATTTGCTTTGTTTATTTGATTTTGTACTTCCGCTATTAAATTTCCCGAACTTGATATCGCTACTCCCATGTAGTTGAAGCACATCGCTTGGTCTACAGGTTAGTTGTCTGTTACTGACTTACATCTGGTGGATTCTCTGGTAACTGTAAGGCATTTTGTTTTATTTATGGATATTTTCGTATATCTTTCTGCAGTTAATGTAAACATGTTCAACTGTCTTTGTAGGTTATCTTACGATTCGTCGGTTAGGTTAGGGCACACCGTACTGATCTTTCTATTTCTGAAACGGTATCCGTAGCTCTCGTCTTTTCTTAGGTCTATTATTTTATTCATTATTATGCTGAACAGTAAGGAGCTCAAACTGTCGCCTTGTTTTATTCCGCATGAAATAAGCACTTCTTCTGTTAAGCCATTGTTTACTTAAATTTTTGTTTATTAATGTTTAGCTTACGAATGATCTGCATTATCCTGTTATTTACTCCTTTTCCTTACATTCTTTCGACGTTTTGTAGTTTGATTCTGTCGAAGGCTTGCGTCAGGCCTACAAAGCAGATTATGCCACTTTGTTGTATTCTACTGCCTTTTCAGCAATTTGTCTAATTATAAATACAGCATCTCTTGTAGAGCTATTTTTTCTGAACCCCTGTTGTTCCTCGTTTATGGGGATGTTTATGCTTATATGTTCTGCTATTATGCCTGTAAACAGTTTCATTACAGAGTTAAGTAGCGTTATGCCTCGACAGATTGATGGTTCCATCTTGTTACCCTTTTCAAAAATGGGCACAGTTTTGTTTTTATTCGAATCCTTAGGTATTTTCTTTGTTTTACAGATTTTTGCGAACAGTTTATGTATTTCCGTAATTAGTGTTTGACCACGTATTTTAATAATTCGTTTCGAATTTCATCTTCACCTGGAGTTTTCAGATTCTTTAGCTTCACTATGGCATTCGTCACGTCCTCTACAGATATTATTGTTGTCGTGATGTGCGCGACGAAAGACGAATGGAGAAGGCGAAGGGAAGGAAAAGGCGTAACAGCCAAGAGGTGACAGTGAAAGCGAGAACGCGAAGTTGACATGACGACCTTTTTTTAAGTTTGAGGATAATCTTACAATGTATTGTATTTTTTATCATTTCTTATGTCAAAACTCAACAACGTAGTATCAATTAGTAACAGGTTATGGGCCCAAAAACGAAATTTTAAGATGTCTGTGTTAGTGTAAATTGTCGCGGTGGCCTTCAATAATTCTTACTATAAAATGCGAGTGCTTAGGATTCCGGAGGTAATGGGTTCGATTCCCGTTGCCGTCTACCCTGTATCAGGTTTTTCCTTTTCCTCATAACCATGTAGCGGCATGGTCTCTGCGTATACTCACACCATGTGCAGCTACTTAGGGGAATACTGGGGTAGTGTTTTCCCCCTCAGAACCCTAACTCCGTTCCTTCTAATCCTATTCTGACCACACCGATCCTTAATCCCACCATGCATATTGCGGAGATATTTTATTTTAAATAATATTTTTAAATACGTTTGCAGTGCCATTCTCTTTTTATTGAAAATAATATTTTTAAATACCTAGTAATGATCTACAGGGGATAGGAATGTATTAAGCCTTTGTTTAAGCATATCATTTTATTTTTTTTTTTATTAGCTGTGATAAATATTCTTATTAATGAACAATTTAATAATTTCTTTATTGTTGATTTTTAAATTAAAACTCAAGTGACTTCCGATATGCACCTAGTACCTATAATAATAATAATAATAATAATCGCGCCTTTGCTCTACTTGCTAAATTAATTAATCTCGGCTGGACATATTCTGCTTAAAATTCTTGACACACAAACTAAAATATAAAACATAACCTAACTCCAAAACTTCTATCTACCATATGCGAATACCATTGATATCCCTCGATGTCTACCGGCAAGCAGCAACGCTCATACTTGTCCCAAATCATGTAAGTTTCATTCTTCTAATATGTGCGCTTATTTTTATTTACATTCGTACATGTAGCCAGTACATGTATTCAGTATAGATTTGTAAAGAATTATTAAGCTTACCAAAATAGACCTCAACTAGAACTTCTAAGAATTTCTTGGTGGCCTTGAAGAGCCCCTGCAGGTGACCATGAAAATTTCCTGACACATGACCTTGACAACCAAATTCCAAGAATTGCTTGGTGACCTTGAAGATTTGACCTTGAAATTAATGACCCTGAAAAGTAGAATCCCCCACACCTTCAATGGCCTTGGAAATTCTAAGAATAAATTTTGACTTTGACGCAGGGAACCTGTACATGACCCTCAATGACCTTGATCTTGAAAATTCCATGAATAACCGTTGACTTTGACGCAGGGAACGTGTACGTAAAAGTGGCCCAGGATCGGCCTATTACATCTACTAATATGGCACAGAAGACTAGGCATCCCAACAAAACCGTGATGCACAATTTGGCAGAAATGTACGATCTAAATTCAGAAGGATGTAACAGTGTCTGTGAAGCATCCAATATTAAGCGACATAAATTCGCTAAGGCGACTCAAAATAGGCGAAAAAACTGTCTGGACCTAATACATACTGACCTAGTAGGACCAATTAGTCTACCTTTACGCGGAGGAGATAGATATAAATATAAAAGTAACAAAAATAAAGCAGAACGGTCATACGAACGTAAGATTGAAACTGTACGAAGTGACAACGGAGGAGAATACGTTAATCGCAACTTCAACGACTACTTGCAGCGACAAAACCGAGTAGCGGAAAGGGTAAACCAAACCCTGATGAACATAGAGAGATGCCTAATGAAGGATGACGATGACTTATGAGGCGAAGCAATATTACCCGCGAACTACATTAAAAACAAAAGACAACCGAAGGATAACAACAGTCAAACGCCTTGCGAAGTCTGGATTAATCGCAAAACTGGAGTAACGCATATGAAGACTTTTGGTAGCAGGTGTTAGTACCTGAACAATATTCGCGAGCAGAAATACAAACCTCAAGGAACCGAAGCAGTATTCGTAGGTTATGAACCTTTTTCGAAAGGTTACAGAGTTTGGGACGATCGAAAGAAGTACATTATAACGAGTCGATGAGTTTGACGGACCTAAAAAGTATATTACATGGAACCGTTTTGCGAGTGACAGTGGCGATGGATTTTTTTTTTTTTTTTTATGATTGTGGACCTGAACAGGCTAAATAAGGCCTATCGTGCTAAAGCACTCAGGAACACTTAGGAGGATGGATAGAGGGATAGTGAGTTGCCAATAGATGCCTATGAACAGCTACCTTAAATTTTCTCATATCATAAGTGAGAGGAAAACAGGAACTAGGGAGATCATTCCAGAGTTTAGAAGCCGTGTAGAAAAATGTGGATTGCGCCCGTTTGGTACGACAAGTGGAGATTTGTACTGCATACTGATGATGTGAATGAGCGATCCGAGTGTTTCTCGCAAAGATAGCCGGAGATGGTATCAAAGAATGTAATTCACCAGCACAATAGCCGTTGTAATAACGATAATACAAAGAAAGAACTGAAACCATCCTTCTATGCTCAAGGGACTGTATGTGAGAAGTTAAGGACGGGTCATTTATAAGCCTAATCGCTCTCTTTTGAATACGATCAACGATATCGAGAGCGTATTGGGGAGCACTAACCCAAAGGTGAGAATTATATTCCAGATGAGGCCGAATTTGGGCCTTATACAGCAGAAAAAGTTGTCGAGAGGTAAAGTACTGCTTAGATCTGTACAAAAAGCCTATTTTACGAGCAGCTGTTTTGGTAGCTGACAGGAGATGGTCAACCCATGAGAGATTTGAAGATACAGTCATACCCAACAGAGTAACAGAGTCTGAAAACTTAAGAACTGAGCCATTCATACTTACAACAGGAAATGATCGATCTTTTTGGCGGACATAAGGCAACACTGAGTTTTGTTAGCATTAAATTTAACTAGATTATTGCTTCCCCATTCGAGAATACGTTGAATGTCTTTGTTGATTGAATTTGCCATTTCAGCTTTAATTTCTTGATTTGACATAGAAGGTGGATTATCACTATGAGTAGACTGAGATGAACTACTGTGAAGAGTGCTATCGTCAGCAAAGCAATGGATGGGGTTAGTTGTTGAAGAAATAAGGTCGTTTATGTACAGCAGAAAAAGTGTAGGCGCTATAACGGATCCCTGTGGTACGCCCGCGTTAATGCTAACTTCTTTTGAAAAAAAGCCATCAACTACGACACGTATTCGTCTTTTATCAAGGAAACTAGAAACCCAGTTGATGAGCGTATCATTTAACCCAAACGAGGTGACTTTGGCAAGTAAACACTTATGCCAAACTTGGTCAAATGCCTTTGAGATATCTACAACTGTTTCACCGGACTGCTCTACTGTATTGTTCCAAACTTGGGTCACATATGAAAGAAGATCGCCTGTTGAACGACTTTGCCTAAACCCATATTGGTGGTCACTAAGGAGTTTGTTAGTTTCAAGGAACGTGAGCAGTTGCTGATTGATGGCTTTTTCCATGATTTTAGACAAAATGGAAGTGATGGCAATTGGTCTGTAATTTGAGGGATCGGTCTTATCACCTTTTTTGGGAATAGGTTGAACATTTGCTAACTTCCATGATGAAGGGAATTCCCCAGAAGGTATAGAGATCGTATAGAGCTTAGATAGGACTGGTACTAGTTCGGGGGAACATTTCTTTAAGACAATAGCTGGGATACCGTCTGAGCCAGTCGCCTTATTGAGATCAAGCCTACTGATGATCGATTCCAAGAGCTTGTACCGAAAATGAATTGGTTTCATAACGTATGAAGAAGAGTTGACTAGGGGCACATCTTTTCCTGAATCATTGAGACACGAGTTTGATGCAAACAAATCCACAAAAACGTTGGCTTTGTCTACAGAATCAGCAACTACCGATCCGTCAATAGATGTCAGGGGGGGAAATGAAGATGTTCGAAAGTTTTTACTAATGACTTTTGCTAAAGACCAAAATTTACGACTGCCTAAAGGAGATGTAGCTAGTTCATTGCATTTTCGTTGTTCGAACAACTTTTTAGTTTTAGTGATGACACCTTTGCAGATATTTCTAGCACCAACGTATTCTACATGACTGTCAACCGATTTATTAGATTTCCATTTAATGTAACATTTATTTTTTAAAGATATTGCATCAGAACAAGCCTTATTGAACCAGGGTTGGGAACGTGAATGACCTACACGGTACTGTTTTTCGGAATGTAAACTCCATTCCCATGAGGATGACTTCAGATACTGAAAGAGCGATGTCCGAAGAAGAGGACGACTTAAAGCAATATTCACGCCATGGAAAGGTTGCAAAGAAATCCCGTAAATCACTCCATCGAGCTGACTTAAAACACCACAAGGTTCTATCGGTTTTGCGAACAACAGTGGAATTAGGTACAGTAGAAATGATTTTTATTAGACAATGGTCGGAAAGACCTAAAGGCGAAAGAACGGAAGTTTTATAAACAAGAGGGTTTGATGTAAGAAAGAAATCTAGAAGATGTGGGGTATGGTTAGGGTTATCAGGGATTCTTGTGGGTTCAGAAATCATTTGTGTGAGATCACATGAAATAGCAAATGTTTCTGCACTATGACCAGCGGGATTTGTAGTAGATGAAAATTGAAGCCAACTAGAGTTATGAACATTGAAATCGCCTACAAATGAGATATCGCAAGATGGAAACTGAGACAGGAGATAGTCAACTTTCATACTAAGGTAATCGAAGAAGTCTTGAAAGTTGCTGTCATTAGGAGACCTATAAATGCAACAGTAGAATTTCACAAAATTAGGACCAGAATGTTTAAACCAAATCACGTCAAAATTTTTATTTTCTAAGGAAGAAACCCTCTTGCAAGCAATTCTGTCCTTGATGTACGCACATACGCCTCCTTTATATCGAAAGTTAGAGTGA
Organism: Vesta saturnalis; assembly: GCA_036346205.1. Lineage (NCBI taxonomy): Eukaryota > Metazoa > Arthropoda > Insecta > Coleoptera > Lampyridae > Vesta > Vesta saturnalis. The sequence goes on along the minus strand of JARFJB010001243.1, from coordinate 544,101 downwards.
AGATGGTATTGAGGAAATTGCAAGTCGGGTGACTCGGAGCTTTCAGAGGAGACTTGTGTTTCAGATAGAAACAATATATCAGGTTGTAATTGTTCAAGATGTTGGTGAATAGCATTAAGATTAGACCTGATACCGCGGATGTTGTAGTAGTGAATCAGAAAGTTGATACTTTCGATGACCGAGGTCGCTCGGGCCCTGCCCTCCCGGACATCCGAATGGGGCAGGATTTTACGTCCGGAATTTATAACCCTAGAAACCACAGCCATCTTATTTTTTAATTTGGGACTTTTAATCCGATAGGAAGACAGTGAGGGCGAGAAGGAAGAATAAGGATGAGAATAGATTAAGGATGAAGGAAAAGGTAACCGGCAGCCCTTACCGAGCTCAGAAAATAGGAGACCCAATATTAAGGAGCCCATGGTAAGGGTGGTGGTACCTCCCCGGGATTGCGGGACTTCAACGGGCACGAACCAAACGAATAGAAGTAGAGAAGAATCACACGAAATCGACGTGGAAAACGATTATCCCGGCGAGCAAAGCGAATGAGATTTAAACGAGGCGATTCAAGCAGCAAAAGATATATAACTAATGAACGAAACGAAACATACGTGAAGCGGTCGATAAATTAATAAGCCACGATGGTTGGAGGACTATGCCACTGACGATAACGTATGCTCAAAGGTGAAGGCGTCTAATCATGAAAACGAATGTGAGAACAGAAAACCAAAGACGTACTACGAAGCGATAAAGGTCGATGAAACCGTGAAATGGTTACAAGCTATTAGAAGAGGATTTGAGAACTTGGAATCTAACGAAATATAGCAACCATCAGACGCAAGAGTATTATGGAATGCATGATATTTAAGGAAAGATTAAATGACTGCAACGAAATATTGCAATGTAAGGCAAGATTAGTGGCACTTGGTAACGACGAAGTGGCGAAGTTAGACTACGACAAAACCTTCTCACCCCAGTACTATTGAGAAAAAGCTCCAGAATATTCCTGGCGTTATCGAGAACTGGAAAGTTGAACATATTGGTATAAATGGGGCATACCTAAATGCCGAGATAAAAAAGGATGTGTTTATAGAGATCCCGCAAGGACATGATTAGGAGCACCTGAAAAAACGAGGATACGTTTTATACGTTTTAAACTTGAAAAGGAACTATATGAGTTACACGAATCAGGACTTCTATAGAATGAAAGACAGTGACTATCTTTTGAAATGACTAAGCATTGTGTCTGATCCGAGTGTGCATTATAATGTTGAAAAGAATTGAATTATTACGGTATACGTTGACGATCTAGTGTTACATGGTGATCAAAAGAAAATAGACAAAATAAAACGAAGCTTACGAAGTGAATTCGAAATTAAAGAGTTAGAAAGTGCGAAACCAGTAATATCTGTGAACATTAAACGTACTGGAAATGAGATAAGAATAGATCAAAGCGACTACATAGTAAAGTTAAATGAATTTGGCATGAGCGAGTGTAAACTTATTAAAACACCAATGGATGTTAACGTAAAGTACAGAAAAAATGAGGCAAACGCAGACGATTGTCTCGTCTGCGTTTGCCTCAAGGTAAAATACCAACGAACAATAGGTGTGCTGTATCTAGCTACGAACACGAGACCAGATATCATGCATGCGGTGACACATATGAGCCAGTTCACCAGGAATTGGACTGGAGTGAAAAGAATATGTAGATATTTAAGAGGCACTGTCAACTACGGAATTACTTAACGGAAGGCAAACGAGGTCAAAATATATGTTGACGCAGACTGGGCGAGTGATGTGAGTGGCCGACGTTCGTAGAGGATACACGGTAGCGATAGGCGGGGGAATAGTTTCATGGCTTAGCAGAAAACAAAGATGTGTTGCTTTAAGCAAAGCAGAATCAGAATTTATAGCACTGTGTGAATGCAGTAAAGTAGTAACTTGGATGAACGCATTTCAGAAGAAAGTGAAAATGATTAACGACGAAAGAACGTGGACCGTACAAATGGACAATATGGCAGCGAAGAAAATGGCAGAAAACACTGCACTAACGATAGAAGCAAGCACATAAATTTGAAACTATTGAAGATAATAGACGAGAACGGAAACAAATGTATAGAGTTGAAGTATGTACCAAGTGAATCAAATTCTGCGGATTTCCTGACCAAGGGACTTAATGAAAAGGTATTCAACTTATATGCAAGTCATTGGGGATTGGTAGTTCGATCCCCTCACCACAAATTCAGGGGGACAGTGAGTTTTTTAAGTTTGAGAATACTCTAATCAAAACTCAACAAAGTAGTTTCAATTAATAACACTTCTTGTTGGTTATCTACTGTAGTTTCTACGTCTTCGGAAGTTGTTTCATTTTTATACAGTTCCTTGAAGTAATTTACCCATGTGCTCTTCGTTATAGTGTTTGTTTGTACAAATTCGTGTATACGCTTTTTTCTTCCTCTCAACATCTCCCATATTTTCTTTTGGTTTTCATCCAAATTGTGTTCCATATCGCTTGTAAACTTTCTCCAATACTCTTGTTTTATTGTTTGCAGCATTTCTTACTTGCTTATACTTATCATATTCTTCCCTTGTTTTCTTACTGCGGTAGTTCAAATAGGCCTTGCGTTTTTCTAATGTTAGGGATTTTACTTCTAATTTGAACCATGGTTTTTATGCTTTTGTAGGGGCGTTTACATTTATTTCTCGGCTTGATTGAAAATTTTCCATTACTCGGCGGAGAAGGACAGATTGAATTCGCTCAATTTCTTGTGTAATGTTTATTGCTAATTCCGGTCAGGTTTGTGGTGTATTATATACCCTGCTCTTTAGAAACCCCAAAGGAAAAAATCACATGCTGAAAGATCAGGGGATCATGCGGGCCACGAAATATCACCATGTTTGGAAATGAGTCGGCCCGGGAAAAGTTCCCTTAAAGCGGTCATAGACACGCGAGCAGTATGACTTGTAGCCTCGTTCTGCTGAAAATAATTGTCCGGAAATCTAGGTAACTCTTCCGTCACAAATGTTCTGATCGTGTATGTGTAGCAGTTTGTGGTAACAGTTGTGGTGTTTCCTCCATCGTCTTGGAGAAGATATGGCCCAATACCAGATGATCAAATTGCACACCACACGGTTCGTTTCGGACTATGTAATGGCTTTTGGTGTATCTCTCCTGGGTTTTCATCATTCCAATAGAGACTATTCTACTTGTTTACATATACGTTTATATGGAAATGTGCTTCATCTGACCATCATGTATACGTCGCAATATTTCTTCGCTGAAAATCCTGCAAGCAATCATATCACCATCTTTCAACTCTCGGACGACTTGAATTTTGTAAGGCTGGAAAGATACGTCTTTATGTAAAATTCGCCGTAACGATGTGCCGCTAATGTTTAGTGCAGAAGCATGTTTCACTGCAGAACGCAGTAGACAACGTGTTAATGCTACTCGCACTCTATCAATGTTTTCATCTGTTCTTACAGACCTTATTACCCCTTTATGTTTCTAGTTTAATGTGGAACATTGAAATTATTACGAAACAATCGTTGTATCGAAGTCACACACTCACCATTTTTATAAAACGATTTTACGTAAAACGCACACTTAACGCCTGACCACTTCTTCATGCTTCTGTTTAAATGTCAGTAACTGTCAAACAATAATCAAGTTATAGAAACATTGACTTTTGGCAACAAAAACATTTGGCCGCAAAATCTCTTGATTTTTCGGCATGCAATTTCTTTTGCGGATTTCTGAAGAGCGTGGTATAGAGTAATACACCAAAAACCTTACCAGAATTAGCAACGAATATCAAACAAGAAATTCAGCGAATTCAATCTGTCCTGCTCCGTCGAATAACCGAAAATTTTCAATCTAAGTTAGATGAGTGTTTACAAAAACATGGTTTCCATTTGAGCGGAATTATTTTTAAGACATAAATTGGCATACTTTCTTCTACTCAAACCTGTAAAAAAAGGTTATGAAAATAAATATTTCTGAAAAACTAGGGTACTTCAAAATTTCCCGCTTCACAGGCGGATCCTGTATTTGTATTATGCTCATTGTTTCTGGAGTCATTAAATTGATTTTTATGATTCGTGAGTTTATTGTTTCGTAACCTGCTACCAATTTTTCTCTTTCTTCACCTATTATTATCCATTCCTACCCCTGAAAATCTAAGCATGTATAACGTTTATCTTGCAATATTTCTCCTTTTCCTTTGTTTTTTGTTTCGCTTATTCCCGGTATCTGACTTTTGTATTTTTCCATTTCTTCTACTATTTCTGGTTCTTTTCCATTCAGTGTTTTATATTCCATATTGCAATTATCATTTCGTATTCGCTTTTCTTTCTTCCATTATTTTTAATCGTTTCCTTTTCGATTGTTGTGCTGTCATCTATTTTACATCCTGCTCATGCTCCCTATCTATTAGTTTTTTAAAATTGTAATTGTTCTGTTCCTCCTGTCCCACACGTATGTAGCACTTATTAAGATTTTGTGGTACCCTTTTTCTTTCTTTTTCTACTCTTCTTATTTCGAGTAAACTGGTCTGTATTTTTTTCATGTACTGTGAAATCATGTTCGATGTAAATCTTGGTTCCTTTTAAATTCGCTTTCTTTTTCATGTTTACTTTTACTATAATTTTATTTCTGTTACTTCTCCTTACTACATTGCTTTATTTCAATAATTCGGATCCATCGAGCAGAGGATTTCGCTTCATATTTTTCCAACATCCTTACTGACATTAATAGCCTTACAATTTCTGATACGGAACCACTTGATTATTGTAATACGTCCAATGATATCCATTTTAGATTTAACAACGTATCCCAAGTATTAGTTCGGGATGCGATATGTAAATTAAAACACAGCTATTCCAAAGATATTCATGGTCTAAACACTAATGTTATTAAACGTAACATCAGCGTTTTAGTTAATCCATTAACCTATACAATTATTTCCATAATTAACTCCGGGAAGTTCCCAGATCTACTCAAAATTGCTGATTACACCTGTACCAAAGAAAGGTGACAAAGAACATTTAAATAACCATAGGCCTATTGCAATTTTGCCGATGTTCCCTAAAATCGTTGAAATTATTTTATTTAATCAAATAATGTCTTTTTTGAGAATAACAACCTATTTTATAATAAACAGTACGGCTTTCGCAAAGGATGTAGCACAAGTAAAACCATTATTGATTTCACTAATACGCTCAATAGCTTTGAAAATGGTTTTCACTCAGTCGCAACTTTTCTTGACATCTCTAAGGCCTTTGATTGTGTACAATTTTGATGAACTAAGTTGCTCACTAATTTCTTCATATCAATATGCTCAATCTCAATGCGTATCTTTTAATAACAATCAAATAAATATGACATAACTAGGGAATCCCTCAGAGCTCAATCTTGGGACCCTTGCTGTGTCTAATCTACGTCAATGATCTAGCACTATGTTTACCGCCTGACGTCACGTACATCATGTATGCTGATGACGTTACTTTGATAACATCAAATTCTGACATCGATCTAGAGTTTCATTATTCCTCTGAAAGTGTCAATACTATCAATAAATGGTATCAAACACACTCAAATTGAATTCTTCTAAAACTACACTTTTCCCTATGCAACACGACCTACAATAAAGACACAATTGTGCCTTATGAAAAATTTTCAGGTATCACTATTGACAACCAACTAAATTTTAAATTTCATTGCGAAATTTTGGCTTTGGTTAAAAAAGTTATTTTTTTACTTAGGAGGTTAACTAATCATGTATCAGCTACAGTAATTAAAACGAGGTACTATACACTTTTCCAAAGCTCTCTTAAGTATGCTATTCTGTCATGGGGCCGTTGTTGTTCTTGAAGTAAGGTTTTCAAACTTAAAGAAAAGCCGTACGTATAGTTCCACGCACGGTTAGGACATCGTGAAGATTGTCGGGAAACATTCAAAAATTATATCTTAACTTTTCCATCTTTATTCGTCTTAGAAGCTATAACGGGTGCCTGAGAATTTCGCGCTAGGTTATATGGTATTTTAAAGAATAAGAAATGATTATTTGTTGTTTATTTCATAACTGTAATTAATACTGATATGAGAATCTGGAATTTACTTTAAAATGCTATTTACATACTTTGTTAAAAAACATTTAGAGTTAGCGGCAAAGTACGGGTGCATAAATCAGTTGTAGAAGGAAGGGGAAAATGTGGTTGCAATGACTTGCAGTTTTTGAGTTGATGTTAATGAGATGAAGGTTGGAGTTCGTAAAAGGCAAGCTAAGGTGATGTTTGAATACAGTCACGCTGCCCTCTAAAATTAGGAAATAAAATAAACGTTAGTTTGTAATAGGGAAGAAACAAGAATACTATATGTATTAAAAGATATTAAAATAAACAAGAGTGCGAATATCGTTACATCAGTGATAAAAAGAAAGGTGACGCAAGAATAAAAAATTACGTGTTTGTGCATATTGGAGGTCATCCATGATTATAGTTAAGTAGTGAACGAACGATAGAAAATACGAAGATCGAATAAGTGTAGTCAATTATTAAACGAAGAACAATAACCATAAAGATTAGTGGTTAATTTAAGTAAATCAATACAACCTAAAGATTGTGTAGCCGAGCGGGCCATTTCGAGGAAGCTGCCTTTGTTATTGTGTGCATTTTATTATGAAAATTAAAACTCATCAGTACCTATAACCAGATAATTTGTAATCGGAGGAATTGGCGAAGATTGGAATGAAATTGTGCATAATCAGCTTCGGACATCCACAGAGTAAATTTGGTAAAAAAAAAAAGAAAATACAGCTCCAGAGTGTGAAGTAATCCACTCCGCGCCATCTAAAATAACAAGTAAGATTGTTAAATCTATGTAAAAAAGAAAACGAGTGTGTTTTATTTTTCCTTAATTCGTTTTTTAACAATCAACACTGAAAGAATCAATTTTCATTCATGCCGATATGGAATTTATATGTGTATGTTACATGATAAGAAATTTGAAAAATCATAATCAGTAGGGGTCAGTGTAAGGGATTGTTTGTTTGTCATTGTAAACAAAGCACTGGTGCATTTTTGAGTTTAGTTGATTTAAATAAGCCTAACGTTTGATTTAATTTTATTATTGACCCGTATGAACATTAAAAGATTGCTAAATGAAGTAATCTCAAGGAAAGTTACAAATTCCATATACATTTAAGAAAATCAGTTTAGAAAGTATTTTTGATAATTGATAAACGATAATCATTTCGTATAATAAGTAAGCTAGCCGGCGTAACAAGATAAGAAAGGAAATTATTAAGCAACTATTAGGATTCATTGAGGCAGACTGAAACTTTATAGAGCGCTGTTTAAAAAATAATTAGAAATTATTATTAATTTTATTAAATACATAAATAAAAAGTTTACCTCGAATAAAATTTGAACCTACGACCTGTACTTTGCTAGAGTACCGAGCTAACCAAGTGCGCTATCGAGATTCAAGTCCCAATCAATGTAAATTTTATCTTTATGTATGTAGAACTGATGTAAATTCTAAATATAATGAGATTACAATCAAATTACTTATATTAAGGGAATGTGAGCCTGCAATATCGCAAGGATTCACACATACCAAAGCAACTTGACTATTATTAAATTATAAGTTTTTGTAATGAACGAATAAGTTCAAAGGTGAATATGTAATTAGAAATTATTATTAATTTTATTATACACATAAATAAAAAGTTTACTTCGAGTAGGATTTGAACCTACGACCTGTACTTTGCTAGAGTACCGCGCTAACCAACTGAGCTATATAGATTCAAACCCCAATCGGTCTAAATTTTGTCTTTATGTATGTAGAACTGATGTAAATTCTAAGCATAATGAGATTACAATCAAATTACTTATATTAATGGAATGTGAGCCTGCAATATCGCAAGGATTGACACATACCAAAGCAATTTGACTAATATTAATTTATTATAAGTTTTTGTTATGAACAAATAAGTTCAAAGGTAAATATGTAATTAGAAATTATTTTTAATTTTATTAAATACATAAATAAAAAGTTTACCTCGAGTAGGATTTGAACCTATGACTTGTACTTTGCTAGAGTACCGCGCTAACCAGCTGCGCTATCGAGATTCAAGCCCCAATCGACAAATTTTGTCTTTATGTATGTAGAACTGATGTAAATTCTAAAAAATAAATTACTGAATGTTACCTTTGCGAGTTGAAACTACCAAGAATAAATCAAAAGGTAAACATTTGGAGTTCTCACGAAAACAATAGGAATTTCAATTAAAAGATTTGGAATTCCGAAAAATAATAAAAGATCCCTAAATTTCATAGTTTAGTGGCGAGTGTAAACAAAAGACAGCGGTTCATGTGTACGCCCGTTGTAAAGCTGAAAAAACACCTTTTGGACTCAGCAATTGGATAACCATCATCACGATACCCGGAACACATATAACGTATAGAGTACTGTAGACTATAAATTTCCCAAAATGGTGCTATATATCAAACGACACTTCTGTACAACAGTCTTCCAGCAACTACCAAATGTTTACCTTACAATAAAATTAAGAGTACTGTGCATAGTTTTTTACTAAACCACAGTTATTATTTTTTCCATGAATTTCTCGAGACTAACAATCACTCTTTTTTATAACATACTTTTACACGTTTTAGTTACATCTTTGTTGTGCTAAATTAATGATATATATCATTATTCGTTGACTGCAATTAACAACTATGTGATATACTGTATATATAGTGACAAATGTAAGTGCCATGGCACCTTAGCATGCAAATATATTATTACTATTATCAATAATTTTAGAACTTCAACAGAAAATAAAAATCATATCCATGCCAAAAAAAAATCATTTATAATAAATAAAAGATATGACTACAAGAGTTATACAGCAAAAGGTTAGAAAAGAAACAGAATTACATTTATAACAAAATTAAAAAATATTTATTCAAAACTAAGGTACATAAACATCAAACACATAATAAATAATATAAAATAAAATCACTGTTGAAAGTAATGTGTTAAAATTTTTTTTCTTATTTTTTTAGAGTAAATAAGTTAATGAGTACATCCTGAAAATTTCAAAAGTGTATCTATCTATTAGGTCATTTTCTGCAAAGGTTTTCATTGGTAACAAATTTTCAATACTTTTATTTAATAAAAAAAATATATTTTTTATTACGTTTGCATCATACCTGTTTCAAAAATTAAACGGTGTGTGAAATCCCAACATTAAAACACTGGGAGTGCTTTAAAGTTGCTATAGAAATATTTTTAAAGAAAGTTGTCTTTGTAATTTATACTTGAAGTTAGTGAGATATAACAAACAGTATCATTTTTATTTTAAATAATAGTCATTTATGTATTAAGGGCATAATTAGGAGAATATGGTAGGAGGGCGTGTTTAAATATTTAGTATTTCCGGCAAGTTTGTCATAGTTGTACCGATGCAAATTTTAGTATTGTGTAGATAGTTAGATATATTAACGTTGTTAGGGTTAGTGCGTACTTTTAATTTATAGGATTAGTAATGTTTGAATAATTAGTGCAATCATTGCTTGGCAATTTTTGTTTACTCTGAGCCATAAAGGCCAATTTATGCCCGTTTTTGAGTGCTCAAATAGTATATTAAGGTACAAGTATCATAATGTTACTATTACCGGGCGAGTGCAACTTTGTAACACGAGCGAAGCGTCGAGTGTTCACAAGCACGAGCACGGCAATACACATTATGAAACGTGTTTTATACATTTTTCTAATTCTGATTGTCATAAAACAATTTTACAAATTGCAATTTGCTAATTTGTATTATTGTCAGATTGAATTTTTGTATGTTGACTACACCGATAGTAAACCGACATTCAGAAATTGACAATTTTTCGCACAATCGTTAAGAGGTTAGGGTTAACAGCTGCATGGAAAAACCTCCAAATCCAGGGTAGCCAATGTCATAAATCGAAATGCGCAAAAACTGTAAAATAAAGTTTGCGTTATGCACTTAGACACTAATCTAAGGTTATGCATTATTATCGTTGTTTTCACCCCAAAGAGAACGATAATGTAAACTTTATGATACAGAATTAGAAAAACAACATTATAATTCTAAAATAGATTATAGGTATAATTCATCACAAATTCAGCCCATAACAATGACAAATTTTACATATGTATTACGTATTGATAAACGGATACCGTAAAACGGGGCGGCTTGAAAATACCGAGCGGACTTGATAACTTCTGCAACGTCTAATCAACACACGTTGTGCGCTCTAGCGGTTAGACATTCAATTACTAAATAGGGCAAGATCGACGCCTAAAGGTTGCTTAGTTAAATGTACGTTGCCAGAGCGTGTGTTTATACTTGTGAAAAGTGTTTTGAAAGTTACAAAAAAGAAAGGTAAGAAATGTTATCTTTTTAATCTGTAAACTTCTTATTGCACCGATGTTTCTGAAAAGGCACAAACATCGCAGTATTTTTTTTCCAAGCAGATTGGGCTTTCATAATCTAACCTCAAAATTTCATTATCATATCCTACTGTCCAGTGGACGTGTCATTTTATTTATTCGTGTAATTTCAGGGGCGAATTGAAAAATGGTGCGCACTTACAAAACAATGCCAGTAAGTCGGAAATATCGCGACTACACTGAAGAAACTGTTTTACAATTATATCAACAGGGGCGGAACTTGAAGGATTTGAGTAATGAGTACGAGATTCCATATATAACTTTATATAGAAGGGTTAAGGGCAAACACAAAATCAGCTGGGGGTCAAACTGCAATGTATGCTGAAGAGGAAAACTACTTAGTTAGGGCTACATCTGTCGTCGCAGACTAGGGTTATCCTTGTGATTCAAACGACATACGAGAAAATGTAAAATTCTATTTACATAGAAGTGGAAAACAATTGCCGCAATTTTTTTTTTTTTTTGACTGTGGACCTGAACAGGCTAAATTTGGTCTATCGTGCTAAAGCACTCAAGGAGGATGGATAGAGGGATAATGAATTGCCAATAGATGTCTATGAACAGCTACCTTAAATTTTCTCATATCATAAGTGAGAGGAAAGCAGGAACTAGGGAGATCATTCCAGAGTTTAGAAGCCGTGTAAACCGACGATCGCGGGCGAGTAAAAGTAATTGTTCGTAGAACTTCTAAAAAGGCATAAAAGATAATGGACACATCCAAAGCAGCTACATCTTTATGTTCTCTTGTTCAGCTTCTGGAGTTATGCTTCCTGTCTACACAGTCTATAAGGCGGATCATCTATGGCCAACATGGACGGAAAATGGGCCACTAGGTGCCAGATATAATCGAACGCATATTTTCGATTATTACCAGCAGGACCCATAGTTTTGATTGGAGATAATTTGGCAAGCCAGATTTCTTCCAATGTTATTTCCAAATGTGACGAAAACAAGATTCGATTCATACTCCTGCCACCTAACAGCACCCATCTTACTCAACCGTTAGATTTCAGTGTCTTTCGACCGATTAAGGCAGCTTGGAGAAAAAAACTCCAAGAGTGGAAAAAAAGTAATAAAGGAACGCCTCTTAAATTAAACACTAAATGCAGTTGCAGCAGGTAGCGAAAAAAATTTAAATCAGACTTTGAAGCGACTGGTTTGGTACCATTAAATAGGCACAAAGTTTTAAGCAAATTACCAAAGAGACATTCAGAATATATTCAGCAAAAGTTGCAATTGTCGAATCATTGAAAGAAGTATTTGAGAAATCTAGGTTTAGGGCACCAACTTCTGTCGGTAGAAAAAAAAAATTGCCATTGGAAGCAGGCAAGAGCATATCCCAGGAAAAGATACAACCGGCATTAACATCAGCATCATTACCACAACCATAAAAAGATACAAAATCAAAAAAGAGATCATGTCTACTGTTATCGTTGTCTTCCGAAAGCAGCTTAAGTGAGAGGGATTTAACCGTCGATAGCAATCAAGACATGGACCCAGAACCATTTTCTGATTTGGAAGCTGAAAATGGTTCTAACATTGATGAAGAAGTTACAAAAATGCAAGACATTCAAGATTCTGCTGATCTAAGTGGTCTTACATCAGAGGTTCCATTCTTGTCGGCATGCAAACTGAATCTGGAAAAAGTAAGAGATACGTGGCAAAAATATTGAACTGTGAGAATAATGACAGTTACCTTTGCACATTCTTAAGAACATCTAAGATTGCTGGTGCGTACACTTTTCCTTCAGTAGAAGACATATCTATTGTTAAGAAGGAAGAAATAAAGAAACCGCTATTAGATTATAAAATATTAAGAAGAGGACAAATAAATTAAAATTATTTTATTAAGTTATTATAAGTTTTTGTTATGAACGAAATAAGTTCAAATATAAACATGTAATTAAAAATTATTATTAATTTTATTAAATACATAAATAAAAAGTCGAGTAGGATTTGAACCTACGACCTGTACTTTGCTAGAGTACCACTCTAACCAACTGCGCCATCGAGATTCCAGTTCCAATCGATGCCAACTTTGTCGTAGGTTCAAATCCTACTCGAGGTAAACTTTTTATTTACGTATTTAATAAAATTAATAATAATTTTTAAAATTATTTTATGTATATTTTGGCCAACTTTCATAAGTTTTCTAAACATTTTTTTTTTTAGTTTCTCCCTGACCAAAGGGCATTTATGTTAAGTTGTTTTTTTCATAAACCATGTATTTGTTGACAATAATGTATTAATATCAAAAACAAAATCAGTTTTGGAAGAAATTATTGGTATTTTTTTTTTAAATAAAAAATATTTCAATTTTTGTTACCGTACCTTTGAAATTAGCTATTGTGCTTTTTAAGTCGCCTCAATTGCGTTCCTACTAGCAACTACAGTGCAAGTTAGATGCAAAATTCAAGTCGCCCCATCATGGAATACCACTCCAGCAATTGAAAATAATGGTTATTTTTCAATTGTAACTCGACATAATCCTTAAAATACCAATCGAGCTACGCTCTCATGGTTTTTCGCAGATTACACCTCATTACTTGTAAAATAACCGATTATTATAGATGCTCTTGTGATATTAAAACTGAATAAATGTTAAATAAACACCGCATCTATATAGGCCATGTAAACAACAAATGCTAACCAATCTCCATATCAACAACATGACGTCATTGCATAGGCTACTTTCCGAAATTCATGTTCAAAATCAAAATACTGATTTGAAATATGGATTTGTTGTACTTCTCGAATTACGATGCAATTGTAATACAAAATTGCATATGACACACATGTAGAAGTGCCTTTAAAGCATTAGAGCTTCTCTGGGAAGATATAAATTGTTTAATAATACTTTATTTAATTAACTACCAAACAAATATTTTAAAACAATGTAAGACTAAAGTCTTCTTCAAAACACTTTTAAATCAAATAGTAAAAATATGATTATACTTACATAGGTACACTTTTAACTCCTTTGCTGCATCAGCTTATGTAAGTTATTTGTTAAATTACACAAATACTATTCTCTCAGAAACAATTCAAATGCAAACATCTATCACATTTTCCATACAATCTTGCACTTGGATCATTGATATATTATCAAAATGTGAAATATTAAATACCAATTTTATAGAAGTGTTTAAGTAATCATTATAAGATTTACGGAATGACCTGTGAAGGATATGTTTTTGAAACTTTTAAATGATGGTTAATATAATTAAACATTGGTTTATGGAAGTAAACACAATTTATATTCATTTGAAAGAATATGTTGAAAATATATGTTCCACCATTACAGGAATGTGTAGTTCTTTACAAATGTAATTGCTATATGTTACTATATATAAATAAAACTCTACAATACAAAAATCAAAACAATACGCCAACAAATACTTGCTTAAAACAGTGAGCATTAGCTAATTGACTGCATATTTTACTGTAATTAATAAATATTTTAATACACAAATTGTAAAAAATTAAAGCCATTTATTAAGAAAACCTTATGTGCACGAACTTTCAGTTTGAACTATTTTATCTTCTGTTGCTGGTCCTCCCAATGACTTACCGAAAGAACCAAATTTACATGAAATTTCTAAAAGTTCTCTTAGACCCTAAAAACTATAATTAGATTTTGCAAAATAAATGAATAAACAAATTACCTGGTTTTCTGTTTTTAGTTTTGATAAATCCTCATTATCTTTATTATTCTGAGCTTCATCTATAAAAGCTGCATAATCCATAACTGAAGCCATTTCTTGAATCTTTTCAGCTTGTTTTGTAATAACTTCGTTGTAGTTATCATCTTGAAGAGCCAAAAAATTTATTCGTGATTTGTAAATATTTTCTGTTGTATGTTGCCTATATTTAGACATAATAAGTTCTAAAGCACTTTGATGTTCTTCTAGAGCTGCTCTAAGTTCTCGATTTTCTTGTTGAATTTCACGTAAGTGCCTATTTTCTTTTTGAATGTTCGCGATTAACTGAGAATGAGGTTTTTGATGAGCAACTTCATTTAGTTGTTCTACTTCTTCTTGATACTGACATAATGAAATTGTTAACAAAATATTACTAAAATTATGGTATACCAAAACACACCTGTTTCATAGCATCAATCTTTTTATTAATAGCATGTGTTTCATTTAAAAGTACATCAGCAACAGTATCTCTTTCTTTGAGACGATCCCTAAGTCGTTTGGCATCAACGATTATTTGTTGTATTGTAAGTGACATTGTGGTACTATAACTGCAAAGCATTAGGTAATACGTTATGCTCTTGAATACAAATTACTAGGTGCACAGAATTAAAAATTTTTACTTACAAATTTAGGTTAGGATTAATCACCTCTCATTAGGCAATAGAAAACATCATACTTTTATCTTAATTTTGAACATTGATTTATTAGTACTATTTGCTAAGGTATTTTATACTTCCTGTTCTAATTTTATTTGCAAACGTTGCGTAAAATTTATAGTTCAAATTACTGCAGAAGTAGAAAGTTGTTTATTATAATCAGTCAACTAGTTAAATCATTTAATGCATTGTTTCACATTTACACTCGAGGACGTTTCTTATACAACAGAAAATATATGAATTTTAAACCACCGATTTTTATAGTTACATTCTCTACTTCTAATCCATATTCATACAGATATATATTTGTGTATGTACAGAATGACAAATATGCACGTCTATCAAAATTTAACAACGACTATTTCCCGTTCCCGTATTCAAATTACACCCCAATCACGTCTTTCAAAATTTCAAATATCGAACAATCCGTTCTGATTATGGTGACAAAACTCTCTAGGGGCAAATATAATATCTGGCGTGGAACACCACACGACCTTCCAACTTAAAAAATGGAAATTAAAAGAAATGAAATAATTTTAATAACACTTTTTTAGGATAATTATGCAATCTCTTTTATAATTTCATTACGAAAATAGGCAACATTGTAAAAACAAAAACAATAATATATGTCAAACAGACGTTTAAAACCTCATGCCAAAGAGAGGTTAATAGGGAGTTATTGCACGCGCTATGAGTGCTTTCCTTTATTAACGCAAGCCTTATTTTGAGATTTACGCGTGCGCAGAGGTTTTTATTAAATAAGGGAACCTTAATAAAATACTGTCTTCCCTTATTTACGACCGAATACGGTAAGAATTTAAGGTGACGTTATTTCCCTTATAGTGTCAGCTGATACCAATCTTAAGCTCCATAATTTGCTTACGTTGATCTTTTTAGCGGGAAAACGTAATAAACAAAATGAATACGAGTGTAATCAATGGACCTAGCAGCGGAAGTGCAAAAAAAGCGAGATTAAGATTTACATATAACTATGATTTAGTGCTTTTAAGAGAGTTTGTGAGGGAAAATCCATTTCTCTTTCCTGGAGATGAGGGATGGGATTTACTAAGGCGGAATGTAGAAATTATAACGGGAAAAAGGTTCACCCTGCGAACCCTTAAGCAGCATTTAATCTTGCTTATCGAATTGTGGTTGAAGAAAGATAAGATTGATAAGGTTAGGTAAGAAGAAAGTTTATACAAACGTCCATATCCGTACGTTCGCCGAACAAAATAGTTGAAATGTTTTTAGGTCTGGAATTGAGGACACATGCTCCGAGAAGGGCACACTTTTAGAAGAAGTAAGCTCACTGTGTCGCGAGTTCAATTTTGTCAGTACGCCGAAAAAAAAAGAGGACTTCAAGAGAAATTCAGTTACTCGAATTGGGGAAGAAAGCACGTAACGAATATATTACTAGCTTTTCTGACGATTATAAAGAAAATGAGATCACCGAAGAGCCAATTTGTGTAGACATAGAGAATGAAGAGGAGGTTGTTGCAAATACCGACAATGACCATAATTATGGTAAGTGAATGTTGGTATTCTCATAATGTATACAGACTGCTACGACTTTGTTTAAACTATTTCTGATGTTTATGTTATAATATTTCAATACTGATAACCCGACACAGTTTTTAGATGTTCTTCAGAAACTATGGAACATCCCATTGTCGCATCACTTGAATTATCGGAACCAGGTCCATCTGTTACAATAGCAGGTATTAGGATTTTATTTGTGAATTCTAAGTAATTCAG